>CM028381.1:56477518-56510739 GCA_013146195.2 Codonopsis lanceolata
AAAAAAACATTTTTTTAAATAATAATAGCTATTATTATAAGGTCTAATATATAATTTGTTACCACAACTTAGGTCCAACTTTATGTTTGGTCCTAATCTTTTGTTTTAATTACGATCAGTCCTACATGTTGTATTTTCTAATTAGATTTCCCCTTTCGGCGATACAGTCACACTTTGTATCTAATTTTTTTTGTAATGCTCAAGATACCATTACTAAAAAGTTTAATATTTACTGACTTCTCAAAAATCTAAGATATATAAGGGGTTAATATACCAACTCAAAAATGAGTAATTTTGGCCAATTTGTAAAGCCCTAATATATATCTCTTTCCAAATTACGGTCGGTTGTATGTTTTAGTGTAAGAATTAATTTATAATTTGGTCCCTCAACTTGTGCCCAACTTTAGATTAGGTCATATCTTTTTTATTACCATTCATTTGGCACCTAGTGTAATTTTTTTGGATCGGATTCCCCTCATGTGGTTACCGTAATAAATGTAATTCAATATTTTTAGTATATGAAAAAAATATCCATACTAAGTTAAGAGACCAAATATAGCTATAGTTTAATAAAAAGTAGCGGTATGTATGAAACTCTTATATAAATTTTGGTTGGATTCCCTCTCCACCCAAATTTCTCCGTGACAAATTTTAAACACATTTAAAATGGTAAAATCATATTATTTTTCAGATTTAAATAAATTTTGGTCCCTCAACTTAATAAGGGTATTTTTGTTGTATTCAAAAACATTGGATAATATTTATAATGGTAATGATGGTAGGAAAATATAACAAAAAAACAACTATGAAATAAAATAAAAATAAATAAAAAAAGGTTGGATCTAATTTAAAGTTAGATACAAGTTGAGATATCAAATTATTATTTCATTATTCAAGGAATGGACCATGTAAAGTTACTTGTTTAACATTAATTAATGATGAATAGTTTTATAAATTTAGGGTTATTATGTTTATACATTATTTTCTAGTAATGATAAATTTCCTTGTTTGACGTTAGTTCAACTAGTTTTACACCGTGTGTGTTAAAGCGTGCGAATAAATATTTTTTAATTAAATTTTATTCAAGCAAAACAAAGACAAGAAATAAATTTAAAAGAATGAATTGCAACTAAACCTTTAGACCAGAATGATTTGTTAACCTAAAATAGTGATCTTCTACGAACCATACTTCGGAAGTGCACGCAATCGACAATGGTTGTCATTAAATTTTATTAATCGTCATTGCATATGATACTACCAATGATTGACCTTCGGGTCGGTCCTAAACTTTTTGGGTCAGGAGAAAAAAGAAAATAAGGGCCCCTTAAAAATATAAGCATAAGAATTTTTGACAAACAATTTTATTTGACTTTTCATGATTTGAAGTATTGAAAATGAATAATATCCAAACATATAAGAAAAAAAGTATTAAATAATTACAGCTGTTATTATTCATTCGTTAAAATAATTTACAATAAAAATAATATACTTCATCAATTTTTTCTTGTATTTATGTTTTAACTTCTAGATAGATATTTTTTGGTAACATGTATTGCGCACTATAAATTCAAATTAAAAAACAATGAATCGACAAAGTAAAGAATTAAATAATCATAAGCAATAATTAAAAATGATAGTAACATAACAATAAATTTTGATTTTTCTTGAAATATTGATATTATATGCCAAATCAATTGTTATTTTTATGATACAAATAAAAAAATTGATTGTCAACTAACTTTTTTATAAGTAAATTTAGCGAACGAAAAATAAAATTAAGGTTGAATAACTCTGTTAAAACCGAATACAAAGTATTTATCTTTATATAGTAACTCTTTATTCATTAGGTTCAGGAGTAATTAAAACATATATAAGTAAATTTGAAGTTGGTAATAAATAAATAAAATATTTAACCATAACCATTATATTTACAAAACAAGTGGAGGATAAAGATGAAATATTGTGAAATTATAAGCATATTTTTTAGGCCAAAATACAAATTTCCCCCAAAGTATACACTCAATCGGATCACTACCCAACTTAAGTTTTGTGCCAATTTGGTATCGATGTTGCCATTTGTGTCAATGCTCCCGGCCCAACGTGCATTAAAGAATTGGCGTTAACTCTCACGTGCTCTTGCGTGATGGGTAATTTCATCATTTCCTTTACAAAGCAGGGGGGACAAAAAGCGGAGGAAAATTACCAAGGCGAGAAAATGAAACCTCGCCACCAATTAATTTCACCATGAAAGGAGGAGACCGCGGTCAGCGATGACCATGGCCTCCCTTCCCTCCGTCAATCACAACTCTTCACCCCGGTTTCGGTATTCTTAAGCTCCACGATTCCGATCCCAACAACTATGTCGAGCTCGGCAGAGCGACTTCGTTTGGTCCCCGATCTCCGTTTCACCTAACTCCCGCCGATTCTCTCTCATTTGTGTCCAATTCCCGACCAATCCCTCGCCTCCATCACCACCACCGCTTCCTCCCGAAAGTCACGGTCTCTCGCCGCATTGTCAGACGACCACCACCCGGCCCAGGGAAAAAGACCCTTAACCAGTCCTTATCCGCCACCTCGCGGCCAGGATGATACTGCCATGGCGTTCATGCGTTCGGAATCTTCGGCGGGATGATCCTCTCTACGCTCGGCGTTGTTTCCTCCCCCTTCATCAAGCACTGCGCCCCGCCGATGAAAGCAAGCGCAAAGAAAGGCGCCGGCACATCAACCACCACGACTTCTCCGCCAATTCGTCCCTTCAACCACCACGGCTCTCCCTGTCTCACTCTCTCTCGTGCGTTCTCTTGTCCGTGACTTGAAGATTACTCGTTAGAAGTCTACTTTGTGATTTCAAAAGTGATCAAGTCAAAGGCTTCAATCCCTTTCCCAACTTTGGTTTTCGTTGTCGTTGGTTATTCAAATTTATCCTCAAATGCAAATGGGTATAATATTGGAGCTAATTTAGGGGATGGCTTTGCTTGAAGCTGGATACTACTTGTTGGAATTCAAGAATTTGACTTTGATTTTTGGGTTCTTTATATCTTGAAATTTAATCTAATTGAGTAATGGATATTTGATTTTGATATCTGGGTTTGCTTCAATTTTTGGGTATTGATTTTTGAGAATTTTTGAAACCGGATCTTGGTTCACGGCTTGGATCGAGTTTTAAAACCCGGTGATGGTTTTGAAACCGGATATCGATTTAAAACACTCGATTTTGATATAGTTTTTGGTGGAAGTGGTGGTGGTGAGGTTTGTTGGAGGTGGGGAAAGTTTGAAAATGGATTAAATGGCGGCGGCATGCGAGAATGGAGGTGGAAGAACGACGAGTTGAGGAAGTGGTGGCGGCTTCACAGAATATGACGGATGATGAAGATGAGATGATGAAATCTCTCTTTTGTCAATTTGACACTTTGGCCAAAATACAAATTTCCTGTTTTGTAAAGGAAATGGCGAAATTACCCATCACGTGCAAGACACGTGAGAGTTAACGTCAATTCTTTAACGACGTTAGGCGGGGAGTTAATTGACACAAATGGCAACATCGGATACCAAATTGGCACAAAACTTAAGTTGGGTAGTGATGCGGGATTGAGTGTATACTTTGGGGGGAAATTTGTATTTTGGCCTATTTTTTAAAAATTGATTATTTATGTAAAATCTCTCAAAATAATAAAGGAGACTATTTAACTAAATCGGGGAAGTATATGATATAATATGCATATAAAATAATACTAAAAATAATTGACACCCAAAATAAAAATAAAAACTACAAAAAAATATAATACTAATAATAATTGACACCCAAAATTTTAAAAAAAAATTACAAAAAAGCAAGTGAAAGGGATTGAACCTTGTAATTCCCTCATTTCTCTCAACATTTACACAAACTCAATCCATTGAGCCAAAACACATTTTGTTTATTAATGTTACATTATTTATTATATATCTAAATAAAACTAGCCTACACACATATAAAATTGGGCCCTCTTACATTGGGGGCCATGCTCGATCGATCACTTCGAACTCCCCAAACCGGGCATGTTGACCTTAACTTTTGTTTGACCTACATGCGCGGGTTGAAGTTATAAATAATGGGTTGTTACTTTTTTTCGTTTCTAATTATTGGAATATGTCTGTTGAAACAATTCTTATTCATTTGCATTTTCCGGAACACCTTGATTTGTGTGTTCTCATTACAACATGTTCTAAAAAGTGACTAAATGAGCTGCGTATTGATTAGTATGACAACTTGTTGGACACTGCATAGGTCTTAGACTATGTGAGTCCAAGTCTTAGTCCTACTCTTACGTGATGACCTCGAGACCAGGTTACTCAGGACACTAGCACCAAGCGGACTTGCTACATGATGATAGTTTTTACAAAGATATCATACTAGCTGACTTGCAAAGTTGATAGTTACTTCCTCAACTATGTCGACCAAATAGACTTGTCTACTGGGAGATAAAATCATTAAAGGAACATCAAACCAGTAGACCTTCGATCCGTCTTGGTCTACACGTGCAAACTAGAGTGAAATTATTGTAAACGTTCATAAACGACAAAATGCTCAAACTTCTCCAAAAAGTCAACTTATGGAAATGGCTTGACAGCTCTCAGACTTTTGAACAACATTTCTCAAAGAGATATCTTCTAGAATATTTTTATCCTACAGTCTATAAGAAAAATGACTTTTAGCAACAACATTTTCTATCGCTAATGGCTCTCCGGGCGAATTTTTCCATCGGTGGACCGTCGGTGATCACGCGTCGCAGATGTCCGACGGATCAATTTTCATCGCTAAAGGTTAATATCAGCGATGGAAATTTTCCGTCGTAGTAAGTTTTGTAAGTTAATTAAAATTTAATTTCAACAACGAAATTTCCATCGCTAATGGTTTTTAAAAATTAATTACATTTTACTATCAACGACGAAAATTCCATCGCTAATAATGAAAATTTAAAAAAAAATACACAAAAATGCTATCATTATAAATTTTTGTACCTAATAATATAACAATTAATACAAAACTGAAGATACAAAATAAACAATACTATAAAACCAATTTAAAAACCTCAAACTCTAAATGTTATTACATCGAAGTACCAAATATATACATACAAAATCATACAAAATCAAACAATAACAAATATCAATGTTTCAACTTCAAGCAGTACCAATAATCAAAGTGGGGGAGGGGGAGGGAGGCTGATCTTGGAAGAGATTTCGGAATGAAAAAGGGACCCTACTACTAGAGGAAGTGTTCGAAAACCCATGCATCTGTTGTGCCATGCTTTGCACCATCGCCACCATTCAAAATCGCCGATCCGCTTGTTCCCGATATTCCGCAGCCAAACGTTGCTCCTCGTAAGCGTACTTCCAAAGTCTCTATCCTCAAAATATATTGAGCATCGAGCCTAATAGCAAGCGAGAGCGACATATCGATAAACATATAATGATAACATTATAAAATTAAGCTAAGGATAGATAAACGTGTTACCTATTAAAAATTATAAACATATAATGATAGCATTATAATATTAAGCCAATGATAGATAAATGTGTTACCGATATGATCAGTAAACAAACGACGACACTGATTCATGAAAACAGTCTTTATCGTGGCCTCCTCATAGACCTCCTCCCAAGTATATTTCAACTACAATATAAAAATATAATTATAACATTTTAATTACAAACTAACATTTAATAAAAATAAAAAATATTAAGACATTACCTTGAAGGCCTCCCAAATATTTTCCTTCTCCTTGTTGGGCAACTTTTTAAATGAGGGCCAAAACTCATGGAATACTCGGCGCCAATACTCCCCAATCCATTTGGGTGTAGGGTATGCACCTACAAACTCGCCAAGTATATTTATACAATAACGAATTAACTTAAATATTAATGAATTTTATATAGAACAAAAAGGAACCAAATTATATCAAACTAAAGAATAGTTACTTACTGATCGTAATTGGGAGATAAATGAACATATATCCTCCCCTCGGAATCGATACGGCTAGAAGTCGTAGTACCTGCTCCGAAGGAGGAGCCTGTATGCATGTCTCCACCGAACTCTGCACCGCCATTAGTCATCTGAACAGAACGGGACTGTTGCGTCCCAGTGAACAAGGAATATAAACGGCAGGTCTTCTTACCCACTCTTGAAGGTCTAGACGAACTCATCTCTAAATACAATAAAAATATAAAACTTAAGCAATAGAAAACAATACATTGACAAATCTTCTTACAATGCTTGGACACATAAATTTAAAGCTTTAAAGATCTAAAGCAATCACAATATAGTTAACTTGTCGAATAACTAATACATCAATTATAGAAGTATGATCATTGCTAAATACATATTTTGAGATGTTAAACTATTATGAATCTTCTTCCTCATCCTCATCACCAGACTCTGAATTACTACAAAACTCAAGTTCTTCTTCATCATCTTCTTCAGACTCTGATGAATCAAACTCTGTTTCCTCTTCCTCTTCCTCTGATTCTGATTCATCAATATCAATGTGCGCGAGATGACCTGAACGAGGCGGAGGAGGTGGCAAATTCACTGGTAAGAAATCCTCCTCAGGTTCATCAACATTTTGAGGAATATGAGTGGCCTCATCCAATGGATGATTAGCTGATGAAACATTAGGTGGTACTGGCATTTCATCCTCTTGATAGGGTGTTTGGGTTGGGGGGGGGGGGGGGGGGGGGGTTAGGGTTAGGGTTAGGGTTTAGGTTTAAGGTTAATGTTATGGTTTAGATTTAGTGTTATGGTTTAGGTTTAGGGTTTAGGGTTGGGGGTGGGGTTATGGTTAATGTTTAGGTTTAAGGTTGTGGTTTAGGTTTAAGGTTAGTGTTATGGTTTAGGTTTAGTATTATGGTTTAGGTTTAGGTTTAGGGTTTAGGGTTGGGATTGGGGTTGGGGGTGGGGCTAGGGTTAGGTTTAGGTTTAGTGTTTAGTGTTTAGCTTTACGGTTGTGGTTTAGATTTAATGTTAGTGTTATGGTTTAAGTTTAATGTTATGATTTAAGGTTTAGGGTTAGGGTTGGGGGTAGGGGTGGGGTTTCTTTTAGTTGATTTTTCCAACATGATTAGTTGAGCAGGACGAATCCTGAATTGATGTTGCTCCAAAAAGAGTTTGTATCAGAAGTGAAGTTTTGTATTTATGACTTATATAAATGACTTTGATTCTTATTCGTAGTTCTTAAGTGCAATTTCTTGTTTTAATTTCTCCTTGTGTGCAGTAAAAATATTAAAGAGATAAGTCTTCTTGTTTGGTGTTGTGGTAGTACGAATGTGACATGTTATACACTAACTTGGTAGGTGTTTTAATGGTGGTTTTCCTTTAATAGTGGCAATGTGGTGGTTGTGAAGGGTGCTTCTTGTGGTGGCTACCGGAGGTTGAGTTGTAATTGCTGCACACAATAGGGTCAAGTTTTGAGAACACATCAAGGTAGAACTTGTTTGATGAACTCATTCTTCTTCATATAATTGTTAGGCTTTAAGGATTAAGATTTTATTGAAATTGGATACTTGTTTGATGAACTCATTTCTCATTTCTCATTTGTTCATCTCATTTCTCATTTAACAGCATCCATCGGAGGACCACCCACGCACAGAAAAATCCTACGTTGAATTCAAATTTCCATTTTTTCAAAACAGGGACTAATGCTAAAAAATCGATAAATACAAGGGACAAATGATGACATTAACCCTTTTATTATAATATATCAATGATTTGAAACTTGTATCTGATTAAGGTCATCTTTGGTTAAAACAAAGAATTGAAACAAAAGGTCACGATTTGATATAGAAGCCCACTAGTAAAAGATGTCCTGTTGCCCAATGAGTAAAGATTATTAGAACCAGTTGGGTAGCAGCTTGGCCTTAATATTTTAGTATTGCAACTCATCGGTTAGTAATATCAAGACAAGACTATAAAACTCTTAATAAGCAGATTTTAAGTTACAGATAAAACACCTGAGAAATAATATGCACTACAGCAAAACAATAGAAACACACCATGAATCATTCCACACAAACAAACAAAAGCAAGCATCAGAGTCTCTTCCAACCTTCTGTGGAGCGGGAAGAATTGTAAACACATGAAAGATCATCAATATGGCGAGGTCCTCACACATTATCACTTCAAATTCTCTAGACGTCCTTTCAAAACCTAGAGGAATTGCATCCTGCACCTCAAAATCCACTTGTCCTTCCACTTACCACTGGTAACTAGCCAAATTATTCATAGAAAACCACAACCAACTTGGCTTCATCATCAAGATTCCACATATCTGGCTAACTAGTAGTCTAGTACTGGATACTATTGTCATATTACTGCTCACACCAACTTACTCTAGTTTCAATGGATCAGTGGATACACTTATAAAAAAAAATGTGGTCGGGGATGGTTCCTAAATGGTTGTTTATCAAGTGATATGCCTATAAAACCATGAGACATGGATTGCTGTTTATGCCTTCTCCTATTTGAATTACTTCACATATTCAAAAAGGAAGTCAAATTCATCTACTGTCAAGTCATCTTTAAAGACTGTAAAACATACCTTAGATAATGACTAGAGATGCTAGAACACTAAATACTAACTAAATGGTTGCCAATGTAATTAATTCCCACAACTATATACATCTAACGGAGGAAAACTACTGCTATCATTAACCCTCTTTATCTTCAGTTTCCTGCTTAGTAAAGCAAAGTTCCAAAGGGGATCAGTTCTCAGCATTTTTAGCCTTTCTGACTTCTCCATTCTAGTTCTTACTCATTCCCGGCACAAAAACTGTTTCAAAACAGATAGCCCAAGAAAAGGAATACTAACGCACCTAGGAACAAAACTGTTTTAACTCTTCAAATCCAAAACCCAATTCTCCCCAAACCAATACATACTCTAAAATCATCAAAACCATAAATTTCTTGCATATCTCAATACAGCACAAACTGAAGATAAAGAGGGTTAATCCAACCAACAAGACACTGAACACGTAAGAAGTGAGAGCATGACCAGAAATTAAACGCAAACAATAGGACTAACTCATGATTTAGGAATAAAAATGTGATGTAGATCAAAGTGACAACATTTAGTCAAAATCCTTGCAACCAAGTTACAAAATTATATGCTACAAACACAAATGAGAAATGAGACGAACAAATAAGCAGTTCTACCTGTAAGCTGCCAGCGGCGATGAGAATTTTGACGACAAAGGAGTTCTCCGACTTTCACTTTGATCGATCTTTCTGCTCTTTGAACAAGAAGTTGGGAGTATTTGACCGTCTAAGATGGGAGCGGCAACGTAGCAGGAGTCTCGTTAAGACTGTTTGGATGCACGGTACGAGAAATTTCACCTGTTTTAGGGCGCGATTGACCGGATCTTGGGTCGTAGATGGCGAAGAGAGAGATGGGGGAGCTGGTCAGATGTTGCCGGACCGGTGGCGAGGGCGGCGGCGATGAGGTAGATTGGAGGAGTATGCGCAGATCTGAGAGAGAGAGAGAGGAGATGCGTTTAGGGGGTTGATAACTGTCTGGTCGGAGATGGCAAGGTTGACGTCGTCGATGGAGGATGATGGCCGGGCATAGGAGATGAAGGATGGAGACTCCGAACTGGGGCGAGTAGCGTGTGATGAGAGTGAGCTTTGTTTAGAAAGACTTACCTAGGTTTTTTTTTTCTTTTATTTGCATTTTGATAGTAATTCAATTTATATTGTCCTTTAAACAAGTTAATAATAATTTATTTAGGAAAGATAAATTATTAATTACTAATGTTTCTTTAAATTGCTTTATACATAGGGCTTTTTTTTAGTTATTAGCTTATAAATACAACACAATTTTAAATTGTCTTTGTTTATCTTGAATTTAATTTATTAAATAGAAAAAGCAGTTTTATTTGATTTTTTTCTTAATTTATACTTTCAATTTATAGTTTTTATCTTTAATTTAATTTAATAAATTAAAGTGTGTGTGCGTGATACATAATATAATATTATTAAAATATGTGATCTGATTGGGTTTTATCCGATTAGGTTTAGGTTTATGAAGCCCGGCTCGGCCTGGCTCGATGTTAAGCTAGACCCGATGATCATTTTACTGGCCGGTCTGGTCCACTTGACAGCTCTAATTGTGGGTTAGCTGGGTCAGCCTGCATCAAGTTTACTTGGCCAAACATTAAATCGAATCAGCAGAGCCGGGGCAATTTTCGTAGGGTTAAATTAAACCCAAGTTCACCCAAAACACTGAGTCGGTTGTGGTTTAGGTTTAAGTTAGTATGTGTGTGTGTGTGTGTGTATGTGTGTGTGATGCATAATATAATATTACTAGTATATGTGCTCGTGTCAATATGAGATCGAACGAATTGATAAACAAAACACATAACAGGTTTCAAACAAAACCCACAATTTTTAGTAATTGTAGAGATCAAACATAACGATAACCGGGGTTCATTTGTAACTCATATACTTACGAATCAATACAATCGATACTATTCTTTTATAATATAGATTAAAATATGTGATCTGATTGGGTTTTAGCTGATTGGGTCGGGTCGAGCTACAAATGTAACCAGAATCTGTTTGTCCACCCTATATTCGTAAAATATCAAATCAATCTCAACTGCTCAGATTTAGATCGATTTTGAACTAAATCGAACAAAACTACGATAATTCGACTTGTGCAGTTTCATAGTTCAGTTTCACAGTTGGGCATTGAGATTTTCTACATCGGGAATTCAATTTGTGCATCGATAGTCCAATTTTGCATCGGGAATCCAATTTGTGTGTCATAAATGTAATCTATGCATCGGGATTTGTTGCATTGCAAATCCATATTGTGCATCGTGATTCGAATTGATGCATTGTCGTGAACAAATTGAGGTGTTTTCCAATTAAGGTAACCCGCTAAACGAAATTTTGAAAAAATATGTGATCCGATTGGGTTTTACCTGATCGGGTCGAGTCGAGACACAAATGTAACCAGAATCTGTTTGCCCACCCTATATTCGTAAAATATCAAATCGATCTCAACCGCTCAAATCTAGATCGAGTTTGAACTAAATCGAACAAAGCCACGACAATTCGACTTATGCAGTTTCACTGTTTTTTGGATCGTCAATATCTGAAGCCCGGCCCGTTAAAATTTTGGATGGGCTAGGCCTTTTTTGTCGGCTCTACCGATTTCCATATTTTGCATAAAGAGACGTTTTTCAGTGTACCCATTGTGCTCATCATTCTATACAACATCATCTTGAAGAATGACATATTCATGTAAGTTACGTTACGTTACGTTATTTTAAGTTACGTTGCATTGCGTTACGTTACGTTACGTTACGTTAAGTTACGCTACGTTAAGTTAAGTTACGTTACATTACATTACGTTACGTTACGTCACGTTAAGTTACGTTACGCTACATTACATTAAGTTAAGTTAACTTACGTTACATTAAGTTACGTTACGTTACGTTACGTTACGTTAAGTTAAGTTAACTTACGTTACGTTACGTTAAGTTATAACATTTCGCCAATAGGCATAGCGTGTTTTCATGTTATAATGGTCCATCGTACTCCATTATAACATTTCGCCAATAGGCATAGCGTGTTTTCATGTTATAATGGTCTATCGTAGTCCATTATAACATTTCGCCAATAGGCGTAGCGTGTTAAGTTAAGTTAAGTTACATTAAGTTAAGTTACGTTACCTTACGTTAAGTTAAGTTAAGTTAAGTTACATTACGTTACGTTAAGTTAAGTTAAGTTACGTTACATTTAGTTAAGTTACGTTAAGTTAAGTTAAGTTAAGTTAAGTTAAGTTAAGTTAAGTTAAGTTAAGTTGTAATGTGAATATTTTTATTTTTGTAATTATATTGATGTTAATCATTTTAATGAATGATATTATATTATTAAATTAACATTTCAAATATTAATTTAATAATAAAATATCATTAATTAAAATGATTATAATATTTCATATATATATATATATATATATTCAATTTATTTCAGAATATAATTTCAATTTATTTTCAGCAACGGAATTTCCGTCGCTAAAGGTCACCTTTAGCAACGGAATTTGCCGTCGCTAAATTTTTCAGAATTTAATTTCAATTTATTTTCAGCAATGGAATTGTCGTCGCTACAGGTGACCTTTAGCAATAGAATTTTCCGTCGCTAAAGGTTTTCAGAATTTAATTTCAATTTAATTCCACCAACGGAATTTCCGTCGCTAAATTTTTCAGAATTTAATTTCAATTTAATTCCAGCAACGAAATTTCCGTCGCTATTCAGAATTTAATTTCAATTTATTTTCAGCAACGAAATTTCCGTCGCTAAAGGTCACCTTTAGCAACGGAATTTTTCGTCGCTTAATGGATGTTGGTTGTGCAATTATAGGCCATCACAGGGAGTCGAGTGCTCAGCACTCAGTTGCTCAAATATTCTTTATTTGAGCAACCCATGAAATCGTCTTCTCATGTCGAATCTACTTGACTCCACATGTTCCTGACTTGTTCAAGAATCTCTAAAAGACGAGTTCTTGATTGGGGAAGGAATGTGGGGGAAGAAAGCAGATTGCTAGGTTAGAGAGTCTTAGTTGATGTATTAAACATGTTTGTCTTTAAGTAAACCTCTGATGTATTTGCAAATATTATATATTCTTCAAACTCAACTCTGATCTTTTTTTCCAGTTCTTAAAAGGTTTTGATTTTCCAAAGCTATCTATTCTGTAACCCATTTTCCATGCTTCTGAATAAGAGTTAAGTATAATGCTGTTCTGAACATATATTCGTGTACAGTTGCTTAAACCTTCTAAAGATAAATCTGTTTTGCCTGAAACTTTCTGCTGTCAAAACCTCTTTTTAGTAAACAGTTTATCCACAATCTACTAGCAGAGTTCATTACTCAGCTTTGAACAAGTTTGTTGCTTAGTACTACTAGCAGACATGCCTCGTCTTTAGATTGCCTTATCACTAAAAGACATTTCACTCGCATTTATAAATGAATGGAAAGATAAATTTTAAAGTGGTAACATATGCTATTCACCTCCTCCCTCTAACCTATTTGAGCACATCCATGAGACCAACACTAATATTTTAATAAATAAACTTTTGTAGGGACTATCTTACTTTTACATAAAAGTAAAACTATTAGATTTTTATAATATATGTTGGTTGATGCTGTTGTATAAGTTCGTCATCTTTTATATTTTATAAGACCACACATTTTACGTATAGTATATAATTTTATTTAAAAAATTGATATGAATTTATTAACGTGTAAATAGACAATAAAATTAAGATCTTGATGGTGTTGAAATATTTTGTTAACTATGTTTTCAAATCATTAGAAGCTTGTTCATATTCCAAGAAATTATTTGGTTTTCATATTCTAAGGAACTATTTGATTTTCACATTTTAAGGTAGTATTTGCTTGATTATGACACATGTAATCAATTAATGTATAATTAAATTTATGTTTTCAATACATGGGCCACTACTTTTATTAAATAGAAATGACTTTCTATTTTAGGAAAACAAATTTTGACGCGATTTTACTATTTTTAGACTATATAGGCTTTATATATATAAATTATGGGTATTTATTAAGCGTCTGACTTATTTTGTCTATCTATTAATTTTTAAGAAATAACCTTTACTTTAATAGATATAAAACAAGGAAAGGTATGACCAGCTTTCCTTTGATCGACTTAAAAGAACGATAGGGTTAGGTGCTAGCCTCGTATACTGCTAAGCCTTCGCCACAATGCACAAATCAATTAGTATGGACAACATATTCATTGCACTAGTACACTACCTGAAAATATATACTCCCTCCGTCCCTAAATAATCGTCCTGCTTGACCCGGCGCACAGTTTAAGAAAAAGTAATTGACTTGATTATTTATATTGGTTTAATGTGTAGTTTCCTTTAATGCCCATGTATATGTGGCCTATAATTAAAGTAGAGTGAAAAAGTAAGGGTAAAGTGGTAAAAGTGGTGTTCTAAAAAGGTAAGTTTCAAAGTGGACAATTATTTTAGGACGGACGAAAAAGGAAAGGAGGACGATAATTTAGGGACAGAGGGAGTAATGATTTTGGAGCATTATATAACATTAATATATTATTTAATTATTAAAAATTTTAAACGTAGACTCTTAGGGCTTGTTTGGTAGTCGAACAAGGATAAGCAGTATTATTAATCCCAATACTATTTTAGTGCCCTCGCTATTAATCCTCACTTGTATATCGAGGGTAGTTTTGAGATTACAAATGTTAATCCCAATTTTTTTTTAGTAAGGGCGTTAATAATATCACCCTCCTCCTTGGTATTAATAGTGAGGGGATAATGATTTTATCCGGATAACTCGTGCTATTAGTCCCGACCACCTATTGCGTACCAAACATCAGACAACTTGGATTATTAATCATATTTGACTTTAATCCTAACTACCAAACGACACCTTAGTATAAAACAAGGCAAGATACGACCAGCTTTCCCTTGATCGACTTAAAAGAACGATAGTGTTAGGTGCTAGCCTCGTTTAGTGCTAAGCCTTCACCACAATGCCACGAATCGATTGGTATATGGACAACATATTCATTGCACTAGTACACTACCTGAAAATATATAATGATTTTGGAGCATTATATAACATGTTGATCGATGTATTTTATACGTCGATTTTATATACTTCTATGACTTAAATTATGTTATTTCACGAGTCTTTTGAGTACTAATATATGTTTTCGGTGAGTTTTGTAAGTTTCAGGATTATTGTGAAAATACGAAACTCCGTGGTTTTAAGTGCAAATTACAAGGAAGAGAAAATTGAAGAAAGAAAGAAGATCAAGACAAATCGACACCTTGCACGCAGGTGCCTCGACCGCAGGTAGGCGATATAGGCCCCGAAGTCGAATCAAAGAATCAAAGCCACCCACATCGGAGACCTTGGACGCAAGGTATCCAAAGACTGCGACCGCAAGGTAGGCGTAATGCGACCTTTTCGGATTTTCACACGTCATTCGATCCAATCACAACTCCCGAGTATATATAGAAGTCGATGCCGAGCCTAAGCATAAGGAGGACTACCGGAAGCTCTCTTTACATAGATTTAGGTAGTTTTAGATTGTATAACATAGTTAGGTTTTGTAATATCAAGAATTGAAGATCAAATCATGTCTTCCATCATCTCCATGTGATGTTCATCGTCTATGATGAACTAAATCATCCCTAATCTAGGAGGTGGGAGGTAATTTGTATCGAATTTATGTTTTGATTCATATATATATGTCTATTCAATGCTTGTTGATTGTGTTGTTTATCAATCCCTATATTATTTTGCTTTGAACAAATGAATGTAATCGCAAATAATAAAGGCTTAGAGGTGCGGATAACCGCATGACCAAGTGCATATGTCGTTAATCGGCTCACCAACACAATAAATTGGACCTATCGAAGCACGAGAGTGATAAGTTAGGACCGTGTTCTTACATGATCTAGGTGACAGATAGATCATAAATCTAGGTGACTAGATTGACGTTCTGTGCTTAGGATATATAATGTGTGAATTTTATGGGATGGAGGTCGAACCAATTGTTCAACAGACTATATCTATTTTAGTGAACGAACCCAAGACATTGAATGACATTTTTATGAATTGAACATAAAGGAGATATAAGTGAAACCCAGAATCCTAGATTTCCACTCACCATAAGATTTTCATATCTTTATTACTGTCTAATTAGTTAAACATCTATAACTAGTAATTTAGAGTAGAATTAAACATAAAACCCCCCCTTAGGTTAATAATCTGCTATCTATAATCGCATTGTTCGTGATCACTTGTCTCTGTGGGTTCGACCCTTGCTTCCGAGTCTATTCTATAATAGTCTTGTACACTTGCAAGGAAATAGATAAAAATAAAACATCGATCACATGTGTACCTATTTGATGAATTAGAAATAAAAAAAAAAGAATTCTTTTCACAAGAAATTCTTCAAAAACAATTATATATCAAAAACTGCCTAACAAAACGTTTAAAAGGGTATTTACATACCCTAAAACAATCAAATCCTAAAATCGAAAAATAAAACAAAAATTACTAAAAACCTCAGAACTTCTGAGGCCCAAAATAGTGTTTAGCGCTTTTTATCCTTAAAACGAGCTTGTCACGGGGTACCCCTTGCAAGTCTTGTAGATCTTGTCGATATCTTTGATTTGACATATTATGGGCCCCGTAGTTCATTCAAGATCAAAAGTTATGCTTTGCGGACAGAAAAGTCCTCAACTTTTTGATTTCTATTAGAGTGTTAGTTTCAAAACTGACAACTAACACCCTTAAACTTTATTTTCTTCCCAAAACTTTTAGAACCCTCAAGCTTTGTCAAAAAAACATGTCCACCACCTATTCTACATCAATATTGCACTACAATTAAGTTGGCATGACTTAATATCAAAAAGGGCTTAAAATTTGTGAGGTCTATTTTCAGTTTACTTTCTATAATACTTTAAGATTACAACATATCACTATTAATCGTATTGTACCTAGGGGTAGAAATTGTGTGTTAATTGATAGTTTTGAGTTAAACTATTATCCATTGACATAATAGATAATAGTCTAACCTAAATCTATCCATTAACACCTAATTGTCATCCCTAACTGTACCACTACCACGTAAACATGCTACTTTATACAACAAGGCATTGAATGTTTTCTAGGGAAATTACTTTGTACAACCTCTTTTTCCCCAATACAACCACTCCTTCCCTAATGACTATTTTATCCTTCTAGGTGACAACCTTGTTCAATTTTTTTTTTTTTTGCAAACCAACTTTAAAAAAAATTAATTTTTTTCTTTTCAAAGCAACTTTTGAAACCAACTTTTTTTTTCCTATAAATTGTGTAAAACGAGAAACCATTTTTTTCAAAAGACACTAGTGTTGCCCCTTGGAGGGAACAATAATTAGAGTTGCCTTTAGGGGCAACTAGTGTATTTCAAAAAAACAATGTTTTTCTTTTCAGCCAACCGTAATTTATTTTTATGTAAATTGTGTAAAACTAAAAACCAATTTTTTTAAAGAGATACTAGTGTCTCTCCAAACGAAATTGGTTTTTCGTTTTACACAATTATAATTGATTTAAAAAATGTTTTCTTCAAACCAACTTTTAAAAAATTATAAATTGTGTAAAACCAAAAACAAAAGAAAATATTTTTTTTAAAAAAAGACATTAGTTTCGCCCTGGGGCGACACTAATTAGTATTGTGTCCAGGCAACACTAGTGTAAATTTTTTTTTAAAAAAATGTTTTCTTTTCAAACTAACTTTATTTTTTATATATATAAATTGTGTAAAACGAAAAACCAATTCTTTTAAATTAGATACTAGTGTCTCTCTTAGGGCAAGTCCAATGGTAGGGGTCAAAAGCAAATTTTGATGTCTATCTAAGAGTATTAGCCTCTCCAATGGTTAAAGTAAAATGCATCAAAATTAGGTGTGGTACTAGGAAAAGTACCAAATTTAATACATCCCTTAGTACCACACCTAATTTTAATATCCTTCATTTTAACCATATATTTATGTCATAATATGTGTTGGTAAATTATTCTATATTAATATTTTAATTTTGTTTTTATATTATTATATGTGTTGGATTTATTTTGTTCAAAATTATTATTATATCAAACTTTGATACCTATGGTTGGAGATGATTATTTGATACCCATAAATAGTAACTAATGAGTATCAAAATTTGGTTTTGATACCTATAGGCAAATACTACCATTTGACTGAACATTGTTTCCTAGGGGCAACACTAGTGTATTTTTTAAAACAAAATCTTTTTTACTCAATTTATTTTTACGATGGTTTAAGTTTGTTTGACAAAAAAAATGTTTGAATTTGAAAATAAAAAAATAGGTCTTATAATCTAGTCAATTATTTTTTCTTAAACGATGTGTCAGGTCAAATAAGACAATAATTTGCAAATGGAGGGAGTATTTTTAGGGTAATTAATGTTTACGTATTTTTTAAAAATACTTAGCCCACGTGGTTTCAAAATCCTGGATCCGCCCCTATGTTGGGGTTTTATACCGCTCATTTACTTGGATTTGATCCGGTAAAAAGAGAAAAAAATAAAGTGAAGATAGAGTAGATCAAATATTTCCATCATTTCGGGTGCTCTCTTTTGTCCCTTGAACTTTTAGATGTTCCATTTCTCAATTCTTGCCTCTATCAATTTCCACGAGCTTTGAAAGTATCCGAACGGGGAGAGCCTTATGATTGCCATTGGTCCAGGGGAAAGAAAATCAATCAAGTTTGCGTCAATACTCAATGTACCATCTGAACCCCTTTGATATCTCAAAAGGTTGATTGAAAATGAACCATTCTATTCGAGGCAATGATTGAATTTGATGAGTTGGGTTGGAGCGTTGCACTAAGAAGAGTTGCACCATTCGAGTCTTTGAAAAAATGTTGCATCTAGTAACTTGGAGTCCCTTACGACTACGAGGAGTCAAAAACGATTGCATCTCGGTTCCACCTCGAAGAACAATACAATTTGTTGGGCAGAGGTACTTTGGGGACTATATTATGAAAGTGAACTTTAGCGGTTACAAAAGAAAAAAAAAGTAGCAAAGAGATTGGAAATCTTGCAAAGTGAACGGGCATGCAAGTTATTTAAAACATTCTAAGAAAGTTCATTACCCATACATATTATCTCTAAAACACGAATATAAGGCAATGGGGGAGGTGGGTTCCAGCCCACATCGAATTTTTGCAAAAAGAAAATACAATAAATTTTTCATCCATCGGTAGTGTAAAATCTTTTTTACACAATTTGATCACGTGTTATGACCCAAATGCAGCTTGTGCAAAAAAGATTCTACATTATCGATTGATGAAAATTTTATTCAAAAAAATATATGTTAAACACCATTATTAATCAAAAGTTCTTTTATAATTATGTATGTAATGTAAGGCTCATTAAGTCAATGACTATATGCAACTTTTTTCACGATTAATGAAGATATTTTGCATGGTTATTACGATCATGGCGGCCCTGAATGTTGGGACCCATGGTGAAAAAGAATAAAATTGTCATTTATAGAGAGAGAAAAAAAAATACACATAAATTTTCACAAAAAAATGTTAAATGTCTAATACATGAATTGAACCTAGAATCTCATAGTCAATAATCAAGTGTATATATATATATATAAGTATGGTAGTCTATATAGGGAAAAATCTCACCAAAACTTTGTTTTCTAAAATAGAAACTCCTATTAATAAGAAACAATTAATGAATTCTTTAATTAAATAATTCAAAAACTCCTTGGAACTTCCACCATCAACTATCTAAATTTGCACAGTTTTTCAATTCTCGGTTGTATCAAACAGAAATGAATCAACACATTGTAAATGATGATTAATGAAAATGGATTAGTTCACAAGATGAACCTATCAAATATTGAAACATTATACTAAAAAAATCAAGTAAAGAAATACCAAAAAATTGAGATGTAACAAAAACCATTGACAAATTCGAAGTAGTATGGAATAAAAATCACCAGAAAAAATAATCTTTCGAGAATACTAAATGATTAAACAAGTTCGGAGATTTATCTAAAAGTAAATAACAAAAATCGATGTATAAAAAATATTAACAAATTAACAGTAGATTTGAATGTCAAAAATATTTTTTATACGAAATAATTAAACAAAATTTATGTGATCATTAGATCTGAATGAAAAATCACGGAGAAAATATAATCAATATTTTTCCCTCATAATAAAGTTGGATATTAGAGAAAGAGAGATGAATCGAGCGAGAGGACGAAAACTTACTGTGGTGTGGACGGTGAGTGTAAGAGAGATCGTCAATGAGAATAATAGATATTTCTTGAGAGGGATGGAGAATAAGAGAGATTGCCGGTG
Organism: Codonopsis lanceolata; assembly: GCA_013146195.2. Lineage (NCBI taxonomy): Eukaryota > Viridiplantae > Streptophyta > Magnoliopsida > Asterales > Campanulaceae > Codonopsis > Codonopsis lanceolata. The sequence goes on from CM028381.1 coordinate 56,497,459, forward strand.
GGGTTAATTTCATATTTTCCACTCCATCTTTCTTCCTTTTTTGTGTGTGTAGTAAACGGAGGATAATTGAACCACGATAACATTTCGATTTTTTCATAATGTTATTATTTTTCGATGCAGTTCTTTATAATTAGCTTCTCTTCTTTTGTAGTATACTAGTGTTGCACCCGTGCGTTACACGGTTTGTACATGTGTGTAAAGTCATATAAACAATTTATGTTTAATAATCTATCATAAAAAACTTTTAAACGATAAAAAAAATTTAATAAACAATAAAATTCAAGATAAAAAAATGACATAAATTTGAAAAAAATATTATAAATTTTGGAATACTTCTTTATACACAATATTTGTCGTTGAACATGTACGACTATTACAACTACTACCATAAGTATCGCTTATCAAAATTCGAAGACCGTTAGGATTAGTAACTCTAGACAAAGCAACATATAACTGCCCATGACTAAAAACGAGTTTTTTTTCAAAAGAAGTCCTACGTTAGACAATGACTGACCCTGACTTTTATTTATAGACATTGCGTAAGACACCATCAACGGAAATTGTCATTCTCTGGAATTTGAATGGAATTCTATGATAAGATGGTGTCAGTGACATTCTTGGAATCAAAACAGCACCACCAGAATGTCCTTTTGAAAGAACTCTACCTTCTAAAACATGATTTCCCAGTCTTGTAATAATTAACCTCGTGCCATTACATAGCCTAAGGGAATGGTTAATGTTACGAAGCAATATTACTGGAGTTCCAACCTTCAAATTCAACTCATGATTTGAGATTCCAGATCCTGAAATTCCGTTTAAAAATTTAGGAGTATGTATATCATTAAAAAGATCAACGTTTCTATCCGAATGACATGAAGAATCTAAGCTTAAATACAATCTTCCTTCAGCAGTATTCTTCGATATCATGTAATCATTTATTGCATTAACCACATCAAGAGTCGGAGCTAGAATAGCTCTCTCTTCCAAAAATGATGAGTCGTTAGGGCTGCTTCCAAATGAAGGATAAGTACTTTGTAAAATTGCAGCAATTGGATAGTCGTATTCCTTAATCAACAGCTGATCGAGAATAACAACAGAATCACCATCGTCATTTAGTTCACCAATTTTTCCATCGCCAATCTTCGCAATCCAATCAGCAAGAAGTTTCAACTCTTCAGAACTCTCGTTGGATCCCATACTTTGTAATCTCATATTAGTTGCCAACCTTAATACAATACAGTCCCACCACAAATACCATGAATTAATAGTGGCATGAACTATATCTTGTCTACTTCCCTTTGGAATCACAGGTAATATCTGTCGAAAATCTCCACCAAACACAATTGTCTTGCCTCCAAATGGAATATTACCTCTAAATGGATGTATAACTTTCATGATATCTCTCATACTGCGATCCAATGCTTCAATACAATGTTTATGAATCATTAGAGCCTCGTCCCATACAATTAGTTTGGCCTTCAATATAAGCTCGGCAAGATGACTACCTTGCTTTATGTTGCATGTTGAATCTTCATTCAGATTAAAAGGAATTGAAAATCGTGAATGAGCAGTTTTACCACCAGGCAACAAAAGAGAAGCTATACCACTCGATGCCACGTTTAATACGATCTCTCCTTTGGCTCTTAACCCAGTAGATAGAGTTTTCCATATGAATGTTTTCCCAGTACCTCCATAACCATAAACAAAGAAAATCCTTCCAATATCTGAATTAATTGATTCGATAATAGTTTCATAAACATGGCGCTACTCATCATTCAAATTTGACACAAATTTTTTGTGTTCTTCCGCCAAACTTAATCAATCATAACACATTTCATCGTTTAACAATCTATTACGCGAGAAATTGAAAAACTGATTATCTGGGAATGGCATTGATTGGAATTCGCGGAGACTCTTTCCAAGGCCCCTTAATTCCACAAGTGCATAATTTCTGATTTGATCCTCATTTAATGGCAATCCTACAATATATAAACAATATATAAATAGAGATACGTAACAAATCAATAATTGTAAAAGTAGTAATTGTTATATACCTTGGTGCTGAAGCAACTTTCGTTGATTATACAAAATGTCATCAGATAGATATGACCAACACGTATCCCACACTACTTCAGGTCGACTAATGGATCCAGATGATAAAAGAGTGGAAAAAAGAGTTCTTAAAGATTGAGTCGATGCCAATTGGCTAGCCTCAATGATCTTATCGATATATACTCTTTATCATCATTTAACAATCCCAGTGCATAGCAAGCATCTTGAAAAGAACGACACTGCACCTTATTGATTAAACACAAATCATCATAGGAAGTGGCTCCACGTACTACATTCAAAAGGCATCTCAAATAGTACAAATCACCAGATCCAGGAGGAACAAAGAAAATTCGTCCAATTGCGTGACCAATTTTTCTTACAGTCCATTTACGTATTTTTGAATTCCAAACAATTTTTTTGGGAAATTCTGCATACGTCAATTCCCTTGCTTCCTCATATTTCTTATTAGCTTCCATCCACTCCAAAAACATGCTCTGTTTAATTGATTCTTGATTTATCAGAGTGTCAATTTTATCAGAATCCGAGAACACAACACTTTGTTGATTCGGAAGATGAAAACTTAGACGCACTACGGGGGGTCTTTGTACTGTATTTCAAATCCAAAAATTCTCCAAGCAGCTTCACAAGATGAAATGTATCTGCAGTCATAATACAAATTAACCTCGTCGATATTATTTTGCAGTCACACAATCGTTGCCTTTGTTTATATACTTAAACAAATATTTTATTGCACATGATTGATTACACCACTTAACATTCAAATGATCCCCATAGGTAATCAATAAGTATCGATTATGAGGAACGACATGTCTATTGTCAAAAACGACTCCATTCTTAATAATCGTTCTTCCATTATCTCGTCATCTGTAGACTGGATATCCATCTTCATCAATTGTAGTCGTTTCAACAAAAAAATTTCGGAAAATGCTTTGAGCAACGACCATTTAACATGCAAGGAGAGTTCTTTCGATCACCACCACAAGGACCGTGTATCATAAAATCTCAAACTGCAGCATAGTAAATATGATCCTTTTCTTTATCATGAATCTCGGCTGAAATGATACGATCAATTGCTTCTGCTGTTAGAGCTTTGTCTTCGATAGAAAGGAACAACAATATGTGAGCATGCGGCAAACCCCTCTTTTGAAACTCTATGGTATAAATTATTGTAAAACAAATTAAACATGTATAAACAATTATAAGTGAAAATAATTTAGGATTTTAATTAAAAAAATTAAAAGTTCATGCAGATATTATCAATATACTGTACCTGATTGAACATTTCCAAAAATCATGTTTTTACGAAGGTCTTCAAGCAACCCATCAAGTTTAACTTTAAATACTCTACAAACAATATCTGGACGATCTTCGGGCTTTAATCCACGTTCTTCAACAAATCTAACAATTTCAGGCCATTTGGGATTACACGTAAACGTGATGAATAGATCTAGGTAACCTACCCATCTACATATTGCCATAGCATCTTGATAATTATGTATCATATATTTGGCTCCTCCAGTAAAAGAAGAAGGCAATATTATTCTTTTCCCTTGAGTCGACGCATCTGTTTCACCACGTAACAAAGCGTCATGCAACCCTTGATACATTTCACAATGTAGTTGCTTCTGATGCAACCGAACGAATAGTAACTGAGAACTCTCGACCATAGTGTACGCATCGACAACAAATTGTTGAAATAGTCTTCCAGAAAACATTATAGTTGTCGGCTCACAATCCCTTTCATGCAATCTATAGGCGAAAAATTCTCTCATACTAACTCTTTTCCTTCCTCCTTCACTTTGTTTTGACTCGGAGTAGAGAATATCTTCTCTGTATCCGTCTTCGCCGTACGGGAAAATAAAGGGATATTGAAGAGAAAGATAAGCAAGATTCAATTCATTAATGTGCTTTAGTTGTCCCGTCTGCGTCTCAACTAAAATATCCTTTTCACCCAACATATCATCAAAATCGCCAACAACTAAAGCAACTTCAGATGCAGTCGGGAGATTGTACCTTATTGCGTCACCACTACGTCTACCTATCAATTTTAATTTCACATCTGATCTTCCTTCTTCATCAATTTTATCTTTAGCCATTCGAAACGATTTAACCAGAACATTATTTGTATCTAACATGGTCTTCAATTCAGATACAATTTCGGAATGTAGATCATTACAACTGGAATCTTGCCTGAATAAATAAAGAAATATAATAATATTATATTAAATAGACATTTATGACAAGATATATCGTCCATATATCAATTATTAAAAATGTTTTTTTACCTAACAGCAGCAATGCGATTTGTAACTTCATTTTCTATATCGTAAATATACAACTGTGCAAACTTAGGTGTTGCACCCATCGATGGGATGAGACTATCAATTAAATGATAGTTTTGATCATGAAGCTTGAAAACAGGAGGAGAGCCACCTTGATTTACACGAGAGTCTATCTTCCCCCCCCCATCGAGGTGAAACAAAACATATTGTTATAGGAACAAATATTTTTCTGGAAGTGTTTACTTTTAATAGTTTTTCCATACAATAATTCTTGTAATTCTGAAGGGGTGGTTTCAAAGCAAGCAGTTGTATTTTTCGATGCAGTTCTTTATAATTAGCTTCTCTTCTTTTGAAGTATATTATTTTAATTGTTTATTACTTTTCATATAATGCAATTACTATATGACAATATATTCACCATATTTTAATTTATAACAATGCTAGGTTTACAACTATTTTTAAAACTATTGCTACAATTAAGATTTAGTTAAGGACAAAGTTGTATTTAGTTTCTAAAAAAATGACTTAATTTTCTCAGATCTTAAATATACAAGTCTCTAATTTTTAAATCAAAACAATTTTTTTTATCGAAAGTAGTTGCCTCCAACATTATTATTATTATTATTATTTTGAAATTTTGTTTTTCTTCTTTGTTTCACTTGAGTACAAGTTAATTGAAAAAAATTATACGGCCGTGCATTTAACACACGGGTGTAAAACTAGTTATCCAATAAAAACAAGACAATTATTATCGTTGTAGTTCATTATATATCTTTGACCAGTAAATTCACACACCAAAACTTTTTTACAAAAATTGATCAGCCCTCTAGGAACTGAACCTTGGAACTTCATTTTCTTTGATAAGCACCCTTAGCGCTGACAATTTCAACCAAAAACTCGTTAACTCATCCAATCCGACTTGAAAATTACCTAACCCAACCCAACCCAACTTGAAAATTTTAATGGGTCGAAACGGGCCGACCCGTTACCCGTTTCGACCCAACTCATTTTGACCCATAATTTTTTTGTTATAAAAATATATGTTTTTGGCGAAAAATGTGGGGTGAAAATGGCCGACTGTAGACACCCCAATTTCGTACCCCTGATATGTAACTCTGGCATGTGATATCAAGACCTGTTAAAACTTAACAAATATCAAGTTACAGGAGTAAAAATGCAAAAGGCAAAACAGGATGCGCAAAACAGTAAAATGCAGGGGCTAAAGCATAAAAAAGGGAAGCTGGAATAGTGGGCTGGCGCGGCCTAAAAGGCCCCTTGGCGTGGCACCCAGCTAGGGTTATAGAAGTGCCCAAGGTGCTACAGTGCTGCTACAGTGGCTCCCCAGTTAACGCATTGCACAATTTTTAAGGCGCGGTGTGCAAGGAAATGAAGCACGCTGAGAGAAAAAGAAATCCCCGATGAATCCCTCCTTCAGCCTATAAATAGAGCCTTTGGGGTTCGCTTTCAAGAGACCGATAATAGATCAAAAACTCTCCGCGTCGTTGTTACGCTGAGAGATTAGGGAGTGAAGTGAGATAGTGAGCGATCCTCTTATAAAGCCTCAAAGCCCTGCCAAAACTCCGCCAAAAGAAAATCCAACCGGTCAAAGTGATCCCTAACCCTCTAGTTAGGTATCCACCCTATTTCCCCGGTCCAAAAAGCCTCGGAAAGAGCAATTGCTCTGCCCGAGTGAAAAGGCCAAATTAGCCAGAAATAAGCCATTGTTCTGCCCAAATTCCGCCAGCAGCAAAAAGCAAGCAGTTGCTCCGTCCTTTTTACGGGTCCCAAAAGCAACTCTAGCAAGCCGTTACTATGCTCGAACCGCAACAGCAGCAGCAAAGAAAAAGACTCCCTCTCTCGAGAAGGAAAGAGCGAGCACCCCAGGCTCTAAAAGGTGAGCCTTTAAGGGCGTTTATTTTATAAAAAGCTATTTTCCATCCGGCCCAATGTAAAAATATAAGCCGTTGTGCTGCCCGGATTATTTTAGGAAAATAGTGTTTAAAAGAGTCATTATTATGACCAAATATTTTTAAATGTATTTGTAATTATTGGAAGGAGACGGCTGCAAGTCCGTAAATAATGTAAATATGTATGTATTTGTAGGTAGTTAATGCTTTATTTATTTGCTTGATAAATATAACAAAAAGCATACTTTAGGCAAAAATCACTTTTGAGACCGAAGGGCGAGTTGGGTGCCTAGCATTTTCCCAACTCGTAACTTAGCCTTTGAACCCGTTTTTGCATTCTCTGGTTTTTCTTTTTTGATTTTTCTTTATTTCTTCCTTAAAATAAAGATGACGACTCTAGCAAAACATTTTGGATCGCAGTGGGGCATCACAACACTCCTTTCTTGCACTTTTCTGTTTTCCCCTAAAAAAGGGTGAATGAGAATGAAAGGGTGATGTATTCCTATATCCTGGTATCCCCTAAAAAAGGGATAAATTGATATAGAAAACTCAAAGCACTCATCGTGATCTGAAACAGGCCATAAGGAAATTTTCATAAAGTTTGAAGTGGGGCCTGTAACATCCTTTTTTGCACTTTCTATTTTCCCCTACACAAAGGAAAATGTGAATGAAAGGGTGATGCTTTCCTGCATCCTGTTATCCCCAAAACAAGGGATAATCTGATACAGAAAACCTATAGCTCCCATAACAGACTAAAAATTCACTGAAGTGACCGAGACGTATTCAACGCGCTTTTTGACAGCACTCCTCTCGCACTTTTAATTTCGTCTTCCCCTAGACAAGGGAGGATGTAATGAGAACAGTGGTGTCCGCATCCGCACGTCGTATTCCCCTAACCAAGGGCGCGCGGGGCGCGGCGCAACCCGGGGCACCCACAGTGGCGACTCTGCTGGAGAGATCGTTTTTATTTTAAATAAAAAATGGAGGGTTAGACTCAGAAAAAAAAACTTTTTTGTTTTTCTTTATTTTTGGCTAAAATATGCTTGTTATATATTTCTAAGCATTTGAATATTGCTTTCCTGTACATCCGTATATATATTTATGGATATGATCCTCCATCTTGCAGCTGTTTCGTTCCAGTCACTGTTACAGGTATATTTAGAAATATATATATTTTTCAAAAAATATATATATATACAATAAATTTCCGGGCAGCATAACAAAAGGGCTGGGACTTTATTTTATTTATCGCTTTATTTCTACTCTTTATTATTACTATGTCCACTTTATTTTTATTATGCAAGAAAAAAAATCAATCAGAAAAAATATATATATATAATAAATTTTCGGGAAGTATAACAAAAGGACTGGGGCTTTATCTTTATTATTGCTCTATTCCTGCTTTATATTTTTATTCTGCATGCTTTATTTTCATTGCACAAAATATGTACATATTTTTCTTTCATGCTGTCATTTCATTTTGGGGACTAGGACAAATATATAATGAATAGGAATAGATAGATTCTCCGCTTTTCTTTCTATTTTTTGATTGGTTACTTGCTCGCGCTCAAACTAAAAAAGCCAATAAAATCCACAAAGAACAGTAAGACATACCATATCTGTTTTACTTTTCGCTTTATATTTTTTAAAAAAAGAAAACAAAACAAAAAAAATTACCTCTCAAATAACCCTAAAAGTGTTTAAATATGTCTAAAACCCTAAAAGCAATAAATAGTTGGAAAAAAACCCGAAGCTAATAAAAAACTTCAGTGGCCTGTAACATTATCTAAATGACGTTTTTTAGCCTTAAAAAATGCTCATAACTAAGTTTTACTCAAATAGTTTTGTTCGTCTTTTTGAGAGCTTCGTTTTGATATGCAGCGGGCCCCGTAACTCCACCCGAGTCAAAAGTTATGCACTTTTCCACGCACCCGATCCAAACGATCAAGATAATTGAACGCGATACTGCCTGCATAAAAAATAAATAACAATAAAAAATACTAATAAAGGCCCACTGTACTCCAAACCCAGAAAGTCTTCAGCCAGCCTTTTGATACCTCCAAACCCCATTTTCCTTAGAAACCTGGCCCGAATTTGGAAAGGCAGAGATAGTACTGCCCGGTTGATACGGGATACAGGCACAAAGGTCAGATCAGAAATATTTGGGGTCAGATCAGAAAAAGGCAAAAATAGTGCATAAGGTACATATTTGAACAGAATGGCAGCCGAAAATGAACAATCTATAGCAGGTACTGATACAGGGGCTCCCGGGTTCGCTCCTACTCCAGCCATGCAGCAATGGTTAGATCAAAAGCTGGATGTACAGAATGGTCATTTGCTGAGCCAAATGGAAAAACTTGTACAAAGTTTAAAACCCAGTGGTGAGGGAACCTCTTTCCCTGCAGCCCCTCAAGAAGCATCTACTACTCATGCTCATCTGAACCCAAACCCTCAGCCAAACACTAACCTTCCACCAACCGCCAGCACTCCAATCACCAATTTCTCACCAAATACTTATTACAAAAATTTTAACCCTTTCTCGCCATACCAACCACATCCTTTCCCAAACACCCATGTACCCCAAAATCCAAATGGCCTTCCATTTCCTATTGTCAATCCACTCCAAAATAGCCCACATATAGACCCTAGAAGCCATATCCAGCCAGGCCAAGTTACAACCTATCTACCTCCTAATGATCCTGGCCGTCAAACCGAAACCGCCAATAACTCGCCAGCCCAAAATCCTTACCAAATGCCTCCTCAAAATCCTTACCAAATGCCACAGCCAGAAATAAAGCCAGCTTTCCCCAATCCTTCCAACATATACCAAAACCCAGCACCTCCTCCCACAAAATTTGAGGCAGATATGGAGAACCTAAAAAGTGTGATGCACAAGTTCTTGAACAAAGAGAAATTTTCTATGCGGGCATTAACGCTAAAACCTTCAGCCATACTACCCTCAAGTTTCAAAATATCCGACATAGAAAAATTCGATGGGACTGGATGTCCTATCTCCCACCTAAAATCTTATTCTACTGGCATGCAATCAAGAGGGGCTAGTTTCGAAGCAATGACCTCCAATTTTCACCTTACCTTGATAGGGGCTGCTAAGCAATGGTTAATGCTAGCAGATGATAGCACCATGGGTTCTTGGGACCAAATAGCTGAGGAGTTTTTAGAAAGATACAAAGATAATACTACACCTGAAAAGAAAAGAGATCTCAAGTCATGCACCCAAAGGGAAAAGGAAACCTGTGCTGAGTTTGCAGCAAGGTGAAAAGAAAATTAGCCCAGACACTCGACAGACCTGATCCAGTTGAGTCATGCAGAATGTTCATCAAAATCTCCAACCCATTTACCTGGAGCACATGCGGTATCTCCCCTATAGCAATTTCAAAGAGATAGTGGAGATAGGAGTCCGTATTGATGAAGATATACGCAAAGGATCCCTAGAAATTGGTACACCTCCAAGTTCGTTCTACTATTCCGGATCAGAGGAAGAATCTACGGAAGAAGTCAACGTTGTAGAAGAAATCCCGGGTGAAAAATACAGTAATGTGCCATGGTCATGTGAGACAAACAAATCTGCCAATTCGGTTGAAGGAACCAGTATACCAACAAGAGTCTCATAGGACCTTACAAAGGAAACAGAAGGCACTTCAATGAATTGAATGCCCCAATGTCACAGATACTACAAGGGTTAACAGCACAAAGAGTCCTTAAGCCCCTTGAAAACTATAAACCTCCAAATCCATTACCTGCCAAATGGAGCCGCAACAAGTATTGTGAATACCACCAATCTAGTGGTCACATCACCGACAAATGCTTCTCACTCAGGAATGATATCCAAGACCTTATCGATGATAAAATCATTGAGAAGCCGCACCCATGATTGTTTCTGATAAAAAGTGAAAAATACCCTAGAATACCCTTGTGTATACACTTCCAAAGACCTTTTTTTCTTTTGAATGTCCTTTGTCAAATAAAATCTCCATGAAATAACTCTTTTCAACTCAGCGTCAATTTTCATAAATTTTGGGATCTTTGTTGTTTTTTGGTACCACTAACAATTTTGCAGGAACTGAAAAATAAAAAAATTGACTATTATCATTTACTCTCCTAAGAGGACTGTCCAAAGGTACATAATCAATACATCTCATTTCAAAGATAGCAAAAAGAAAAAAAAGGATCATTTAAAAAAAAAGGGGGAAAATTCGTTCTCTCTAAACAAAAAAAAAATCTCTATTCTTTCAAATTGAAAAAAAGAAGAAGAAGAGGTTTTTCTATTTGTTTTCTTTTGTTTCCAAAATCATGAAAAGACAGGAAATCCCCTCACCATTATTCTCAATTGCCATCTCTAAATTAATCTCTTAACCCTCATAAATGCACTACCAATTGATAAGTTCATCATTCATTCTCGATTTCAAATAAAAATAAAAATAAAAAAATTCAGCAAGTCCTACTTCGAGATGTCTAGGGCTACCACTTCAAAAGAAAAATAAAAGAGAAAAAAAAATGATGAAGACAAGAAGAAAAAAAAGGGACCGATAGGGAGCCAGAAAAGAAAAGAAAGCCAAGAAGCAAAGAAAGCGGAAAAGTCTGGAAAGCCAGAAAATCCAGAAAAGCAAGGCAGCTCAAGGATCATAAACAATAATTCAGGACTAGAGGCTTTCAAACCCCAAGGGTGTCTATTTTGCTCATATTGATGCCTACAACCTATCCTTGCAAGAGTATGCTCAAGAATCTATTTGGTCTCAGTTATTTCAAAGGTCCAATCAAGTCCTCAAATCAAGCTCTCCAAAGGTATTTTATCAATATTCGAGTCTGATAAAATTCTTTTTTCTCCTATATTAGCTTGTCGAGTCTTCTTCTTAGTCTTTGAGCACCATCTATCGTCGAAATATCTTTTATATTAAAAAAAATGACGAGTTGACTCATGTAAAAACATGATAAAACTACACGGGTTGATAATGAGCCATTTCGCAATATGGACCCACAAACCATTAAAAATATCTTTGTTCGATGAAGCAACCTTCTGTCTTGGTAAAAGGTCATCTTCGACCCATTTTGACCGAGCTATTAAAGGCACACTAGGGGCTACCACTATACACCAAAGCCTAACCATCTCTAAGATCCAGCTTCCCAAAACTGGGGCTGCTCCACCCTTATATATATCCACCAAGTGTGATAACCTTCTTTTTATCCCAAGAAAAAGAAGACAAATATCTCTTCAAGCACTCTCTCAAATTGCTTCGAAAGATCAAAAAAAAAAAAAGAGAAAAAGAGAGGAAAAAAAAAAGAAAGAAAGAGCAAAGTTGGAAATTCAAAAAAAAAAAAAAAAGGAGAAGCCTCTCCTGAACGATTTCCCCAAAATCTCTTTCTCGCAAAAAAAAAAAGAAGAAAAAAAGAGAAAGAAAGAGCAAGGTTGGAAAAAAAGAAAAAAGAGAGGGAAAGAGACCAATCGCTCTTGGACAACCCCATGACCCACAACCAAAGCCAAAAAGCCGATCTCCTAACCAGGTCCAGAAACCAAATTCTCATCTAAACCCACAGCTTAAAAGGCTAGCCAATGATCGCTTTGCGATCGCTTTTCCAAAAATAACCAAATCCACAACCCAAAATGCCTTTGAGCAAGAGGCCAATCAAATCCTCAACCCTAAAGCCAATCCATCCTAAATACTTAAACACTATACCCTAACCTAGTTGCCACCTATAACCCTGTTTCAATCGGTTATAATGCGATCTGGGTCCAGGACAGAACTTCTTGCTAAAGACACATAAAATTTTCAAAAGATAAATGTTAAGTAGGGTCCATAAATCTTATCATACTCGGCGATAAACTCTGGATCATGACTCTTCTTTTTGTTCATTAGAGTCATCCTCAATCTCTGAGCATACTCATTTCTGTCTCCCACAAAAGTCTCTCCCAATCGAGTCTTTCTGGGGCTTCCTCCATTTAATCTTTTCAGAAGCTTTTCCGTCTCATCTTACAAAATATTGGTTCATTAAATCATCCTGGGGCTTCTCCCGCCAAACTCATTGGATAAATAAAGTCTCATTATTCATCAGAAACAGCTGTCCTTTCCATTTCCGCCTAAAAGAAACGAAGAGGCTACAAAGACGTGATCCCTCAAGAATGAGCGACTTATCTTCGCATGCATTGAAAAACCGGCTCCCTATAAGGTAAAAGCTCGCTAGGTTGAAAACCCGAAAGGGCGGCCTAGGCAAAAGTTAGAACCAAAAAAAAAGCAAAGCAAAAAAAAGTGGCCCCTCTGAGGCATCGATTAGTAGGATTTACTGATCTTCTGATTGAATTCCTTTCTTGAATGATGCACCAGTCAAAATACCAAAAAACAACCCTGAACTTCACCCACTTTCATCTCAAATATCGTCATCAACTCCTATACTCATAATTCTTCAAAGTCAACCAGAAGCCACATCTCAAGCTCTTATATTACATTTCCATCACCTTGGCTTATCTTGTCTTAACATGTTTAAGAAACGAATGACACACATGCACATTCAAAAGTCTTTTTTAAGGGAAAAAGAGATCATGCTTGCATCTTTTGTTTGCATCCTTTATCGCATGTTATCGTCTTCGCCGTGACGGCTTCCCTGAAAAAAAAATATGAATGTTCTACCATCATCTCGCCAAGGACCACCTCCCAAAGATCCTCAGCAACATCATCAAAAGCTACACAAGCCGATCATTGACACCATTCTGCCACAACGTTTCATCTCTGCATCGCCTTGCTTAGGATAAGCACCTAAAAAATCAGACGCTTATCCTATGTCGGGATGAGCACATTTTTAAAAATCAGACGCTTCTCCTATGTCAGATAAGCACATTTTAAAATCAGATCGCTTCTCCTACCGATAAGCACATTTTAAAAATATGCATCGCTCCTATGTACTGATGAGCACATTTTAAAAATCTGCATCACTTCTCCTATGTTGGGATGAACACATTCAAAAAAAAGGGCAAAAAGAGAGAATTTTCCAAATTAACTTAAATGCAT
>CM028381.1:56510839-56542822 GCA_013146195.2 Codonopsis lanceolata
ATCTTTTTAGAGCTTCCCAAGGAAACTTGGATATTAAAGCTACGGGATCTTTCAACTTAGGGGTAATTCGGGTTGTAAAACGAACTTACGTTTTCGAAACAATAATTTTTCATTGTTTTCAAACTTGTGTTTCTTAGAGTGAAGATCTTTGAAAAACTTTGCATAAGTTGGAATATTTTTAATAACATTAAGCAAAGGAAGATTAACATTCACTTTGGATAACATATTATAAATTTTCGTAGAATTGTTTGTCCATTCGGTTTTCATAAGTCTTCTTGAAACGGGTGGAGGAACATAAGGTGGTGGAGCCACATAAGGTTCCTCTTCTTCTTGATCTACCTCTTTTTCAACTTCTATTGGATTTTCTTTATTTTGAACCTCTTTTTCTTGTTCTTTATTTGGAACTTCAACTTCTACTTCTTGATTAATCTGATTCATTATTCTCTTTATCATCTATCTTTTTCAATTTCCTTTTCGAATTTTCTCTTGTATCAGGGCACATTAGAAGAATGATCGAGGATCACTTACCTCTTCACCTATTACCTTCTTACCGCCGCAAAGACGGTGATTGACTTAGCTTTCGGTTTGACTAGGAACTTCCATTCTTCTCTTTTATCGGCTTCAGAATTCACAATGTGCTTCTTTAGATTTTCAATCTCTTCAAGCATATATTTCATCAATCTTTGCTCCTTTACTTGCTCCATCTTGTTTTTGGAACTTCTTCAATTCTGTTGATTTTGATTTGGAAAGGTGTGGAGGTTGTGGTGGTTGAGGTTGGAATTGTTGAGGTTGTAAAGGCTTATTTCCTCCCAGAAAAGTTAGGATGATTCCTCCAACCCGAGGATTATATGTGTTTGAATAAGGATCATTCCTTGGCCTTTGAGGGTACATATTCATAGCATTAGCTTGTTCGGAATACATAGCACTTGATGGACAAAAATTAGTAGCATGAGAATATAATCCACATAAACATGCTTCTTGAATTTGCCAATTTTAAATTGAGCTTGAGTATGATTTGTATTTGATATAGGCTTCTATTTTTACCTCTAGCACTTTTAAATTAATACTTAACATCTCAAATAATTCTTCTAGTGCTTCGGTGTCATTCTATTAATAGAACCACCGGTGCACTATCAACCATAGTTTGTAAGCTGGCGAAAGACCATGATAAAATTGAAGCACTAACACATGTTGAGCCAAATTATGATGAGGACACATAATGAGCGAGATTTTTAAATCTATCCCATGACTCATGGAATGTTTCTGGTTTCATTTTGGAATGACATGATTTGTTTTCTATATTCGATAAGAGATGCATGCTTTGTAAAATTTACTCATAAACAAATCATATAATTGAGCCCAAGTATAAACACTATTAGGTGTTAAGTTCATAAACCATCTTTTGCCAACTCTTTTAATGCTTTGGGAAAATATTTCATTTTAATTTGATCTTGATCAACCCTCTAAGGAAAAGTACTCATCATGTATTCATATTCTCTTAAGCCCGGCAGAGGATCTTCATGAGGCATTCCATGAAAAGATGGTATTGCATTAAAATAATGACCTTTTAGTTCAAAATTCCTTACGACATCGGCAAGACTAAACATGATGTCACAACATTTAATGAAGGTCTACTAAAGTCATTAATAGTTCTTTGATTTACCACTACTTCCATATTTCTTCTTGCGAGGTTCTTCTTCTCTTTGATTCATGTTAGCGGGTTAAGCTGGATTTTCGAGGATTTCGATTATTATTATTTTCTTCCATTGGAGGATCAACGGAGGATCCTCTTGATTCAATGTTCTTGATTATCGGTGGGAAGCTAGACTTTCAAGATCTTCTTGATTTCTTCTAATATTATTTATATCTTGATTTAGTTCTACCAATTTAGGATTCAAAGATCTACGGCCGGCCGTGCATAAAATAAATTAAAGCAATTTAAAAACAACTAACTAATAAATAAAATAAAATCTTTTTGTATTTTTATTTTTATAAAAGCGAAAATTAAACTAAAAACTAAATTAAATTAAAAACTACGCTACCAACAAACTAACTTCGTGAACTAGCTTGTCCCGTCAACGGCGCCAAAAACTTGATCGATGTTTTATTTAATCTTTTTCCTTGCAAGTGGACAAGACTATTATAGAATAGTATTGGAAGCAAGGGTCGAACCCAGAGACAAGAGATCACGAGCAGTGCACTTTATTGATAGCAAATTATTAATCTAAAGGGGGTTTTTATATTTATTTTATTCTAACTACTATTTATATTTAGGTGTTTAACTAATTAGCGATATTAGAGATATGAAGATCTTATGGTGGGTGACAATCTAGGATTATGGGTTTCACTTGTATCTCCTTTATGTTCAATTCATAATAATTATCATTCAATTTCTTGGGTTCGTTCACTAAAGATAGATATAGCTGTTGAACTATTGGTTCAGCCTCCATCCCATAACATTCATCCATTCTATATCCTAAGCACATGAACTTTCAATCTAGCATCACCTAGATTATGATCTATCTGTCACCTAGATCATGTATGAACACTGGTCCTAACTTATCACTCGTGCATCGATAGGTCCAATTTATTGTGATGGTGAGCCGATTGTACGACATATGCACATTGGTCATGCAGGTTATCCGCACCTCTAGGCCTTTATTATTTGCGATTACATTCATTTGTTCAAAGCAAAATAATATAGGGATTGATAAACACCACAATCAACAAGAATTGAATGAACATATATATGAATCAAAACATAAATTCGATACAAGTTACCTCCCACCTCTAGATTAATGGATGATTTAGTTCATCATAGACAATGAAACGACACATGGAGATGAGCGGAAACATGATTTGATCTTCAATACTTGTAATTACACAATCTAACTATGTTATACAACTTAAAAACTATCTAAAATCTACTAAGGCTGTTCGGCCATTTTTTTCTATATCGAGGCTCTTGGCATCCGACTTCAATATATACAGGGAGTTGTAATCAATCGAATCTACTATGTGAAAACAGCAGCGTTCGACCACCTTGCGGTCGCAGGTGTTGGGTACTGCTGGGCGTCATGAGGTCTCGATACTCGGCCTTGGTTTTCGCTTCTTAAACATCTTGCCCACCTTGCGGTCACAAGGTGCGAGGTACCTTGCGTCATGAGGTCTCAATTGGACTTCCTTCGTTTTTCTTCATTTTTCATCTTTGGCCCTTCTTGGAATTTGCACATAAAACCCTGGAGTTTTGCATATTTTCACTAGAAACCCTGAAACTTACAAAACTCACCGAAAACATATATCAGTAGCCAAAATCCTCGTGAAATAGCATAATTTAAGTCATAGAAGCATATAAAATCGACGTATAAAATACATCGATCACAAGTCATTATGCAGTAGGAGCAGTTCTTAGGCAAAAAGTGGGGAAGCAAAGTCATGTGATTTATTGCAGCTTTGAGCGTTGAATCTTTGCCCAGTGCAACTACACAACTTCTGAAAAAGATTTGTTAGCAATCGTGTTTGCCTTTGAGAAATTCAGATCTTATCTCTTAGGATCGAAGGTTATAGTACATTCAGATCATGCCACGCTCAAGTATCTGTTAGCAAAAAAAGAATCCAAACCAAGGTTTATCAGATGGATCCTCCTGTTGAAAGAATTTAAATGGGAAATCAAGGATTGCAAGGGAAAGAATAACTCTGTGGCAGATCATTTGAGCAGGTTGGTGAGAAAAGAGGATTCAGGATTCCTATTTAGAAGGTTTCGGATAAGCAGCTCTTGTTGATGCAAGGTAAGTCAGGTAATGAACCATGGTATGCTGACTTGGTAAATTTCATAGCAAATGGTGTTTTTCCACAAGGCATGAATAGTGCAAGAAAAAATAAACTCAAAAGTGACTCTAAATACTACATATGGGATGAACCCTATCTTTGGAAGATAGAATTGCGATCAAAATAGATGCGTAGGTGTGTGCCTAACGATGAGATTCATTCCATATTGGTATATTGTCATAATTTTGCTTGTGGAGGACATTTTGGTCCAAAAAGAACAACTAGGAAAATCCTAGATTGTGGGTTTTATTGGGAAACTCTTTTTAGGGATTCTTATTTACACGGCAAAAATTGTGACCGTTGTCAAAGACTTGGTAATTTATCATTGAGAGATGAAATGCCCCAAACTCCAATTTTAGTTTGTGAAATTTTTGACGTTTGGGGCATGGATTTCATGGGTCTGTTTCCAAGTTCTTTTGGTAATTTATACATTCTTTTAGCAGTTGATTATGTCTCTAAATGGGTGGAAGCAAAGGCTACCCGGACTGACGATTCTAAAGCTATTGTGAGTTTTCTCAGGTCTAACATTTTTAGCGGTCGAATTCGAGGCGTGTCGGTGATCAAGGGACCCATTTTTGCAATCGAGGGGTGAAGGCATTGATGCTCAAGTATGGTGTTCATCACAGGGTAGCTACCACTTATCACCCGCAGTCA
Source organism: Codonopsis lanceolata (assembly GCA_013146195.2). NCBI lineage: Eukaryota > Viridiplantae > Streptophyta > Magnoliopsida > Asterales > Campanulaceae > Codonopsis > Codonopsis lanceolata. Next base: position 56,515,322 of record CM028381.1, read on the forward strand.
AACGGGTAAGCTGAAGTTTCGAATCGTGAGATTAAGGGAATTCTGGAGAAGATGGTGAATTCCAACAGGAAGGATTGGAGTTCTAGGTTGGATGACGCGCTTTGGGCGTATCGCACCGCCTACAAAACACCAATTGGTATGTCCCCATATCGATTGGTGTTTGGTAAGTTGTGTCACTTACCAGTTGTTGTAGAACATAAGGCTTTTTGGGTTGTAAAGGAGTGTAATTTGGATTATTCATTAGCTGGGCTCGAAAGGAAATTGCAGCTACAAGAGTTAGAGGAATTGAGATTAGAAGCCTATGACAGTGCTAGGTTTTATAAGGAGAAAAATAAAAAGTTCCATGACAATTTGATTCGCCGGAAAACTTTATTTGTGGGACAAAAGGTCCTCCTTTTCAATTCAAGGCTGAAATTGATGCTAGGTAAGTTGAAGTCTCGATGGACAGGCCCATTTATTGTGGTGAGTGTTCTTTCGCACGGAGTGTTTGAAATTCAAAGTTCACAGACGGACAAGGTATTTAAGGTGAATGGGCATCGGTTGAAACCATTCTATGAGCATGTTGATGTCTCTGGCACAATTGAAGAAATCAGTTTGGCCTGCCCTGTTTACGAATAGTATCGAGGGTGGGCATTGAGTCTAGCTACAGACATTAAATAGCGGTGCTAGTTGGGAGGCAACCCAAAAATTTTAATGCTTTATTTCTTGTTTTTCTAGGATTAGATTTTATTTCCATTTTGTTTTTAATTATGTTTTTAGTTTTGTTTTTGTTGCACCAAGTGCTGGATCTTGGAAATGGAAGAAGAAAAAATTGTTCTGTACTAAATGTGTGATGTAGCAGGCTTTATTTTTGAAGAGATACAGAAGTTTGAGAAGTGCAAGGCAGCAATGGGGCTAACAGTTAATTTTTGAAAGTTAGGGGGAAAGCGGGTGAACAGTAAAATTAAGAAAGGGGGTAAAAATCCCTAATTTCATTTGGGATTGTTACTTGCCGTTTCCAATTCTAAAAAGGCGATCTCTTCTCCAAACCCGTCTCCTTCCAAGCTTCTTCATCGGCCATGGCTCTAAGCAACAAAGTGCTCGGCCAACCCGCGGCGTTCAAGCGGATGCGGGCTCGTAAGGCGTGCAAGCAAGCGGCCGGTGGAGATTTCTCTTACGATTCTTCATCAATTCCTCTACCGGCTCCGTCGCTCCTGCCACCGCCTGCCCCCATCTGTTCAACCTTCTACTCCCTCTTCAAGTTCTGATAGCGCCTATGTCCCGCCGCTTGAGCCTTCGGCCTCTTCAGGTACTCAATCCACCCCCTCTCCTCCTTCGCCCTCTCAAGCTTCGGCCCCTCCTCCAACCTCTGCAATACCGCCTGTAGCAGACCCCTCTACATCTGCCGATCCATCTGTTCCTCCTCGGCCTACTACACAGCCGCCCCCGCCCATTGTGGAACCATTGCCAATTTTTCATTTGGCAGCTTCGTTGAAGCCTCTTGCGAGTCGGAAGCTTGGGTGGGTTCCATGAGCGATCTGACAATCAATTAGGAGGCCATATCAATTTTCAATCAAAAAAGGCAATCGGTCGATGGAAGTTTTTTCTTCCAAAGAAAATCATTCCTTGTAAGTTTTTCGACACTCCTACATTGACATTGTTGAATTTAAATTTGGAAGTTACTGCCTTTATGCATGCAATAGGATGGGAAATGTTTTTTGAATTTTGAATTGCCTGCCTTTGTTGAATTAACTCGAGAATTTTACTGCACATATGATTTTTCTTTCGCGGCCATTGAAAACCCGGAATTGCCCCAATCCATCCGATTCCGACTCATGGGCAAGGTTTTTAATCTTTCCTTAAATGAATTTAATAATGCCTTGGGTTTTCAATGTGGTGATGATTTGACTGATTCTAGACGTATGGCCTATTGTGAGTTCCCTGAATTTTTTGAAGCTTCCTGTGTAGAGATTTGGCAATCTCTGTCAACTGACCCTGAACCGTACAAGCTGAATTTGGCTAAAAGTGTTTTTCTTAGGAGCCCTGCTTTCCAGCTCATTCATAAATTCTTGGCATATAGTTTTTCTGGACGCATGGACGGGTCGAATACCTGTTCGAAACCTGAATTATTATTTTTTTGTGGTGTATGATGAATAACAGGAAGGTTAATTTGGGCTATTGGCTGGCTATTCAATTCATGAGCGTAATCAATAAGAAAAAAAAGGCCTTTGATTCTAGGTTCAATTATTACCATGTTGGCTATTAATTTGGGTGTTTTGGATTTATCTGCTCATAATATGCATATTGCTAGTAGCTGTGAGCCCTTGAATGTTGAATGCCTGGTTAGAATGAAGATGGTAATTTTTGATGATAATGAAGTCCAAAACCCCCAGTCGGATGTTCCACCATCCGAGCTTCTCTGCCAATTGCAGGTTCTGCAGCAGGAGGTCAAGGAGAGCCTGTCCAAAGTGTGGCTCACGAACCACGAATCCTTGCCCGTCTGATTGCCCTTGAAACCTCAATGCACGAGGTTAAGCAGGAATTGGTAAACTTGACTGCTTCAGTGACAACTTCTATTCAGTCCTTGCAGACCATGATAGCATCCCATTTTGGGTCATCTTAAGGGCAGTATCCCCTCTTTCACTTCTGTTAATAATTTTTGCTACTTTGTCCTATTTTGCATCTTTTGTTGTATATACAGTGAGGACACTGTTTAGTTTAAGTGTGGGGGGAATTTTGGAGGTTGTAAATTGTGCAGTTGGGTGGTTTTGATGAAAAGTTTTGATGCAGTTTTGAAGCTTGGTTTCCTGAACATGTTTAGGTTTGAAGGGTTGGTAAAAAAAAAATTTTTTTTTGCATTGTTGTGAGTGGGTATTTTATATGCATTCTCATGTTTTGGTGAGATAATCTTGACAAATGATTAGCATTGTGTAATTTTCCTAATAGGGTTGACACACATGTTTTTAAAAATATATATTTTTTGTTTCTTTCAACTGATAAAATTGCAAGTTTCAACTGTTAGCCTTTCAAGTAAGCTTTTTAGCCTAATTGGAGCATTTCATATACTTTGCTCTCAGTCATTCTTTGTATGATTCTCACAAACAGATGAACATTTTAGAACTTGCATCTTGTATACATGTCGAGGTCACGTATTGAGTAATTGCACCAATAGGATTAAGGCACTTAGGAATCACCATGTTTTGGCTCTCTTTCTACCCTACCCACATCATGTTTTCCCCTAGTTAACCCTTTTTGAGCCTTGCCCATTTTCTTTGTTTTAACCTTTTAAAATCTAACCTGTAGCCTTTCTTTTTAACCCTCATTTTGCTTTATCCCATGTCAAGAATTGCACGAAGACCATGTGAAATATAGACTCTCAGCTTGTATGAATTCAGAACAGCAAGTGATGGATAATTGTTGATATTAAGCATATTTTGTAAGTCAAAAGTTGAGTCTTAAGAAGCAGGAAATACAAGTTAGCAGCAGGTTAGAAAAAGAAAAAAGAAAAAAAAAAGAGGAAAAAATAATAAATATTGGTTTCAGTGAGCTGCTGCTTTTCCAGAAAAGGTAAGAGTACTTTACAAGGCAGATGAGCATGAATTATCAAAGTATATTCAGTTCATCAGATCCGTTATAGTTGAACACTAGTTGCTTGTAGTTGGTGTTTTATGTCGTTGTAGAGTTGGTAATGATGTGTAGTTTTGGTGCATATTCTTGACACTTTAACCCTCTTTATCCCTTTTATAATACCTTTACACCCTTAGCCCCGTTACATCCCTTTAAAAGTCCTTTTGATTGGTGCATGTGAACTCATTTTTAGTGATGGAGATTTGATCAAGTTGCAAGAATATGATAATGTCACTCTGTTGTGTGAGTTGAGTGTTTCATGATACACGGCCCTTGTTCAAACAATTGTGTGCTTTGAGCGACATCCATGAGAACAGTTGAGATTTGCATAATTAGAATTTGTGAAAAAGTTTGGGTGCATGCGAGTTATTTTAATTTGGAGAAATTTTAGGATGCTAGTTACTTGGTTTGATTTTTGATCTTGAAAATGAGAATGCATATTAAATACCAAGTTTTGAAACAATGTGAATCTTTTTTTTTTTCTGGGTTGGTTGGTTTGTTAAAAGCATGTTCAGGAAATGTCCAAATGCTTGAGGACAAGCATGGTTCAAGTGTGGGGGAATTTTGATAGCCTTAAATAAAGTACAACATTTAATGTGATTTTGCACTATGATTTTAAGGAAAATGTTGTACTTTCACGGGTATTCTGCATCATTGGTGTTCACAAGTCTTAAGGAAGCTGGATGGAAGAAAAGAATAAGCAAAGGCAGATTTTGAGAAAAAGTCAAGTACCGAATGGGCATTTGCTAACCCGGAAAATACTGTAGCAGGAACGAAAAAACAGAGTACGTCATGTTACAAGACGGAAAGAGTTAGAAGAGGGTATTTCAAACATTGATCATTTTTGGCAGTTCTGTAAATAAAAATATCCTTTTATTTATTCGTTTCTTTTCCCAAACACATTGTAATATTGGGAAAAGACTTGGTCATCAACTGCTCTGTTTATGGATGAGGAGCAAGGGATCGTGTCTTCTATTTTTGGGGGAAATGGCTGGAGCAGTTAGGAGAGATAACTATAAAGGAAGGGGGCGAGATCTCTCAAAGGACACACAGATTCACCCGCACACGCACGTTCTTTCTTTCTCTCACTCTTCATTCACTTACTGTAACAGATCAGCTTGAGGCTTAGTGATAGATCAATAGGGCAGTTAATTTATTCCTTTCATCACTTGCGTAGTTGTTTCTCTTCTTCATTTGTAAGTAAATTTTAGTCATGTTTTGTGGCTAAAAACTTCTATTCCAGTTAATGAACTCGTCAGCGTTTTTTTTTCAGAAATTGCTACAGTGAGATCCTAGTGTACTGTATTGTTCAAAGTCTCAAATTGGGGCAAGTATTTAGTCATTCTCTACCTTTCTTGTTGCAAAGGAATTGTAACTTAGGATTAGTATGTTTAATTAATTTCTAGGGCCCAGATTTTGGTTAGACATTTTAATCCATTGCTAGTTAAGAACCGTTGATCCGTAATTGTCTTCGGGTTCTAACGTAGTAGCAAGTGACACACCGTTTAGGCATCACAAGCATATTCGGTCCATGTTGCGAGGATGATTACTCTAGGTTAAATGATATTACTTTAATATCGTTGTCTAGAACCGGGTTTTTCTTATCTTAAAGCTTTCAAAACATTAAATCTTTCGAGTGTTTCGAGGGTTGTCTTTTGATTAGAGTATAATTAGCGAGCTTCTCCTAATTATCGAATCCGTAAGGAGAAATTGGGTGTTAGGGTTGTCAACAACTATCGGTTTTTTGATTATGAAGTTATAAATTTTTGGAATTGAATTTAATTTACTTATTGTTGCTTTCTTTAAGTTTATAAAAATCTCTATTTTTCTTCATTCGAGTTTAGTTAGTTAGTTAAGCAAAAATACTCGGTTTGGTTATTAAATAATTTCTTAATATTACAATTCTTAAGTATTTGGGAAAAAGGAAAATTATTTTTAACGGTTTGACACCCGCCAAATAGCTATGAACATGATTATCACAATCATCCATCTTTTCCGTCCTATCATAATAACTATAATGAGCCACCCTATTATAATCCGCCCTTTTATAATGAACCTCCTTCTTATTCGTCCTATTATAATGAGTCTCCTTCTTATTGTAATCAATCATCCTTCTCCTCGCATAATTATTATAATGAGTCACCTTCTTATTATTATCAACCCTCTTTTTCTTCGCCTAGTGATCCCAGTGTGTGAAGTGATATTGCATTTATGGAAGCACAAATTAAAACTTTCAAAACCCAATATGCAATCCAGAAAGCTTCAATTGTTCATGAACTTTATTCTTATTCGTCTTACCTTAAGGAGCAAGAACTAGAACAAAACTGTAAGTTTTTGGCAAATTTCGAAAAGAGATTAAATAAGGTAAAGAAACAATATCAAGAAAATGATCCAACACCTTTGTAAGGACGCTTTTCTCTTTCTGCCTTACTTCTCTCACGTTTCTGTTTTCATAACTGCGGCTATTTTAGCTGGAGTATGTTTGTATCCTAGACCGAAAGGAGGGATACATTCCTTGAGTTCATCTTGGACTAGATTAATAAGTCCCTGCTGGTTTCTGCCGAGACCTAGACCAGGCATATAATTCATTTTTCAATACATGTTTAAAGGGACCATGTTTCCTGGGAATGTAGTTTTTTTCTTGGTGATGTTAGTTTCTCGCACACATTCAATGGCGCTGACTCTAGCTTGGGGGATAACCTCAAAGCCACTGAGGAATATACCAGTGTCATCATGCTTAATCTCGAGGATTGGGATGTCTTCGTTTTCCTTATTTTCCACGATCTTATCAGTCAAAATGATTACTATATGATCATCGTGGATAAATTTGATACATTGATGTAGCGAGGAGGCTACCCCTTTTACCCCATGGATCCAAGGGCGTCCCAGTAACAGGCTGAAAATGGCTGGTATGTCCAAGACTTGGAATTCTATTGGCATGGTTAACTGCCCAATAGTCAACATTAAAGTGACCACCCCTAGGACACATCAACTAGTGTTGCCGTATGCCCTTGCATCGTGCGATGAAGAAGCAAGCTCGATATTTTTGTTCCCAGTTTGGCTAGCGTGCTAGTGGGACATACATTCAAAGAATAACCATTATCTATCAGAACTCGGGGAACCCTTTTTTCCATGACCCCCACAGTGACATGGAGAGCATCAATGTGGTTGATTCCTTCCCTAGGCAGATATAGATCAGTAAACATAATCACATTCCCAAAGTGTATGTTTCCAACCATTTGAGTGGGCTCATTCGGGGAGGTTTCGATAGGGATAATTGCCTGACTCAAAGATTTAGCCAGTGTGTCACGATGACTTTTGGAAGCACAAAGCAAGCCCTAGATAGATATGTTGGCCTGAGTTTTCTTCATTTGAGCTAACAAGGTATCTTCCATGTTCTTAGCCCCAGTGTATGTTTCTTGATTTTTGCCGAAGTGGTCACCTCTTTCCAGGTTTGGTTGGTAGGCTCGGCCAGATCTAGTAAGGTGGCTGACATCCCCACCGACCCAAGTGGCTTTTTTGAGGTTACATGTATTTTGGCTACCCAGGATAGTGTCCTAAGAGAGCATATTGCAACTAGGGTCTTTTATGGATAGAGATGGTGGGAAAGGAACAATGATATATGGTAAGGGGTGTTTATTTATTTCAAACTTGGGTACACAGATTTTTTCATCAACTTCAATCATATTGATTTGAGGTAGGGGGTTATTGACTATATTTGGTCTGGGAGGAGGTTTCTCAATAAGCTTATCATCTATTAGGTCCTGGATAGCATTTTTGAGCACATAGCATTTGTCGGTGAGGTGACCACTACAGCGATGGTATTCATAAAACTGGGTATGATTCCATGTCTTGGGTAAGGGATTCGGCGACCTATAGTCTTCTAAAGGCTTTAGCACTCCCTGTGCCATTAGCCCTTGTAGTATCACAGACTGGGGAGCTTGCAATTCATCATAATATTTGTTTCCTCTGTTCTGATTCCTGAAATTTCTGTTCGGGCCATTGTTCCCTCCCACTGCGTTGACAGACCTATCTGATCCGTAGGACCATGGAACAGTGCTATAGTTCTGGGTAGGAAAGTTGGCCGATGTATTTCCTACCATATTAACGGCTGGTCCTGATGCGACTGCATTTCCTTTAGAGTATCGGAAAGAGCTGGAGGGCGTATTGAATTTTAAGTACCCAGTCCATATATCTTCATCAATACGGACTCCTATCTCCACTATTTCTTTGAAATTGCTATAGGGGAGATACCGCATGTGTTCCAGGTAAATAGGATGGAAATTGGAAGCCATAGCTTCAAATCTAGCCCCTCTTGACTGCATGCCAATGGAATAGGATTTTAAGTGGGATATAGGGCATCCAGTCCCATCGAATTTTTCTATATCGGACATTTTAAATTTTGAAAGCAGTACTGCTGAAGGTTGTAATGTCAATGCCCGCGTAGAAAATTCTCCTTTGTTTAGAACTTTGAGCATCATACTATTCAAATTTTCCATGCCAGCCTCCATTTTGGTGGAAGGGGGAGTTGGTTTTTGGTATATGCTGGCGGGATTAAGAAAGGCTTTGTTAAACCCTGTAACTTGACATTTGTTAAGTTCAAACAGGTCTTGATATCGCATGTCAATGTTGCATACCAGGGGTATGAAATTGGGGTGTCTACATAGGGTTCACTTAGGCCAGAGAGTTTTAGTGTTTGAGGGAGATTTGACAGAGCTTCGGGGCTGGAGAGGAAATAACCTCAGCGTTCTCTCGGGAGAACTTTCACAAACTGCTGCGTGAAGTGTGTGAAATTCTGAAGCTGGGAGGCTTTATCTATAGCCGAGGATTTGGGATTCCTTAGCAGTTAAGCATCATCAACCGTGCCTGAGCAGCTTGTACCGCATGCTGAGAGAATTGCACCAAAAGGCAAAAGCTATAGTGCATGGGGTAAAGTGGGCGCGGCCCATAGCAGGAATGGGCGCGGCTCCCAGAATGGGTTGGGGCAGCGCCCAACCCTTTTTCCTTTCCATTTTTGGCACTTTGGCCCCCTGTAATCCACTGTTTATGCATCCTTCTTCTCTTTTGCATCTTTTGTATTTTAAATCATGTAACTTGACATTTGTTAGTTCTTTTAACAGGTCTTGATATTTTATGACATGTCATACAATAGTGGTACGAAATTGAGGTGTCTACAATAGGTAAGAAATCGTGGAAATTATAATGGGGATGAACGCAATATGCAGCATTTTATGATGCAACAGTTTAGGATGAAATATCTCAAATCTCACATACCCTAAACATTTTTAGTTGGTTATAGTCGGTTATCGTGGTTTTTAGAGCAGATAAGCAAATTAAATGCTCTGATGATCGCACCTACTAAGTAGACTGCCTATGTATACATTTCTTAGGAATCAGACCAAACGTAACTCGGCCTCAGACCGACAAGCAAGCTATGATACAAAATGATAGTTGCAATATTCATTACAATCCAGTGAAAATAACGCACACCAAGACGCAATATTCAATGCATCCTCAAACAAACCCCGATGAAATATTCATTACATCGCAAAGACCGAATGCAATATTCATTGCATCACCAAAAACTCAGATGCAATATTCATTGCATCGCACGCGATCTATCACAGGCGATGCAATATCCATTGCATCACCAAGATCAAATGCAATATTCATTGCATCGCCACAAGCCCATATGCAATATTCATTGCATTATCGCAAAATCAGATGCAATATCGATGCATTGCAAAGACTAAATGCAATATTCATTGCATTACCACAAACCTAGATGCAATATTCATTGCATCGCAACAAACCCAAATGCAATATTTATTGCATCACCACAAACGCAGATGCAATATTTATTGCATTGCAGAGACTAAATGCAATATTTATTGCATTACCACAAACCCAAATACAATATTCATTACATCGCAACAAACCCAGATGCAATATTCATTGCATCACCACAAACGCAGATGCAATATTCATTGCATTCCAGAGACTAAATGTAATATTCATTGCATTACCACAAACCCAAATGCAATATTCATTGCATCGCAACAAACCCAGATACAATATTCATTGCATCACCACGCGAGACTAACGCCAATCTAGATGTAATATCCATTGCATCACAAAGACCAAATGCAATATTCATTGCATTACCACAAACCCAGATGAAATATTCATTACATTATCTTGCGAGACCAAAGCAAATTCAGATATAATATTCATTACATCATCCACAATGAGACCAGATGCAGGAACAGATGCAATATTCATTGCATTACCCACGGTAAAACCAGATGCAGAACCAGATGTAATATTCATTATATCAACCACAGTGAGACCAAATGCAAATCCAGATGTAATATTAATTACATCCATCAGGAACCTAAGGCAAAATCTGATGCAATAGTCATTGCATTAACACAATACTAAAGATGCATATTCATTGCATTAACACAATACTAAAGATGCAATATTCATTGCATTACCTCAAAATCATATGCAATATTCATTGCATTACCACAAAATCAGATGCAATATCCATTGCATCACAACAAGACCGGATGCAATATCCATTGCATTGCCAAGAGACTATCACAAAATCTGATGCAATATCTATTGCATTATCACAAAGCTTATTACCAAATCAGATGCAATATCCATTGCATTACCATAAAATTATTACCAAATTCGATGCAATATCCATTACATTATCACGAAATCAGATGCAATATCCATTGCATCTTCACAACACTTAATGCAAAATCTGATGCAATATACATTGCATCACAACGAGACCGGCTGCAAAATTCATTACATCGCCACATGACTATCACCAAAGCTGATGCAATATTCATTGCATTATTACAAAACTTACACAAAACATGATGCAATATTCATTGCATCTTCACAAAACTTGATGCAAGATCTGATGCAATATGCATTCCATCACTAACAGAGAAACTCAAGCTAATATTCGACGCAATATCCATTGCATCACTAACAGAGAAAGTGTATGCAAATATCTGGTGCAATTTCCATTGCATCACCTTAAGAAAGATTTTAACTTAGAATGCAATATATACTGCAAATTAAGCGAAAACTAAATGCAAACCTAAAATGCAATATTCATTGCAAAATAAGTTAAAGCAATGCCATTTTTTCTGAAAAAATACAATATCCATTGCAGAATCAAAAGTTTTTTTTTCTCAAAGAATTACACTACAATATCCATTGTAATGTCAAAAGATATATATTTTTTCAAAGAGTCACACTGCAATATCCATTACAATGTCAAAAGATTTTGTTCAAAGAGTAACACTACAAAATCCATTGCAATGTCAAAAGATTTTGTTCAAAGAGTCACACTGCAATATCCATTGCAATGCCCCAAATTATTTTTCCAAATATTACATTGCAATACTTATTTCAACGCCCTAAATTTATTTTATTTTATTTTTTTCACGTTGTAATATTCATTATAACGCCCATAGTTTTTTCATTAAAGTATGATGCAATATGAATATGATAACCGAATATGATAACCAAATATGTGATCTAATGACAAGACGCAAGCTAAGATAACATGCATATGGAAAAAACTCTTCTTCTTTTTTTCTTCTATTTTTTTCAAAAAAATTGAATTTATCACATGGATGTGTGCCCATTGTTTTCTCAAACATGCTAAGACAAGACGGGTCAATGGATACAGATGTGATAAGAGAGATTAGGATGTGGCTTTTGGTTATGAATGGTTATGAGTATAGGAGTTGATGGTGATATTTGAAATGAAGGTGAGTGGAGTGCTGGGTCACTTTTCAGTCTTTTGAATAGTGCATCAATCAAGAAAGGAATTCAATCACAAGATCAGTGAATCCTACTAATAGATGCCTCAGAGGAACCAATTTTTTTTGTTTTTTGTTTTTTTTCTTTTTTTTTTGTTTTTGTTTTTTGTTTTTTGTTTTTTTGTTTTTTTTTTGTTTTTTGTTTTTTGTTTTTTTTTTTTTTGTTGCTCTAACTTTTACCTAGGCCGCTCTTTCGGGTTTTCAACCTAGCGAGCCTTTACCTCATAGGGAGCCAGTCTTTCAATGCATGCGAAGATAAGCCGCTTCTTCTTGAGGGATCACGCCTTTGTAGCTTCTTCGTTTCTTTTAGGCGGAGATGGAATGGACAGCTGTTTCTAGAGATGATGTGCCTTTATGTATCCAATGAGTTTGGCGGGAGAAGCCCTGGGATGACTCGATGAACCAAATTTTATAAAATGAGATGGGAAAATTCCTGAAGAGATTAACTGGAGACAGCCCTAGAAAGACTCGATTGGGAGAGACTTTTGTGGGAGACAGAAATGAGTATGCTAAAAAAAAAAAAGATGACTCTAATGGACAAAAAGAGAGTCACAATCCAGAGTTTATCGCTGAGTATCACAAGTTTCATGGATCATATTTAATGTTTATATTATGATAATTTTATTTGTCTTTAGCAAGAAGTTATGTCCTGGACCCAAATCACGTTATAACCGATTGAAACAAAGCTATAGGTAGCAACTAGGTTATGGTATAGTGTTTAAGTGTTTGGGATTGAATGGCCTTAGGGTTGAGGATTTGATTGGTCTTTGGTTCAAAGGTATTTTGGGCTGTGGATTTGGTTATTTTGGTAAAGGCTTATCACAAACGATCATTGGCGTCCTTAGGGTCAAAGTGGGTTTGGATATGAAGTTGGTTTCTGGACCTGGTTGTAGGTATGATTGGGAGATTGGTTTTGGCTTTGGTTGTGGGTTATGGGGTTCTTCAAGAGTGATTGTTTTTTTTTTTTGTTGCGAGAGTGAGAGATTTTGAGGAAATTGCTCAAGAGAGGCTTCTTTTCTTTTTCTTTTTTTATCTTCTTTTTTTTCATGCGTAGGCCTCTTTTTCTTTTTTTTTTTCAACCTTGCACCTTTTTTTATGTCTTCTTCTCTTTTTTTTACCTCTCGGAGCAATTTGGGAGACTGCTTGAAGAGATATCTGTTCTCTCTCTCTCTTGGGATAAAAAAGGTGGTCACTCTTGGTGGATATACATATAAGGGTGGAGCAGCCCCAGTTTCAGGAAGCTGGATCTTAGAGATGGTTAGGCTTTGTTATATGATTTTTTTTTTTTTGGTATTTGGAAGGGTTTTGGTGCATGGTGGAAAGGTCCTTAGTATGCTACTAACAGCTCGGTTGCAATGGGTCGAATATGACCTTATACCAAGACAAAAGGTTGCTTTATCTAACTAACATTTTTAATGGTTTCTGGGTTCATATTTCGAAATGACTCATTATCAACCCGTGTAGTTTTATCATGTTTTTAGATGAATTGATTCGTCATCTTTTTTTTTACATATAATAGATACTTTGGCCATAGGTGGAGCTCAGAGATCAAGAAGAAGACTCGAAAAGTTAATATAGGATAAGCAAGAATTTTACCAGACTCGAATATAGATGAATGCCTTTGAAAAGCTCGATTTGAGGACTTGGTTGGACTTTTAAAATAACAGAGACCAAATGGACTAGTGAGCATATTCTGCAAGGATGAGTTGTACGAGCATATTCTGCAAGGATGAGTTGTACGCATCAATATAGGCAAAAGAGGCAACCCTGGGTTTGAAAGCCCCAGTCCTGAATTGTTGCGTATGATCCTTGAGTCGCCTTTTCTGGATTTCCCGACTTTCCAGACTTTTCTGCTTTCTTGGCTTCTAGGCTTTTCAAGCTTTCCTTTCTTCTCTGGCTCCCTATCGGTCTTTTTTTATTTTTTCTTTATTTATTTATTTTTCATTCTTTTTTTTAGAAGTGGTAGACCTTGACATCTCAAAGTAGAATTTACTGAATTTTTTTTTTGAAATTGAGAGGGAACGTTGCACTAGTCAACTAGTGATGCATTTATGAAAGGTTAGGAGGGAATATGAATTTGGAGATGACAATTAAGAACAATGGTGAGGGGGTTTTGTCTTGTCTTCACATAGTTTGGAAAACAAAAAGAAAACACATAGAAAAACCTCTCTCTTTTTTAGTAGAATAAAGCATTTGACCGAACCGTAAGGCTGTCTACGTTCCTCGTTTCGAGGCTCAGGTCATCGTAGTTCTTCTCTTACAGAGAAATTTTCATTTTGCTAATCTTCTCTTTTTGATTTTTCAATTTGAAAGAATAGAGATTTTTTTCCTTACTTGGAGAGAACGAAATCCCTTTTTTTTTTTTTTGCAAAAAGAAACGATTATATTTTTTTTCTGAAAGGAAAAGAGAAATAAGTATTATACATGATTTTTTGTTTAGAAAACCCCCCCCCTCTTTTGCGATCCTTGAAATGGGATGTGACGATTACGTACCTCTGGACAACCCTCTCGGGAGAGCAAATGACAAATAATCAATTCTTTTATTTTTCAGCCCCTACAAAATTGTTAGCGGTACCAAATGAAAACAACAAAGGTCCCAATATGTATAAACACAACACATGATTTAAAGGGAAAAAAAACTCCTTTTTTTGATGATTTTTTTTAAAGGTGAAGTAACGGGAAAAATGAGTGCACCCAATGGCAAAAATGAGTGACCCGACGGATAAAATGGGCACAACATCGGATAAAATTATTAAAAATAGGGGGAATTTCAAGTGGGTACAATTTTGAAAACATGTTTTCATATAGGACCATCAATTTTTTAGACATTTCATATAACTACAAATTGCTTGCCAAATGACAAAAATGCCATTAATAAAAACACAACCTATTCCGGCATTTTGAACGACCAAAATCAATGAGAATCTCGATGCCAACCCCGGCATCGGGATGCATGTTGACCGATTTTGCATGACCAAAAACAATCTAAACTCGATGCCAACCCCAGCATCGTTGAATTTGACCGAGATTTGAACGACCAAAATCAATCCGAAGCTCGATGCCAACCCCTAGCATCAAAGTTGAATTTGACTGGATTTTGCAGGACCAAAATCAATACAGAAGCTCTGATGCCAACCCCTGGCATCAGGATGCATTTGACTGGATTTTGCATGACCAAAAACAATACAGAAGCTCTGATGCCAACCCCGCATCGTTGAATTTGACATAAAATCAATCTTAAACTCGATGCCAAGCAAGCATCGGGATGCATTTGACGAGATTATGCATGACCAAATTAATCGTAAACTCGATGCCAATCAGCGGCATCGAGATGCATTTTTGACAAGATATGTGACCAAATCAATCAAACTCGATGCCAATCACCGGCATCGATGCATTTGACATAAAATCAATCGAAACTTCGATGCCAAGCCTTGGCATCGATGCATTTGACATAAAATCAATCTGTAAACTCGATGCCAAGCCTTGGCATCGATGCATTTGACAAAGATATTGGCGGGACTAAATTAATCCGAAACTCGATGCCAACGCGCATCGGGATGCATTTGACAACATTATGCATGACCAAATTAATCCGAAACTCGATGCCAAGCGGCATCGGGATGCATTTGCATTATGCGCAGGACCAAATCAATCGAAACTCGATGCCAATCAGCGGCATCGATGCATTGACATAAAATCAATCGAAACTCGATGCCAAGCTCGGCATCGGGATGCATTTGAAAGATTATGCGAGGACCAAATTAATCCGAAATGCCATGCCACAGCATCGGGATGCATTAACGACATTATGCATGACCAAATCAATCCGAAACTTCGATGCCAATCGCGGCATCGGGATGCATTGACATAAAATCAATCGAAACTCTGATGCCAAGCCCTGGCATCAGGATGCATTTGACAGTATTTTGGAGGACAAAAATCTATCCGAAACTTCGATGCAAGCCTTGGCATCGTGATGATTTGATGCACAACGGTATTTTGGAGGACAAAAATCAATCGAAACTTCGATGCCAAGCCCGGCATCGGGATGCATTCACAAGATTTTGGAGGACCAAATCAATCGAAACTCGATGCCAAATGCGCATCGGGATGCATTGACAAAAATCAATCGAAACTTCGATGCCAAGCCTTGGCATCGAGGATGTAGTGCTAACAAGATATTTTGGAGGACCAAATCAATCCGAGAAACTTCGATGGCAATTATTTTGGAGGACCAAAATGAATTTAAAAACTCGATGCCAAGTCTTGGTGATGAGCGATCTCGCGCTAGATTATCTCGACCGTTTAGATCGGGTGCGCGGAAAAGGACATAACTTTTGACTCGGGTGGAGTTATGGGGCCGGCCGCATATCAAATCGAAGCTCTCGGAAAGACGGACAAAATTAACGGCGCTCGATTCTGAGCTATTTTAAGGCCAAAAACGTCATTTAGATAGGGTTATGGGCCATTGAAGATTTTTATTAGTTTTGAGTTTTTTTGTAATTTCGATAATTTATTGCTTTTTAGGGTTTAAGCATATTTAAACACTTTAAACATATATTAACAACTTTCTTACGCATTCATACAGGGGACTTAAGTGCGTAATCACACGCAGACACACGGAACCATAACATCATGTATTTATAAGTTGGAACATTACGTCATTTCACTCAAAACCCTTAACAAGTGAGAAACCATATAAAACATTGCTATTCAAGCAGATATCATGTCCACAACTCAAGTCTAGTAGGAAATAACACTTGAAACAAATAAACCAAATCTCAACCTTCCTACTTGATGTCTTGAGAAACCCACCTAAAGCCTTCTCCATATCCCATCTTAGGACAATCTTTATGAAAACCTCAAGTGGGCCGAACACAGTGCGCTAGATTTACCTTTCCCTTGCCGTTGTGAGGCCGGTCAACCCCAAGTAAAGCACCTCATCTTCGATCTTTGCATATGGGAGGTCAATCTTGTTTCCCGAATCGGGGAAAGGAGCGGTGGCGAGACTCATCGGAGAGAAGAGCATCCGGCTCCTTCCGACTTTGTAAATCTTTCCCTATCAAAAGGTTCGGTGAAATGTTGATTCGCCGGAGATGTCTTGTTAGGAGGCGATTTAGGAGCAATTGAAGAGGATGGCGGAGCAGGAAGAGATGGAGATGGGTGAGAGAGAGAGAGAAAAGAGGTGAACGCCGTTTTCGCATCGGAGGTTATAACAATAATTAGGGTAGTTATGTACTTTCGCACTAAAATTGTATCTAAAAGATATGTCTAAAAAATAGCTGGATTTATTTGAAAACATGTTTTAAAAAGTGTACCGGCTTGTAATTATTCCTTAAAAATAAAGAACGGGCCACGTATAAAAAGGGTGGATGCAGCCCAAAGTCAATTTGGGTGCTGCTCCCAGCTAATGGTCATAGTCACTTTTTTCTTTTTTACACTTCACTCCTTTCACCTTTTCTTCCTTTAGCACTTAGACCCCCTCATGTTTCCTTCTTGTCCTTTAACTCCATTTAACCTTTTCAAGGCTTTTTTTATTTGAAAGAAGAAAAAGACTATGCTCTTTTTAAAAAAAAATACTTTGAAAATAATTTTTTTGGGAAAACATTATTTTTTAGAAAAAAAGCATATATATTTCCCTTCTAACTATTTTATTTACTTTTTGGTTTTTGAAACAACCATTTTTTTAAATAAAACTTTCTCCTTTTTTTTGAAACAGTTTTTAAAAAAATGAAAAACAAAATTTTTTTGTTTTCTTTTTTTCTTTAAGATTGAAAAATTATATACATATAAGAAGTCAAAGAAAAATAGCAAAGAAAAGAACAAACGAGCATATTGCTATTAAAGTAAAGAAGATTTTTTTGTTGTTGTTTTTTTTTTTTTTTTGAAAGATTGAAAATTATATACATAAAAGAAGCCAAAGAAATACAATAGAAAAAAAAACATATTGATAATCCCAAAGAACGTGTGTATAGCCCTCTTTTGTTTTTAAAAAAATAATAATAATATCCCCAGCAAAGTCGTCACTGTGAATGCCCCGTTTTTAACCGGACCCGTGCCACTGAAAGGCGGGGTGGTTTCGAAACTTTCAAGCGCGTGGAATACGTCCGGCCTCAATTGTGGACTCAAAATATGTATAACAGAGTCGCCATCTCTATTTTATGGTTAAACAGAGAAAAACCAAAATTACCAGATTATATGGGTTCGGGGACTAAGTTACGAGTTAGGAAGGGGTTAGGCACACAACTCACCCTTTCGGTCTCACAGTGAGTTTATCAATATGCTCGTTTTATTTTATACGCTTTGGCTCAGAATAATACATTTATATACGACGAAAAGAAATAAAGAGAAATAACTTTACACTTATTAAAGAAAATAAAATAAAAATTACAACTGAAATAATGCAACTTAAAGAATAATTACAATATTTTTATGAGTTTATAAGAATGAAAAATAGCTATGTTAGTAACAAACATTATTTATACTACATGTATAAGCAGTAAAGAAATTTATTAAATAATAAGAAATATAATTATTTCTTATTTTTGAAGTGTATGCAGGAAATAAAGTTAAATAAACTGCTAGAAATTTTAACTAATTTACATTAAAGTAAAGACGGAAGAAGAAACTAATTAAAATAAAAATAAAAATATAACTATTATTACATTTAAAGAAAAGACAGAAAAGAAACTAATCAAACAGAAATGAAATATAACTATTATTATATTAAAGTATAAACCGAAATAAAACTTAATTAGATATTTGCATTTATCTTATAGATTATAATAGATAACTAAGAGGACAGAACTTACCTCCCGGAACGTGAGTGCATGTCTGAACCCGATATGCCTGGGCTTAAGCCCACTAGGCGGTTTTAGATGTGATTCCCATGTCCTTTTGAGAAAGGAAGTCTTATTTTTTGTTGTTTTGTTGTTGTTGGATTTCGGGCAGCGTGGCTGCTCCGTTTAGTTGTTTTTCGCCTTAGGACCCGGGTAGCACAACTGTTTGTTTTTGCTTGCTTTCTTTACGTGCTTTTCGTGCTTATTGAGTCTGAAATTGAGCAGAGCGACTGCTTTCTTTTGCTTGATTTTAACGTCTGGATTTGGGCAGAGCAACTACTTGCTTTTGCTTGATATTGCGTCTTGAATCGGGCAGAGCAACTGCTTGCTTCGGCTAGATTTGATGTCTGGATTTGAGCAGGGCAACTGCTCATTTTGGGATTTTGGAACCTGTGAAATAGGGCGGAAACCTAGTTGGGTAGCTAGGGTTCATTTTGGCCGGAGAGTTTTAGTGTTTGGGGGAGATTTGGCAGAGCTTCGGGGCTGGAAAGGAAATAACCTTGGCGTTCTCTCAGGAGAACTTTCACAAACTGCTACGTGAAGTGTATGAAATTCTGAAGCCGGGAGGCTTTATTTATAGCCGAGGATTGGGGATTCCTTAGCAGTTAAGCATCATCAACCGTGCCTGAGCAGCTTGTACCAGGTGCTGAAAGAATTACACCAAAAGGCAAAAGCTACAGTGTAGGGGGTAAAGTGGGCGTGGCCCGCAGCAGGAGTGGGCGCGACGCCCAGAATGGGTTGGGGGCAGTGCCCAGCCCTTTTTCCTTTCCAATTTTGGCGCTTTGGCCCCCTGCAATCCACTGTTTATGCATCCTTCTTTTCTTTTGCATCTTTTACATTTTAAACCCTATAACTTGACATCCGTTAGTTCGTTTAACATGTCTTGATATTTTATGGCATGTCATACAATAGGGGTACGAAGTTAACCTATATATACAAGCTAACAAACTAAAAAACACTAAAGATGTATGATCCCCACTACTTGGCTAATGTAACTACCAATACATCATGGGTACGTGGGTGTATCTAGATTATAACCATATCACAATGATAAGGTGAGGGCGTTGGATTGGAGTCCTGATTCAAATTACTTGTTGGCCAGGTCCAAGGGGTATGACTATAAGATTGTTCTCTATTTGAAAAAAAATAAGTAATTTAAGTAAGGCTTTCTTGTTGTTGGTACTTTCTTTGGGTTTCTTAAGAAACATATAGAGTTACTAGGATTTACACCTTGGCCCGTGATGGTGCAATTTGTTGTTGGCATTATTCTGTTGTATGTGATAGTGAAATCATTGATTTAGGAGGGGAAAACTCAGAACCCCCTTCCATGGTAAACCTGATCAACATTAGGAATACAGAGAAGAAAGTAATTTGAAGAAAAGAAGAAAGAAGCTTGACGGTGGTAATGCCAAGTTTGACAAACATCATGGGGATTTGTACATAAAGGGAAATGAGATTTGTTAAAATATTTCCATCCAAGAGTATCTAGAGTATTTTTATTGAAACTCAAAGATGATGACAACCAAATTGAAGTGAGTATAAGTCATTGAAAACTGGAAATTGTATGGGAAAATATTAAAAAGGCCAAAATACGAAAAACACCCTGAAGTTTTCACCCAATCCCAAAAACGGTACCCAACCAAAGATTTATGTCATAATCATACTTGACATTACAAATTGTCCCATGGTGCAAAATCGGCCAGACGATCGTTTCAATTGGGATGTGAAGTAGAACGTGCAATAGCATGTGCAGGGTAAAATAGACCTTTCCTTGAAGACCTTCACAAAACGTTGGGAAAATTCAGGGTATAAGTACCAACGACGACATGTCCCCAATTACTTTCGCCCTAATTGAGCTCGCTGATTCTGCTTCGTCTTTGTCCTCCTCAGGTAGTACGTGGGAGCTTGACCTTGCTTTTTCCTCTTCATCCATGGTGGAATGCTATTGTGGCAATAATAGGGTGCTCAAGACAATTTGGACGGGTACAAATCCGAGGCAAAGGTTCTTTGGTTGCCCAAATTATAGTCAACTAAGTTATTAACAAATCTGGTTTATAATTATTCCTTCCTGGGTTTTGTTGACATGAAAGGTGCTTTGTTGAATTAGTAAACTTCTATTATCCCTAGGTTAATTTGACGGTTCAATTTCATATGTGTTGACATGAAAGGGGCTTTGTTGTATTGTGTTTTAATGTTGCATTATGTTAATAAATCTGATTGGATTTAGGCTTGAGCCAATTTTTAAAAAATCCTGAACTTCAACATTTGTCTTCGATTTTGATGAGCTTAATTCACCTTCAATTTTTTAACTTGATGATTTACAGGATGGTGGAGGATGTCATTATTTTTCTTGGCATGATCCCCCAACGTGCCCCCGATCCACTACAGTTATTCCAGGTCTGCTATAGGCCATCAATCGCCATGAAAAAGAGATAATGCAATTGAAAATCAGGCGTGTTTGAGAGTGAAAATTTTTCATTGGCATACTATTTGGGTGTTTTAGTTTTATTTTGTTGTTGATGTTGTTACTTGTTATGGTTTGAAGTGAAGGAGAGTAACAAACACTCAAATTGGTGTTGTTGCTAATTTTTGGGTTTGTAATAGGTAGGATGTAATGGTTGGATGTAGACTACTCAAATTGATGAAATTTGTTGCTAATTTTTTGATGGATCAAATTGATGAAAATTTGTTGATTGCTAATTTGTAGACTACTCATCTCTTAGTTGATGAAATTGTATTCATGATAACTTGATGAATCTAAAAGCAGGGCATTGATGAATCTAAACAAGACATTGATGAAATTGTATTTAAAAAGGGTTGATGACAAGTATTGTAAAACAAGTCATTACACAAGATATACCATTCATTCTACTCAAAATAACCAAAGTATACAAAAGGGTTGGTTAATTGGACATTTATACTAAAAAAAGGTCATTACACAAGATATATCATTCATTTTATTCAAAACTAGTGATGCACCCGTACGTTGTACGGATTGTACATGTGTATAAAATTATATATTAAATTAAAATTGAATAATATGTAATTAATTTTTTGATATTAACAAAATAAATAATAAATAGTAAAACTAAATATAGAAAATCCTATAAATTTGAATATATATATATATATATATATATATATATATATATATATATATATATATATTGGAATACTTTTTATATACAATAATTTTCGTTCAACATGTACGACTATTGCAACTATAAATATCACATAGTAACTCTAGATAAAGCTACATACAACTTATGATAAGCAAAAACATGTTTTCAAATGGAGTCTTATATTAGACAATGATTTAAAAATAATATCAATAGTCTTTAGGTTTAAAAATGTTTTACATTTGGAGAAAAAAATCAATTTTTAGAATAAAAATATTAAGAATTTCAGTTCAATTCAAATTATAATATTTTTCTGGATATAAACAATAAAATTTACATTGAAGCCCACAATTCTAATTCTTAACAATGGAATTGAGGTTCATTTTCTCTCATTCTCTACTCTAGAGTCTCAACAAAATTTAAATTCACTTATTGTTTTTCGTATAAAAAAATGATATTAAAATATATACAAATAAGTATTATGGTTCAATTTAAAAATCAGACATAAAGAAATAATAATTAAAATAGTATATAACCAATGAAAATAAAATGTGGGAGATGGGTCAAGGAAAATGAACCAAAAATTCAAACGATCGATGGATAGACATTAGAAAATTTAGTTTAAACCGTACTATGGATAACTTTTGAACCGTGACCCGATAAACACTCATAAAACCACGTTGTTTTAATTGTTGTATATAAACGAAAAGAAAACACTTTTACCCTAGTTTCACCACACATGACAAAAAAAAATTATGTATTTTTTGCAGCAATGACGAACCTCAAGGTTACCACCTAAAGAAAGTCTGGCAATGGAAGCTATGACCACCGACTTACCAGAAACTTGTTGGTATGTTCATGTTTCCAAAAATATTTCAAAAACTCTGTTTAACTTCAAAACTCGTTTATTAATTTTAATTCGTGATTTAGTTCAACTAACAAACAAATTTGATCTGAATGTTAATTAATTTCATCATCAGCACTTTTTTTATATTTAAAATTTTTAACATGTATAAGTAACTAAAAAATCAGAAATTATAGTGTTTCTATTTTCTTACATGTAGCTAGCCGTCTCAAAAAATTGGTCCTGACTTGATTTATGGATTTTTTTAGCATAATAACTTTGGTTATAATTATTGGCTTAAATCACAAATTGGTCACCCTACTTTCCAGCTTTTTGCAATATGATCACTCTACTATTTTTTTTTTCTATTTCATCATTATACTTGGCTTTATTTTCACGTTCATCACTCCATCCAATTTTTTGGATGGAAAACTTTTTTAAAATATAAAAACCCGAAAATACCCCCACTTAAAAGATCTGTTTTCCTTAAAAGCAAAGTACTCGGCATAGGTTCTTATGGCACCGTTTTCCTTGCATCACCCGCCATTGTCGACACCACCCTTTCATTATCTACTGATCAAGTTTCATGTGTAGCAGTGAAGAGCGCGATTAGGGAGCGTTCGTCTTCTCTTGTCGAGGAAGGTAAGTTCTTATACGAGTTGCGTGGCTGTCCCGAAATTGTTCGTTGCTTTGGTGATGATTTTAGTGTAGAAAATGGTAAACAAGTCTACAATCTTCTACTTGAGTATGCTCCTGGAGGCACCCTAGCTGATCTTATCAATGCTCGACGAGGCCATAAAGGATTTCCCGAAGAATCAAAAGTTAGTTGGTACGCGTATATGTTACTAATGGGTATCAGCCATATTCATGAAGAAGGATATGTGCATTGTGATCTCAAACCTGCCAATATCCTTGTCTTTCCAACTGTAACTAAACCCGGAAATATTGTTAACCATCTCAAGATTGCCGATTTTGGGTTAGCCAAGATCTGCAACGATTTCAAGATCTGCAACGATTTCAAGATATGTTTTTTCCTTGTGTGTGTGTGTGTGTGTGAGAGAGAGAGAGAAGGGGATAAATAAGGTAGAAATGGGGTAGCAAGATTGCTCGGATTAATAAGGTTTCCATCTCTCCGACCACTGACTGGAGCTTGGGTTCAGCTCGACCGACATCTCGCTTACGCCGCCATTGAAGAGTTCTTCAAAATTGTATCGAATTAGGGTGAAATCGGGATGTGTCTACCAATGAGTTTCTGCCGATTTTGGTCAATGGGTTTCCGCCGGTTGTTATGGTGGATGGCAGAGTTGGGTTCGTGCGGTGATGGCAGAGAGCTTAGGAACTGAGATTTGTCCGGATCTGGGGTTGTAGACGAAGAAGAGAGAGAGAGATGGGAGATGAAGAGATGAGAGATGATTGAGAAACTGGCTGGAGATGATAGCAGATGAGGAGGGGTCGGCAATGAAGCAGGGGTGGATTTGGCCGGAGATGGAGCAGGAAGGAGGCCACTGGCCGCTAATGTGCGTGAAGGCTGGAGGTTTACAATTAGGGATATATATATATATATATATATATATATATATATATATATATATATATATATATATATATATAAATTGGGAATATAAAATAAATATTAATAATTTAATTGTTTAGTTTAACCCCTTAACTATTAACATTTTAAACTAAAAACCCTTAACATTAGTAAGGGCATTTTGGTCAATTCATACAGTTCCGTCCATCTAACTAACGGAAATAAACCTCAGTGACCTAATTGACTTGATTTGCCAAGTATAGTCACTAAATTGAAAAAAAAAATAGTAGAGTGATCATATTGCAAAAAGCTGGAAAGTAGGGTGACCAAATTGTGATTTAAGCCTAATGAAATAGAGAAAAAATTATCAGATCTTGGTATTATTATTAATTGATTGTCTGTGAATTAGTTTTACTTCAAAGTGTGTGTATATATGATTTAGTTTCAAAATTGTTGTTTTATTCCATATTTATTTTTCTTAGCTTGGATATTGATGCAAAGAAATTGACAAAAAAAAAATTGATTTTGTTATCTCTCACGTTTCTACTATGCATATTTTTCTCAATGTACTAATTAGTAAGAATGTGAAGAGGTTTTTGGAATCATTTATCAAATTAACCATAATAATGACATTTTATATTTTCAATTTCCAATGTAAAAAGGGGCTTATATATAAATTAGAAGTGTTTCTAAATTTGGAAAGTAACTTTTGGCGAGAACTTTTCAAATCTTGCTCCTCTCCTTTTATATATGTATAGATAACCAAAGTATACAAAAGTGTTGGTTAATTGGTCCTTTATACTAAAAAAGGTCATTCAAAAAGGCCATTACACAAAATATACCATTCATTCTACTCAAAATAACCAAAGTATACAAAATGGTTGGTTAATTGGTCCTTTACAAATAAAGGCCACTGACTTAACTATACTAACTGTGCAAAAAAGGTAACTACATTCCCAATACATTACTTCAAGGTATGGCATCTTCCACTTGATCATTTTGTTTAGCAACCTTTTGTTTTTTTGAATTTGCTGCAGTTTGTAAGCTTCCAAGGGTAACACATTTGTTCCCCATCCAATTGAAATTTGTGGCAGGAACTGAAGTACCTCCAATTACTGTTGCAGCTAATGGAATCTCAAGCATAATCATCCTCTTTCCTGGTATCTGAATGAAATTAACAATGTTAGTGTAATATCCCAACAACAGGAAATAGTAATGATCATTAAAAACACTTACAAATTGTTGAGACATTGGTTGTGTTGTTGGAGGATCTTGGGATGAAGCAACAGGAAACAGTAATGGTCCTCTCCTTACCTAAGACAATAATTAGATATCATATATATATATATATATATATATATATATATATATATATATATATATATATATATATATATATATATATATATATATATGATGTGGCAAAATCACAGCTTGGGCCGTCCGTACGATGGGTAGGATATCTGGGCTTTAGATCACCTTCCTTGACCCTGTTAAGAACACAAGAAAACCTGAGTGGAAGTGCAAGTCAGGGCCTCGCGAAACCCCTCCGGCGTGAGAGTAAGTCTCGTGTATAAGCTTGAAAGCAAATTGACAGAGTGTCCACGCTCAAGAAAGTGTGTGTACCTTGTTAATGATTGTGGAGAGGTATTTATAAGCCTTCAAGGTGGTTGAATCCGTCTAGGATTCAGTTTCCATAGTTACCAAATCAATCGAGGAGAGAATCCCTTGATTTTAGGCATGATAGGCGGCTGACCGCGTAGATGTAGGAGCAGATAAGGCAAGTATCCTGCTCAAGTATGGAAACCTTTGACTTGTCTTAGAGAGCAAGCCTCCGGTTATTCTTGTTTGTTATGTACCCGGGCGAGCAGGGCTCTGCCCGGCCATTCCATGTGCATCGTTTCTGAACTTGTTGTAGATCTAAGGGACAGCCCCTGGCCGGGCAGGCAGGAATGAATGTGGTGCCCGGGTATGGCCCCTAGTCGGACAGGCAAGGCCTATGCCCGGCCAGGTTTGGACGGGAGTTACACTGCTCGCTGCTTGATGTTTTTATCACTTTGCTCGCTGGGCCTGTGGGCCCCATATGCATTGTGCTCGTGACCAACACGTGATGATAGCTCGTGCCTTGCTCGTGACTGGGTTTGGGCCGGGCATATCAGTGGCCCCTAGCTCTTTGTTTGGCGAGCATTTATGCTCGGAGCGGGGAGCGCTTAGACTAGATACTCGCGTGAGCTTCAACACTTGTAAATTTTCAGAAGTCAATAACTGGGCTGAGTGTACTGGTAGAAGGTTCTGGAATTTTGGCTGGCGGACAGCTGGAGCATGTTGAGGAAACTTGTTGCTGGGGGTGTACCAAGCGTGTGGAAGAAATGGAGCGTGAGCCACCGAAGGTTGGTATGATTTGATGGGGCGTGGCTATCGAAGCGCCGCATTTAATGCGAGCGTGCCCTGAGTGATGTCACCAGTCCTTGCAGTCGTCACTTCGGCCTCTTTTTCCCCCCAAAACCGTTGAGAACCCAGCCTATTAAAGGCCAACCCCTCTTCCCTTTCTTCTCTTTCTTTTTTACCATCATCGAGTTTTCAGAGAGAAGAATTTTTGGAGAGCTTCTACTTCCGGTGCCCACTGCATTCCAGGTTCCGGTGAACTCAATCAACTTTCTCCACCGTTTATTCACTCCTGGCGTTTACAACCTTTGTGTCGGCTCAGTTTCAACTATTATCCTTCTGTAGAGAATCACCTCAACCTTTCAGAACAATAAATTCCCTCCCCCCCTTTTCTGTCATGCTCTTCTGTTTTTTCGCTTTGAATGAAGGCTTCTGGGTTTAGTATGGATTTTTGCTTTCTCAATTCATCTCCGTATGCCTCTGTTAGGGTTTAAGAGGGTAAGACCGCCCTTAGGTAGAGATCGAGGAATAGAACTCATGATCTTGCTCGCTAGGCAGGCAGGACCCCTTGTGTTGACCTAGATTTAGGATTTCTTTCCCCTTTTCTTTGCTAGTTACCCGGGCAGGATACTGATTGCCATCTTCCTCGATCTCTTTGTAGATGTCTGAGATGTCCGAAAATGACCGCAAGGCTTTTAGCTACGGCGGGAAGAACGATTCCCTAAGCAGCGAGAAGTCCCCATCCATTGGCAATGAGTATGATGAGGGAGCCAGATCCGTGGCCGGGCCAACGGTTCAAAGGCGTGTTACTGCCCCTATAGTCGATTTGACTGATTCCTCCAGCGAGGAAGATTCCGGCGAGGAGAGTGTGATCGGGGTTTTGCTGTCAGGCGAGGGCTCGACCAACAGGTGGCCAATGTTGATGCTACGGCCGGACGGGTGAGGGCCGAGCAAGGAGAAGTGGCCGGAGGGGCTTCTGATGCTGATGAGGCAGACGACATGCCACTTGCCCGACGTTTTAAGAAGACGGGCCGTTCTCAGGTGGAAGCCACTCCTGAGGAAGAGAAAAGATGACGCAATGCCTTGCCAGGCTCGTATGGAGGTCCCACTTGATGAAGTTATCGAAGACGAAGAAGAGGAGGAGGAAGAGCCCGACGGTAACGCATGCCGATTTAAAAGTGCTTCACGGGCCACTAGACACGGCGTGACAAGTGGATCGCGTGGCTCATGTCACTTTGTGTCGATCCGCTATTATCGGCAAGAAAAATGGATATGCCCGCTGGTCGTTAAGCTTTCCCGTGAGCAGGAAACGAGCTTTATT
>CM028381.1:56542922-56595719 GCA_013146195.2 Codonopsis lanceolata
ATCATTGTTAATTGAGGTCTTGAACATGTTAGAAAAAAAAATGTATTGTATGTTTGTTGTTGAAAGTGATATTATTTGGAAATGCCCTAAATTATGCCTATGAGATATGTGTGAAATTGTTATGTGTTGTATCTTTAATATTGGACTATATAAGGATCATGAATTGCATTAAATTGTTTTAGGTGAATTTATACCTTGTTGAACCTAGAATTGACCTAGGTTGGGTTATGAAGCACATAGCTTCAATTTCTCCCAATTTGGGAATTTAGAGCAAAGACTTCAGCGGAGGTCGACTCTAGGGAATATTTGAACATGTTGAACTCTAATTTCAATCCTCAAGTTTGAACGCCGCTTGATTTGATTTACTCAAGTATGAGTTTGGTTTAATTGATTATAACAAGTTGTTATGAAAGATTGGTTTTGTGCAATTTAATTGCCTTGATATGATTTTTATAGTAGATTAATACCCTACTTGGTTGGTCGAAGTTCGCCTTGTCATTCCGTCCTTAATTGGTTTAAGTCAAGTAAATATCTACTGTGCATTGCATTGAGTCACCGGCATTAAATGGTTTGTTTATCAAGTCGGGGTGGACGATGCATCGCCTTCACGAATTATGGGATTCGTGCTCGCTATGGATCGCCGCACACCGGGACTCACACACCCTCCACCGTAGGCCGCGGTGGGGAAGTAGCCTTAAAACTTTGTCGTATCGGTTAAGTGCCGCATTGGCTTGCTATTGAGATCGAGTAGCACTCGGCGATAGTCGATGAATTCACATAACATCGATGGCACGAACCCGAATGAGAATGTTTTGCAGAGACTCTACGAAGCGGCGTGACTATCATATCCTACTTGTATGATTTACTTTACGCACTTATGTGAATAAGGTGCTAAGTGTTAAATGATGATAATATGCCATAATTGTGATAAATGTCATGCTATAACATGAACATGCATATTTTGGTAACTTACTAAGTCTTCGACTTACCTATTTGTTTGCTTTGTTTTCCTTAGATCAAAGCCGAGGCGTCCCACGCTAGATTCACGTGCTCGCTTGGGCGTTGTGAGCGAGGTTGCTCTTTGGACTTTAATCGATTAATCATTTATTTTGGAAAGGGCGTTGGGAAGCAAGTCATGTAGACTTGGCTTGGGGTTTGTATGTTGTAGTAACTTAAATATTTAATACTTGTAATCTTTTGGTATCTTAATATGTCGAGCTTGTTTATATGTTGTATGGTTCATCACGGTTTCTTCCGCTAAAAGCTTGTTTAAAAGTATTATTATTGTTGTTGTCTCAGGCATGTTGTGGCCGTTGAGGTTGTTATAAGCATGTGTTAATTGTAGGAGTAGTTGTTGGGTTCGGTATGGCCAGATGACTTGTTTAAATTAGGTTGTTTTTAGGCCAAGTGTAGCCAGAGTTGTTATTGTATGCAATGTTGCGCCACATGAATTTTATGATCCTACTATGCATGCTTATGTGTTTAACTTGATTATTTGGACCAGCGCGATTCGGGATCTCGCATTGGCCGGTCAGGTGAGTATCCGATTGGTATCGAGCTATAGGTTAGCTGTCGGCCAGGATAGGTTCCATGGCCTAGGTGGGTTGGTTATTTGTGTGATGATTCTAACGTCGAGTGAATTCTTGTAGGAGTTCGATGGATAATCCTAGGAATGGAAATGGCCGCGGTAGAGGTAGGCCGGGGAGAGGTCCGTAGAACACTGAAGTTGAGGTACCGCCCGCGTAATCAGTGGGTCGGATATGGCGAGATTACAGTATGTTGATGGCTTTTCCGGCGGAGGCAGGCCGGGGAGGTCAAGGGGAGGTACCACCACCTCGTCGGAGGAAGTTGCACCACCAGAGGCCAGAGGCGACAACACTCTCTAGAGATTCCTTAAGTTGAAGCCTAGTGCATTTCTTGGGAGCCAAACCCAGGGAGGCTGAGTTGTGGATGGAAGAGATGATCAAAATCTTATCTATGTTGGAGTGTCTTGATGAGGAGAAAGTCGGACTAGCGGCGTTTAAGTTTAAGGGAGCCGCCAGAACATTGGTGGAATGTATTGAAAGGAAAGTTGGGAGATGCAACAAGTCCCAATCACTTGGGCTAATTTTCGAGAGGAATTTAAGGAGGAATACGTCTGGGATGTGGTTCGCAACCAAAGGGAGAAAGAATTCTATAATCTTGAGCAAGGTACCATGGCGTGGCGGAGTATTGCGAAGTTCACCGAGTTGAGCCGTTATTGCGTATTTGATTCCTACGGAGGCTCGGAGAACACATAAGTTTGTTAAAGGGTTGAGGACTGAATTTAGGAAGCAGATTCTAGCACTTAAGCTCACTTGATTATCGGTTGCAGTTGATAGAGCTTATGAGGTTGAGCAAGATATTGAGGAGCACCGAGTCAAGAGTAATTCGGGTAATGCACGGGCTACTCGAGAACACTAATCGGGGAAATAATTCGGTAGCGTAAGGGGATACCAAGGAAACCGGGATAGGAGGTGGAGGCCAAGGTAGGCCCGCAGGCGGGGAAGCAGGGGTAACAACACTTCTTCTACTCGAGGCGGCAAGGGTCTCGTAATGAGACTATGATTTGTTCGTTACGCGGAAGTCGGGGCCTGTGGTGATAGGTCTTTGGGCAAAGTGGGAAGTGTTACATTTGTGGAGATGGGACTCACATGAAGAGATTGTCCCAAGTTCAAGGCTAGTCGGTCGGGTGGCGCCGAGGCGGATGGGGGCTAAGAGAGATGGGGATGGCAAGAAGGTTCGAGGGCGTGTGTTTGCGCTTGATCGGTAGCGAGGTTCGAGGTCTGGCGGTGATAGGAGGTACTCTTTCTATATTTGATCATAAGGCTCGAATTCTCATAGATCCGGGTCTTCGCATTCTTATGTTGCCGCACTTTGTTGAGAATCTTTGCGTGTTGCCTCAATCTTTGCCATACTTGCTTGAAGTGTCTACCCGCTCGGGGAATATATTCGCGTCGAAGTGTTCAAGATCTTGTGATGTTTTGGTGGGTGACCACACTTTGCATGCTTGGACTTGGTAGTTCTCCCATACGTGATTTTGATGTGATTCTTGGCATGGGTGGTTATGTGCTTATCATGCTATAGTTGTTGCCATAGGAAGAGGGTTACTTTTTATATGCCTTGGGTGTGCTGAATTTACTTTTGTGGGTGATCAAGCGTCGAGTGACTTGCATTTCATTTACTGCACTAAGGGCTAGAAAATTGTTATCTCAAGGTGTGTACGGGTTATCTTGCTGCGTTGTTGATAAGAAGAGGTCTTCGCCGAGTTTAGAGGAGGTTCCGGTAGTATGTGAGTTTCCGATGTGTTTTCTACCGATCATGCTATGCCGCCCGATAGAGAACTAGAATTTTGTATTGAGCTTATTCCGGGGACTTCACCGATTTCTAAGGCACCGTATAGGATGGCGCCCGCGGAGCTTAGAGAGTTGAAAACTCAGTTGCAGGAACTCCTAGAGATTGGTTTTATTAAGCCAAGTGTGTCGCCTTGGGGCGCACCGGTCCTATTTGTGAGGAAGAAAGATGGGAGTTTGCGGTTATGCATAGATTATCGCGAATTGAATAAGGTGACCATTAAGAATAAGTATCCTCTACCCCACATTGATGATCTTTTTGACCAATTGCAAGGGTCTATTGTTTATTCTAAGCTTGATTTGCGATGGGGTTACTATCAATTGAAGGTTAGAGAGGAAGACATTCCGAAGACAGCTTTTCGCACTAGATATGGGCATTTTGAATTCGTGGTGATGCCGTTTGGGTTGACGAATGCGCCAGCGGTATTTATGGACTTGATGAACCGTGTCTTTCATAGTTATCTCGATTGTTTCGTGGTAGTCTTCATTGATGATATCTTAGTGTATTCGAAATCTCGGGAGGAGCATGAGAAACATTTGAGGATTGTCTTGTCTATTCTTCGGAGAAGCTTGACTTTATGCGAAGTTTAGCAAATGTGCCTTTTGGCTTGAGGAAGTGTCCTTTTGGGGCATATCATTTCTAGCGCCGGAGTAGCCGTTGATCCTTCTAAGGTTGAGCGGTGGCGATTGGAAGAGACCTAGTTCGGTTACCGAGATTCGGAGTTTCTTGGGTCTAGCGGGTTATTACCGAAGATTTATTGAGGGATTTTCTCGGATTGTGACTCCTATGACGAAATTGACGCAGAAGAATGTGCCTTTTGTTTGGAGCGAGAAATGTGAAGTTAGCTTTCAAGAGCTTAAGAAGCGGTTGACGTCGGCACCTATTTTGGCTTTGCCTAGTGGAGGAGATAATTTTGTGATTTATAGTGATGCTTCTAAGGAAGGTTTGGGATGTGTGTTGATGCAGAATGGTAGAGTTATCGCCTATGCGTCGAGGAAGTTGTCTATTCACGAGCAGAATTACCCGACACACGATATGGAGTTGGCTGCGATTATTTTCGCGTTGCATAAATGGAAACATTACTTGTATGGAGCTAAATTTGAGATCTTCACCGACCACAAGAGTTTGAAATACTTGTTTTCTCAAAAAGAATTGAACATGAGACAACGAAGGTGGATGGAAAAGTTAAAGGACCACGATTGTACTATCTTGTATCATCCGGGGAAGGCAAATGTAGTAGCGGATGCCTTGAGTAGGAAGGTTCATATGTCGTGTATGATGGTTAAGGAGTGGAAGATGTTGGAGGACTTGCGAGATTGGGGTCCTAGTGTTTTTGATAAAGGTGTGATTTTCGCGAATGTTCGTGCTACACCAGTTTTGTTTGGAAAGATTAAAGAAGCGCAAAGGAATGATCCGGAGTTGAAGAAGATTTTTGATGGGTTGGCTGAGAATGTATCGCCTGATTTTGTGACTAATAGTGAGGGTGCTTTGACATTTCGAGGCAGAATTTGTGTTCCTTCTAATGATGACTTGAAGAGGTTGGTTCTTGATGAGGCTCATAAATCGAGGTATACCATTCACCCGGGGAGCACGAAGATGTACTTAGACTTGAAAAGACAATTTTGGTGGAAAGGCATGAAGAGAGAAATTGCGGAGTATGTGTCAAGGTGTTTGACTTGTCAGCAGGTTAAAGCTGAGCATCAGAGGCCTGCGGGACTTCTACAACCACTTGAGATTCCTGAGTGGAAATGGGAGTTCATTACTATGGATTTTGTGACGGGGTTACCCGCGAGAGGTTTTAATGCGGTTTGGGTTATAGTCAACATGATTGACTAAGTCTGCACACTTCATTCCGATAGCTATCACTTATTCGTTGACTCAGTTAGCAGCTTTGTACATCCAGGAGATCGTGAGACTTCATGGCGTACCGGTTAGTATTGTGTCCGATAGAGATCCGAGGTTCACATCCAGATTTTGGCAAACGTTGCAGGAAGCTTTGGGGACCAAATTAGACTTCAAGATCTGACTTTTCATCCGCAAAGCGGATGGTCACCGGTCCGAGCGATTGATTCAGATTTTGGAGGATATGCTTGCGAGCTTGTGCCGTGGATTTCAAGGGAAGGCTGGGATTCTCACTTACCTTTAGCCGAAGTTTGCGTATAATAACTTGACTACGGTCGAGTATCAAGATGGCGCCGTATGAAGCTTTGTATGGGCGTAAGTGTAGATCGCCAATTTGTTGGGATGAAGTTGGAGAGGCGAAACTTTGGGGTTCCGAGTTAGTGCAACAGTCGGTTGAGAGCGTGAAGTTGATTAGAGATCGTTTGCGCACCGCTCAAAGTCGACAAAAGAGTTATGCGGACAATCGAAGACGAGATCTTGAGTTCCAAGTGGGTGACTACGTGTTCTTGAAGGTGACACCGAGGAGAGGTACGAAGAGATTTGGCAAGAAAGGGAAGCTTACACCGAGGTACATTGGCCCATTCGAGATTCTTGAGAGAGTTGGGTCTTTAGCGTATCGCATTGCATTGCCACCGTCACTTTCGGAGACTCATAATGTATTCCATGTTTCCATGTTGCGAAAGTATTTGAAAGATGATACCCATGTACTTGAGTATGAAGAGATAACGTTTGAGCCGGATATGTCTTACGTTGAAAAGCCCGTGAAGATTTTGGATACCAAAGAGCAAGTTCTACGAACCAAGAAGATTCCCTTAGTTAAAGTTCTTTGGAGAAACCACAACATTGAAGAAGCGACTTGGGAAACTGAAGCGGGGATGCGCGAGAAGCATCCACATTTGTTTGACGAACTTGGTAAGAATTTAGGGACTAAATTCCTAAAGGAGGGGAGAGTGTAACGCCCCATAATCTTGCATGTGCATTCTATGCTTGTTTGTATACTTTCTTGGTTGATTGTGAACTTGTTTACTTAGTTATAAATGTTTTAGAATCATTCATAGATCATTCTAGAAGTCCATAACATGTTTAGAATCATATAAACTTGTTTGTTGAATCGCCGGTTTGATCGCGTTGAAGTTGGCCTTAGCGATTCCTCTCGTTGCTCGTATTCGCTTCTATTTCGACGTACGAAGAGTTCGTTGAGTTCTTGGCTTTATATTCAGGTCTTAATCATGTTGAAACAAGTCTCTTTCATGTCCAAGATATCCTAGTTTGAATGGCGTTTGATTGTAGTTTGATTCGTTGTTCATTCGTCGCGTGGTTCGCGCCTTGTCTATCTTGTTCCGGGAGTTGTTCGGGTGTGTTTCCAACTCGTTTTGAGTAGGGTTAGACCTTAGAATGGTTGCCCATAAGTTTGGGATCATTTAGGACTAGTTTAGATCAAGTTCTAGAGATTCTGGAGCCGAGGCGGCCGCATGGGACCTTGCGAGGCGCCCGCCTCAACTGCAGAGAGCAAATTCAAAATGGAATGAACTTGGGAGTAGTCTCAGAGGTTGAGGCGGCCGCATGGCCTTGGGTGAGGCGCCCGCCTCACCTGCAGATCTGCTACGGGATTTTTCTTCCCCTGTTTTGAGTTAGGTCGTGAAATGCCTATCCTACCCCCTTTAAACCCCCTCTAAACCCTTCCTAAATACCCACACTTAGTCCTAATCAAGTCCTAACTTTAATTGGAGGTTAATTTAGTTTGGTTAAGTGTTTGTTAACTTCCTAATTCTCACTAATTGCACTTGAGAAATACCCCTTGTACCCTTCTCTTGATTGGAGGTATAAATACCCAACATTGACCAAATTTTCAGTAAGTCTTTCATTTGTTCATCCTACTTCTACAAGTTAGAGAGAGAGAGAGTTGGGGGCTTGAGTTTTGAGCCCTAGCTTCATCTTCTTCCTCCGATCCTCAAGGATTCCACCGTTCGATCGCCGCCAAACTTCGGATTCTCGACGGGTGAGACGAAAGGAACGACTTCACCGTTTAGATTTGGATTCTCTTGAGTTTTTATCCAAGCTAGGTAAGTTACTCTTCTTCATTTTTGTTCTCATTGACCCTAAGGAAACAAAGTTTATGATGTGTGAGGTCAATGAGGACACATAATTGCTTCCTATGCTTTTCATTTGGAATTTTAAATGTATGATTTTGATAGAAGCATGTCTAGGTGAATTTCTTGCCTTTGGGAGTTTAAATTACTCTTTTATCATGTTAATTGAGGTCTTGAACATGTTAGAAAAAAATGTGTTATGTTTGTTGTTGAAAGTGAAATTATTTGGAAATGCCCTAAATTATGCCTATGAGATATGTGTGAAAGTTGTTATGTGTTGTATCTTTAATATTGGACTATATAAGGATCATGAATTGCATTAAATTGTTTTAGGTGAATTTATACCTTGTTGAACCTAGAATTGACCTAGGTTGGGTTATGAAACACATAGCTTCAATTTCTCCAAATTTGGGAATTTAGAGCAAAGACTCAACGGAGTCGACTCTAGGGAATATTTGAACATGTTAAACTCTAATTTCAATCCCTACGAAGTTTGAACGCCGTTTGATTTGATTTACTCAAGTATGAGTTTGGTTTAATTGATTATAACAAGTTGTTATGAAAGATTGGTTTTGTGCAATTTAATTGCCTTGATATGATTTTATAGTAGAGATTAATACCCTACTTGGTTGGTCGAGTTCGCTCTTGTCGAATTCGGTCCTTAATTGGTTTAAGTCAAGTAAATATCTACTTGTGCATTGCATTGAGTCCAGCTGGCATTAAATGGTTTGTTTATCAAGTCAGGGTGGGACGATGCATCGCCTTCACGAATTATGGGATTCGTGCTCGCTATGGATCGCCGCACCCGGGACTCCACACCCCTCCACCGTGTGGGGAAAGTAACCCTTGCCGTATCAGTTAAGTGCCGCATTGGCTTGCTATTGAGATCGAGTAGTACTCGACGATAGTCGATGAATTCACATAACATCGATGGCACGAACCAGTAACAGAATGTTTTGCAGGAGCTACTGCGTGACTATCATATCCTACTTGTATGATTTACTTTACGCACTTATGTGAATAAGGTGCTAAGTGTTAAATGATGTTAATATGCCATAATTGTGATAAATGTCATGCTATAACATGAACATGCATATTTTGGTAACTTACTAAGTCTTTCGACTTACCCTATTTGTTTGCTTTGTTTTCCTTAGATCAAAGCCGAGGAGACGTCCCACGCTAGATTCACGT
Organism: Codonopsis lanceolata; assembly: GCA_013146195.2. Taxonomy (NCBI): domain Eukaryota; kingdom Viridiplantae; phylum Streptophyta; class Magnoliopsida; order Asterales; family Campanulaceae; genus Codonopsis; species Codonopsis lanceolata. The sequence continues at coordinate 56,551,478 of CM028381.1, forward strand.
GCTCGCTTGGACGTTGTGAGCGAGGTTGCTCTTTTGGACTTTAATCGATTAATCATTTATTTTGGAAAGGACGTTGGGAAGCAAGTCATGTAGACTTGGCTTGGGGTTTTGTATGTTGTAGTAACTTAACTATTTAATACTTGTAATCTTTTGGTAGGCCGACTTTATGTCGAGCTTGTTTATATGTTGTTGGTTCATCACAGTTTCTTCCGCTAAAGCTTGTTAAGGTATTATTGTTGTTATTGTCTCCGGCATGTTGTGGCCGTTGAGTTGTTATAAGCATGTGTTAATTGTAGGAGTAGTTGTTGGGTTCCGGCTGTAACGTCGCCGATGACTTGTTTAAATTAGGTTGCTTTTCCGGCCAAGTGTAGCCGAGTTGTTGATTGTATGCAATGTTGCGCCACATGAATTTTATGATCCTCCTATGCATGCTTATGTGTTTAACTTGATTATTTGGACGGCGCGATTCGGGATCTTGCATTGGGGTCCGGGTCGGGCCGTCACACTCCCAAACATATATCCTTATGATTCTAACATTTCATATTATCCAATATCAACCTCCAAAATTATTCATATAAACAAGAACCCATTTACTACACATTCATCATATCAAACCCTAGGTTTCTAGGGGATTGAATGCTCATCAATCTCAAGTCCAAAAATCACAATTGAAGCTTAATAATATACTTCATGAAACATAGAAAGCATCCTACTTATGCCTCTACCAAGTTCACCCAACAAAAGTTTAAAAAAATCAAAATAAAACCACACACAACATGCTTGTGTACTCATTGACCTCAAATAGCAATCATGTTTGTTTTCCTTAGGGTCAATGAGCACAAAATCAAGAGAATAAAGAATCTAGTAGCTTACTTGGCTTAGATGAAAACTCAAAAGAATCACGATCCAATCGGTGAAGTTGTTCCATTTGACGAGGGCTTCGCGAATCCAAAGTTTGGAGATCATCCGACGGTTGGATCTTCAAGGATTTGAGGAAGAAGGAGGCTAGGGCTTGAAACTCCATGGACTCCCCAACTCTCTCTATCATACGGTTGAAGAATGGAGGAGAAAATGAGAGGATTTGCTGAATTTACAAAGGATTGGGGCTTTATATACTTCCCAACAAATAAGGGCACAATAGGAACTTCCAAGGTACAATTAGTGAAGTTTAGGTGTAATCAAACCCTAATCAAACCTTAATTAACTCTTCAAGAGTGTTAGGAAATGTTTAGGTCTAAGTATGGGTGTTAGGGAGGGTTTGGAAGAGGTTTAGAAAGGGTAGAATAGGAATTACACTTCAAATTTGCAAAACAGGGACAAGCTGTCTCGAAGCTACAGTGCTGTAGCTACAGTACTCGCGCTGCGCGCGTCCAACTTGCGATGGCTCCAGTTTGAACACCGTTCGACGAAACGACGTGATTTCTTCTCCTGCCACTCTGTAAATATCCTAAGTAGAAGCCTCAAAAACCCCAAACCAAACAAAAATTTTCTCGAAGGTTTCTCGATCAAACAAATCAGCCGCATACCAAAAATCAGTCCGTAACTGTTGTATAACGGATGAAATTATACAGAACAAACTAACGATCGAAACAACGAATGAACAAGCATAATTACTTGTTTTAAAGCATGTTAAAAGAATAATGAAAGGTCCCAAACACATACCCAATGTTACACCAAAACTAAGTGTAAGGAAAATACGAAAAGCGAAACGTTAACAAAACGCGAATCGCGAAATCAAACATATGACGACGACTATACTTTGAATGTCGTGACCACATGTAAACTTTATAAAAATGATTATAAACACTTCAAAGGGCTATAGAATAGGATTGAATGTCACTTAGATGATGAACAACAGATAGGAGAAAAGAACTCCCAAAAGACGAGACGCTCACACGGCTCAATCTCAAACTACGCGATAAGGAGAATTGCTATCCTCGAAGCGTCAAAACATCGCAAGACTTAAGAAATACATCCAACTAGGATTCTAACACATCTAAACATGTTATTTAATCATCATGTAAAGATCTAGGACCTAATCGAGGTCAGGAACATGAAACCCGAGTAAATTCTCAATCGCGTCGCATTTCGACTATCGTCGAGTTACGACTTGTGACTTTAGCAAGTCAACAACTAAATGACATCTCTTAAAGGTGTTTTGGTCTTAATGTGATCTCTCATACACATCTAGACTCTCTCAGAAATCAAATAAGTCATAAACCAAGGAAGAAATGCGAGCATTGCACGCAATTCAAGCTAACCGGGAATCGGGGTCTTACATGTCACATACCAGGGGTACGAAATTGGGGTGTCTACACTCGATCCCTTGATAACTGAAGGTTAAGTAAGAATCTCTTGTCACCATGCTAAGCGTTATATAACTGAACATTCTTGTAAAGATTAACTATTCTTATTTATGGTCACATGGTTGGTTAGATTGTATCTGTATGATGAAATTTTTAGAAGTCATAGAGGTAACAAATTATTTTGTGTTGTACTTGTGTAGTTTTGGGGATAAATCCTTAGGATTAGTAGTAACCTATATAATTGCTTGTAATGTTTTCGATTCAAGATGTATGTAGAGATTATTGAATATAGAATTTCAGAAGCTATTACGCTCTAATTTCCTTTAATTGTGTTTGATACAATCCCCATGTCTACTCAAAAACCTTGATGGTGATGCTTAAAAATTGTAAGTTTGATACCTAAGGGCGAAGGGAGCCTAGGTGTAATACCAGGTTTGATCCTCTTTCATTTCTCCTAATTTCTTAATTTTCTTCATCTCTCCTTATCTCTTTATTTTCTTCATCTCTCCTTATTTCTTTATTTTCGTCATCCATTACATTACTTCTGATCTAGGGTCCTTCTCTCTATGATATAAACTCACAACCCACAAAACTTAATTAACTCTAACATCCGGACCGATAACCTTCCGATGAAGACTCTCTTCTTGGGTATTGTTCATATGGTCCAACATCCTTTATATACTTTATTTTTTTTTTCAATATGCCCATCAGTAAACCTTCGAATCCTGACCTTATTTTGTCAAATAAATAAGTCTCAAAAACCCAAGTTTTTCTCTCTCATTCTAGGCAAAAAAATATTAGGTGTTTTATGCGCCCTAAAGATTTCTCTATTACAAAAATGATTTAGCCCCATGTTGAAATATTTTTGGATCGAAATACAAAGATTTATGTTGTAGCTTGTCGACATTATTAAAACAAATATTTGAAGTACATTAATAATTATATGTATTATAAAGAGTAGAAAATAATATTGATTTGATAAAATTTGAATATAGAATAATTAATGGACAAATTAATTTATTCCAGAAGTTGAATATATATTAATGCACTTCAAACAGCTTAAAATAGAAGAAAAGATCATTTGGCTCTACACTTTGTAATATTTTGTCAACCACTTTGATGCAGTCAATATTCGTCCAAATTAATTTATTCCAGAAGTTGAATATATATTAATGCACTTCAAACAGCTTAAAATAGAAGAAAAGATCATTTGGCTCTACACTTTGTAATATTTTGTCAACCACTTTGATGCAGTCAGTATTCGTCCTTTTCAACTTTGATGGTCTTGTCAATCTTTATCATATGAGTTCTTGTTGATGAACCACCATCCTCTGGGTCTTTACTCGTTGCAGTGTCTTCGCTTGACATTAGACAACGTCACTTTTGCAAATCACATTCAGGAGTCATATCGTTATTGTCACTTACGGAGTCCTCAATCTATAAGGTAAGAAATAAAAGGTTAATACATTAATCAGTATTAAAAATAGCAATAGTTAGAAATATGTTAGAATTGTATGCTTACCTCTATTACTTCTTCACCAGCATCCTTAATTGCTGCTAACACATCAATTCTTTGATTCAAAGATGTGTCATTAGTAATTTTATAAGTTATTTTGCATATATATAACTTTATAATAAGTTAGATTTATAAGTTAATGTATTAACTTACTCTTTTCACACTTAAACTTTTTTTCTTGCATTTTTCGATCAGGTTTTCCTCAATGCAAACTTTGCTAACTGAATGAATGTTATCATCTCCTGTAATATTATATTGTTTTACATTGACCTTGAAAATTGCAAGTCGCCCAACCAATGATTGAATATCATCAGGAATGTTTCCCTTTGTTGTACAATGATCATTTGCGCTTTTATCTTCAGCTTTGTGCTATTTACAAATACAAAAGCATTTAAAATTAGATATAACATTAATAACATTTTTATTTAAGAGTTAGATAAATTGTCAAGTATAAAGTTGCTCACACCTTACTATCATGCTCAGTCAATTGCACAGTGGTCTTCCCGGTTAATGTTTCACAAGGTGAATCCCATAGTAAGAATGTTGCACAATCACTACCCTCTAGGACATTGACCTTTAGCTTGTACCTTGGGGTTGGTTTTGATACCTTTTTATCACAAGTAACACAAAAGAAACGTCTACCATTGATGCTAAGCTTTTTCATGCACCTGCTGCAGCTATCAAAATACCAACTTCCGTCTAATATAATTTCAGAAATTTGAGCGACAACCCAATAAAATCCTTCCTGTATAGATATAAACAGTTTGTCACACATAATTTTACTTGAGATATATCTTAAATATTTTCTTTGTAAAAGTTATAACTTGGGAGCATTTAATTAAATCATCAATTGACTTGACGTCAATTGTCCCACTTTCGAGCTCACTTGTACCACTACAGGTGGTGCTGGAGGATATTTGGTTAATTATTTGGGACGAACTTCCACAGTGTTCCAAAAACCTAGTGATAAAAAGGAAATGTTTGTTAGTATTTATATAGACAAATTTAATTAGAGAAGGTCAAGTAAATACATACCTTCTCTTTATATCAGCAATTTGAGGTACTATAGAATCCACTAAAATATTTGTAGCATAAAAGACATTTGATAACGTGATTTTCCCTGCATAGTTAACATGACTTAGTTTCACGAGGGTGACATATTAATATTATGTCATATTATTTTTTATTCAAATTTATGTGTTACCTTGCAATGATTTTGGCTTGCATAGTTGTAGCAATACAACCAAACCATCTTTGTTTGAGGTTTCAATGTGTGATAGTATGTCATCAGCATAGGTTCCCCACTACGTACACTTGATCTTCTTATTACTTAAAATGGTGTCAAAATATATAATCAAATTTTGAAATAAAATATAGATAGACTCTTTAGCAAGACATTAGAGAGAAAGACTTACTCAGAGTCCTCTAGCTCAATTTCAATGTATTTTGAATTAGTTTTATATTTGAACAATCATTTTCCTACAACTTTACCAACAACATCTACAAATATAATTAAAATTAGATAATGTAAACAAAAATATATATTAATTCAGAAGGAGTTATAAAATGTACCTATTAATCCTGACTGTGCGACGTCAATTGACTGAATTTCATCAAAACTTTTTAGATTGAAAATGTTGGTTGAGAATTTTTTGTCACCAACTGTTTGTTGATAAAAACATTAGCATGTAATTGGCATTAGTTATTTTGTAATTTCCACGGTTGTCAATCACTGATACGTTTACAATATAATATAATTTGCCCTCTTGCATTTTTGATTCAAATTGCTTAATCAATGTCTGTGTTAATTGATGCTTGTATCTGTTCGCCCTGTATCAATAGAAAGAAAATATGCAAATGTAAGTACAAATATACATGAAGTATGCAGTTCAAAATAATCTGACTAATCTAATTTTGTACCTTAGTGAGTGAAGAAAGTTCAGTGGATCTCGGTTACCAAGAAGGTGAATATTTCGAGAGATAATGACTATCAAATTGATCAATATTGGTATTATCTAATGAGCTTGCAAGACGTTTAAAGGTATATGTTTTGATACATATTATGTATTTCAATTTTCAACCCTTTTATTTTTTCAGTTTCAAAGTTAATTTATTCATGTTATTATGGTTGTAGATTTTTTAATAAAAATGTTTGTTAACGCATGTGTGTGAGCGTGTTACTGATCCAAAATCTCAGTTATCTCACTCGTCAAACCCTACACATTTGCAGATCTACAGCCTTCCATATCTATGATATGAAGCCTCACTCCTTCTCTATTTCAATCGATTAGACAATTCTCACAGATCTACAGTTAAGGTATTTCAATTTTCAACCATTGCTTTTTTAAGTTTCAAAGATAATTATTCATGTTATTCTGGTAGTAGATGGTTTAAGTAAATTGTGTGTTAAGTGTGCGTGCGTGTTACTGATATACACTCTCGGTTATCTCACTTTTTAAACTCTACAGATTTACAGATCTACGATTTCAAGCATCACTACTAAATCAATTCGGCGACATCAGGTAATTCAATTTTCAACCCTTTTATTTTTTTTTTCAGTTTGAAAGTTAATTTATTCATGTTATTATGGTTGTAGATTGTTTAAGAAAAATGTGTGTTTATAAGTTTGTGAGCGTGTTGCTGATGCAAAATCTCAGTTATCTCATTCGTGAAACCCTACACATTTGCAGATCTACAGCCTCGTATATCTATGATTGCAAGCATCATTCCTTCTCTATTTCCATCGATTCAACGATTTCTCATAGATATACATTTTAGGTATTTCAATTCAATTTTAAACTCTACTCTTTTTTCAGTTTGGAAGTTAATAATTCATGTTATTATGGATGCAGAATTTTTAGGGGAAAATGGGTGTTATAGATGGAAAGTGTGTGTGTTGTTGATTTAGTGTGTTATCTATTAGTACAACTTATTTATAGACTGATAAACATTATGGTATGATTATAAAAATGAGAACACATACCTAATAATTGATTGTGTTTCTTTTGCTTTTTTGTATTGATAGTTGACTTCATTTTCTTCGTATACTTGGTAGTTCCAGAATTATAACCTGATAAACCTTCTCCACTATAATTTGTTTATGGGTAAGTAGATTATTTAAAAATTGAATTTTTTTTTTTGTGTTTGAAATGACTGGTTGTATATATATGGAAGAAAGCAAATTATAGAGGAGCTTGTTTATCAGGTTATAATTATAGAGGAGCAAATTATATAGGAGCAGGTTTCTCAGGTTATAAAGTAGTTTGAAATGATTGGTTGTATATATATGGAAGAAAGCACAATAGATATTGCAGATGGATGATGCATCGCATATTGCAGGAAGAATAATATTTGACTTTCGCATATTGCAGGAAGCACAATAGATATTGATTATAAAATATTTACCTTTGCATCGACCATAACCAATTCCACTGATGGAGGAATCTTCAATTCATTATTGGTAGGAATAGTCCATTTCCTTGCAAGACGAAGCTTCAGCATCCAATCAGTTTTGCGTTTATGAATATCTTTTAATAGGGTAATGTTTACCATTGTGTTCACCATTGTATTTTGTATGCGTAATAGAATTGCAAATGAGTCTGTACATGATATATTTATCAATATATATATACCATTTCATCCGAAGTTGAATAGATTTTTATGACTCTTCATATGGGTAATCAGTACAGATGAAAACCAGAAGGATCAGTACAGATGACTCTTCAAATGGGTAATCAATAGTTCAATACAGATGCAAGTGATAACACAGATGCAAAAAGATTGACTAATCAGTAAAGAATGAATCTTTGGTTTTGACATCATGTATGTTATTAATTGAAACTATACATTGAATTATTTAATATTTCAAATAGATACAATGGGACCGAGTCAAAAGTAATGTAATCAATGCAAAGTTGTTTTAGTCAAAAGTGTTTAAAAATGGAAAGTGGGTTTTGGCGGGATATTGCCTTAAATAGATGTGATAACATGACTTTGCCATTATATATATATAGATATATATACATTGAGTTACCCTTCGATCCTTTTCCTTACCTTTGCTAGCTAGTTAACTTGTAACGACTGAATCTTTTTGCAACTTTGCTGTGGTTTCTATATGGATATATAGATAAAACGATAGCTCTGTCCTTTCAAAGTAGATTCCAAAATATGGAAGCCTACTTAAAGCAAGAAAAACATTTTTTTAAATTGTTAAGGTCGGCCATATATAATAATTATAGTAAGAAAATAGTGTGTTTATTAGATTTCGCTTTCTATCTTTCATTTTGACTTCGTTTAAGCAGTAATACCCCGATTCCCTGTTAGCTTGAATTGTGTGCAATGCTCACATTTCTGCCTTGGTTGATCGTTTGTTTGGTCTGTGAGAAAGTCTAAATGTGTATGAGAGATCACATTAAGACCAAAATACTTTTAAAATATGTCATATAGTTGTTGATGTGCTAAAGTCACAAGTCGTAACCCGATGATAGTCGAAATGCGACGCGATTGAGAGTTCGCTTGCGTTTTGTGTTCATGACCTCGATTTGGTCCTAGATATTTACATGATGATTGATTAATATGTTTAGATGTGTTATACTTCTATTTTAATGTATTCCTTAAGTCTTGCGATGCTTTGACGCTTTGAGGATAGCAATTCTCCTTATCGCGTAGTTTGAGATTGAGCCGGGTGATCGTCTCGTCTTTCGGGAGTCCTTTTCTACTATCTGTTGTTCATCATATGAGAGGAATTCAGGACTATTCTATAGCCTTTTTAAGTGTTTATAATCTTGGGTTGTTGCCCGTCGGTTTGTGGTGTCATTCGTCGTTTCGTTAGCAAGTTGTTGTGCCTTCTGCCGGTTTCGCTATGAGTTGTTTCGGGAGTTGTTTATGGGAGTTTAGACCTATTTTAAAAGTGGTTTGAGACTTGTTTGGTTTAGCTAAGAGTATGAGGACTTTAATGGTTCAATTATAGCTCGTTTCGAAGCTTTAAGGCTTGCGATTGCGTGCGGGAAGGACCGTGGCCGAACAAGGTTGCAGTAAAAGAATGACAAGGCAAAATTGGATGAAGCGATCGCATGGTTGGCACACCATGCGACCGCATTTCCTTTCGAACAGCTTGGTCCCTGTTTTGGTGTTTTGAAGTGTAATTCCTATTCTACCTTCACTAAACCCCCTATAAACCCTTCCTAACACCCATACTTAGTCCTAATGATGTCCTAACATGTTTGGGGAGTTAATTAAGGTTTGATTAGGGGCTAATTACAACTAACAATCACTAATTGTACCCATGGAAATCTCATTTGTGCCCCTTTAGTTGTGGAAGTATAAAGGCTTAATCCCTTGTAGAATTTCAGCCATTTCTCTCATTTCTCCTCCTTCATCTAAATAGTATAGTGAGAGAGAGTTGGGAGACCGTGGGGGCTTTGAAGCCCTAGCTTCTTCTTCCTCAAATCCATGGAGATCCGACCGTTAGATCGCCTCCAAACTTCGGATTCTTGACGTATTCGACGAGTGGAACAACTTCACCGATCGGATTTCGATTCTCTTGAGTTTTCACTCAAGCTAGGTAAGCTACTAAAATCCTCTTCTTTTGGATTTTGTACTTATTGACCCTAAGGAAAACAAAGGGCTTGCTATTTGAGGTCAATGAGTACACAAGAATGCTTTGTGTGATTTTATTTTAAGTTTGAAGAGTGAACTTGCTAAGAATCATGTGTACGGTAACTTTTATGATTAATGAAGTGTGTTGTAAAGCTTTAAATTGTAAGCTTGGACTTTGAGCATGATGGTTATAATTTCCTAGAAACCTAGGGTTTGATATGATGAAGTATGTAGTAAATGGGTTATTGATGGTATGAATGATTTTGGAGAATTTTATAGAATATTATGAGTTGTTGGAATCACATATGTATATGTTTAAAGTGTGGGAAGTATACTTGATGAATCTCTATTTTTGATTGTAAGCATGAAAAATGAATTTTTACAATGGATTACATGTTTGAATGTTTCGTTTGACTTTTAAGAATAGAGTTGACTATCATGCATATAAGAGTATGATGCTATCTAGTTCATGAATTCTTGGTTGTGAGCATGTATAATGAATTATCATTATGGATTACATTAATAAAACGCAAGGTTTGACTTTTTTTGGTTGAGTTGACTTTTATGTATATAAGAGCATGTTGGTCAACTATAATTCAAGAATTGAAGGTTATGAACATGTTAGATGAATTTACATGTTGGTAATGAACATGCTAGATGAATTTACATCTTGCTTAGATAAATGGATAATTTGGATGAAAGCATGATTTATTAAATGCTATATTGAGATACATGCTTGAAATGTGATGGTTGACTTTAAATGTTAAGTGTTGACCTATGAACCATCTCTTGGGGTTTTTGTTGGGAAAGTATGGATTGTTGGATTGCACAATGTTGCTAACCTTTAGAACTTAGTCATGAGTAATAGCTAATGAATAATAGAAGGGCTATGATGCAAATAGCTTCTATGCCTTCAAATTTGAAAATAGTAGAAATGACTCAGCGGAGTCGATTTATTGGACTAATATGAATATAGTGAATCCCATATTAAGATCCTACGGAATTTGGGGTAGTTTTGATGGAGGTTAAGCCTCCGACCATTTTCAAGTGTATAAAGAACACTTGGGCATTAGGGCGGAGTCGATTTATTGGACTAATATGAATATAGTGAATCCCATCCCATTTTCAATGTTTATGAGTTAGTTAGCATAGAAATGCATAACTATGTGAGTTAAAAGTAAATATCTACTTGATTGGATTAGTGCGGTATGTTGTACTTTTCCTTTGGATGAGCATGCGAGTATATATTACATGTGCTTGTGTTTGAATCCAGCTGGCGGTTTTTGGTTTGAGTTTTTGGTGGGACGATGCATTGTCTTCACGAATTGTGGGATTCGTGATCGCAATGGATCGCCGCGCCGGGTTTGCACACACCCCTCCATCGATGGCCACGGTGAGGATGTAGCTGATCATTGCTAGAGTAATACACCTACCTTTGATAACTATGGAACCCAAACATGGATTGTTTCGGGGACGTCAATACCACGAAAGGGTTATCGAGGACACGTTTGTTTCCGCAGAAGTTACAAGCTGGAAACGGAAAGGAAAATCATCTTCTCTCTCTTATGTGGTTTATTTTACGAGCACGTATATGAATTGTTGTGCTACGTAGTTAATAATATGATTTACATGAGATGATGATTACTTGATAAAATATTATAATAGAAACATAACATGCTAGTGAAATGATGATCTTTAGAATATGATGTTATACTAAAAATATAACATGTTATTCATGATTAGAATGGAAACAACAGTTTCCCAAATATGAATGATTTTTTTGAGATGTGATAAATGAAGAATTATGAGACTCATGATATAATTGGTTATGTGGCTTGTTGATACGTTAAAATGTGGAAATAACATGCTACACATTATTGGAGTTGAGAAGCATAAGCTATTTGATATGGATGATTTTATAATAAATTATGTAGAACTAAGTTCTATGTATCTAAGTATGAAATTTGATTTATGTTAAAGATTATACCATGAAATGTTATATCATAAGTATGACATGAGATGTACATGTTTTATTTGAGCATTATGTCATGCCATGACATTGCATCGTTAGTAGCTTACTAAGTCATTATGACTTACTCGTTTACTTTGTTTTCCTTAGATTCGAGCCGAGCTAGTAATTCAAAGGAATCCGCCGAGTCTACGGTAGAAATGAAATTTTTTTATGAAGGTTGCTACTAGTATTAATTTCTGTAACCTTAAGTTTATTGGAAAGGACGTTTGGGAAGTGAAGTTATATAGACTTCACTATGGGTAGTAAAGTTGTGTTTTTTTTATTGGTTCATGTACTTGTTAAATTATTAATATTTGGTTTTTGTGAGCTGACAAATGTTAGTCGAGCTATGCTTGTTTAATTACATATTTTATTTATCTCAAGTTATTTATATTGCTGGTTATGTTGTACTCCGGCATGTTTGGTCATTGAGTGTGTAGACTAGAGTTGTAGACTTTGATTAAGGTTGGGTTCCGGCTATAACGGCGCCGATGACTTGGTTATTATATTGTTTATAAAATTATAGCAGGGAGTTTGTAATACGTTCCCAATGTTGCGTCACGTGCGTCGAATTTTTGGGCCGAGTGATTTACTATCTCTTTGGTTGCTTTGTATTTCGGAGCTTGTTAGCTCGGGTCCCATTTTATTATTTGCTTCCGCGTTTGTTGAGTTGTTGGTGTATCGCTATTATAGCTTTACCCATTGCTTGTCTTTTGTGTGTTTTGGTCGCACGACCTTGGGGTTTCGTATTGAAATCCGGGATGGGTCGTCACAGTTGGTATCAGAGCTATTGGTTAGCTGTTTGCCAGGATAGGTTCCTTGGCCTAGTTTAGGGGTTGGTTTTGTGTGATTTGTTATATCTTAACGTCGAGAGTTATTCTATGTTTCGACGATTGAAACTAGAATGGGTGTTGGCACTAGTAGAGGTGTCGGTATTGATGAGTATAAGGTGGTACTAGTAGTATCCATGATTGAGAATCCATCGGAGAATTGGTGGCAAATATTATGAGATTTTGGTTCAATATTTAGTGATGTTCACGGAGTAAGCTCATTAGAGTAGAGTACTTAGTATCAAATGAGACTAGGAAGACTCCATGAATTGTGAAAGAGTTAAGGATTAAGGATAAAACATTTTAGGCAATTTATGCTATTACAGCTTGCGGATTTTCGAGAGGCTATGGACTGTACTTATGAGAAAAAGTTAGATATCAAGGAATCCACTCGAGAGAGGACCTCAGAGATGGTTAAGGATTATGATGAGTTAGAGGGCAGATAGTACCTCATAATGTTGTGTAGAAAAATCCGTAGTCTAATAAGTGGAGTGATGCTTTTACCTAAAGTCATAGATGACGAGGTGATAAATTGTTGAATAGATTTTGTTTGGGAATGAAACACCAAGCGTAGGTGTTGGAATAACACAGGCCAGTGTTTTGCTTGTGGTGGTGATCACATTAGAAATGATTGTCTTAAGTTGAGGATTAACGACTCTAGGAGTGCTAATAAGCGGTCTAGTGACTCTTAGTGAGGTGGTTATAGACGACCTAGAGTTTGAGATTGTGTGCGCGCGTGGTGGTTGGCCATTGTGGAGTTTTGAGACCTACCCAAGATAGGAGGTAATTGCTTATACGGATATTATGGTTGTTATTATCGTTATTATGAGTACGCGTTGTATCGGTAGCTCATATGCATTCATACATACATTGCATTGTGTGTTGAGATTTATTGATTGTTGCTTTCCCCGGTTGATTGATATGATCGAGGAGGATGTCCCGGTTTGGGATTGGTTTATGGTTTTGATTGAATCTTGATTTGTCAATAGGTAATCAATTGCGATATGGGAATGTGGTTATATAAGCCTATATAGATGGCTATGTTATACATATATAAGGAATGAAAATGTGATAATGTTTACTAGTGGTATTTACTAGTGGTGTGTTGAACTTGTATACTCTATAGAGATATGTGTAATATTATAAGTAATATGATTATACATTATTGTGTGATTTTTATGCAAGTAGGATACGCTCGAATCGCACGGTTGATAACTTGGTGGTTATGAGATGCGTTAAGACTATTACGGATGGGTATACCATTTTATTGCGACTAATAGAGTGTCGTTGCCGTGCGAGGGTATTTCGTGTGTGTTTTGTTGAAGACGAGATTTTTCGGTTATGGTAATGATAGACTTTACGGAGTTTTGATGATTGCAGGTACTAGAGTGAATATTACCTCTTTTCTTTGGATTTGGTATGAAAATGTTGTTAGGCGAGTATAGTGGATACACAGACCTTGTAGTTTGTTAGAATTGCCATTGTATAGAAAATTATCATGATGGAATTTTATGAGAATGTATGATAGGACTAGTAATTACACATGATATAGTAGTTGCTTGATTGTGATGTATGCATGACTAAGAGTTATATGAATTATATGAGTTGCATGAATGCATGAATTACATGAAGTATAAGAATTGATGTATAATGATACTGGTTAATTGTATATCACATTTACATGATATATGTGTATGCATGTCGCATTACTAATGATAGGAATTTTATCATTCGCTTGAGGATTAATTTATGAGTGAAATATACATTTTGTTTGTAGAGTATAAGCATGGCTAGTATTAACACATGTATTGTATTTGTTATGGGTATTAAAACATTGTCTTTATATGGGTATGTGTGGTAAATGTGCCTTGTTGAAAGTAAAGATATGGTTTACAAGAGTAATAAATGTGCTTAACAGATATAGTTGTAATTGAGTATGAACATGCTTACGTGCATTAGTAGTAAGAATAACTTGCTTAGTCTATTTCATAATAGAACTTGATTATTATCGCCTAACGATTATGCCATGATTAAACTGTTGCATGATTATGTGACACTGTAATAAAGGATGCTTAAGATTTTCTCAAAACCCTTCGCATCCTTGCAACGAAAGCTTTTGAAATCCAATTTAGCCGGTTTTGGGTTCCCGGGACTGCGCCCGCGCCCCATGCCCCGCGCGCCCTTGGATAGGGGTGCACATACGTGCGGATGCGGTGACACCACTGCTCTCGTTCCACCCTCCCTTATTTAGGGGAAGACGAAATCAAAAGTACGAGAGGAGTGCTGTCTATAATAGCGCGTTGAAATGCGCCTCGGTTGCCTTTAGTGGATTTTTAATCCAATATGGGAACTTGTGGTTTCCCGTATCAAGTTATCCCTTTTTTAGGGGATACCAGGATATGGGAATGCATTACCCTTTCATTCTCATTTTCCCTTTTTTAGGGGAAAACAGAAAAGTGCAAAAAAAGATATTGCGACGCCCCCACTATGGATGTTATTAAAAATAGCCTTATGGCTCGTTTCGGATCACTATGGGAGCTTTGGGTTTCCCGCATCAAGTTATCCCTTTTTTAGGGGATACCAAGATATGGGAATACATCACCCTTCCATTCCCATTTTCCTTTTTTTTAGGCGAAAACGGAAAATTGCAAAGAAGGAGTGTTGCGAGGCCCCACTGGATCCCAAAAGTTTTAGAGTCGCCATCTTTATTTTAAGGCAAAATAAAGCAAAACCAAAAAAGAGAAAAATAAACCAGAGAAAAAGAAAACGGGTTCGGAGGCTAAGTTACGAGTTGGAAAGGTGCTAGGCACCCAACTCGCCCTTTCGGTCTCAAAAGAGTTTTTGGCTAAAATTTGCTTATTGTTATATTTATTTAGCAGATAAATAAAGCATTAAAAGACAGGAAATTAAACAAATACATCCGTAGCTACATTATTTATGGACTTGCAGTCATTTCCTTACAATAATTACAAATGTACTTAAAAATATTTGGCCATTATAACAGGTCTTTTACATAATATTTCTTATTCTAGTCCGGGCAGCACAACGACTTATATTGACTACATTGTGCCGGATTTAAATAACAACTTTAAATAAAAAAATAAACAAGTAAATAAAAATGCCCTTAAAGGCTATTACCTTTTAGAGCGGTAGTGTGCTCGCTATATCCTTCAGGGAGAGGGAGTCTTTTTTTGTGTTATGGTTGTGTGTTTGTTGTTTTGATTCGGGCAGAGTGACTGCTTATTTTGGATGACTTGGGCTTGTTCACTCGGGTAGAGTGACAGCTTATTTCAGAAGGTTTTGACCTTTTTGGTTGGGCTGAATAACAGCTTAGTTTTTGTGTATTTCAGCTCATTTTTCGGGCAGAGTAACGACTTACTTTGGGATTTTTGGGCCGGGGAACTAAGGTGGATACCTAACTACTCGGCTAGGGATCACTTATAACCGGTGGATTTCTATTTTGGCGGAGTCTGGACGGGGTTTGGAGTCTTTGGTGGGCTACAGTCACCTATCTCACACCTCTCGCTAAAATTTTCTCGGCGTCGAAGGAACGCGGAGAGAGAGAGAGACAGAGTTTCTTCACGATGAAAATCTTCTTCTGAAAGGGGACCCGGCACCTCAATTTATAGGAGGAATGGAGGACTCATCGGGGATTTACAGATTTCTCAGTCGGCTGCCTTGGATTGTACATCAAGCTTCGCGAGTTGCACAATGCGTTAAGTCTGAGAGCTACAGTAGCTCATCTGGCACCGACACATCCCCCTTGGCGCGGCGCCCAGCAAGCTTTTAGGCCGCGATACGGCACTTTTGAAGTTCCAATTTTGACACTTTCACCCCTTGCAATTCACTGTTTTGCGCATCCTGCTTTCCCTTTCGCATTTTGTCTCCTGTAACTTGACATTTGTTAAGTTTTGAACACTTCTTGATATCACATGTTAGAGTCACATACCAGGGGTACGAAATTGGGGTGTCTACAGATCCCCTCAACGATGGAGTCTACGGGTAATCCAAGGCTTGCGAGTAGGCGAACATCGTTGATAAACTAGACTCTCCAATTCGTTCAATTAAAAGGAGAAAGCGCAATTGGTAGTAGTTATAATGCACGGTTTATCATGCTATCCAAACTCCATAACCTATACATATTTAGTCAGTTATAACAGGTTATCGTAGTTTTTAAGCAGATATGAATTTAAAGTGCTCTGATGGTAGGACCTACTAGTGTAGGCTGCCTACGTATTCTTTAATAAAGGAAATCAGACCAAACGTAGTTTAGGCCAAAAACCTAAACTACAACCAAATGAGGATGTTATGTTCTTCGGGTCAAAACCCGATCAAGAGCACAACAGGAAAATGATTTTTGTGTTTTTCGAAAAGTCGTATTCAAACGATCGCGGACGGCCGTTTAAATACGGTATGAAGATTTGAATTTTTTCGGAAACCATATTTCAACTGGTCAAAACCTGTCATTGAAATATGTTAAGAGTCATTTTCAAAAATTTGTGTCTGGCTGGTTAATACCTTATTTCCGAACACAAATGAAAACTTATCGATTTTTCAGCGCACTCAGCCGATACAAAATCGTCATCGAGCACTACAGAGAAAAGCGTTCTTCAAGTTTTTGGCGTGTGAAGGTGGAAAACATTCTTTTTCCTTTCCTTTCTTTCTCTCTCTCTCTCTCTCTCTCTGTTTTTTTACATTCCTCTTTTTTTGTGTTTTTTGAAATATTCATCTTTTTTTGTGTTTTTTGAACTATTCCTCTTTTTTTAAAAAACAAAAACTCCTTAAAAAGGGTTTTCTTTTATTTTTGAAAAACAAAACTATTATTGAAAAAGACTTTTCTTTTATTGAAAAACGAAATTCTTTTGGAAAAGACCTTTTCTTTTATTGAAAAACGAAATTCTTTTGGAAAAGACCTTTTCTTTTATTATTTTGAAAAACGAAACTCCTTATAAAAAAGAGTTTTCTTTTATTCTTAAAAAACAAAAACAAAACAAAACTTTTTAAAATTTATTCTAAAGTTAAGATAAGAATACTATACCTCTCTTACATTTTCGTGCCTGGGTGGATGCCGCGGATTCGGCTGGTTTTGACATGTCTGCCACCCTTTTGCCTTTTCAGGCCAGGGACTTTATAATTTTTTTTTCTTTTCTTTTCTTTTTCTTCTTTTTTTTTCTGCCACTGAATTTTTTTTTCTATGTTCACTTCGTGGCTGACCCACTAGGGATATTATTTTTCTTTGTCCTCTGATGGATGGTCGTCAATTTTTGGTTAACAAAATTAATTTCATTAACCCTTTGTTAAGCTCAGGGACCATTTTGGAAACTTTGGAACTTGGGGACTTAAGTGTCGCAGCTTCAAACTTTGGAGGGGGGAAAAGGAAAAATTCCTTTTTCCTCCCTTATAATGGACGGGAGTGAGGGAGAGAAGCTTACTGCTTCTTCTCTTCTTCTTCCTTCCTTCTTTCAGCGCCATTGTTGCTGTTGTCTGTTTTCTTTTCTTATTTTCTCAAATTTTCTCCTTTTCTCAGTTTTCTTCCGCCAATTTCAGTGTTTTGTTTAGCAGATGGCATCTTCTTCTCGATCCAGGAAGGGGAAGGCTCCTATGCACCCAGAAACTGGCAAAAGGAGGATAGAGTTTCCTCCTTTGATCCAGAATAAGCTCAAATACCGGTATTCCACCAATGACTGAGGCAATATTCTGCGAGATCAGAACACTCACGTGTCCAATCTTCCTCCCACCGCTGTAAGTTTCTTTCTTTTTCTAGATTTTCCTGGATATACTTCAGATCTGCTAAATTTCTACACTGTTTGGAACTTTTGGAGCATTTCTGACTTTATTAGTAATGCATATGCATGTCCTATTTGTGCCTAAATGATGTAATTAAGTGATGATGCATGAAATTTACATGATTTATTTTCGCGATGCATGATTGAACTAGTGGTCACTATTTGACCCTACTATGCATGATAAATGCAAAATGGGGCTATATGATGCATGTTTTACACCTAAACACATTTTTGCATGCAATTGAATCACGAGACAGACTTTTCGGGATACAATTTAAATTTTCCGAAACGCATTTTCGGGCATATTTTCGGATAAAAATGGGACAAAACAGATATTTATTTTCATGATTGGTGACACTTTATCTTCTTTTTAGCGCACCCCTATGGCAACTTATTGGACGATAAAATACACATGATGGATGCATGAACTACTTTATTTGATGCAAATGTAATGCAGAATAATTATGAGATGATGCATGAACATTTTCCTATTTTATTATGTATATGGTGAATACAGTCTAACATGCACTCCTATGATGCCTAGGATGCGAAAATAATTATTTAAATGCAAAACAAATTACATATAATCTTTTTTTTTTTGAAATACATTCTTAGATGTATTTATTATTATTTTTTTTGAAAGAATGTAAAAGAATACGATATATATTTACAACATATAGATTTTTTTATTATTTATATATCTTTTGTTTTTTTACATGAAATAATGATGTTTAATGAAATTAAATGTTTATTTACATGTGAATTTATGTACATGTGTATAAAAAATGGTAAGTGTTTATTTATGTCAAAATAATTAATGAATAGTAAAAGAAAAAAACTTCTTTTTTTTTTTTTTTATTTTTTTAATATGCTACAATTTTATAATTCATGAAGTACAATGCATGCAACATGTTTATTATTTATTCATACTACTGTTCATTAAAAGACTGTACAAGGAAAAATAAGGATAGTGTACTTACCTTTTCTTCCTTTTCTCTTTTCTCTTTTTTTTTTTTAGATTTGCAGGGAATTCCAAAGGGCGCGAGTATCATGCGCTAATGTTGTGGAGATTTATGCCATGTTTAGCAATTTGAGGCTCGGCCGGTGTCTTCATGCATTCCTTACCACTTCACCC
The DNA here is from genome assembly GCA_013146195.2 of Codonopsis lanceolata. Classification (NCBI taxonomy): domain Eukaryota; kingdom Viridiplantae; phylum Streptophyta; class Magnoliopsida; order Asterales; family Campanulaceae; genus Codonopsis; species Codonopsis lanceolata. The sequence goes on from CM028381.1 coordinate 56,570,660, forward strand.
GGACTATCTACCCATTTTTGATGTGCTCAGGGACTTCTGGTGGGACACCACCCATACCTTCCATTTCAGTTGGGGGCGAGGCGACCATGATCCCGTGTGATTTTGCCGCGATCACGGGCATTCCTACTAGCATAGGGGAGACCCTGGCTCCTGATTTTACTCTCCGTCGGCATAGGGAGGAGGTAGTGGACCTCCTGGGTTTTGAGCCGGAATTCAAATCGACGGATGAGATCTTTATCGGCGTCACGAGGAGATGGCTTCTTGACAATCTTTGAGGGTCTTTGGCGATGATGTGCTGCGTGACTCAAGTGGCTAGAGCGTTTCTATTTTTCTTTCTTGGCACATCGCTCTTTGCCAACTCCTCTACCACCTTGTGGGTTTCCGTCCTGGTTTGTCTAGCAGATTTTGAGCGGATCCCTTTGTATGATTGGGGACAGGCAGGTTTGGCCGAGTTGTATGCTTCTATGGACAGGGACTACCGGAATGACTCGCCGACTCTTAATGGTTTTGCCCCGGCGTGGGAGGTATATGTCTTTTCCTGCTTTTTTCTCTCTTTTTTTTTATGTACACTCCTTTTTTTATGTTTTTTTTTCATCACATACTTTCTTTTACTCTTTTTTTTATTGATAACAGATATATATTTTTTTAACATATATTTTTTTTCCAGGTCTGGGCCTTCTCATTTTTTCACTTTTCGCCGGGTCCTCTCATTCGGCGAGTTCACCAGCCTCCATATTTGTCCCAGTACGTAGATGATAACATGGTTTATTCGACCCGGATCTGCGGTGGTCGCAAGTATAGGGAAGAGTCGCAGTTGTTAGCTCGAGTCCCGTGAATGCACTTCCTTCCTTGAGGGGCTCGAGGGGCATTATGCGCTTGCTTGGGACTTAGCCACTGCCAGATATTGATGGTTTCCATTATGGTGGATTGCTTATACATGGGCGAGCGGGTGAACCGTCAGCATCAATCTGTTCTAGTGGCTCCAGTGGTGCCTCCTCGGCCTCCTTTCTGGGTGATAGAGCCCGATCGCGCTAAAGCGTCGATTACACATTGGGAAATACCCCATGCCAACGACAGATTATCCAATGATGGCGTATGAGGATTTCCTGAGTTTAGTGTTGCATCCACCTACTCCTGCTCCTGTCGTACCCAGGCGGCATTCTGATGCTTCTGCCAGACCAGGGTCGTCTACTTCATCTCTCGATGAGAACCTGATGTTCACAGAGCCTGATGATATCTTCTCTACCTTCCAGTATCAGTGGGGTGGTCATACGGTAGAGCAGGTTCTTCCTGATGTCGAGATTCCCGAGGAGCATCGGGTCCCGGAGCAGGCTCGTCGGTAGACACATTCACTTTTATTGTCTCTATCTATTTTTTTATTATTATTATTTGCATGCATATTTTTTTCATCATCATTATATATATATATATATATATATATATATATATTCTTTTTTGGAGACTAACACATTCTCTTTTTTTTAATTTTTTTTTCATAGGTGAACGTGTCTACCTATAAGAAGCTGTTACGGGGCTTTTTTAGTATCAGCAAACTTACCGTACCAAACTTATCGATGAGTTCTCTTCAGCAAAGCGGCCTCACGCCGAGGCCGGGCGTCGAGGTGATGACGATGACGATGATGATGATGATGATGATGTCGGCTCGAGCCGCGGCCAGGCGAGCGGGTGGCACAACGGGTCATGGGTGGTGGACTTAATAGGAGTCAGTCGTCCCGAGCACATTAGCTTCGGATTCCTGCGAATATTAGTATCTTTCTTTCTTCTTTTTTTTTTTATATACACATTCTTTTTTTTTAAAGCAACTTGTACAGACATTATTATATGATGCAATATAAATGTATATGATGCAATATATTACACATGCAAAACAAAATACACATAAAATAAAGTTATACCAGACATATAAAAGGTAATGGCATGCTGTACTCTAAGAAAGGGAGTTTATGAAAATACACATTTGGATCGGAGTGGGCTTTTCTGGTGATAGGGAAATGGAAACACGGCCGCTTCCCTTATTATTTTGGTTCCCTGTGGCTATTGAACCCGTGTTCATAGCCATCTTTCATAGCCTTCCTTCCTTTCTCGTGATCAGACGTAGGAGCGGTGGGCTGTCGGACAATTAAACCAGATACAGTGCACTCGAGCACAATGGAGGGGCACTTGGCATAGATCATGGTAGCTGCTGAGGGGCCGTCCCGCACTATCCAGCGTGGACTGAGACACTTTCTGAGTCGCTATATAACTAACGGAGTGGATTCTCGCCTGATGGAAATAGGCGAGGACATTGATAGCTCAGGGTTAGTTGTTCCTCAGGCCCTGGAGGCAGAATTAAGTTGGGTACATGGCCTTGATACTCGGACGGCCCCTGAACCAGATACTGCGGGTCCCAGCAATGCACCTCGCAGATTGAGCAATGTTAGTCGGTAGCATAACCCATGGGAACAAGAAGTAGCTGCTCCTCCTCCCCAGACTGGTTGGGGTACGACTCTGAGAGTTGGCGGTCATGAGCCTCCACGGCTGAGCATGGCAAGCAGGCAGGACAATCCATGGGAACAAGAGATAACGGCTCCTCCTCCCGCAATTGTATGGGGCACTGGTTTCAGAGATGATTGAGCTGGTCAGATACAAATTTGCCGAGAGAGCTGGGATGTTGACGGCGAAGGGAGACACCTCAGTGACTCTCATCTTTGGCGAGTCTAGGGCTTCTTGTGCGCCTCGCGAGAGGAGTATATGGGCCCTCGGTGGGCCGCCGTAGACATTGATAGACCGCCGGGGCTAAAAGGCGCAAGAAAGGGATTGTTTCTGGGACAACAAAGGGGGTACATGCAGTATATATAGATATGTACAATGCAATCAATATATAATATAGATGTCTTAGTAAATATTCCTAAGTTGCACCTTAGGACTCGTAAAATTATATTTTAATGTTTTAAACATGAGCCTTTTGTCGTGGTTTTTCTCTTCTGTCAGTCAAGCCTTTGGTATACTGAAGACTGGAGGCGGTATGCTGAGAACCTCAAATAATGCATTCCCTCTCCTTTTTATCTCCTTATTATTATTATTTTTTTTATCATTATTATATTTTTTTGTGCTCTAACTTTTGCCTAGGCTGTCCTTTCGGGTTTTCAACCTAGCGAGCCCTTATTTCTTCTTTTTTTTATTATTTTCTTTTTTTCTTTATTATATTTTTTTATGTCCTAACTTTTGCTTAGGCCGCCCTTTCGGGTTTTTAGCCTAGCGGGCTGGAGAGGGAAGCATCTGCTGGATATAATGGCTCAGGCATAGTACCTTTTGAGTTTGTTGAGGTTGAAGGGCTGGACAAGATCTTCCCCATCCTGATTTGTAAGAAACACGACACCTCCTGATCGTATCTCCTTAACGATGTATGGTCCCATCTAGGGAGACTTCCATTTTCCCCTAGTATCAACGTAAATAGGAGGTTTTTCTCGAAGTACAAGGTCTCCAATCATCATTTTATGGGAATTGTGGAATTTTCGTAATCGGGCTTTATTTGACGGAATTCGCTGGCCTGTGCGAACTCTCTCCAACCGGACGGATTAAACATTTGATCTCTTCTATTCTCCAAATAAATGGGCTATCATTCTCTTCTAATGACTGGAATGTTTTCCCTCGTATTGGGCGTACTGTTTTGAGATTTGTTCGTTCTCTTTCATGGCTGAAGCCTCCTATGGGTTCCCTCAAACTTAATTCGGACGGTGCCAGCCGGGGCAATCCGGGTCCTAGTTCTTGGGGCGGCATTATTCGTAATGATAGTCCTGACTTGGTGTATGCTTTTTCTTCCTTTTATGAAGACTCTTCCAGCTTTATCGCGGAATGTAAAGCTTTATTGCAAGGTATGCTATGGTTACAAGCCCAGGGTGCTTCGGGCTCCTTTATAGAAATTGATTCAAAAATGCTTCTGGATTGTATTATGGATCGGCTCTCTCATCCTTGGTACATCATATACTTCATCCGTGCTATCAAGTCTATTATTATTCCCTGGGCTGCTCTCTGACTCATTGTTATCGTGAGGCTAATGCTGTTGCTGATTCCCTTGCAAACTTTGGCTGTGATCAAGGATGTGATTGTTCTTTCACTGTTGATTCTGAGCTGCCTAACCGTACTCGAGGCCTTATGCTTCTTGACAAGACTGCTACTCCGTACTTAAGGATTTCTTAAATGTTTTTAGTTTCCTTTCATTATCTGTTTTTGTTTAGTGTAAATCTTTCCTTTTCGAGGTTAGGCTCCTCCGTCCTCCCTCTTATAAGGGCAAGGCTGGTTGTCCCCCTCAAGTTTGTATCCATTTTCTTTAATTAATAAAATCCCGCAGGGTGCCGCCCCTGTTTCATTAAAAAAAATGTTCCAAGGCTAACAGGCGTCGTTCATCAATTAGGGCCAGTTCTTCGTATCGCCCTTTGATCCAGTTAACTTCTGTTATATCAGATTCCATCATTACTTTTAATGATGGAATTTCCACTTCTATCGGTAGTACTGCCTCCATGCCATATGTCAGAATGTAATGAGTAGCCCCAGTGGGTGTGCGGACTGAAGTACGATAGCCCTAGAGGGCAAGTGACAATTTTTCTAGCCAGTCTCTTCCTGTGTCAGCCATTTTTTTGATGATGTTTTCAAGTTTTTTATTGGCTGCTTCAACAGCATCATTGGCTTGTGGTCGATAAGGGGAGGATTTGTGTCTTTGGATCTTGAACTCGTCGAGTAGACGGTTCACGTCCCCTTCAAAATGTGAGCCGTTGTCGGAGATTATCTCGAAAGGTACCCCATAGCGATATATAATATTGGTCCGTATGAACTCGAACACCTTTCGGGCATTCAGAACTTTGTAGGAAGAGGCTTCCACCCACTTTGTAAAGTAATCGATGGCTACCAAGGCGTATTCATGGCCATTGGATCCCTTCGTGTGAATTTGGCCTATGACGTTGATTCCCCACGTTGAGAAGGGCCAGGGGGCTGTGGAGTTATATAGGACGTGTGGGGGCACAGGCTGCAGATTGGAAAAGCGTTGACATTTGTTGTAGTGTCGCACCCACCAGATACAATCAGTTTTGAGCGTACTCCAATAGTACCCCTGTCGGATGATTTTCTTGGATAGCATAAGGCCATTCATGTGGGGCCCGCAGGTACCACCATGTAGTTGATCCATAATTTGCTCAGCCTTAGCCTGATCGACACATAGTAAGTTGAGGCCTTGATAGTGCCTCTTATACAGGCTGCCACCGCTGAGCACAAATTGGGAGGCCCACCTTCGCAGGGAGACTCTTCCTCTTTTATCTAGGCTAGGAGGATAGAGACCTTTCTGGAGCAGATTTAAGATGTCAGCGTACCAAGGCTCGTGATCTGCTTCAGGGGCTGCATTGATTTTGAAACAGTATGCCGGAGTGACCTTCTTCCCGACTATAAATGGTTGAACATTAGTTTCTGCGGGAATCTGGACTAGTGATGCCAGAGTAGCCAGGGCATCAGTGAATTGATTCCTATCTCGTGGCAGATAATAAAACGAGATAGAACTAAATCGGGCGGCAAGTGCTGCTAACTTGGCATGATAGAGCTGCAGCCGAGGATCCTGGGTCTTCCATCTTCCTGCGACTTGATTTATGGTCAGGGCAGAGTCTCCGTAGACTTCGACATCTTTAGCTCCTCTTTGGAGAGCTTCTTCTAGGCCAGCAATACAGGCTTCATATTCCGCCGTATTATTTGAATATTCAAACTCCAACCTTATAGCCAGCGGAGTATGAGAGTCAGCCGGATCGATAAGTAAGATTCCTATGCCAAAGCCTCTTTTGTTCGCGGCTCCATCAAAGAACATTTTCCAATAGGTGTCATGGTCAGCGATTTCCAAGACACCTTCATCTGGGAAACCAGGCTCAGTCGCATCTTCGGCCTTCAAATGTAGATCGACTAAGTGGTCTAAAATGACACTTCCTTTGATAGACTTGACTGTGACATAAGTTATGTCAAACTCGTTGAGAAGAAAGGACCACTTAGCTAGTCAATTTGGGCCGACGTGATGGCTTAACAGAAGATGTACTTGATATGGTCCATTCTGGATATGAGTTTGATGGACCTTCCTTGGAGATAGGTTTTGAGCCTCTGAGTGGCCCAGACTAGGCCGGTGCAACTTTTTTCCAAAGCTGAATAGTTTAGCTCGCTTCCCTGTAGCTTCCTACTTATGAAGTATACGGCATTTTCAATGTAGGAATCTTCTTTCTCTTGGGCGAGCATAGTCCCTACTGATGTGTCTGTGACGGTTAAGTATATGAGGAGAGGTTTATGTGTATGGGGTGGAGCTAGAACATGGGGATTGGTAAGGTAGGCTTTTATTTTCTCGAAGGCTAGCTGGCACTTTTCGTCCTAGACTTGGTCGGTATTCTTTTTTAGGAGTTTAAAGAGGGGCTAACATGTGGTGGTCATGCATGCGATGAAGCTTGATGTCTTTTAACTTGCCTGAAGCCTTTGACTTCAATGGAGTTTTTTTCGGCCGTGGCATTTCTAGGATGGCTTTGATCTTTCTTGGCTCGATCTCGATGCCTTGCTCGATTACTAAGAATCCCGAGGACTTTGCCTTTGTAACCCAGAATGTGCATTTGGAGGGGTTAAGTTTCATCCGTGCTTCCTTAGTCTTTGAAAAACTTTCGAAGATCTTTGATATGGGCACCGTTGGCGTCACTGGAATGCATGATCATGTCATCAACATAGACCTCCATTTCTTTGTGGATCATGTTGTGGAAGAAGGGTGGTGGCGGCCCTCTGGTAAGTGGCTCCGGGATTTTTCAGCCCAAATGGCATGAAAGTATAACAATAAGTTCCCCAGGGAGTAGTGAAAGAGGTCTTCTCCTGGTCTTCTGCTGCCATTTTGATTTGATTATAGCCTAGCATGCCGTCGACGAAGGATCGGACTTTGTGGGCTGCGACGGCATCTACCACAATATCAATGTTGGGCAGGGGGAAGTCATCTTTGGGCGACGCTTTGTTGAGGTCGCGGAAGTCTACAGATTCTCGACTTTCCCGTTGGGCTTAGGAGCGACCACTATATGTTTGACAGCAGATCGGGTATTCGACTACTCGAAGAAAGTTGACGCGCATTGTATAAGCTGTTTCATGATTTCTTCTTTGACTTATAGTGACCATTCCGCTTGATGCGGCGAGCTTCATTGATCGGCGAGCATCCAGGATATGTGGGAATCCGGTGCTCGACTATGGCTGGATCCAGGCCGGGCATATCTTCGTAGGACCAAGCAAATATGTCTATGAATTCTTTGAGGAGATCAATGCGTGCCTTTCTTTCTGGACCTTGGAGGTAACTGCCGATTCTGACTTCTTTGATTTCATTGTCCAACCCCAGATTGATAGTAAACAAGTCTTTACTAGCTGCTGATGAATGACCATGTTCCTGGTACTCAACTGACTTTGCAAGCTCAAGTAGATAATTTTTATCTTTTGGGTCCATTTCATTAAATGACTCATTATCATAATTATTATTATTATTTAATGCGTCTTTTAATGTAGGTGCAACTAAGGAATAAGCAAAGACATTTAAATTATCATTAAAAGCATACTGTACAGGGGTTATTACATTCTCGAGGACCTGGGGCTTGAGATCCTCAACTTTAGGTAGCGGATCGGTAGATGACCAATCCGTAAAGCTAAGGGAAGGAGTGGGGATGGTATATCCAAAGCAGTCTACCAAGTCTGCGGGCGTCAGGAGCGGACCGGTCGTGGTGTACCAATTCTGCAGAGGCTTATTTGTAACACCCCGCTCCTTCGTTAGCTCGGTTTGCATGCCGTACTTGCACTTCTTCCTTTGTCGATTGTATGTTCGGTTTACTAAAGGGTCTAGATATGTATGAGAGGCCACATTAAGACCAAAACACTATTAAGAGATGTCATATAGTTGTTGACTTGCTAAAGTCACAAGTCGTGACTCGACGAGGGTCGGAATGCGACGCTATTGAGGGTTTGCTTGCGTTTTGCGTTCGTGACCTCGGTTTGGTCCTAGACCTTTATATGATGATTGATTAACATGTTTAGATGTATTAGACTTCAAGTTGGAGGTGTTCCTTAAGTCTATCGATGATTTGGAAGCTTTGGAGATAGTGTTCGTCTCTATCGTGTAGTTCGGGGATCGAGTCGCGTAATCGTCTCTCTTTTGGAGTTCTTATTTCTCTAGTTGTTATTCAACTTTCTAGAAGTATTCAAGCTTCTTGATTAGCCCTTAGACTTGCCTTAAAAGTCTCCTTTCGATGCACGTTCAATTGCGAGTTCATTCGTTGTTGCACCTCTTCCCGGTTTTGCTCCGAGTTGTTTCGGGAGTTGTTTCGGGGGTTGTTGTGAGTGTTATGTGGGGGTTCTAGACCAACTTTGAAAGGGGTTTGAACCTTGATTGCTTTGGTTAAGTGTTTGGGGGTCTTTTAGGTTGAATTTTGAGCCATTTCGGGTCTGCCGAGCTTGCCCTCGCAAGGTGGAATGGCCTTGCCCCCGCAAGGTCAATGGAAGAAGTCACCTTGAGAGAATTTGGAGAGCTTGCGATCGCAAGCTATAGGGACCTGCGGTGCAGGTGCCCGATCTGTCTTCCTGTTTTTGATTTTTGACGAGAAATGTCTATCCTACCCTCATCAAACCCCCTCTAAACCTTTCCTAACCACTCATACTTAGCCATAAACATGTCCTAACATTAGTTTGAAGTTAATTAAGGTTAGATTAGTGATTGATTAATCCTAATCTCTACTAATTGTACCAAGGAATTCCCTATTTTGCCCTCTTGGTTTGTGGAGGTATAAAAGCCAAATCCCTTTGCAATTTTCTGAAAATCCTCTTCATTTCTTCTCTTCTTCCATACGTATTAGAGAGAGAAAGGGGCTTCAAGATTTTGAGCCCTAGCTTCATTCTTCCTTTGATCCAAGAGCGATCCACCGTCGATTTCCTTCAAACTTCAGATTCGTGAAGCCCTCGGCGTGAACAAGTTCACCGATCGGATTTGCGTTCTTTAGTTTTCATCCGAGCTAGGTAAGTTACCTTCTTTTTATTTTGGTTCATTGGCCCTAAGGAAAACAACCTATATGCTATTTCTGGGCAATGAACACTTGATATGCTTTGTATGCCCATTTTGGGGATTTTTGGAAATATGAACTTGTTAATAGCATGAATGAAATGATTTGAATGATATTATATGTTGTAAGAAATGGGTTATGATTTATGTTGGGTGTTGTTATGAATTTTAGGGCTTGAGAATCAAGCCCGAATTATTGGAGAAATTGTTGTTAATTGAAGTGGGTGTTAATGTTGAGATTGATGAAATGTGTAAAGGATGAAACTTAGTATTTAGACTCAACGGAGTCGTGATAAGTTCAATAATGTGTTAATGAACTCGGGATGAAATCCTACGATATTTGGGTTTCATTTGACTATAATTATGACGAATTCTTGGATTTTTAGGCTTGGGAAACAAGCCCGGGTTATTTTTGGGAGAATTCCTATAAACTTGAATGATGTGTTAATTTTAGGATTTATGAAATATGTATTTAATGAAATGTGATATTAAGACTCAATGGAGTCGTTATAAGTTCAATAAGATGTTAGTGAGCCTTTGGTTGAAATCCTACGATGTTCGGGTTTGGTTGGTTTTGATTGTGAGTAGCCGAGCATTTCGAATTGTGTCCCATTTGTGACGCCCACGATATAGAGGCTTATTGGGGATTTATTTAGAGCGTGCTCGTTAGGGCACGGAGCATTAGAGACCAACCTATGATCTCGTATTACTTTAAGAAATGATTATTTGAATGAGTTCTCTTTTAGGGAATTTGATCACGTGCACATGAAAGCACTTGCGAGGATATGACTACAGCTTAGTTTTGGTACCCTTGAGATTGGCTTTGAGGATGTCGATTATATACGACAGTTAGGACTATGGTTGAGTCTGTTATGCTTTTATGAATAGACTAAATACTAAATCTTGATTAATGGTTGTTTATAGACTAATAATAATCTTTTGTTTAATCCAGAGTAGAGGACTACGGTAGACCTCATGCTGTGATTTCTTGAGCTTATATGCTACTTTCGATTGGGTGATAACTTGATGATTATGGGTAACTCATTATGTGGTTCTTTGACTAAACTTATAAGCTAGTTGGATTTGTTAAGTATGTGCAAATATGTGCATTGTTAAATTGGTGTGTAGAGCTTTATGTCCTACTTGATTTGATAAGTCCGCTATGGTCGGTCATGATTCTTGTTTGAGCATGCGAGTAAATATCTACTTGTGCATTGCATAAAAGTCCAACTGGCATTATTTGGATTGGTTTTTCTGTCAGGGTGGGACGATACATCGCTTATACGAATCGTAAGATTCGTATTAGATTATGGATCGCCGTGCACAGGACCTCACACACCCCTCCATTGTTGGCCTTGATGGTGAAGTAGCCTTGCGTAACAATACGTGCGCCATTGGCTGCTATCTAAATCGAGTAGGTTCTCGGTATGAGTCGATGTAATCACAGAGCATCGATGGCACGAACCAGTATAACATTGTGTATTGCAAGAGCAACATAACGACACTATTTGGGTATCTTCTCTATCCCTTATGTGGCTTATTATAAGCACTTATATGAAAGATAATGTACTATGTGGTTTATGAAGTTTATGTTACTTGATGATTTTATACATGCTTGTCCATTATGCCATGCCACGTCATGCTATGCCATACAATCGCATTTAGTAACTTACTGGGTCATTATGACTCATTTTGTGTGTTTGTTTTCCTTAGTTTGTGCAGTGAGCTCGTTAGTGCGTTGCGGCTAGTGCGTGTTTGATAATGTGGTCTTCAGGGCAATAGCTTGGAGTTATTATTATTATTGTATTTATTATCTTGTGAGACACAGATGTAAAGTTATGTAAACTTTACTTGGGTAGTTATGTTATTATTTTATTATCGTTTATTTTGGGAGCCGACTTGTTTGGTCGAGCTATTATATTTAATTAGAAGCCACTATGTCGCCTTCTCGAGCAAGGTTTTAGCTCGTGTATTCTAGTATTGTGTTGGTTATCTTTATCTCTGTCAAGTTTAGCTGTGAGACTTTGGTTTAGTTGTTAGTGTTTAATCTCTTATTCTCTAAGTTGATTTGTCCCTCCGGCATGTTATAGCCGTTGAGTAGTTGTTTATCAGGTTGGTATTTTGTTGCTTCGCCGGCCTTAGGTTTGCCGATGGTTTGTTGCCCGTGTGCAATGTTGCATCACGCGAGTCGTAGATTTGTTGAGAGATAGTTATCTCTCAGCCTTGCGTTCCTTTGTTTAGGATTAAAGGCTTGGGTTCCACTTATGCTTTGCTTCCATGATTTTAGTTTTGTTGTTAGTATTGTCGTTATGGCTTTACCTTCCTATTCGAGCTTGATGGCTCATCTTTTGACTCGTACCATTATGCTTAGCAGGTGCTTGTCCGTCTTCTAGTTTGTCTTGACGGCACGACCTTGGGATTCCGCATTGGAGTCCGAGTCGGGTTGTTACATTATTAGAAATGGACTCAAACTCAACAAGGAGCTTTTCATAACTAATGCCTTTGTCTATCATGCCCAGAAAACTGTCTCCTAGACCGTCATCATCTAGCAGGGCTAAAGCATAATCATCTTGGTTTATAGACCAAGTATTTTCAATGGTGACAGTCTTACATACAGTGCTACGGGGCTCCAGGGTAACCTGTTCCATTCTACATGTGAGAAGACTGACATTTTCAAAGATTTCTCAACCAGGGCATCTTTTTCCATTCTGGTCTAATCAGGGCTCAAGAAACATGAGATAGGCTTCAGTTTCCCCCTTTCTTACAAAGTAACCATTTAAGGTTTTCTTATAGGGTTGGAGAGGGGGATTTTCATAAGGACGCTTTTCTCTTTCTGCCTTTCTTTTCTCACGTTTACGTTTCATATGTATCTCGGTGAGTAGGCGTGTATCCTAGACCAAAAGGAGGGATACATTCCCTAAGTTCATCCTGGACTAAATTAACAAGTCCTTGCTGATTTCTGCCGAGACCCATACCAGGCATATAATTCATTTTTTGAAACATGTTTAAAGGGACCATGTTTCCTAGGGAAGTGACTTTCTTTCCAATGATGTCAGTTTCTCGACTATATTCAATAGTGTTGACCACAGCTTGGGGGATAACCTCAAAACCATTGAGAAAAATACCAGTGTCCTCATGTTCTATCTCGAGGATTAGGATATCCTCGTTTTCCTTATTCTCCACGATCTTATCGGCCAGAATAATTACTATATGTTCATCGTGGATGAATTTGACATACTGGTGTAATGAAGAGGCTACCCCCTTTACCCCATGAATCCAAGGGCGTCCCAACAACATGCTAAAAGTGGCTGGTATATCTAGGACTTAGAACTCAACTGGCATGTTTAGCGGTCCAATAGTTATCATTAAAGTGACCACCCCAAATACACATCGACTAGTGTTGTCGTATGCCTTAACTGTCTGCGAGGAAGGATTGAGTTATGAAATTTTTATTCCCAGTTTGGCTAATGTGCTGGCAGGACATACATTCAGTGAAGACCCGTTATCTATCAGAACCCGGGGAACCCGTTTCTCCAAAATTCTCACAGTGATATGAAGAGAATCAATGTGGTTGGTTCCTTTGGCAGATCTAGATCAGTGAACATTATTACGTTCCCAAATTGAATGTTCCCGATCATCTGGGTAAGCTCATTTGGGGAGGTTTCAATAGGAATGACCGCCTGACTTAGTGACTTAGCTAGTTTATCATTGTGGGTCTTAGAAGCACACAGTAAGCCCCAGATGGAAATGTTGGCCTGAGTTTTCTTCATCTGAGTCAATAAAGTATCTTCCACCATTTTGGCCGTAGTATCTGTTACTTGATCTTTTCCAGAGTGGTCACCTCTTTCCGGGTTTGGCTGGTAGGCTCGGCCAGATCGGGTAAGGTGGCTAACATCTCTACCAACCCAAGTGGCCTTTTCAATGTTACAAGAGTTTTGGCTACCAAGGATGGTGTCCCAAGAGAGCATATTATAGCTAGGCTCTTTTATGGATAAGGATGGAGGGATAGGAACAAGGATATATGGAAGTGGATGTTTATTTATTTCAAACTTGGGAACACAGGAGTTTTCATCAACCTCAATCATGTTGACTTGAGGTAGGGGGTTATTGACTATATTTGGTCTAGGTGGAGGCTTTTCAATAACCTTATCATCTATTAGGCCCTGGATAGCATTTTTGAGGGTATAACATTTGTCGGTGAAGTGACCACTGGAGCGATGGTATTCACAGTACTGGGCATGGTTCCAATTCTTGGGCAGGGGGTTTGGCGGTTAATAATTTTCCAACGGCTTTAGTACTCCTTGTGCCATTAGCCCCTGCAGTATTACAGACTGGGGAGCTTGCAGTTCATCATAATGTCGGCTTACCCTGTTCTGATTTTTGAAGTTTTTGGCTAGGCCATCATTTGCTCCCACTGTATTGACAGACCTGTCCGACCCATAGTACCATGGAACAGAACTATAATTCTGGGTAGAAAATGGAGTTCAGGCATTTCCTACCATATTGACAGCTGGTGCTGGTATTGGTGCGATTGTCTTTCCTTTGGAGTAACGGAAAGAACTAGGAGGCGTATTGGTTTTTAGTTGGCCAGTCCGTATATCATCATCAATACGGGCTCCTATCTCCATGATTTCTTTGAAATTGGTGTAGGGGAGATACCGCATGTGTTCCAGGTAAATGGGCTGGAGATTTTTAATGAACATTCGGCATGACTTGGCCGGATCAAGTCTGTCAAAGTTCTGCGCCAGCTTCCTTTTCCACCTGACTGCAAACTCAGCGCAGATTTCTTTCTCTCTTTGGGTGCACGACTCAAGGTCCCTTCTATTTTCAGGATTGGTGTTGTCTTTATACCTTTCAAGGAATGCCTCAGCTATCTGGTCCCAAGTATTTAGGGTGCTGCTATCGGACAACATCAGCCATTGTTTGGCAGCCCCTACTAAAGTGAGGTGAAAATTGGAAGCCATAGCCTCAAAGCTAGCTCCCCTTGACTACATGCCAGTGGAATAAGATCTCAAATGGGATATAGGGCATCCAGTCTCGTCAAACGTTTCTATGTCGGGCATTTTGAACTTCGAGGGTAGGATTGCTGAAGGCTGCAATGCTAGAGCCCACGTAGAAAATTCCCCTTTATTGAGAAGTTTAAGCATCATGGCCTTCATATTTTCCATGTCGGCCTCCATTTTGGTGGCTAGGGGAGTTAGTTGTGTGTATATACTGGCTGGATTACGGAAGGCTGGGTTATTTTCTGGCTGAAGGGTCTGGTGAGGATTCTGGGTTGGTGGGTTTTGTGTAGTATATGGATTCTAGGTTGGATATGGATATTGGGCATTATAAGGACTCTGGGCTGGATATGGGTATTGGGTTGGATAAAGGTCCTGGGTTGGTGGATTTTGGGTCTATGGATTCTGGGTTGGTGGTTTTTGGGTATATGGATTCTCGGTTAATGGGTTTTGGGCAGTATATGGAGTCTGGGTTGGTAGGTTATTGGAGGTTTCGGCTGGGTGACCAGGATCATTGAAAGGTAAGTATGTGGTAACTTGGCCTGGTGGGTTATAGCTTTTAGGGTCCATATGTGGGCTATTTAGGAGTGGGTTAATTATAGGAAAAGGGAGGTCATTTGGGCTTTGGGGAATATTAGTGTTCGGGAGAGGGTATGGAGGATAGGACGGGTAAGGACTGGTGTTTGGATAGTAGGGACTCGGTGGAGGATTGGGATTCGGGGTAGCGGTAGTATTTGGTGGGTAGTCGGTGGATTATTGGTCAAGGCCATGTCTCCTTTTGGGACTCGAATTGGTGTGGCGTTAGGCTGGGTGGTCCTCTTCCAGTGGACAGGTCTCTTCTTGTCCATAATGCTCTTGATAATTTTGACGATTTGGCACATTTAATAGCTCCGACTCATCATGAGGATATTAGGAGGATCTCTTTGTGTCCAAAACATTCCCGATAAGTTGGTTTGCACCTTAACCACTTCGGTGCCTTTGATATGGCAAAGATATTGGCAAAGACTTGTATGAAACATCCTCTCCTAGCCTGGGCTAAGAAAATCGGCAACCGTGGATTCCACCGAAAATTAGTTGTTTTATATGGAAGATTTTTAACAATGCAGTTTCGGTAGACTCCAACATTCAGTCTCGCAATATTCCGATAGCTTCAAAGTGTGTTTGTTGTAGCCTTCTTCCAAATCAGGAAACAGTTCAACATCTCTTTGCTCAATCTGAAGTTGCGCAATCTTTATGGACCAGATTTGCTTCGATCTTCAAAATCAGTGGTGCGACCAACGGCTTTGCAATGCTCTTTTCCTTTTGGGCCAAGGGCTCTTTGCGGCAGCATTCAGGCTTGTCACTTGGGAGTTTTTGTGTTCACCTGCTGGGAGATATGGAAAGCGAGATGCTGCGCCTTATTTGATAACATTCCTATGAAGGTAGACACCATTTTTCAGAAAATTCTGTGCGACCTTCGAGACATGTCGGCTTCTTATGTCCCAAGAACCTCTATCAGTCCCCGAGCTTCCATGCATCTGTCTTCAGTTTCTATTCCTATAAAGAGCCCTTGTTTTCAAAAAGGGAGATGGCTTAAATGGAACCCTCCTACTCGTGGTACGGTGAAGCTTAATACGGATGGCTCCTCTAGAAATGGGGAGTGCATGGAGGTGGGGTCATTCGGGATGATCAAGGATCTATAGTTTCAGCTTTCTCTAATTTCTATGGATCTGGATCCAATATGAAAGCTGAAGTTCGGGCTCTGTGTGATGGCCTTCAGTTGTGTCATTCGCTGGGCTTATATAATGTAGACGTGGAGGCAGACTTTAGTGGCGATTAATGTTATTAAGCATAATCACCAAGTTCCTTGGCAATATGTTTATGAATTCGTAAATGCAAATAGCTTTATCTAGACATTTCAACATGTCTCATGTTTACAGAGAACAGAATTGGGTGGCGGATCGTCTTGCTAGTATTGCTCATCAGCATAAGGGATGTAAGACTTTTATTTCGATATCGGATGTTCCTGGAGAGGTTAAGCAGCTATTGGCTATGGACAAATTTGGTTTTCTTTCTTTTTAGGCCTAATCGTAGTTGTTCTTGTTAGTAGTTTTTTATCGTATCTCTTTTCGAGGTAAGGCTCCTTTGTCCTCCCATCTATAAGGGCAAGGCTGGTTGTCCCCCTCAAGTTTGTATGTCTTTTTCTGTTTATATATTTCCGCAGGTGCCGCCCTGCTTCCTTTAAAAAAAAAAAAAGAGGAACTAGGTTTGGAGGCACATGAGATGTTGATGCTTCCTGGGGGATTATAGGGGAAGTGTTTACCTCACCACTGAATTTTAGACTTTGGAACAGATTAGCTATTTGGCTCATCATACGGTCGTCGGTCTGCACTCCCCGGTTCAGCCACTGTTGCATTGGAGTTGGAGGCGCACTCAGGGCCCCCCGAATACTGTACCCATAGCGGGTTCACTTTCTACTATCATATTGCTCGGATCTATATACTCGAACCGATTTTGCCTCTGTTTTATCTGAAACTGATATCCACTGATCTAATTTTTGCACTACTTTCCCGTATCAACCAGCCAGTAATATCTCTACCTTTCCAAATTCGGGCCAGGTTTCTGAGGAAAATGGGTTATGGAGGTATCAGAAGGCTGGTTGGAGGCTTTCTGAGCTTGGAGTACAGCGTGCCTTTTATTAGTATATTTTATTATTATTTTTTGTTCCCTACAATTGACCGGATAAGCACCCGCTTTATTTTGACAGTCTCGAGACTTTTCCTGGAATAGTGGATTCTTTCTCTAGAGTATAGGACTGTGGGTCCCAATAAGCACAATAATAAGCTAGAAGGGGGGGGGTTAATAGCTTATTAAACACTTAAAAACTTTTAAGTAAATTCCTTGAAAGTTACTTGCAATCTATAGAAAAGAATCAAGTAGCGGAAGACCTTCAAGAAGATTGTTCCAGGTCTGCCGATAAGGATTACCGGTAGACCTTTTACAGTTTACTTAAGTCCAGCTGTAAACGGATAAATATAAACAATGAAACTAAGCAGTTCAATTATCAAACAAACAGTAAGGAATAACACAAGTATTTTGGGATGGTTCACACTATAATGAGTGCTACGTCCACCACCAAGGCAGTCAACCTTGGATTTAAATTGTGCACTTTGTTTTCCACTTAGATCAATTACAAAGAATATCCCTAATGGATCGTGTACAAAATATTGACTTGTGTTTGGGGTCTAGGGAATTAAATATCTGTAAAAACATGATATTTAATTCGTGCCGAAGTATAGTTAATGGAAGTTAACAACAAGAAGATTAAAACAATAAATGTTGATGAGCAGCTTCTTGATGTTGACGAGGACTTCTAGATCTGTTAAGGATCTATTGAATGCACTGAACTGAAGGACTTGGAGTTATGAAGTTTCAGAGCAATCCTTTAAGTGTTCGATTGATTCTGTACAGTTCTTTTCTTTTTTTTGTTCCAGTCTTCAATGGCAGTATTTATAGCAGGTGCAGTTCAAAAGAATCCGTTGGAGAGGACGAAGACTTCAACAGCTCTATTCATAAATGCATTAAATGAATGGGGCTGTCAGTCAAGGATTTTCGTCTTCATAGATATCTAGAGCAGATAATCATTTCTGAGATCTTCAAAAAAGGTGGGCGATTTTGGTGTCAGATCTGAGAGTTGTAGCAGAAAGTAGGGGACAGTCTGCTTTTCCTGCTTTCACTGTTCAGGACGAAAAGTCTTCCTGCTTTTCGAAAAGTTGCTTTCGGCGGCTTGACATGTCAGAGAATGTCTTGGATTAATTCAAATAATCATATTGGAATAAGTTTGAATTAATCCAATAAATCTTTACTGGATAGGACACGTCGTACAAGAGTAGGTGGACACGAGGTCTACCGATCTTAACCTCTGAGCAGGTCTTCCGGTTAGGCTGCGAAGAGGTCTTCCGCTGAACCTGAAAAAGTCCTATAAAAAAACTATACAAGGCAAATTTCTATACACAGTTGCCACGCTAATCGATACGCAGCCCGATTAGCCATCAAGTATAAAACTAATGTAATGTCGACGATATAAATCTAACATAAGAATCAACAATCTCCTCCTATTTATATCTGGTCATCATTACTGCAAATGAGGGCTTTAAAACAAACTATTTGATAGATAATAACATGTCTGAGAATTTTTATATACTAAGTAACGGAAGACATGCCTCTATTAAACAGAATAACACCTCAAATGTAAGGGGCTAATCTAAGTGCATGCAAGAATAAGAAAAACATAGAACAACACACAGATTAGCAGCAGTTCAAATAAATTTAAACTGATTGTTTAAATTCTAAACAGATAGGAAAATAAAGCAACAAGAATTTAAACAAGATAATTTTTGAAAAAGCAAGTAATCATATGTATTTATAAACAAGATGTTTACATACAACAGAGTTTTCAAAAATAAGATAAATACAAAGGAAAGGGAAGAAAAGATACATAAACTACCAAGGTCTTTTCCCTTTGCCTTTCTCTCTGCACCTCCTTTTCTCTTCTTTTCGCCGAGCTCTTCCAATCTGCGTTGGTATTCGCCATCCTGCATCGGAGGTCCGGTTGAACGAGGCGGTAGTCCAGCTTCACGAAGACGGTTGTTCTCTTCCATTAGCATTCTGTTGATAGACCTCATTTGCTTCTCCTCCGTGATGGCCAGATCACGATCACGGTTGGCATTCATGACGTTGTGAGCAGAATTGCGAGCGAGGTTGTTGAGCTCTAGAAGAGGAGGACGACCGTGGCCGAGATGAAGAGTGATGGCATGGAATAACTCGTAGAAAATGGAGGACACGATACGGACACCTTCGTCTCGTTGAGCTTCTATGTTGATCTTGACATCGGTGAAGTCGTGTCGTATCTGCCCGAAACGAGTCCATACATCCTCTTGAAACTGTCGAAGAGTAGCGGCAGTGCGGTCATTGGCCTTGGATGCAGCAGTGGCTATTTCGGCGGTAGCGGTAGCGGTAGCTTATTATTGTCCGAATAAGCACAATAATAAGCTAGAAGGGGGGGGGGTTGAAAAGCTTATTAAACACTTAAAAACTTATAAGTAAATTCCTTGAAAGTTACTTGCAATCTATAGAAAAGAATCAAGTAGCGGAAGAGATGCTTGTAAGCTCGCCTAGCCTCTGGTAGATGGCATCCAGCCGGGACAAAATTTCATCATTGGCTGGCTGATGGGAAGTAGTTGCCTGGCTAATATGAATGGTGCCGGCAGAGGTAGAGTCTGCAGGCCTTACTGGCTGTTGGAGAGGAGGAGTGACGGAGTCGGAAGAGGATGAGTCTTGGGTTGGTATGGTGTTGGTGGAAGAAGATATTGTAATGGGTGGAGGGGGAGGTGGTGTTGGAGGGGAATCAATCTCAATGTCAGTGTCCGAGTTGTCACTGATATGAGATGATTCGGGTAAGGGGTCGGTAGAAAATCAGAAGGAAGGGGCAGGGTAGAAGAGGGATTTTGGTTTTTGAAGGGAAGGTTGAGAAGGTTGAGAAGGTTGATGGGTAGGGCTGAATAGATCTGCTACTGATGAAAGCTCGAAGAGGAACCTGGCAGCAGCAGAGTCTAAGGGTCGGGTGGTAGGGTTTTGAGTTGGCTGTGGTGTGGTTGAAGAAGATGGATGGGTTTTGGGAGGTGAGGAAGGTGTAGATGGGTCAGGTGAGTAGTTGAAAGGTGAAGGAGAAGTAGGATTTGGGGTTCTGGCTAGCTCCTCCTGATTGTGAGGCTCCTCCTGAGGGATAGACTCCTCCGGAGGTGGTGAATTCCTCTGAGTAGATGACTCAGGAGGAATAGATGAAGGGTTGAGCATCGGTGTATAGATGAAGGGTTGAGGAGGTAAGGTTTGGGCGTCGGTAGTTGGTTGGGCGCCGTAGATGGTATAGATGAAGGGGTTGAGTGCAAGGCTCAGGCGGCGTTGGTAGAGGTAGTTAGTTGGTGGCGGTAGAATGTTTGGGACCGTAGCTCTCCTTTCTTCCTCAACGGCCGAATAGAGACTCACCGCTTCATCTAAGAGGTTGGAGGGACTGCCGGTGGCTGGTCTTCAAAGGTTTTACGAAGTCTCCTTCGTTTTGGTTTGGGAGTGGGTGCAGGAGTTGGTGAGGGTGATTGGCTGGATTGGGTAGGTGGTTGAGAGGATGGCTTGGCTTGGGTAGATGGAGGAGAAGAATGGCTGGATTGGCCTGGTGCCTTCTTCTTTTGGCCTTCCTTCGTCTCTCTCCTTATCCACTTGGCCTGCTCCTCTTCGCTTGGAGTGGCCTCTTCCGGCCTTGTCTTCTTTGCTTTGCCTGGCGCCATCTTGGTCCAGCAAATGCTTCCGCCTCATCGCCCAAGTCTTTGGCCTTTAATGGAGGGACGCAACCATTTGATCACCAAATTTTTCAGAAACCTTCTTGAATGGTCTGTTGGCAGCTTCATGTGCTTCCATGTTGAAGCGGGTGACCAAGATAGGCATGAGCTTGACCACTTTTTCAAGGGTAACTGGTGGTAGACCCTTTTGCATCCGTCGCTTGTTCTCGTATTCAGTATACTTACTGAAAAACGAGGCTGTGAGTTGCTTCTCCTTGGCCACTGCAAACAACTCATCTTCTTTCAAAGAAGAGTTGACATTTGCATCATCCCTTAGAAGGGCATTGATTAGCCTGACAAAGGGGCGTTTACAAGTGGGGTTGTTCTTTGCTTTCTCCACCCACTACTTTAGCTCATTGAAGATGATGAGCCCCCAGTTGAGACGCAGTTGAAGGAATACGCCACTGGTCAATTTGATTTGCTGGGCCGTAAACATATCATGAGCTCCACTCTTGAATAGGAGCCCCTTGTCTATAAGATGGCCGGTGCAGTAGACGTCAAGAGGGAACAGATTTCGAAGCATTTTCCCTTGAGGTTCCATTAGGGTGTCTACTCCCCTCATGGCTTCCCAGGCATGCATAGCCTCAGCCATAGTTACTGCAAGAGCTCCTCCGTAATGCACGCCGATGATGATGGAGATTGTCTTGGCGGTAATGGAGATGGGACGGCCTCGAATCCATCCTCGAAGAGGAGTCTTGTTCATGAGCTCCATTCTTTGATAGAATTCTTCTGCCAGAAGATTGCTATAATTTATGTGTTTAGGCAGAAGAGGGGTAGAATTCCAGAGGCGTCCATATCCTCGCAAGTTTTGACGCCGGCAGCTATAGAGTTGATTGACAGAAGGTCAATGAACATTCCTGGAATGTATAGCTTAGGGTCCAGAGGTATTATAATGTCATGAGCGACGGGAAAGGTGGGGAATCCCGGAATGTTGATGTCCAAACTGGGAGGAATCTCGGTTTCCGGATTCAAACTCTTTCCGCTGTCGCGCTTTGATTTTGAAGTTCTTGCCTGAAAGAAAAGCAAAATAAAAATTAGGGCTTTTCATCTAGACAACTAAACAAGTAGGAATTTCAAAGTTTTCTAAAATAATTTAAATTTTCGAAGCGTAAACTTGAAACCCTAGAATGTTTAGAGTAACCACACTCGAGAAGAGTATAACAGAAGTTTTCATAAGAATAAACAATGAATATACAAAAACGACTGTTAGTATTCAAGTTTGTAAGAGCAACAATGGCGAATTACTGTATAAACTCGAAAAATGACCGTTTGAATTCCAAAACAATTTTAGATTATGAAAGTGAAATGCAGAACAGTACATAGTAAGTTTCAAGTAGAGTAGAGAGGAGCGTACCATTGTTGATGAAGAGAAGAAGAAACAAGAAGGATTTGAATTTGCAGAAAGTAGTTACTCAGAGAGAGAGAGAGTATGAATAGAGAGAGAAATATTTATGTCAAAGGGTTTCGTAAAGTTTGCAAATGACGGTTCAAGGACTATTTAAGGGCGAGAAAATTTTAGTTGAAAAAGCGGAAACTTAAGATATTTTCTTAAGTACCAAATTTCATCCTTGACCCCCGTTTTTGCTTTAGAAACCACTTTAGCAAAAAAAAAGACTAAGTGAAAGTACTAACCTTTAAGTATTCCGGTAAAGGAGAACTTACGTCTTCCGATTAGTCTTAAAACAAGTCTACCGGTATGAAAGAAATATTAACAAAATTTCAAATTTAAGCAGTTGGATCAATCATACCAAGATTTCTCCTTAAATAAGCAAACCTGGTGGCATCCAGTGGTTTTGTGAGAATGTCTGCTAATTGATGCTCAGTTGGAACGTATTCCAAACTGATGTTACCTTTTTCCACATGATCTTTGAGGAAGTGATAACACATATCAATGTGCTTTGTCTTTGAACTAAGCTCCACACCTTACATCTTTCAAACTGGTTCAGCTCTTCTTGCATAGCTTCAATCCAGTTATGGTCTTCGATAGCTTCATCAATATTCTTTGGTTCGAGTTCTGATACAAATGCATAAGCAAAAATAGTTTCTTCTCGAACTTTATTTCTCGCATTTAACTCTCGTATTGAGATCACCAATGATTTGAGAAATGGGATGATCTCTTGCTTCAATAACAGTTGAAGGAAGATCACTTCTGGTGGATTCTTCCCTTAAGAATTCCGGAGTAGGTTGAGAAATAGATTCACCAAAATCTAGTTCAGAAGAGATAGGATCTTCACAACCTTCATTTTCTGGTGAACAAGAAGGATGAGTTATCTGTAAAGGTGCTTGGGGTAAAACAGAAAAGATGGGTTCAGGGTCAATAGAAGAGTTGTTATCGGTATGCCCAGAGTTATCGCTCACGGTGAAGGGTTAGCGGTACTTGAGGGTTCTCAATAAGCGGTGCCGCCCGATGAGGAGTGGAAGTTGATGTTGTGTTTGTACTGTCTCATCATTATCGGAATCATTAGCAACGCTCGAGTCTTTTTAGGCTCTAACAAGTCATATTCATCAAAAGAAACATGCACGTATTCTAAGATTTTTAAATTAGATTTACTTGAAAATGCGAAATGCTTTTGAATGTTTGGGATACGGAAAAATTCCTTCACTCGATTTTTGCATCAAATTTTTCTCTCAGATTCTTTTCCATGATAAAGAATAAAACATTTACAATAGAAGATTTTAAGAAATCCTATGTTTGGGGATCTTCCTCTCCATATTTCATATGGAGTTTTATTATGAAACTTGTTTACCGTAGATCTATTTTGGGTAAAACATGCAAGGTTGATCGCCGCCTACCCGAAATACTTGAAGTTTAGCTTACGCGGCAAAGATTGTTCTAGCCGCTTCAATCGTTGTTCTCGTTCTTCCGCTCAGCTACACCATTTTGTTGAGGAGTACCTGGGGCTAGAGAAGTTGTGGCCGATCCCATGGTCATCGCAAGTATTTTTCTACACCATTGTTCTTGAATTCGGTGTCATTGTCCGATCTTATGTCATAAATGTCTTCAAGCTTTTGAGTTTGAAGTCTTCTAAAAGTGCAGTGACTAGATCATACGTTTCATCTTTAGATGTCATAGTTTCAACCAAGTGAATCTAGAGTAGTCATCAACTACCTACAAGTGTGTACTTGTCTCGAAATCGGGGCCGTTGTAATAGGTCCAAAGAGATCCATATCGAGCAGTTGGAGAGGTCCGTTTGTTGACAATACAGGACTTTCTTTTGAAGGAAGACTTGGAAAGTTTTCCTAGTTGGCAAGCTTTACAACTTCGTCATGATCGGGCACAACCGTAGGTAGACCTTTGACAAGCCCGTTTTGGAGAGCTTTTGGAGAGGGCTTAAAGTTGAGGTGGTGAGCCAGCTTGTGAGAGCATTGTTTCCACGAAATTGTTGGCACTAGACAGGTTTGAGAATCTCCTAGAAGACGCTTTAAGTCCACGACATAGGCGTTTCCTTGTCTATTCTGGGTCGGTATTGTAGAGCGGGATTCACTTGTCTTTGATGAGGCAGTTTGGAGTTGAATTGGCATAGAAGTCCTTTGTCGCGAGGTGGGATATGCTCGAAGATTGTGCTTTAAACCACTTACTAGAGAAACTTTGTTGATGGAGAGACTTCCTCTAGTAATTGAGCCATATCAATTGTCTTTCCTCTTGCATTATCTCCAGAAAATAACAGTGGGTCCTTTTCTTGACAGCTATATGCGTAAGAAGACTTGTTCCCAGTCATGTGTCTTGAACAACCAGCTTGTCTGGGTACCGAGATGTCTTTGTTTTCGATTCTATAGCCATGAAGCATTCATGAAAAGGGTAAAAGTAAACAAGGTACCCTTTATTTTCTTTGGGTCCCTAAGGATTAGCAACCTTTTGCAACACATACATGCTTGACAGAACTAGGTCTCGATCTTGGGGTGAACCTTAGCGTGCATTCCGGTGCCGATGGCCTAAGCAATGGCAAGAATGACATAAATGAAAGTCCACAGAGAACCTAGAGTCTTCAAGAATCAAGAGTGCTTATGATTATTCCTTTTCTTGACATCCATTTTTGTTTCAAATTGCTTGTTGATGGTAGGCTTAATTTGTTTCTTTCGAATCTTTCCTTGAGGTTACCAATGCATTTAGCTTTAGCTTTTCTCGTTGATTACCTTTTCAGAGGATTAGAATACCTTTTGTTTACCTTCAACAGTAAAGGAGCTCGCATATTTCATGTATAAACTTGATAGTTACCTAGAGGTGTTTAGAGGTCTACCGTCGCAGCATTTTGCTTCGCATAGTTGTTGCCCAAGCAGACTTCACTTTCTTACCATTACCTTTTCAGAAGTTTCTCATTTGAGTCACCATTTTGGCTTTTCCTTTCCGAACTTTGGGGTAAACGTAAGGAACACTTGAATAACCAAGGCCTTGTTTCCTCTATATATTTCCAAATGTCTGCTTAGAGAAAGATATATCATTTGCGCCTCTGAGGATTCTCCTTTCTCTATGATCAAGAGATTGTCGGAAGAGACACATCCGAATATCCTATGCCCGCTTTATCATTGCTAGATTTTTGGCTTGTAGGATTTCTTCGAATGCATCCTTGAGCTATTCCAGAGTCAATTGTCTTTGCAAGGCAATT
>CM028381.1:56595819-56652643 GCA_013146195.2 Codonopsis lanceolata
GCCGCTCCGGATTAGATTAGGAAAATTATGTAAAAGAGCCATTATTATGGCCAATATTCTTAAATGTGTTTGTAATTATTGGAAGGAGTCTACTGCGAGTCCGTGAATAATGTAGCCACGAATATCTGCTTAATTTTCCCTTGTCAAAATAAGACCTTATTTATTTGCTAGATTAATATAACAATGAGCATATTTGATAGCAGCTTTTGAGACCGAAAGGAGCTGAGTTGGAGTGCCTAGCACCTTCCCAACTAACCAACTTAGCCCCGAACCCGTTTTCTAAAATCTCTGGTTTTCTCTTACGTTTTCCTTTATTTTTGCCTTAAAATAAAGGTGGCGACTAAAACTTTGAGATCCGTGGGGCCACGCAACATTCCCTCTTTGCACTTTCATTCTCCCTAAAAAGGGAGATACGGGAATGGAGAGTGATGTATTCCCATATCTGGTATCCTAAACAAGGGATAACTTGATGCGGAAACCCATAGCTCCCATAGCGATCGATTGGGCCATAAGGCCATTTTAATAAATCCATAAGTGGGGCGTCGCAATATCTTTTCTTGCACTTCTCTATTATCCCCCGAAGAAAAAAGGGAGAATGAGAATGGAAAGGTAATGCATTCCCATATCATTATCCACGAAATAAGGGATAACGACATGAGAAACCTTTAGTTCCCATTTTGGATACAAAATCCACTCAGGGCAGGCACATTCCAACGTGCTAATATAGGCTCCTCTCGCACTTTGGTTTCGTCTTCCCTAAACAAGGGAGGGTGGAGCGAGCGGTGGTGTCCGCATCACGTGCAGCACCCACTGGCAGGGCGCGGGCGCGAGTACATCCAGGA
This sequence comes from Codonopsis lanceolata, assembly GCA_013146195.2. Classification (NCBI taxonomy): domain Eukaryota; kingdom Viridiplantae; phylum Streptophyta; class Magnoliopsida; order Asterales; family Campanulaceae; genus Codonopsis; species Codonopsis lanceolata. The sequence continues at coordinate 56,596,662 of CM028381.1, forward strand.
ACCTCACGTGGCGACTGGCTGGGGATGTCGTTTTATTTTAAATAAAATGGAGGCTAGACTCATAAAATAAAACCTTTTTGGCTTTTCTTTGTTTTGGCTGCAATATGCTCGTTATATTAATTTCGCATTTCAATAAAGTGTTCCCATTACGGCCGTGGCTATATTTGTGGATATGATCCTCCATCTGCGGCGATCTCGTTCAGTATACATTCTGAGACATGTTCGAAGTATATAAAAAAATTTCAAAAAAATAAATATATATATATATATATATATATATAAGGCGGTCTAAGTATATTGGTGGAAACTCCATTGATACCCTTAAAGCATTCGAATAAGTGGTATCGCGAGGCACACAATGCCACGTACTTGGCCGATCAAAAGCCTTCAAACACTATTATATATATATACATAAAAAAAAATTGAAAAATCAAAAAAAAAAAAAAAATATATATATATATATATATATATATATATATATATATATATATATATATATATATATTATATATTTTACAAATAAATTAGAGGCAACAAATTTGAGGCTTTACTATATTTTCTTTCATTTATTTCTTTCGGTTCATTTTTTTTCTTCTTTCTTTATTACGTAAATCGTATATTTGTACATCTCTGCATTCATTATGTCATTTTATTTTGGGGGCATAGGACCAAAATTTGTAATTAATAGGGATAGATAGTTTCCCCACTTTATTTCTTAATGTGATGTGCTTGCTTGCGCTCAAACTAAAAAGCAGAAAATCCACACAAAGCGACAAGGCAGGCCAAATTTGTTTTATTTTCTATATGTAAAATAAATAAAGGCTTTCTTTGCTTTCTAGATACCGCACACGTGCACGCATGTAAATATATTCGAGCTGTTACCTACACCATGGCGACCTACCCCATAAGCCAACGTTAGAATGCATATAGTTTTTGAGGACACTTCACGGACCGACCGGTTTTGCATTTTGAATTATGGGTCAGCCTGTCAAAAAAAAAAATCAAAAAATCAGAAAAATCAAATCGAGAAAAATATGTCAAAAAAAAAAAAAAAAGCGCAAGTTCAAAAAAATATATATATATAATAAGTGCGCACAAAAAATATATAGACAATAAATAACAAACAGGGGCTGATTTATAATTCTCAGATGCTCGACCTAGACCATTTCGAATGGTGGATCTGGAAAAAGTATAGGCCCTTCTTCAGGACGATCAGTCTGGGGAGTCGAAGCGGGTGGAATACGTTGGTCTATACTGCGGAGAAAGAATCCACTATTCGAGAAAAGTCGAGGCTGTCAAAATAAAGCGAGTGCTTATCAGGTCAATTGTAGGGAACATGGAAATAAATAATAATAAAATATTAATAAAAAGGCCTGTTGTACTTCAAGCCCATATAGCCTCCATCCGACCTTCGATACCTACAAAACCCCATTTTCCTCGAAATCGGCAATTTGGAAAGCAAAAACGATCTTGGCGTTAATTCGAGGAAGCCGATGCAATCGAATCAAAAGGTATCGGTTCGGATCGAACCGAGGCGAGAATCGGCTCAGATAACCTGAATCCAAGCATTATGGCGGCAAAAAGAACAAACAAAACATGGCAGAGAAGCAGTAACCGCCCAAGCAGCCGGGAAGCTGGAAGGGAAACTCCTGCGTATGCACCTCCTCTGAGCTTGAGGCTTGGTTAAAAAGGAAGCTGGACACCCATGCGAAAATAATGGATCGGGTGATAAGTGACCTTTTGGCGATTTTGAAAACCCTTGCCATTTTCTCACAAAGCCAAACTTCCGGGTATGCTCCTAATACTTCCCACTCTCACGAAATAAACCCCGATACCACCGAAAATATCCTTTTCCAAGCTTTCAAAAAACCATCAAGTGCCAGCTACCAACCCAGTGATGACCTCCTTGGTCAAGGAAACATGATTTCCAATACCCCTGACTCTAGCCCAAACTCTCCAGAAATCAACCTTGATCCTCCCCACCTGAATGCCTATTACACAACCAGAAAATCATCCCCTTCGATCCATCGGATGCCTATTTCCACATGATCCCGAGGAACTTAAAAGTATCATTTGCATACCGAAAAAGGAATCCTCTTTGGGCCAGTCAGTCGAACAAGCCAATCCCGCTCAATTTTATCAAAAAAGAAAACCCACTCAATTTGCTGACCAAAACCCGACCTAGCCATCTAGAAGAAAGCCAAGAAATAGAAAGAAAGACATTACGATGACTTTACCTTACAATCCGAAATACTCCAAACCTTTGTGTGCCCATGGGATGCTGAAACCCATGGATAACTACCGTCCACCCAAGCCATTGCCCAAAACTTGGAACCATGCCCAGTTTTGTGAGTATCATAAGTGCAGCGGTCACCTTACCGATCGATGCTATACACTCAGAAACGCCATTCAAGACCTCATCGACAACAAAGAAATTTCATTGGCAGGCATGAAAATCTTTGAAACAAGTCAAGCCCAGGAAGTTTAAAGGAGGCAAGTTAGCATATTTAAGTATGAATAAAAGGTCTTTGTAAAATACGTTGATCAATAAAGGAGTTTCCCGACAAGTATTCGGAGAAGACGGCTTCACAGGTATGATAGAAGGAGACACTGATTATGAAGGGCTCCCTGTTGAGTTTGGGGCTACTTCTAATAAACCTCTGCAGAACTAGTATACTACGACCAGGCCCACTTTTGGCGCCCACAGATCTGGTGGACTACCTTGGATATATTACCCCTATTCCTTTCCTTAGCCTTACGGATTTGGTCATCTACCAATCCGCTCCTTAAAATTGAGTACCCCTATTCCTTCCCCTAGCCTTACGGATTTGGTCATCTACCAATCCGCTCCCTACAATTGAGGATCTCAAACCCTGTGTCCTCAATAATGTAATAAACCCCCTGACATGACGTTGTGCTTTTAATAATAATCTAAATGTCTTTGCTTATTTCTTAGTTGCATCCTGCATTAAAAGACACATTAAATAATTATAATAATGAGTCATTTAATAGGACCCAAAAGAAAAAAAATTCTTGAGCTTGTAAAGTCGGAGAGCTGTGGACAACATCATCAACAACAATCAAACCGATCCACCATCAATCTGGGGTGGACGATGAAATCAAAAGAAGTCAGAATCGGCAACTACCTGCAAGGTTCCAAAAGAACACCACTCATTGATCTCCTTAAAGAATACGTAGACATCTTTGCTTGGTCCTACGAAGATATGCCCGGCCTAGATTCGGCTATAGTCGAGCACCTGATTCCCACATACCCTGATGCTCGCCCGTCAAACAAAAGCTCGCCGCATCAAGCCGAATGGTCACTACAAGTCAAAGAAGAAATTATGAAACAAATGCGTCAACTTCATCGGGTAGTTGAATACCCGATTTGGTCGCCCAACATAGTGACCGCTCCAAAGCCCAACTGAAAGTCGAGAATCTGTGTAGACTTCCGCGACCTCAACAAAGCGCCGCCCAAAGATGACTTCCCCCGCCCAACATTGACATTGTGGTAGATGCGTCGCCGCAGCTCACAAAGTCCGATCCTTCGTTGGCGGATCAGATGTCGGGCTATAACCAAATCAAAATGGCGTAAGAAGACCAGAAAAGACTTCATTCACTACTCCCGGGAACTTATCTGTTATAATGTCATGCCATTCTGATGAAGAATGCCTGAGCCACTTACCGCAGGGTCGCCACCACCCTCTTCCACGACATGATCCACAAAGAGATGGAGGTCTATGTCGATGATATGATCGTGCATTCCAAATGACGCCTATGGTGCTCACATTAAAGATCTCCGTAAGTTCTTCGAAAGACTCGTAAAGCACCAGATGAAGCTTAACCCCACCAAATGCACATTCGGGTTACCAGAGGTAAAGTCCCAGGATTTCTAGTAACCGAGCAAGGCATCGAGATCGAGCCGGCCAAAATCAAAGCCATCCCGAAATGCCACGGCCAAAGACTCCCAGCAAGTAAAAGGCTTAGTAGGTGGTTGCGAGACATCGGCCGTTTCATCAGACAAACGGTGACTACAACCCGCGAGCCCTCTTTAAACTTCTCAAAAGAATACCGATCAAGTCTGGGACGCGCCGCCTAGCCTTCGAGAAAATAAAAGCCTACCTTACCAATCCCCCCGCTAGCTCCACCTCATACCCATAAACCTCTCCTCATATACTTAACCGTCACACACCACATCGGTAGGGGCTATGCTCGCCCAGAGAAAGAAGATTCCTACATTGAAAAGCGCCATATATTTCATAAGTAGGAAGCTACAAGGAAGCGAGCTAAACTATTCTAAGACTGAAAAAGCCGCACCTGCCTAGTCTGGGCCACTCGTAGGCTCAAAACCTATCTCCGGGAAGGTCCATCAAGCTCATATCCGTGATGGACCCTATCAAATACATCTTCGGTAAGCCATCACATCCCGTGAGACTAGCCAAGTGGTCTTTTCTTCTAAATGAGTTTGACATAACCTATGTCACTCTCAAGTCTATCAAAGGGAGCGCCATTGCAGGACCACTTAGGCCGATCTACCTCGAAGGACCGAAGATGCAACCGAGCACGGTTTTCCACAGAAGGTATCCCTGAAATCACCGACAGACACTGTTGGCAAATGTTCTTTCTTTGACCTGAGCCGCAAACAAAAGAGGCTTTGGCATAGGAGTCTTGTTAATCGACCTGCCGACTCTCATACTCCGGCTATAAGGTCGAGTTCGAATGTTCAAACAATACAATGAGTATGAAGCCTATTGCTGGCCTAGAAGAAGCTCTCAAGGGAGCTAAAGATCTCGAAGTCTACGGAGACTCGGCCTGATTCATAAATCAAGTTCGAAGGAAGGTGGAAGACCCAGATCCTCTACGCAACTCTACCATGCCAAGCTAATACCGCCCGCCGATTTGGTTCTATCTCGTTCCATTACTTGCCACGAGATAGGAATCAATTCGCTGACGCCCTGGCCACTCTGGCATCACTAGTCCAGATTCCCGCTGAAACTAAAGTCCAGCCATTCATAGTCGGGAAGAAGGTCACTCCCGCCAGATTGTTTCAAAATCAACGCAGCCCACGGGCGGCATCACGAGCCCCGGTATCTTCGACATCTTGAATCGCCTCGAGAAAAATCTTTATCCCCCCGGGTTAGACAAAAGGGAAGAGTCTCCTTCGAGAAGATGGGCCTCCCAGCCTCGCGGTGGCAGCCTGTATAAGAGGCACTATCAAGGCCTCAACTTACTATGTGTCGATCAGGCTAAAGCTGAGCAAATTATGGATCAACTGCATGGTGGTACCTGCGGGCCCCACATGAACGGCCATATGCTATCAAAGAAAGTCATTCGACAGGGGTACTATTGAGTACGCCGAACCGATCAGATTCGGTGCTGGTGCGACATTGCGACAAATGTCAACGCTAATCTACAAAGATGTGCCCCCACACGCCCTATATAACTCCACGCCCCGGCCCTTCTCAACATGGGGTATCGGACGCCATAGGCCAAATTCACCCGGAAGGATCCAATGGCCATGAATATGTCTTAGTAGCCGTCGATTACTTCACAAAGTGGGTAGAAGCTTCTTCCTACAAGGTCTTAAACGCCCGGAAGGTATCCGAATTCATTAAGGCCAATATCATATACCGATATGGGGTACCTTTCGAGATCATCTCCGACAACGGCTCTCATTTTGAAGGGGACGTGAACCGTCTGCTGGATGAGTTCAAGATCCAGAGACACAAATCCTCCCCCTACCGACCACAAGCTAATGGTGCCGCTGAAGCGCCCAACAAAACTCTTGAGAACATCATCGGAAAAATGGGCGATACTGAGGAAGAGACGCCGTAAAATTGCCACTAGCCCTGCTGGGCTACCGCACGCCGATCCAAGCACACCCACCTGGGGCTACCCCTACTCTTTAGCATATGGCATGGAAGCTGTACTACCAATAGAGGTGGAAGTTCCATCATTGAGAGTGATGATGGAAGCGATATATCGAAATTGATCGGTCAAAGGGCGCACGAAGAATCGGCCCCTAATTGATGAACGACGTCTGTTAGCCTTGGAGCATACCCGGGCATATCAAAGGCGTATCGCCCGAGCCTTCAACAAGAAAGTCAAAGGCCGAGATATTCAAGTCGGAGACCTGGTGCTTCGAGAAAAACCCCCTAGTTATGTTGATACTAGGGGAAAATGGAAGTCTCCCTGGATGGGACCATACATCGTTAATGAGATCGGTCTGGGAGGTGCCATATTTCTCACAAACCAAGGACTGAGAAGATCTTGTCCCAAATTCTTTCAACCTCGACAAACTCAAAAGGTACTACGCCCGAGCCATCTGTCTCGGTGATGCTTCCTCTCCACTCGCTAGGCGAAAACCCGAAAAGGGCGGCCTAGGCAAAAATTAGGGCATAAAAAATATAATAAAAAAAAAGCTCGCTAGGCTGAAAACCCGAAAGGGCGGTCTAGGCAAAAATTAGAGCATATATATAAAAAAAAAAAAAAAAAAAGCTCGCTAGGTTGAAAACCCGAAAGGGCGGCCTAGGCAAAAGTTAGAGCACAAAAAAAAAAATGAAAATAAAAAAAAAGGAGAGGGAAAGCATTATTTGAAGCCATCGGTACAGATTACCTCCAGGTGCCTTGACACATCAAAGACCCGACTGACAAAAGAGAAAAACCACGACAAAGCAGCTCACATTAAAACATTAAAATATAAATTTTACGGGTCCTAAGGTGCAACTTAGGAATACTTATTAAGACATTTATGTTATACATTACTTGCATTCGTACATATCTATATACTGCCTATACCCCCGTTGTTTTCCCCAGAAACTATCCTTCATTTGCAGCTTAAGCCCCGGAGCAGTCCATCAATGTCTGTGGCACCCGCCCGGCCGGTCCCATATACTTCTTCTGCAAGGCTCAGAAAAAGCTCAGTCTCATCAGGATGAGAAACACCAGAAGTATCCGCGCCCTATTCATCATCTACGTTGCCATTGTCCTGAAACAGCTCGATGACTTGGATCCCGATCATTCACCGCTGCCCTGTCTGATTATGAAGAAAATGCAGGAATTGCGAGAATAGCCATATGTCAAGTATAGCCCTGCAACAATTATATGGCCAAGCAAGGTGACTGTCTTCTCCTTTCCCCGCATATACTAAAAAAAAAAAAGAGAGAAAAAAGAGAGAAGCCCGCTCGAGCCCGAAAGTATACCCCTTTAAGACTCATTTAAATGACGTGTCGTTACCCATTAGGTCGGTATAGCTTTGCTTTGTGCGTGTGTTTTGAGTCTGCACGTGTTTTATTTCATTTTACATCATATAAAATTAGACTGCATTGTAAATATTTGTACAGGTTTTCACAAAACAAAAAAAAAAAACAAAAAAAAAACAAAAAAAAAAACAAAAAAAAAAAACAATGAAAAACAAAAAAAAAAAATCGGGAAAGGGGAAGATGTATGTACAAGAAGAGAAAGTTTTTCAGGTACATGCAACAAGGAAAATGCGGCGGCAGAAGAAGAAATTTTCGACTGAAGCTAGAAAATGGAGCAAAAAGAAAACAACAGCAAAGAAAAGATGACATCAGCTGATACCAAAAGATGCTACAAAGAAGAAAAAAAGAAAGCTTCTGGCCAAGGTTAGAAGGAGCAACAAGAACAAATGCGGCAGCATCAAGAAAATTTTCCAGCTAAAGCCGAAAACAAAGTGAGGCAAGGAAAAGACTTTCAGCAAATAAGGCGGAACGATGATAAAAAGAAAAAATCCACAGATCAAAAAAAAAAAAAAAATCAAAAAAGAAAAAAAAAGAGCAAGCAAAGAATAAAATCCCCCAGCCGAACTACGTTTGGTCCGATTCATGAAAAAGGATACGTGGCGACCTACATCGCAGGTCCGACCATCACAATCATAAAACAAAAAAAAAATTCCCCAGCGAAGAGTGGCAGAAATGTCAGAACCAGCCGAATCTGCGGCAGCCACCCGGACGCAAAAAGGTAAGTCAGGTATAGTATTCCTACCTTGACTCCAGAATAATTCCTTTTTAAAAAAATTTTGAAAAAAAAGTGGTTTTATTTTCAAATAAAAGAAAAACTCTTTTTCAAATTGAGTTTTGATTTCAAAAAAAAAAAAAAAAAAAAACACAAAAAAGAGGAATATTTCAAAAAACACAAAAAAAGATGAATATTTCAAAAAAAAAAAAAAAAAAGAGGAATATTTCAAAAACACAAAAAAGAGGAATAAAGAAAAAACAAAAAAAAATGGAAGGAAAAAGAATGTTTTCCACTGCACAATTTTCGGAAATACTTGAAGAATGATCAATTCGTCGTGTTCGGCGACGGATCTTTAGTCAAGCACAATTTTCTGATATCTGAAGATTTTCGAGTTATGTCTGGAAACAAGACAGCGATCAAGGCCCAGACATACCTAGAAAGTTTTCTTAACACATTTCAATGCCAAGGTATTGACCGGTTGAAATTGTGGTAACAGATTTGAAATGCTCGACAACGGATCTTTAGTCAAACACAATTTTCTGATATTTGAAAGTTTTCGGATTATGTCTGGAAACAAGACAGCGATCAAGGCCCAGACATAATTAGAAATTTTTTCTTAACACGTTTCAACTAGTTGAAAGGTGGTAACAGAAAAACATTCAAATCTTCATACCGTATTTGACAACGGTTTCGGACCGGAAGAATACGGCTTTTACGAAAGCACAAAAATCTTTTTCCATTATAGTTTAAGGTTTTGGCCTGAACTACGCTTGGTCTGATTCCTTGAAAAAGGATACGTAGGTAGCCTATATCAGTAGGTCCGACCATTGCAACATAAAAATATTTTCTTGTCCCGAATTTGGGAGTCTATCTTATCAACGATGTTCGTTTACTTGGTAAGCTCTCGGGTTACCCAGTAAACTCCATCGCTGAGGGGCTCAGAGACACCCCAAATTGCACTCTATTTTATATTGTCCAATAAATATTGCAAAATGGACTACTAATTATTTCTTGTATGTTTCAGGAGCAAAGGTACAAAAAATAAAGAAAATGAAAAAGCAATAGAAACAAAAGAAACAAAAAAAGAAACAAAAAACAAAAGAAAATCGAAAAGCAAAAGAAAAAAAGAGAAAACAAAAAGAAACGAAAAAATAAAAAAAAAAGAATGGGGCCGCCGGTTGCCCGCCACTTTACTTGCCCCCTAATTAATTTCCCATATATATACTCCTCATTCCCAGCGCAAGGAGGACTCTCTCTCATTCCCTCATTTTAAGCGCCCCCGCCCAGCTCTCTCTCTCTCTCTCTTCAAGAACTGCCCACTCTCTCTCTCAAGCGACCCACTCTCCAGCCTCACTCTCTCAATCCTCTTACCCACAATCTCTCTCTCTCCTAAAACCCACTTCCCTTCGCCCAAACTCTCATAATCTCTCACCCTCACAAACCCACTCGCACATATACTCCCTCGGTCCCACTCACTCACACACACTTATAAATAAACTCCCCACCACCCTCACCAGTGTCGCACACACATATAACTCGCACACTCACACACACACAAATATATAAAAACGCACACACAAAAACACACATCCTGCCGTTACGCTGCCCGATTTCAAAGGCCAAAACCGATCCAAATAAAGCTGTCACTCTGCCCGAGTTGACAAGCCCAAGCCTCAAAACATCAATCAAATCAAGCATCAATCCAGTTCAAATCCAGTTCAATTCAGCTCAATTCAAAACAAAAAAAGACTCCTCTCCGCAGAGACGGAAGCGAGCACACCACCGCTCTAAAAGGTAATACCTTTAAGGGCGTATTTTTATTTCATTTGTATTTTTTCTTTTATTTTCAAAAAGTTGTATTTTAAATCCGGCACAATGTAGCCAATATAAGCCGTTGTGCTGCCCGGATTAGATTAGGAAAAATTATGTAAAAGAGCCATTATTATGGCCAAATATTCTTAAATGTGTTTGTAATTATTGGAAGGAGTCGGCTGCGAGTCCGTAAATAATGTAGCCACGAATGTATCTGTTTAATTTTCCCTTGTCAAAATAAGACCTTATTTATTTGCTAGATTAATATAACAATGAGCATATTTCAGCCAAAAACGCTTTGAGACCGAAAGGGCGAGTTGGGTGCCTAGCACCTTCCCAACTCGTAACTTAGCCCCCGAACCCGTTTTCTAAAATCTCTGGTTTTCTCTTCTGGTTTTCCTTTATTTTTGCCTTAAAATAAAGGTGGCGACTCTAAAACTTTCAGATCCGGTGGGGCCACGCAACATTCCCTCTTTGCACTTTCTGTTCTCCCTAAAAAGGGAGATCACGGGAATGGAGGTGATGTATTCCCATATCTGGTATCCCAAATAAGGGATAACTTGATGCGCGGAAACCCATAGCTCCCATAGCGATCGATTGGGCCATAAGGCCATTTTAATAAATCCATAAGTGGGGGCGTCGCAATATCTTTTCTTGCACTTCTCTATTATCCCCGAGAAAAAAGGGAGAATGAGAATGGAAAGGTAATGCATTCCCATATCACGTTATCCACGAAATAAGGGATAACGACATGAGAAACCTTTAGTTCCCATTTTGGATACAAAATCCACTCAGGCAACAGAGGCACATTCCAACGTGCTAATATAGACACTCCTCTCGCACTTTGGATTTCGTCTTCCCTAAACAAGGGAGGGTGGAGCGAGAGCGTGGTGTCCCGCATCCGCGCACGCCGCACCCCAAACAGGCGCGGGCGCGGTCGCACCAGGAACCTCACAATTATGACGACCTGACCCTGACCCCGAAGAGGAATCACGAGTCAGACCGTCGAAATAGGACTACAATTCATGCAAGGACTCAATAATCAAAACTGACGTGACGCAACATTGTACATGCAACGCAACTCGGCACCAAAAGGCCGGAATAATTTAAAACTTTTAAAACATGATATAACTGTTTAATACAAGTAACCCAAATCGTCGGCAACTTACAATCGGAACCCAAACTAAATAGTTAAAGCTAGTTACCACACCTTGACGGCTAAACACACCAGAGGAACAACATAAGTGAAATAAGAGCTAATGGGATGCTCGGCGGAAGACTATACTAAGTGAACCAACTGGGTAATATACAAGGTTTGGCGTATGCAACCGACACTCAAAAATATAACAAGTATTTAAACTACAAGAAGTTAAGCCATAACAAAGTACAAAGTTCACTTTCCCCAAGCTAAGTCTAAGTGACTTGCTTTAAGCGCAGTGTCCTTGCCAAAAGAGAACAAAATAAGGACCCTCTATGCAACCTTCTCAAAAGCGATCTCGTGCAAAGCTCGACCAAGACACCTTAACGGGAACTTCCCAGGCTGCTCGAATCTAAGGAAAACAAAATAAAATGGGGGTAAGTCATAAAGACTTGTAAGCTACTGATATGCATGTCATGGCATAATGCAAGGTATACATGGCAAGATATCATAGTTAATATCAAGGCATAATCAATATCATCTTCATATAAGCACATAGTACACATATCCGGGATGCACGTTGGTTTCACATAAGTGCTCAAAGGTAAATCACATAGAAGTAGGATATGATACATAACCGGTGCCGCTGCGTAGCTCCTGCAATATTATACAGTGTTAACTTTGTTTCGTAACTACAATGCTCGTATGGGATACATCGATGTACTTAGGACACCCCTTAGCCAAATTAGCATAATACACTACGATCTATTGATACGTCAAATGCTACTTCCTCATTGTGGCCAACGGTGGAGGGTGTGTGATAAAATATAGTATGGCGATCCATCGCTACCACGAGTCCCATAACTCGTGACTATGATGCATCGTCCCACCATCGACTCAACCAAATATGCCAATTAGACTCAAATACAATGTCAAGTAGATGTTTACTCTTCATTATAAACCAAATAGGGATCAAGCTCGACAATAGTGAACTCGTCCAAGTTAAGTAGGTATGTCACTCTACAATATGTTCATGATTATGCATTTTATTGCTATAATCACATAGATCACAATAGGAGCTCAAATTAGTCTTGAAAGCATACATTTCAAGCATGAATAACAATCCAAAACAGGATCTCAAAAGCTAGTATACTAGTCAAACAAACTCTAAGCGTCGTCGTAGGGATTGAATATGTAGCCACTATCGTTCAATGGCTCCCTAAACTCGACTCTGTTGAGTCATTGTTAAACTTTCAACCAAATAGAGATTGAATGCTATATACATTTCAAAGCTCTCTTCTATATTCTTGATTCCATTAGAGCTAGATTACCAATTCATTCATAACCTTAGCCTAACAAGATCATAATTCCACAATTGGTGAAATCCTAAGTTGGTCACCTCATTGAAGTTTTTAAATACAACAAGTCCATGAACATTAGTTGTTCCAAATCAAGTATTAAACACAATTAATACTAAACACAAGACCAAAACAATAAGTATATGTGGCTGCCCAAAATTCTACAAATTTTTAAGAAGCATAAAATCAAGTTATAAACATGGTAGATGTCTTCTCTAACATGGTTTCAACAACAATCATGAAGGAAACATGCAAGATAAATTAACATACAAAATAGGGGATTGGAAGCTTACCTTTAACCTAAGATCAAGTGAATGAAAGGGAAAACAAATCAAGCCAAGAGCTTTGATTTGGTAGTCTAAACTCTCCGATCGAGTGGCCAGATCTCCGGGAACCTTGCACGCACACTAAACCCACCTTGAGTCTCCCTCACAAGCTCTAGACCCAGCAAGAACGTAAATGAAATTAATGGAAATGGCTGGTTGAATGGTTTACTTCAAGTTGTTGAAGTCACAAAGTCTAAATCCAAGTGAAGAGTAAGTTGGACTCTCACTAGTTCAACTAAATGAGGACCTAAGGCTAAAATCATTCATTGACTGGCTAGGGACTCACAAGGATCCCACTAATTGTTTTGGAACTGAATTGGCCGATCTTGAGTAAGGGTTCAAGAGTAAACAACCCAAGAAATAAAAAAAATCCCGTAGGCTAAAAAATTGGATGGCGCGATCGCGCCTCCTGGACCATGCGATCGCTTTGGTCTGTTTTCCAGAATTGGTGAGCTATTGGAATTGACGCGAGCCAATTCCCAAAAATGATGTAAGCGCATGGCCCAGAAGAGAAAAAAAGTTCAAAACAAGGTCTAAATGGTACCTAACACAACCCCAAACATCCTAGGATGTTTCCCAACTCAAAACACATCGGAAACATGTTTGAACAACATCTGAAACAAGTAATATCGAGGGTCGAAACACGCAACGAATCTCAAACGATTCAAACACGAATCAAACTAAGATGAGATAAACTTGAACAAGGTTTCTACAAACATGGAAAGAATCAGTACTCTTGGTCTGGAACTCATACAAAATACTTTTCAAGTCTCAAAGACAAGTCTCCAATATACAAGCATTATAAGTTCCCAAAAGATCAAACGAAACATTAAGGGTTTCAAACTCAAGGTTAAGCACCCAATGGCCAACTTAAAGACCAAGAAACATAAATCAAGGATACTAAGACTCTTATAGACTTAGTTGACTCAAGAATGCTAAGGTAAGACTCCAAGCAATCAAGACAACAACATACAAAACATAGAAGACTTGCAAGGAAACTATGGACTTGATCAACCAATATAAACAAGTTAAGCATAATATTAGCATATTGAACATACAATGCACTCTCTAGCATGATAAGCATATATAGATGTCATGTTAAACAAGTGAGGGTTCGGGTCTTCATATTTATGGCCATAAATGCGGGTTGACCGCGTAACTACCAGAGTGATGGATTAAATCTCGTGCATGGATGTTACCTTCTTGTGTGTGCCCGGATGTACTACTCACTAGTTCGGATAGTGTAACACCCCAGATTCTTGCATAAGCATTGTGTGCTTGCCTTGTGAGAACCCAAAACCTACTTGTATAACTTATCCTCTATACTTGTTTAACATGATTAGAAGGTGTATTTAATATGCTAGTAGTATCCCTAACATGTTTGATTTAATTGCATTCCTTGATCGAGCCCTAATTGTCATATCGAACGCATATTGCCTTGTATGCTTTAGTTTGGCTTGTTCTTGCTCGGGCTTTGATCTTTTAGACTTAGCCAAGACCTTGAGAGACTTTTATCATTTTTTTAAGACCCTTGGTACTCATTCCATTGCTTCTTTGAGTTGTTTATGCCTTATACGCGTTATACGTGCAAATCTGGACCTGTTTGACCTAACGTATGGCCTGAGGAATCGTTCCACCATGCCAACCGAACATTTTGGGCATTTTTCGGCCCCAAGAACCGAACATTATGAAGGAGGTTCGGCCTCCACAACCGAACAAAGACGATTTCCGAAAAAATGAGGATTTTCTGCATCGACGGTCGATTACGATCGTACCCTTACTAAACCCCTATCCAAAACTCTTTCTAAACCCCACCTAAACCTCCCTAACCCTCATTACTTATACCCTAACATCATTAACATATTTTAAGAGTGGATTAGTGAGTGATTTAGTTGGATTATTAAGCCAAAATCAGATTAAAAGGGACCACATTGTTGTGACACTTGTCCCACTAGACATTTGACTTCACTAACACCACGATTCAACCTTGGGACTCGTCATTTGCTGAAAGCTTTTTCAAAAACGTGAGAGAGGGAGTTCTTGAGGGTTCCCATGGCTTCTTGATGCTTTCCTCTTGGCCGTCCTTCATTCCTTCTTCCATTGCTCAAGCCCTAGCTATAGGATCGAAGAGCTCGACAAGTAGATTACTTCCAACCGATTACTTTCTCGTTTTTCTTTCTTGATTGGGGTTTCAAGGTAAGTTACTTCTTTTCTTCTTTGTTTTAAGTTCTCATTGACCCTAAGGAAACAAAGCTTATGATGTATGAGGTCAATGAGGACACATGAATGCTTCACATGCCTTCATCTTGTGTTTTGAAAGTATGAGCTTGTTAGAAGCATGTATAGGAGGATTTTATGCCTAGTAAAGTTTGTAATACTCTTTCATCTTGTCTATTTGAGATTATGAACATGTTAGATACATTCATGTTATGAGTTGCTTGAAGTGGAGCTATATGAGAATGCCCTAATTATAGCCTATATGATGTGTTGGTACGTTGTTATGTAATTTATCCTCAAAATTGGACTCTATGATAAATGTGGAATATATTGTGATGCCTTGGTGAATTTATAACCTAATTGAACTTAGAAATGACCTAGGTTGGGTTATGAAGCACATAGCTTCAATTTCTCCAAAATTGGGAATTTATGAAGTGACTCAGACTTCAGCAGTCGACTCTAGGGAAGATTTGAGCATGTTGAACACTAGTTTCGATCCCTACGAAGTTTGGACACCGTTTGATTGGGTTTACTCAAATAAAAGCTTAGCCTAATTGTTACAAACAAGTTGTTATGAATGATTGGTTTTGAGCAATTAATTGCCTTGACGTGATTTTGTAGAGAATAATAACCTACTTGGTCGGATGAGTTCGCTCTTGTCGAATTCGATCCTTAATTGTTTATGACGAGTAAATATCTACTTGTGCATCACATTGAGTCCAGCTGGCATTATTTGGTTTGTTTATCACGTCAGGGTGGGACGATGCACCGCCTTCACGAATTGTGAGATTCGTGCTCGCTATGGATCGCCGCACCTGGGACCTCACACACACCTCCACTGTGGGCCGCAGTGGGGAAGTAGCCCATTTGCCGTAACAATACGTGCGCCATTGGCTTGCTATTTACACCGAGTAGGTTCTCGGTATGAGTCGATGAATTCACAAAACATCGATGGCACGAACCAGTAACAAAGTTTATTGCAGGAGCTACGAAGCGGCCGTGACTATATCATATCCTACTTGTATGATTTATTTTTCGCACTTACGTGAATAATGTGCTAAGTGCTATATGATGATCATGAACCATAATTGTGATAAATGCCATGCTATGACATGAACATGCATTTTTGGTAACTTACTAAGTCTTTATGACTTACCCTATTTGTTTGTTTTGTTTTCCTTAGATCCGAGCCAAGGAGACGGTTCACGCTAGATTCGCCATACCCGCGTTTCGTTGCTTGCGTGCTAGAAGGTTGTTCTTTTTGTATTTGTAGCTAGTCTTTTGTTTTGGCAAGGACGTTGGGAAGCAAGTCACTTAGACTTGTCTTTGGGTTGTTGTTGTGGTATAACTTGAATACTTAAGACTTATAATCTTTTGTGTGCCGACTTATATGTCGAGCTTGTTTATATAGTATTGGTTCACTACTGTTTCTTCCGCTTAACACTCTTTTATGATATTGTTGTTGTTGTTGTCTCCGGCATGTTGTGGCCGTTGAGGTTATATTATGCATGTGTTATAATTATAGGAGTAGTTGTTGGGTTCCGGCTGTAACGTCGCCGATGACTTGTTTATTTTAAGTTATTTTCCGGCCAAGTGTAGCCGAGTTGTTATTTGTATGCGTTGTTGCGCCACATGAATTTTATAATCCTACTTGCGCATGCTTGTATCTTGCTTTACTTGGACGGCACGACTTGGGATCTCGCATTGGGGTCCGGGTCGGGTCGTCACAGATAGACTTGGTCTTGCTCGATCTGAGACCGTTGCTCTCTCTTGCCTATAAACTTCATTTCTTGATAAAGGTCCCCTAGTTGGGGAGGCATGGTTTTAACCGACCTGGATTAATCTATGCTTTCATGTTCAGGGATGTTCCCCTAGGTATGATAAAGAGGCTTGTGATTGGCACGTGGTTGGCTCGTGACTCGTCTTTAAGGCCGAGCACATCAATGGCCCCCTGTTTCTTTCTTATCTGACGAGTATTTATGCTCGGAGTGAGGATCATTTGTTTTATGTATGAGCATTTGTCGAGCTGATTCTGGGGAGCAGAACACTTGTGATTCTTCGTGCGAGTTATCTTTTTTCAATTTTGGGGAGCTGGCATGTTGACGACGATTGACATGATGGGTCTATGTCCGTGGGTAGATAAAAAGGCTTTGTAGGTTGATGTCGGCTAAGGGCTGCATCATGATCAACCGCATCTTTTCAAGGCTAGCATTGATGGTGGGTTTGATCCCATGCCTTTCGGTCGCCGAAAATTCGAATTTTGAAAAGATTGGGCGCTTGATTTCAGATTTGCCACTATTAAAGGGAAAACCCTAACCACTGCCCTTTTTTTTTACCATCTCTCACTTTTCAAACTCTCACTCATTGTGTGTGACGGTGCTTCAGAATCTCAAGTTTCTTCTGCAACCTGGACCGTTTCCAGCTTTTTGATTTCGACAAGCTCATCCCCGTTCAACAACCAAGTAAGTTTCCTATTCATCACTTTATCTCGTTTTGTTAGAAAACTTTCCACATTTGTAATTTCTGGGTATGGCTTGTGTTCTTTTCTAGGTAAGTATGCGTGAAGTTCTTAGGATTTCTTGAGTTTCATAGGGAGATCGAGGAAAAAATCTAAAACCATTGTTGTTCGAGTAACCATGGTTTTTTTCCTCTATCTCTTGTAGGAATGTCTTCCCCCTTCCATCCATTTGATGAAAATTCTGATTCGGAGTGAAAAACTTTTGACTATGACCATGGGGTCCCCGAGACCTCCATCCACGTGGATTCAAAGGAAACTGTTTCTGATGTTCATATTCTTGAAAAGAGAAATCAAGAAGCAAGCTCACGAGCACAAACTGAAGTGATCGTGAACGATGTTACTACCTAGCAAGATGCCGATGGAGAGCATGAGGAGGAAACCGCTGAGGTGAGTTTGAGCAGGCCTCAAAGTGATGAGGAAGAATTGATTGTCCGTTCTCGGACAGGGAGGAGAAGTCGGAATAAGAATTACTGCAACATTAATTCTCTTGCCCATTAGGAATCCCTAGACTATGTGAATGAAGTTGTTATGTGGTTCAACTCGATTGGAATTTCCAATCATAACTACCGAGGTGTGCCTTATAAATCTGAGATGACTCCAGAAAGGATGAGGAGGAAAAAGAAAAAAATGGTCTTCTTCTACAATTTTTTCCGTATTGGAATGCTTCTCCCTCTGGACCCGTTTATAGTTGAAATTATGATTGAGACCAATGTTCTCCCTTGTGACCTCCAAATGACAACGATTCTTATCTTGGTCATTTTCACCGCGACCTATAGGTTGGTCGAATTCGAGCCCGACATGATCCTGCTCCGAAAACTTTTTCAATTTACCACAAACAAACGATCAGGTAGGATTATTGGTCGCTTCAAAGCTGGGGATTTAAAACTTTTCACTGAATTCCCCCACAAGGTTGAAAAGTGGGATAAAAGAATAGTGATTGTGGAGTCCAGGGTAGGTTGGCCCTTTGCACCGACCTCGCTGGAGGTTAAGGTCCCAACCTACAAGAAGAATGCCACCATCACCGGGGAAGATAGATGTATGCAGCTTTTGAGGGAAACCTTAGGAGTTACCGAGCATGGGCAACAACGATTGTTTGAATGGAAGGCCATCATGCAGGACCCCTATTTTTTGCGCCTGGTCGGGATGTACCCTGTGCCCGTGGAATGAGTAGAACCTCGAGTTAACATTGGATCCAAGTCCACGAACCTTTATTGAGGAAATTGTCATTCAAATTCTTTTTCCAGCAAGTGTTCGACCTGTCGGGAGGAAGGGAGAGATTGTACCCATGTTATTAATGTTGACGGTATATAGCAACTTTAACCATTTATCTTGTTGAATTATAATTTGCGGTTGTTTTCTGAGTTAGTTGTTATTTTCCCTCACAAAGATGAAGGATATCTTGTGCCAACGTCTCGCCGCTGCCAAGGGGAAGAATGCTGCCCAGAATAGCGAGCTGATCGGAAGGCAACAACAACCTCATGTTCAAATACCAACAGGTCTATTCACTGAGCAGAGCAAAAAGACTCCCCGAGCTGGGACTTCTTCTCAGGCACCAACGTCTCCTCTATCCCCTTGTGAGTGCCCCGTTTTTCGACATCTCCCCCGCGGCTAAGAAACGGGTGGTTTCAAAACCTTTCAAGTGCGTGGAATACGCCTGACCTCAATTATGAACTCAAAATGTGTATAACATAGTCACCATCTTTATTTTAAGGAGAAACAAAGAAAAACCAAAAATACACGTTTTGTAAAAGGGTTCGAAGGCTAAGTTACGAGTTGGGAAGGGGTTACGCACCCAACTCACCCTTTCGGTCTCAAAATAGGTTTTTCGGTTAAATATGCTCTTTTATAAAATTAACAATTTAAATAAAACATTTAAATATATATATATATATATATATATGTGTGTATATATATATATATATGTATGTATGTATGTATGTATATATATGCATATATAATGAAATAAATACAAACTTATAGCAGCCTCATTTTAGAGTTACAAATATATTTTATAAAATTTTGTCATAATAACGACTTATTTTAGTGCTATTTGTTATAGAATTTTGGGCAGCATAACTGTTTATTTCGTGATATCTTACTATTTTCAATAGCACTTTTATAAGGAAAAAAAGTAAATAAACTTTTAAAGTACATACCTCTTGAAGCGTGATGGTTTTATCCCGTACCAAACCTCTTTCTTGTAAGCTTTAGGGTGCGCTCGTTATGTCCTTCAGGGAGAGGGAGTCTTTTTGCTTTGCTTTTACGAGGTTTTGGGCAGCGCAACTGCTCCTTTTGTTGTTTTTTGCCTCGGGATCCGGGCGGCACAACTGCTTGTTTTTGCTTGCTTTGCTTGCTTGCTTCCGTCTGAAATCGGACAGAGCAACTACTTGCTTCGGTTTGATTTGACATATGGATTCGGGCAGGGCAACTGCTCCTTTTGGGATTTTTGAACCGGTGAAATAGGGCAGAAACCTAGTTGGGTAGCTAGGGTTCACTTTGGCCAGAGAGTTTTAGTGTTTAGGGAGAGATTTGGCAGCTTGGCAAAGCTTCGGGGTTAGAAGGGAAATAACCTCGGCGTTCTCTCGGGAGAGTTTTCATAAACTGCGAAGTGTAACTATGTTTTTTCACTGCTCGGGAGCCTTTATTTATAGGCTGGGATCGGAGTTTCCTTTGTCGTTAAGGAACATCAGTCGTGCTTCAACAGCTTGTACTGCGCGTTTAAGGAGTTGCACCAAAAGCCAACTGCACCAATGAATTTGAGGCTGTGGGCGCTGCCTATGGCCTTTGTGGGCGCGACGCCCAGATAGAGTGTGGGTTGTGCACCCTTCCTTTTTTCTTTTGATTTTGGCACTTTGGCCCCTGCAATTCACTGTTTATGCATTCTTTCATTCTTTTGCATTTTAAACCATGTAACTTGACATCCGCTAGTCCTTTTAACATGTTTTGATATTTTATGGCATGTCATAAAACATGGGTACGAAATTGGGGTGTCTACACCCTTTCATCTTTCCGAGCTCCTTCTAGCGGATAAGTTAACCACAAACGGCCAGCGGAAGATATTCATGTTGATCAACAGGCTACTCGTTCCTGAACTAATGATGTTGTTCCCAGGGATGCCACGCGGGGACGATCTGTTACTCCAACCACAACTGCACGTACACCTCCTCCAACCACCGAGTTACCTCCTCTTTCCAGCCATCGAGAAGTCTCCTCAAGGGGAGGCCAACCTAGTTGGTTGAGGGCCAATTTCGTGATGCCCGTAACCCAGGATAGGGTCGGGGCTTGGTTAATGAGGTTTCTATAGTTCCACCTTTTGGGGGAATAAATCTGTTGGAAAAGGGATTGAAGATTGTTGTTTGCGGGCAAGGTATCCTGAAGAGGGTTGTGCATCATGGCTCGATGCGAGCGAGACAACGATACTCCCAATAGAACCCTGCTCGGGGGAAGTAGTGTTGCTCGTGAGTGAGGTATATTTCCTTGATTGCGATAAACTGTACATGTTTAATGCTCTTGTTTCTTATGTATTTTCCTTTCAAGTAGTTTGCTTCTAAGGTCACTCTTCTACATAAGCGTGGAGACGAGTAGAAAGAAAAAACAAGCTATTTGGGCAAGGAGAACAAAAAATTGGAGGATGCTGCCCGTATCTTGAAGGGGGACCTAAAGGCCAAATATGAGGAAGTCATGTCAAAAGTTGATGAGCTTACAAATCTCGAGGAGTAGATCAATCACCTGAAAACTTAGGTTGATTTTGCTCAAAACACATAGGTGACCGCTCAGAGTTGTGTCACCAAGATAATGCGGAAGATAGAGGAGGACCGGCTCGCTGCCAAGCAGAGATAAAATAATATGTGCGAGGAGCTTGCCCGGGAAATTGAGGCCATTAAGGCTGTTGTTGTGGAAGAATTTACGGGGTCCAAGACCCTTGATGACATGATCGACGCCAAGATGATCACCTATTATTAAAAGGGAGTTAATCACGTGTTTTGCATGTTTGTGAGCAGTAATTTGCCCGGGATTACTCCGGAAATGATGGCGGGGTGGGTAGCTGCTTTACCTTGGTGTACAGAGGCTAGGAGGAGTCATGCTCTAGTCCCCTGCAATGATGATGAATTGGGGATCATTTCCAATAACGATCGGGAGCTAGGTACGCTGGAATGGGTTCTTCCAACTCCAGTTGCCAATAACGTGGTGGTTCAGATGTGCGCCATTTTTGAGCGGGAGTTGGAGGAAGAGAATGAAGAGCATGCCCCTAGATCAAGTGAAGCAGTTCCTCTTCCACCTCCAACAGTCGAGTAGACTCAGCCGCCTCCTCCTCCTAAAACTGAAGAGACCTTGCCCCCTCCTCCTCAGTTGGATGCCGAAGAAAATCTGCCTCCTCCACCCCCTCATGCTGAAGGTCCAACCGGCATGGATCGAATCTTCACAGAGATATCTGGGGCTGGGGCCGATGCCAATCAGGCTGATGTGTAATTTTGTTGTTTATTTGCTAGGCCTGCAAGCCAAAACATTTTGATATCCTTTGTTGTAATTCTTCCAACTTTCTGAATGGGAAATTGTATTTCTTTAATTATATTGTCGTTGTTTTGCTTCTTTTTTACATGCAATGACTTGTATAAATCGTTATGCAAAATTTTAGATAATCGGGCTAGGCCCCTCCTGGTCCTTTTTGCAGGCATCCAAATAATTGCCAAGGGGCTTGGTCCATTCTGTTCGATTAATCGAGCAGATTTACTTGGCGGCTTTAAGTGGGCATTGCCCTGGCTGATCGACTAAAAATCAGAACCATTAGAAGCATACTATTTAGGTTGGATAATTGTTGAACATGATAACTCCTCCATCTATCCGCTTATCATGCAAAGTTGTCAATAACTATCGGGTTGTGAACGGGTCCCTTTTCCTATCGAGGCATTCAAACTATAATAAGAGCCGGACATGGCCTCATTTATCCGTTTGTCAGGACAAAGTTGTGCTCATATTAGGTCGATAACGATTATCATTTGACCGGATATGGCCCTGCTTGTTCGATTTGCGAGCAAGGCTTGTTGAACAATTTTGGCGAAAATAATTTTGAACAAAAGATATTGTAACAAATGATTTTATAATAGACTTTTCTCATTAAAATTCTCAAAGTGATACAGCTGAAAGACATACAACTTTAATGATAGTATTTCTTCAAATAATCTTTGCCTTCTTGATTCTGGAGGGTGTAAGTTCACTATGTAATAATTTCTGTGATCTTGAACGGTCCTTCCCATTTCGGTGAGAGTTTCCCATGCACTGCTCGATGTCCGATGACCTCGATCTTTCTGAGCACCCAATCTCCAATCTGGAAGTATCTTTCTCATACTTTTCTATCATGATGAGCCTTTGCATTTTGCTCTTAGTTAACCATTTGATGTCTGACATCTAACTTTTGTTGCTCAAGCAAATCCAGGTCGATTGTTCGAGCAAGCTGATTATCTTACTCGTTATAATGGGCAACTCGGTAGCTCGGGAAAGAAGTTTCCATTGGTATTATGGCTTCTGATCCGTAAGTTAGGGCAAAAGGCGTTTCTCCTGTTGATCCCCTAACTGTTGTTCTGACCGCCCATAAGACTACATGTATCTCATCATTCCACTTTCCGGCTCAGCCTTCCAAATTTATTTTTAAAACGTGCATGATCTGTTTACTTGTAACTTCTGCTTGTCCGTTTCTCTGTGGATAGGCGATTGAGGATTGCCAATGTTTGACTACATCTTTTTGCAGGCCACCATGAACTTGTTAGAAAATTGAGTGTCGTGATCGGAGACAATAGCTTTGGGGAGACCGAAGCGGCACCAGAGATGTGATCGTGCACAAAGGTGATCACATTATTTTCGGTAATGTTGGCCAGTGGTTTCACTTCAATCCACTTGGTGAAGTAGTCAATGGCCATGACATCATACTTAAATTCAGACTGAGCAAGAGGAAAAGCTCCAATCAAATCTATTCCCCACATGTCGACTGGAGTCTTCTCGGTTGAGGGCAGCCTGGGAATACCTGTGAATTTATGGCATTTGTCACATTTTTGTACGTGCGTAGTTGCATCCTTCCTCAGAGTGATCCAATAGTATCACGTGAACAAGATTTTTTCTGCTAAAGTTCGGGAACCTGGATGGCCTCCACAGGCTCCTTCATGGACCTCATAGAGTAGTGCTTGAGTCATTTATGGTCGGACGCATCGAAGCATTGGTCGAACTTTGGAACACTTGTACATGACTCTTCCCACCACCGCATACCGACACACCTAATTCCGGACAGTTGTGCTTTAGATTAAAAAAAGTGTGAATTTTGTGCGTAGTTATAAAGCTGAGTACACCATAGTATCTTCATGCTTTCTTACAAGCAACCCATGTTTGATTCTTAAGTTCTATGCCTTGACAAGGAGGAGGTGGGCCCTTAAAGGATCGACCTACCAGTGAAGTCGAAGCAATATCATGTTCATCAATACAACTACATTCACTTGATGGTCAAGCTTACCCACTCTTTTAGTTTTTTGTCCGTAGGACTTGGATTTTGATTACTTTCTTTGATTCACTTTTCCTTATCTCAACCATTCATGAAAAAAAAGTTCAAACATTGAAAGTTAAGTCATTCCATCCTTAGTCAAATGAGGTATATCCTAAATGATTTGTGACAAAGATGGAGATTATAGTTGATAGAGACGATATGCTAGGGTATTTGGTTGCAACTTATGGTACTCTAAGCACGATCAATTCATGGATTTCAGTATTGCATGTCCATATGAGCTTGGATGCATAAGAGTACTTTAGAAAGGTTAAAAATTGGTAATTCATTATTTTGACATTTCAGATAAAGTGCAGGGGTAGACTTTGTATTTTTCTAAATACTACGCCAAACGACGACGTAACTATTAGCGAGCCGAGCCCCCGAAGATCTGCGGCTTCTGCCTATTGGCTATTGCACATTGAGAGATCCAAACATACAAAACCCGATCACTCCTCACTTACCTCTCTCTCTCTCCAACGATGGCGTCTCCTAAACACTTCGCCACCGCCGCCGGCACCCTCCGAACCCGGCTAACCACCAGTCTACGCCAAAGAGGAGGCGGTGGAGACGGACCAAGCCGGTGGACCACCCCCGGTCACCAAGAGCGTGGCAACGGTTACCTCTTCAACCGAACTCCTCCCCCACCGGGTCAATCAAGGAAGTGGGAAGACTGGGAGCTCCCTTGCTACGTCACCAGCTTCCTCACAATCGTCATTCTCGGTGTTGGACTTAACGCCAAGCCCGATATGACCCTCGAAACATGGGCCCACCAGAAAGCCCTAGAACGCATTGCCGCTGCTTCGTCATCTCCAGCCGATGAATCCGACTGATTTTACGATCTGGGTAATGCTTTAATTTGACTTTGACGTGTGGGATCCGTTTTGGAATTATTTGATTTGGTGGGAGGGTAACGGGTTTTGTGGGTCGAAGTCATGTTAGGGTTTGTGAAGTTAATGTTGATATGGGTTTTTTGTTGGTTGGTGTACTACAATAATGTTGACGAAAAAAATTTGGGCCGTCAGGCTAGGCTTGATTACTGCTGCTGCTATCTTTTTGGCTCTTTAATTTGGATGTTTGGATATGACAATGTTCTAGTACTTTACATGTTTTTTGACCCGTTAAGTCGGTTTTCGATGTTCATAAACATGTCAGCTTCGTAATTTTGTGAATTTTTGATGTTTTGAGTTTCATCCTAATTCGTTTTGTAGCAAATTTATTGTTATGATTAGTTTAGGGAAATTTAGGATTTCTATTGTGCCAATGGTTGTTTGCATCTAAAGTCACTTGAATGACAATGATCAAGGAAGATGTGGCTTGTCTATCTTGCATTGGATGTGACCAAGCAAAATATCGAAAAAATAAATTCATGTAGCTGACCAATTATTTTGGACGAAAGGGATTGAGTTGAGTGTTGTACATATGGTTGTCTTTATGTAGGCTGAGAATGGACAGTTGTTTATAGACTGTTAAGTTGGAATTGCGTCATGGGTTATTTGTGGGGAGCTTGTGTTATCTTTGGTTTAAAATGAATATGCGTTGATCATCTGTTCTTAATTTTTTGTTAAATTCTAGGTGTTTATATGGATTCTAAAGATGTTCTTTGATTTAGAACCTATTGGCTTTTGTTATGGTATTGGTAGAAATAGAACACAGATTTATTCAAGTGTTTTATCATATACTTATTTGGATCCTAAGTACTCTCCTTGAGGTGCTCTATGTGTCACGTTAATCATAATATTTCCTTAACTCTTCACAGTTTGACATTGATAACCAAGACTGTATGAAACTTCTGCATGTGTTGGATTTGGTAGTCAATATAATAAGATACACTAGTGTAGTGCTGAAAGATAGAGGTGAGATCAGATGATGATGTAGGACTAGATACGAAAATCAAAGCCCACAGGCGAGTTATGGAGAATAAAGACAGTAAGAAAATAAAATATGGTTTGTCACTCTTGCATGGGGTCCACTTGTCTGCTGACCGCAAACTCTTCACCCTTGCAAGGTATGTGGCAATGTCCTGAATCAAGTAAGTATTTGAAGATGTTTTAAATAATGGGAAGACTCCAATGTACTGTATCAAAGTGTGACTTTGTGCTTGTGTGTAATGGGAGTTTCTTGTCAGGATATAGGGCCAAACCCCACTGTAGAATACCTGAATAGCAATCAAGGTGAGACTGAAACTCAAAATGAACGTATAAATTGCCAGTAATTTCCCCATCTAAATCTTTGGTTGGTTATGAACTTTTCCGAATGATAGACTTAATCATCCGTGGCATAAACTCACAAAGAAGTGTATTACTGTATAGCATGTAGTGTTATTCCTTCTTTTTACAGAATTATTGATGATTGTAGCATGCAGCCAAATTCATTTCATCTATATTTTGTGGAGTTTATACGTTAGAGATGGAATAAGAAGCTTGGACTAGTACCGTGATCTTTTTCCAAGTTGCTTCTTTGGCATCATCCATAAGTTACATCTATGATGAGCTTCTTATTAGGTTTTTGTAGGCCTAGGTGGTCGGAACCGATGAGTTTTGTTTGTGTCATAATTTTTTAGTTCCCTACTTAATGGTATCTGCTATCCTAATGTTTGGTAAACTTAGGTTAATGTATTACTGGCCAACTGTTAGTTGTTAGTATTTAGTGGAGTGCTTCAGGGAGGGGCAGAGAAGATAATGTGGAAGGAGGGTTGCAGGAAAGAATGGGGGCAGTCCTTAGGATCAATATGGTCTTTCTCGTTAGGTCCCTTATTAGCGACTAGTTGAGTTGCTTTTGACTAGTTGAGCAATCAAAAATTCCGTGGGCATTCTGCTTGATCGTTTTTTTTTTTCCATTGGATAAGTGCCTGCCTGAGGAAAGGACATGTCCTTTGTGCTTTCACATTAGAGGAGTTCGTACATGTCCTTTGTGCTATCACGCATGACAGTGTTCTAATCAATCTCTGCTTGTTTGATCTTGCAACGAACCTTTTTACTGTGATCATTGTATTGGAGAAACAAAAGCAAAAACTGCCGATGCAATCTTGCAATTTCTTCACTAATTTCAACGCATTGGGTGCTGATACAGTTTCATACATTCATGTAATGCCAATCTTCTGATTGAAAACAGGAATTTCATAAAATTTCTCTCTGCAGAAAACACTGAGAAGTTGTTCATATCAAAGAAACTTTGCAACTTCCTCAGACACCCCAAATAAACAAGTTAGATCCAATTTTCTCCATCTAGTACTTCCACGGCTGCCATTGACGCACAGGTTTACTGATACAACGTCTCAGTTGAACCCACCATTGTTTGTGATGGTGATGGAAGTTCCAACATGACATGAACGCAAATGCCAAAAGTTTGCATTTTCAAGACAGCCATATAATCGAGACCTGACCAAATCATAACCAGAAGAAGTTTTCACTTTTAAGGTCTTGTTTGTTGCAGTGTTTTGAAAACGTAGTTTTTTCAATACACAACGTTTTTGAAACGTAATGTTTTTAAAATACAGTTTTTTTCTTATAAATACGTTTGAGAAGCTATTTTAAAACACTATTTTCATAAATAGAGTGGTTGTGTAAATGCAATATATTTTAAAAACACTTTAAATTGGAGCGTTTCAAAACGTTGCGTTGAAATACTTTAAAAGATAAATCGCTACATTTTTTGCCAGCGTTTTGGTCAAAACATTCCAACAAGCACTGAGCCAACGGAGAATATCATAAAAATTTACCAGAAGTCTCTAGATGAACATCTCCACAGACTTGCGCATTTTGTTTCTTCAGAAGAAGAATCGCATAAACAATTACCAGTAGTCTCCACATGAACATACTCCACGAACGATATGATGGAATCGGCTTTTATCTCTCAGAAACACTTCTCGTCCATAGACCTTAGATGCAAACTTGGCAAAATTATGGCAATCCAAACAAATTCGAAGATTTTTCATTATTCTGACAGGCTTTCCTTCAGATGCATAAATCAGGCCAAATGCCAGTGCCAGTTTCTCACTATGGCCCAGCAGCAGCTTCTCCTTCTGTTCATCATCTACATCATGTAAAACACAACTCAAATCTGGAGAATAGCCTTCTTCCTTAAATTTTACTGCAAGTTCTTTCACCTTGTCAGAAACCTCTTCCTTTCTTGGATGCGATCGTTCGCTTGCATGAAATGTATGAAGGGTTTGGTCAAGTTCAATCCAACTCTTTCCTGGCTGCTTCATAACTGCTTTCTCTTTCATCAAATCCCTCATCATTCTTGCATCTTCCCATCTTCCCGCAGATGCTAATAAATTAGAAAGTATTACGTAATTACTGGGATTTTCAGGCTCTATTTCTAGTAGCCGTTTACCAACATATTCCCCAGCATCGACATTGCGGTGAAGTCTACATGCACCTAAGAGTGAACCCCAAATAGCAGCAGTTGGTTCAATTGGCATTTGTCCGACAACATCAAGAGCCTTTTCTATCTGGCCACTTCGACCAAGCATGTCGACTACGCACCCATAATGCTCAATGTCGGGTTCAAATCCAGCTTTTCCACTCACCATCTCATCAAATACTTGCAGCCCTATGTCTTCCATTTTTCCATGGCTGCAACCTGATAATACAGCCAAATACGTGACTTTGTTAGGTCTAACCCTGTTTTCCTTTCTCATCAATTTGAAAAGCTCAAGCACCTCTCTTCCCATCCCATGCTTGCTATATCCGACAAGCATTGCATTCCATGAGATAACAGTTCTCTCCAACATGTTTTTGAATACCCTCCTAGAGTAGGTCAGCTGGCCACATTTAGAGTACATGTCAATTAGAGAATTCTGAAGAACCGCGTTGGATGGAAGTTCAGACCGAAGGAAATGGCCGTGAACTTGCTTGCCATGTTCAAATGCGGCAAGCCCTGATAATGCAGTCAAAACACTGGCATAAGTAACATAATTACAGGCCATTCCTTCCCTCTGCAATTGACGGAATATCCCTAATGCCTCTTCATCGAGACCCAATTGGGCATAGCCTGAGATGATAGCAGTGCAAGAAACAACATCCCTCTCTGGTAGGCTTTCAAACACGCTACGGGCTTCATGGATGCTATTAGACTTGGCATACATGTCAAGAAGCGAGCTTCCAACAAAAATATGGGAGTCAAAACTGGACTTGATTATAAGATTGTGGATTTGCCTTCCATAGTCAAGTCCAGGAGCCCCTGTGCAAGCAGTAAGCACAGTCGCAAAGGTGAACTCGTTTGGCTCGGTACCTGTAAAATTTTTATGTCACAACCAGCATGTAAAAAGAAAGTGATATCACCATGTTTCAGAGGCATACCCACTCTTCAAACACCCAGAAAGCTCGCATAATTTGTAATAGTAGTTCATCAACCAGCATAGACAGAGCATATATTTGCAAAAGATACCTGATCTTAACATCTCTACAAAAAGATTGAGAGCTTCAGAGGTATACCCACTCTTCAAATACCCAGAAATCATCGCCGTCCAAGAAACCACATTCCTTTGAGGCATTTCATCGAGCACCCGCAACGCGTCCCACAAAAGCTCACACTTTATGTACAACACAATCAACCTAGTTTGGAGATACACAGATGGTTGATAATGAGTTTTGATCATGTGAGAATGGACCCTTTGGCCTCCTCTAACGGCCTTTTGCTTTACACACTCGTTTAACAGTGTGTCGTAGGCATGGAAGTTCATGTTAAGGCCTTGTTTGGCCATTTCTAATAAGGCATTGGTCAGGTAACCGTTGGAGGACAAAGATTTGATATTTGGAATTGGCGGGAAGGGAAGAGTGGTGGCATGGCGTGTGGAAGGGTGGGTGATGGAAGAAAATCCATGTTTGGGAACATGGAAAAAAGTAGTTAGTTTTTCTGAGCATTTTTCAAGTTCAGAGTGTGTGGAACATTTCTGTCAATTGATGAACTCGGTTGCAATTTATGAGATGGTAAATTGAGAGGAATTCTGGTTTTCGGGTACGTATATCGGTATATATTTGTTCCAAAATTATTGTCTTGTTTGATCCGAAATATGAAATTAAATTAAGGAAAAATAATTGAGCTTGATTTTAGGGATTAGATATGTGTTTTAATTTAGTTTAATTGAGTTTTTTTAATAGAAGAAGGGTAGTTTTAATTATTAATATGCTTTGATGTGTAGATTTCTTTCAAACAAGCATAATTAAAGTAACAAAGAAAAATTAAATGGGTAAGTAGTTGTTTCTTAAAATGGAAAGTTAGATACATAACAGTTATTTTTTAAAATGTAAGAAAGAAAAAAAACATGACTAAGTACTAGAATTTCAATACCATCTAAAGTTGGGCCATTTGGATCCATGATTCGTTTCCTGGTTCGCAATTTTCTTGGTAGTTTGTGGTAGGAGTCGTAAGTATTTCGAATCGAACCGAACCGTATGAAGATTGAATCGAACTGAACTATTCGATTTGATTCGATTTTATGGTTTAAATAAAAAAATGTAATCAACTTATAAAACATAAATAATAACATAGTCACACTTCTGATTAAACACATAGTAACTTTTAGATAAGTGTTTTGAGGCTATATTTCAGTAGTACCAACATATAAACAAACAAAAAGATGTTAACTGTTTAGTATTTATTCCACTCACAGGCATTGTTGATTCAATGTTCAATCAAAGAAAAACGAAGAAAAACGGGTTAAAGAAGAAGAGCAGCTCCCAAGTTATGGAAGCTCAGATCGGAGAAGACGATGAAATGAAATGGGTTGTCTGGATGTTAACCGATACGTGGTATATCAATTGTAACTCATTACACATTAACACACTCAACCCAACCTACTAATTACCCAACACAACCCATTAATATTTTTGGGTTGAAGCGGGTAACTAGTTTCAACCCAATAATATTAACGGGTTGGGTTGAGTCGGATTACAACGGGTCGGACCCGTCACCCATTAAGGTATAGACAAATAATATTACGAGCTAAGATATATATTATTATAACGAACTTTAGTGATAAAGTCGTTGAATGATTAAGTTAATAATGATTTAGAATTAGGGATGTCAAATTTAAACCGAACAGTAGATACTCGAACCAAACTGAACTGAACCTACGTTGATGGTTATTAACTGGTTTGACTGAATATGAGGTGGGTAATGAGGAATAACCGAAATGAAAAACCGGGGAACAGTTTGACTTTGGTATTAGCAATACTCGCCCTGTTCCTTGAAGTGTTACCCGAACTGCTTATTTTACTAATATAATTTTACCCTTATCCATATAAATATTAATCATATAATCTAGGTATATATATGTTAGATGTATACCACAAAAACCTTAACATCATTCTCAATCACGCGAAATTGTCACTTAGTCCATTTAGTCGTTTGCTTCTCTTCGTCACTTCATGACTTGCATCTCCGGCAGTCGGTAGAAAATTTTCGATCAATCAAACATATTTACAATCACCTATAACAATTGACCAGCCAAGAACTATTGACATCTCAACAAAATTTGTTTCTCTCCTATGTTTGACTGTCTCTCTCTCACCTTCTGACTTTCTTTATATATCGATAAACAAGGTTTGAGGTAAAATTCGGTAGATTTGGAAAGTGATGATTTAATACGTACTTGCTTTGCGAATTAAATTAGTTTCTTATTTACCATAAAAGATTGTATTACTTAGGAAAATAAAAATAGCCGACCTTGAGAAAGTGCGAGAGACGCGTTAGCCATGGCCTCCCAAGTTTGGAGGCCACCGCAACACACACACATGTATATATAGACATATTTGTATATACTAATATGATTTTTAGGCATCTTTTTTATTTTATGAGAAGAAAAAATGGATCTCTTTTAAAAAACACAATATGCTTTCATATTTGTAATATTAATATAATTTAGGTCCCTATTTTTATCATTAAAAAAAGAGCTCAAAGATTAGACTTGATTTAATTTAGGTCATCCTTTAGTGAAAAAAAAAAAAAAGAAGTATGAAGAGTTCTATAACATTATAAATCTTCGGTTCCTTTTCGTAACATTAAATTATTCTATATATGTTTGTAACCCAAAAAATTAATAGAACTTAATTTTGGCTTAGTAATTTATTATTGTATAGATTTGATATAAATTTTGTGTAAATTTTATAATTAAATAATTATATTCTAGGTTTATAGTTAGACACACACACAAATTATTGTTGTCTTGAGAGTCTTATTTTTCTTGTTTTCTGCATGCCTCTAAAAAGTTAGATCGGCTTTAATCATGACTAATCAATTCTTTTACACTTTTATGAAATATCCAAGATTATGTTTATGTATGTAATATTATTGTTACGTGTAATATGTATTTGTATATGTGATTTATTGCGTATTGAAATTTTATATCCGTAATTTTGTTTGTAAGTATATTGTGATTATATATTTGTATATTGAATTTATGTCGTACACAACTTCTTCGACTTATGAGCTTTTATGAACATGATTAAAATTACTTTTAAGTAGAAATAATATATTTTTTTTATGAACTTGATTAATAAGCAAGTTATTTGAAAGTTAATTTTTGAGTGTTTTGAACGAAAACATTAGTTTGACTGAATCCCCGTGAGTATTCTATGATTAACCATTACTCATGAGGAATGGATAACGGGGGTGTGAATTGATTCCCCGCTGAGGAATGAGGTGGTTATGGAGCACAAATTTGAATTGTGAAATGAATGTGGATATGATGTATAACTGTTCTCGAGCTACCCATTGTCATTCCTATTTAGAATGCTCATGACTTTACTTAGAAATGAGTATATTTAATCTAACGGTACAAAAAACTAAATAGATTTGATCTAACGACAATAACGTTAAAACTTATAATAATATTACGAACTAGAGCTCGAATATCATAACCGTAGGAAATGTAATGAACCGCAAAACGAATAATATTTCAAAAAAAAAAAAAAAGAAATGAACCGCAAAACAAACGCGGCCTTAACTTTCCATTGGTGTTGTACAAGACATATTTTGATCTAGCTGATAAATTATTGTGTATACAAACCCGAGTGGAACTTGAGCAAAGAAATATTATTTACAGTTGAAGGCCTAAAATCCAGAGGATTATTCCACTTTCCCGACGGATCTTCAGACCATCTCATGTTCACATTCTCGACCTCCAAACCTTTGATATGTTCCATTATGATCCCGGCTGTGCTATGATTGACTAGTCCTTGGCACCCAGGTCTGTAGTCGACCAATCCATCTGCATAGTTAGTCCATCTTCTGTACGTGAGGTTTACGTTCAAGAATTTCAGGTTGTTTAGGGTTCCACCTTTCGAACCCGATAAAAAGATTCCGTTTTCAGAAGTTGCAGTGATGTTGACAAACTGTATGTTTGAGATGGAGCCAGTTTTTGATTCCCAGTCTCTTGGGCAGGTCGTCACGTAGATTGGCTCCGCTCTTCCCCACCACGATGGATCGTAATATCTTGTGGTGATGTTCATATTGGAAAAGGTTATGTCACTTACATTTCCTGCAAAATAACAAGTTATCAGTAATACATGAATGCTCTTTTGTTTGACGGAAAATGATCTTCTATCAAGGAAAATGACTCGCGGATTTGAGCTTTGTAAATCATTTTCCAGAAAATGAAACTACTTTTCTCCCACTTTTGTATCAACTCTATAAAGAGTTATTCACTTATTTTCCCCACTTGTTTGCGTGAAAAGAACATGCCCAATACATTTATAAGCCATATTTTCGAGTATTGCAAAACATATAAATAAAGCATTTAACATGAAAAAGACTTGCCAAAATCTTTTTCTACAAGTGTTTTCCGTGAAACAAATGGAGTCTAGGCTGAGATAAAAAACGCAAAACGTTTTTGAAGAATACTGCTTTCTAACAGGATTTTGTATGTATAATTCTTGCACAATCTTCCATTCATCACAATATGCAAGCCTAAGTATTGTGATTAAGTTATATCAATTGCAAAAATACAAGAGGAAAGAAATGGTATTACCTCCATCGCGTATCTGGAAGCCAAGCCCTCGATGAGAATCTACTATGGTGATGTTATTAAACAACAGGCCTTTGAAATTGTGCCAACTTGCACTACCAAATTTGATCGCTGAAGATTTTGTTCGGATCCAACAGTCCGTGGCAGTTAGATTGTAGAGAGGGCCATCGTATGTTTTTGGGCAGATGGCATCGTCTCCAGTGTTGATGTTGCATCTTGTGATGACTGTATTATTCGAATCGTCTATGTCTATTCCATCGTTGTTAGGGGTATTGAAATCTCCATAGATTGAAACGTCTTGAATGGATGTGTTATCACATTGTACTAGGTGCAAGCTGCAATAGCAAACTTGATTTACTCTAAAGAGAAGACAAGGAGAAATTTACGAAGCTGTAATGAATCAAACCGAGTTGAAATACAGACTTGAGCTCGTCTAACATTTGAATTCAAACAAAACTCAACTTGTACATTCAACGAGCTAAGGTCCACTCATGAACCACCTGTTTGAGCTCGACTACATTGTTTGCCATAAAATCAGATTTCGTAGGTAAATTATGATCTTACGTATGTTATAATTAACATTTTCTTACGTTTGATTCGAGTTTAGCTTGATGAAGCTCACCTAACCTTGAGTCCAAGCATGTTCATCATGAATCAAATCGTTCACTAAGGGATTTCAACCTAACTCGAACCAAACTTGAACAAGGTCAAAATTGCTGAACATAAATTACAATCACAGTTCGAGCTGGAGCTCAAACAGACTCAAACTGTCAAAACTCAATGCAGAACCAACTAATAGTACGAATGGTAGGTTAGATGAATAATATCCAATTTAAAATTGAAGGTCTCTGATTTTAATTCAAAACTCATTGCAGAACTTATTACAACTAATAGTACATATGTAAGGAATGACTAAGTAGGCTTAATTCTACTTTGTAGATGAAGGGCTTAATTCTATCAAAAACAAAAGTAATAATAATAATAATTATTATTATTATTATAATAAATAATAATAATAAAAGGAATTATAATAATATTAATAAATAATAATATGAATAATGATAATTGTTATAATAATAATAAAAATAATAAATATAGTATTAGTAATGATTAATATAATAATAATAATTATTATTACTATTATTATTAATGCTAATAATAATAATAATAATAATTAATATTAGCAATAATATAGTAAAAATAATTGTAATGATAATAATAAAAGTAATATTAATATCAATATTATAATAATAATAAAATATAATATTAATAATAATAAAATCAATAATAATAATATAAATAACATTAATAATATTAATATAATAAAATAAATCTAATAATAATAATAATAATAATTAATATTAGCAATAATATAGTAAAAATAATTGTAATGATAATAATAAAAGTAATATTAATATCAATATTATAATAATAAAATATAATATTAATAATAATAAAATCAATAATAATA
This sequence comes from Codonopsis lanceolata, assembly GCA_013146195.2. Lineage (NCBI taxonomy): Eukaryota > Viridiplantae > Streptophyta > Magnoliopsida > Asterales > Campanulaceae > Codonopsis > Codonopsis lanceolata. Next base: position 56,631,978 of record CM028381.1, read on the forward strand.
ATATAAATAACATTAATAATATTATTAATATTTAAATACAATAATAATAATAAAGGAAATAATAATGATAATAATAATAGAAATAATTAATAATAGTGATAATATTAATATTAATAATAATAATAATAAATAAATAAAATAAATAATAATGATAATAATATGATTAAAATTAATATCATTATTATTAATAATAGTAATAAATAATAATAATAATAATAATGTAAATCACATTTTATGATGATGTTATTTAGTCTTTAAATTTGATTTCAACATTATTTCAACTTATTAATCAAACACACATAACTTGCATCTTAACTCACCAACACATGGCAAGTCGGACAAGGAGAATCTGTCGTATATGAAGAATCTGTCTTACCAAAAAAAAAAAAAATATATATATATATATATATATATAACCGAAGTTATCCAAAATTCCGAATCCATTGAATATTTTCTTTTCAGTGAGCACCGGAAAAGCATTATTGGTTAGCACTTGCTCAATCAACTGTGTGTGTGTGTAAGAGAGAGAGAGAGAGAACGCACCACCAGTAAGCAGGCTGAGTCAACTTGACATCCCAAACCGTGACATCCTTACACCGGAGAAAGCCAACCAACCTCGGCCTACACTCATCTCCCAAGCAAGCCCCAGTTTCATTCCAACTCACCATCACATTCTTCTTCTCCTCAAACCTCTTCACAAACTTCAACCCTTGCCCATTTATTTCACCTCCTCCCGTTATTCCTACCCCCTCCGCATCCTCTGCCAACACCACGTACCACCTATCAACCTCCGCCGGATAATCCTCCAGACTCGTTCCTCCCAAAATCGTCGCGTTCTCCTGCACTTCTAGTACGACGCCGGACCGGAGAAAGATCGTTGCTGTTAGGTAAATGCCTGGGGGGAAGATTACGCGGCCGCCTCCCAAGGCGAAGATGAGGTCGATGGCTGATTGGATCGGCATCGTGTCGTAGTGGATGCCATCTCCGGTGGCGCCGTAATCGGTGACAGCGGTGGAGTGGGGGCGGGAGTGAGGGAGCTGAATGGATGACGTGGAGGATATTGACTGGACTGAGAAAGAGAGAAGGGAAAGTAAGGTCAATAATTGGATGATGGGGAGGGAGGAAATTGTCATTTTCTTTCTTCTCCTCCTTCGCTAAGCAAAGAGGAAATGGTTTTGGTTATTGGATCGTTGTTTGGGCTTTATCAGCCCGATTTTTGAAGTATAATAAAATTTAAAAAAAAGCAATTTTACTTTTTAAAAAGTATAATACTCTCTCCATCCATCGATCTACGATGTCGTATTTTTGATTAGGCACCCTTCTTTAAAAAAATAAAAAAATAAAAAAATAAAAAAATAAAAAAATAAAAAAATAAAAAAATAAAAAAATAAAAAAATAAAAAAAATAAAAAAGAAAAAAGAAATTGACTCCTCTTCTCACGTACTCAAACCACATTTGCAAAACTCTATATGTTGCTTAGTATTGAAACCAAAAAAATCAATTCAACTATACTAACATCCTTTGGGATAAAAGCAATAAACACCTATCCAATAATGCATTTTATTTCACACAATAAAAACGTCGACTTACTTGAATAACCAAAACTACCAAGATATTATAAAATGTTATAATAAGACTATAATGGTAAACAATTATAGTATTTGTAGTATAAATATTAGGTACAATAATAGTGTGGGGATTAGTAGAAACTAGTGATACTCCCCTGCGTTACACGGTTTGTACACATGTGTAAAATTATATATTTAGTTAAAATTGAATAATATACCATTAAAAATTTTAGGCCAAATTACTTTTTACCCCCCCCCCCCAAAGTTTCCACCAAATCCCATTTTGCCACCTAAAATAAGGTTTGTCTCACTTTAGTACTCAAGATTGTCATTTGTCCCAGTTTGCCCCCTTTTTGTGAAGGGCGTTAGAAATAGTAACGAAAAAGGCATGTACATATCACGTGGGGGCTATTTTGGTCTTTTTTTCATCTGACTTAACTACTAGTGTTCAAATAGGGTTAAGATATACACAAGACACAAATCTTAATTCTGAACGAGAAAAAGTAGGGTATTCGACAAATTTTAAAAAACTTAGTTTGAGAACTTTATTTGACGGAGGAAGCTATCAATTTGAGAGCTCCCGAAAAAGAAGTCAATTTGAGAACTTCATTCATTATAAAAATTGTAATATATTTTGCCTATCAGGTATGTAATATCCAAGGAACGTCGTCGCCCGAATGAATCTCCATCTTCTAGATCTGGTATTGACATAGTTTGATGTAATTTTGGGTATATGGAACTAGGGTTTTAGATCTATGAAACTAAGATTTTGGATTTTTAAATAGGAAGTTGGGATGGGTTGATTTTGTTTAAATGCGAATGAGGGACCAGGTTATGAAGTTTTTAGGGTAGTAGGGGAGCGATAGTGTGCCGGTGGTGGAGAAGAAGTAATCTATCGGTGGTGTATTTGGGTGAGATTCAAATGGAGGAGAGAGAGAGAAAGAGTGAGAATGAGTGTGTACCAGAGAGAATTAAAGAAAAGATAAAACTAAACGTTGAAAGTACTAAACTAGCACGATCTGAATGTTTGAAAGTACCAAAATAACCCTCACATGACATGTACATGCCTTTTTCTATTACCATTTCTAACGCCCTCATGGAAAGGGGGCAAATTGGGACAAATTACAACCTTAAGTACTAAAATGAGACAAACCTTAGTTTAAGTGGTAAAGTGAAAAGTAATTTGGCCAAAATTTTAATATGGACAAAATAAACAAAGATTAATAAATATTAAAATTAAAGATAGAAAATCACATAAAGTTGAAAAGGTTGTTATAAATTTTGGAATACTTCTTTATATACAACATTTTGTCATTAACATATACTGCTATTATAAATACCACTATCACATTTGAAATTACTGGCGTGTAATATATATTTTTATTTATCATATATTTAATTTTAAAATACAAATTTGTTTGTATATGAAGTTTGTTAATTTTTTAATAAAATACATCGGATATGTAATTTTATAATCCATATCTGTAATTTTTAGATATGTTTTAAAACAGATACTCATTTTAGATTTGTAATTTTTAGGTTAATAATTTTAAATTATAGATCTGTATTTAAGAAAATATAATTTAAATATATATTTGTAATTTTTAGATCTTAGTTCTTGATGGTTTATCTGTATCTATAAGATCTGTAATTTTACTGGAGATCCATCATCATCCGAATTATTTATTTTACTGCACTTATTATCTATAATCATTAAAATAAACTCACAAACACAAATGTTTTAGATTGAAAACTGCATCATCAAATACTAGGTTTCCACATGTATATAAATAATTAACAAACTATAATTATGTCAAGTCAAATCAAAATATATATGAAGTTTTGTTTGAATGAGTAATGGTGGTGCATGTGTGTATTTATCATCAATGGTTAATTTAGATGATAGATCCTCTTATATATGAAGTTATGTGTGTAGTTTGTCAAATTTACGTAATTGTTTAGTGGTTTAATTTTTTAGCTTTTTTCGACGCTTAAAGACTGTTAAGTATATTACAGTATATCAAAATTGGGTTACATTATATCAATTTCAATCCTCTTATTGTCTATGAAGTTTTATATCGATGATTGATGAATAATTGTTATGTGTGTGTGTGCGCGTGTGTTTGTTTATCAGCAATGATGAATTTAGATGATATTGATAATAATGTGTGTACTTTGTTAAATTTACGTGATTGTTTAGTGGTGTAATTTCTTAACTTTTATTGAAGCTTAATGACTTGTCATTATTGGGGAAGCAATTATTTTAAATAGAACCTCTTAGATGTATTTTGATTCATAAAACTGACTAACTTATATATTGTGCTTTTACACATTAATTTAATATATCGTTTATAAATTTGATTGAATAATTATTTTTTAGTAACTCAATGTTGTTGATTTACTAATGTTGAAAATTTAAAAATAAAATATTAGTTAACCATTTTACGTATTTGAAATACATTTGTATTTCTCACATTATTTTGATTTATGGTTTATAAATTAATTTAATATATCGTTTATATAATTTTTTAATTAGTAATGAAATATTATGAAATATATGGGCACAATAGCTACCATAAAACTAATATTTAATTAAATGGAGGTGTATGTCGTTGATGTGTAAAATCAACGGTTTGAGGTTTTGTTTGTGTTTGTGCTTTAAGTTTTAACGGTTGAGGATTTAATGAAAAAGGTTTACGGTCAATTATTTTGGTTGATACGTGTTTTCACATGGTAGATGGGCAATTCATTTACGCTCATGCCTTTAGCAAAGATTTGACATTTTATTATATATCTCGATGAGATAATTTTTTACATAATATTTTCACTTAAATTTACAAACAACTAAAGCAAATACGTGGATATAGAGACCAAGAGAATTTGAATATAAATTTACAAACAACAAAAAAAAACTCACTATTTATCAGATGTGAGCAACTAAGATAGTTATTTAAAAAAATATGATTTCAAATATATAAATTGTATCCCTTTATGAATTTGTTTTATATAAAATGACATTATTTCGGATTATTTAGAGTATTTAGCATATTTAGTTTATTTCAAGTAAATATTTATTTAATTTTGTTGATTTTTTTAAAAATAGTATTTTCTTAGTTTTTTGATTTTCAAGTTCTTAATGTTTGACATATATTTAAATAATATTTTTTTTAGTTTTCTAAAACAAAATCTCAAAAAAAAAAAAAAAGGAGCAAAAGTCATGGTCAAGCTCCTAAGGCTGACTCCTTTGGTTACTAACGTTTAGGAACTAATTAGTCTCTAAATATTGAGTTCACTTGATCATAAATGCATTTACAATTAGGAAGCTTAGATATTTAAAAGATTTGGGGATTTTGATTGAATAAAAGAGATTTGGGGAAAAAGATTTGCTAATCCCGCCGAAGAAGAAGAAGAAGAAGAGACTACAATAAGATTTATGTTTGCTGGTCAATGTTTCAAACTAACTCCTTGTAAAACTATTTTTTAAAGTAAAAACTCTTAACATTTTCAAGGGTATTTTGGTCTTTTTAATGATTTTTGTCAAACATGGCGGAAATAAATGACTTAAGTGACCTTATTGGAGGCCTAAACCTAGTGATTAAAGTGAGGAAAAAAGTAATGTGTGTGAGCTTAATCAATAATTCATCGAAATATGGTGGTCAAATTAATATTTAAACCACACATATATATATATATATATATATATATATATATATATATATATATATATATATATATATATATATATATATATATATATATATATATATATATATATAACAATAAGGGAATCGTAGGTAACATATTCAATGGAGGTTATAATGTAAAATACTATAAAGGAGTAGCAGGCCACAATCAATCTGGAGGACCAAATCTTTCAACGGAAGCATTTGAAAAAGGAGTAGGTCTTTTGTGAGAGTGTCTAACGAATCCTAATTCGTAAGACATAGTTTCACTTTCTTTAGCCCATCAACACGGTGTGTCAGATTAAGGAGATCTATCTTACAGATATACCCGCAAGACATTCTTTTCTAAGTTTTTGACATGAAAAAGATGTGTTCCGTTGTTTTGGGGTGAAAACATTCTCTTGGCAGCTTAAGAAAATTTTATCCTTTAAAATGCTTAGTGATATATTTATGTGTAATTGTTAATAAACCAATTATTCTTATTTTATCCTTTAAGATTTTTTATTCTCTTTATATTTAAATTTTTTAAATATAATAGATCTCAGACAATAAAATATAATATTTATCTTTAAACGATGTTTTTACTAAATACTTGAATTTATTTTATTAGATTTGATAAAGTGAATTCTCAAATTATTAGATATGTATTTTTTTTCAAAAAAAAAACTTTTAAAAATTGTACAACAAAATAGAAAGTAAAACAAAATGATAGAAGCTCAATTTTCAACTCAGTGAAAAATTAAAAGGATTTGAATAATCTGGGGAGAGAGATCATTAGGGTTTCTTATCGAAGGTTAGGTGGATGAAATTTTGAAGTGTAGGATTAGACATCAAATGAAGGATTCTAAATGAAGGGTTGTATTTGTTTGACGGTGGATGTTGAATTTGGTTGGTGTTGAGGTGGTGTATTACTTATATTAATATTAATAGCTTAAAAAGGACAACTTACATGGCATGGAGCTTAAGGGCAGAGGTGAGATTTTAATGAGCTGAGTTTTATATATAGTAGGCCTTTTAGTGATTTTCAATGGTGTGAATTTTTTTATTTCTTATTTTGGAAATTGTCATAAGAAAATAATAGGAGAAATTGTTAGTCGATATCTTTTCTCAAACATTTTTTCTCTCCAGTCCAGCGTTATTTTTTCAACCGCTAAACTCCTTTTTCAAAATATTGTTCCTAAAATGCCCAGATCGTCTTCTTCAACAGCTTCGCCCAAAGGAGGAAGAAGAAGGCTTACGACGTATAAGAAGTAAGAAGAAGACGTAGGACATTTAATCTGGTTCAATATGATTTTGCATCGTAGTGCATCAATTTTGCAGCATGATGCAAAATTGGATCATGTGCTCCCTCCATCCCGGATAAAGATTCCTACTTTTTATTTTGGGATGTCCCAACTAATGTTCCTAAAGACTTTTGGTGTTAAAATTTTCTACCATTTTTCCTAATATATCCCTTCATTAATACTCCCTCCGTCCCTAAATTATCGTCCTCCTTTCCTTTTTCGTCCGTCCCAAAATAATTGTCCACTTTGAAACTTACCTTTTTAGAACATCACTTTTACCACTTTACCCTTACTTTTTCAATCTACTTTAATTATGGACCACATATGCATGGACATTAATGGAAACTACACATTAAACCAATATAAATAATCAAGTCAATTACTTTTTCTTAAACTGTGCGTCGGGTCAAGCAGGACAATTATTTAGGGACGGAGGGAGTACTATCATTATTGCAAATCCTAGAAAGAGAGTGAGTGTAATGGGTACATAATTGATGAGAAAGATAGTGTGTAATGGGTATTATTGTCACAACATATTTTACAATTTATCATTAATTACATTTCTTAATTCTTGTGTTTTGTCCATTACAAACATTTATCCGGGACGAAGGGAGTAATTAAAATTGATGTATTACGGTGCATAAATTCGGTGCAACACGATGCAAAATTGGATCGAGTGATTTAAATTGATGCATCGCGGTATAAAAATTGATAAAGAGCGGTGCAAAATAGGATTAAGTAATTAAACCGATGCATCATGGTGTAATAATTGATGCATTGTGGTGCAAAAATTGATACAACACGATACATTTGAGTGTGTAATTCGTAGCGTGCCTCAGGCTCATTAAAGGTATCGTTGTCTTTTCGCCATCAAAAGTGGCTTTTTCCGATATAAAAAAAGACAATGAACTGTAGCGATTGAAAACTTTGAGAAAGGGACTAGCCCGAATTTATCCCAAAATAATATCGTGACTGAATAATTTTGTTGAAATCTTTTGAATGAAATGTATTAAAGTCCTTATATTTATTTAGTCCATATGAAAATAGTAGCATGTCCAGATATTTTTTGTGTTTGTTTCTTTAATTTAATAATCTTATATAAATTATGTTGCAGAAAATGTTGCTTCCTGGCAGTATAATATTGGAGATTATAATAAATCATATGTATCAGCAACGGTACATATGGTGGTGAAAATGATGGTGTTGCAGCAATATAATGATCTTTTGGTTAATTTATTAGATAATTTAATCCAGTCAATGGTTGAAAGTAGAAATCCGTCATTTTTGAAGTTTTTTTTATGACGTGACATATTTTGCAAGGAAGAGCTATACATGGCCCGACGCATGATGTTGTTAACACTAGAAATGAATGCATGATTTCTAACAATCATTGAGAAGGAATAACACAAGTTTGTTTGAAGACATTCATTATATGGAGTTTTTGAATCGTATAAAGTGTTCAGGATCGCCCGACCATGAATTAAAACTTAAGATTAGTGTTCCGGTAATGTTGAGAAACATTGTCCATACTAAAGGGTTGTACAATGGAACAAAAATAATCATTACCAAGCTAGCTAGGGAATCACATTGTTAAAACAATTTTTTTGAATGAAAACAATGTTGAAGACAAAGTGTTTATACCAAAAATGTCATTGTCTTCGTCAAATGTGAGGCTGTCTTTCAAATTCCAGATAAGACAATTTACATCGGTAGTATCGTATGCCATGATAATTAACAAAAGTCAAGATCAACTATTTCGCATTTAGGACTCTTTTTGAATAAACCAGTATCCAGGCATGGTCAGTTGTATGTCACAGTTTTTAGAGTAACAAATCGTTCTTGGTTGAAGTTATTAATATCCGATGAAGATAGAAAACCAACAAATAAAACAACAAATATTGTGTATAAGAAAATTTTCCAAAATTTATAATATTACCAATAAAATGAAGTATTTCTATTTAAGTAGTTACCTCAAATATTACTTTTCTTAATTTATTATTTTGATTTGTTTTTTTTCGTTTTGCTTGAATATTATTTAATTTTAAAAATAATATCCATGTGTTTAACGCACGGGTGTAAAACTAGTTTAAAATATTTGGGGATTTTGATTGAATAAAAGAGATTTGGGGAAAAAGATTTGCCTAATCCCACCGAAGAAGAAGAAGAGACTACAATAAGATCTATGTTTGCTGGTCAATGTTTCAAACTAGCTCCTTGTAAAAACTATTTTTAAAAGTAAAAACTCTTAACATTTTCAAGGGTATTTTAGTCTTTTTAATGATTTTTGTCAAACATGACGGAAATAAATGACTTAAGTGGCTTTATTGGAGGTCTAAACCTAGTGATTAAAGTGAGGAAAAAAATAGTGTGAGCTTAATCAATAATTCGTCGAAATATGGTTGTCAAATTAATATTTAAACCTTATATATATATATATATATATATATAAGGGAATCGTAGGTAACATATTCAATGGAGATTATAATGTAAAATACTATAAAGGAGTAGTAGGCCACAATCAATGTTGAGGACCAAATCCTTCAACCGAAGCATTTGAAAAAGGAGTAGGTCTTTTGTGAGAGTGCCTAACGAATCCTAATTCATAAAACAGAGTTTTACTCTCTTTAGCCCATCAACACGGTGTGTAAGATTAAGGAGATCCGTCTTACAGATATACCCGCAAGACATTCTTTTCTAAGTTTTTGACATGTAAAAGATGTGTTCCGTTGTTTTGGTTGTTTTGGGGTGAAAACATTCTCTTGGCAGCTTCCACAGTTTGTGAGCAAATCAGGTTTACCTTGGAGGGGGTAAGAAAAAAATATTTTTGGAGGGAGAAAATTAAGGCTCCAAATTTTCTTCCTCAAACGAGAGTGGTTGCTTACATGATTTCGAGTGGAGTCAAATACTAGAGCCAACGGGGATGTGCATTGATTCAACATTCCACGGCACGGGAGGTGAAATAATCTCTTAGCTTCTCAATTGTTAGTTTGAGATCACCCACTAACAAGTCCTTTTCTCTGGATTCCTCGGCCAAAATCCCTTTCCCCAGACCAGACCCAACCTTTTGCCTTGACCTGAAGGAATTCCTGCAGCAAATCTCGGCAAATCTCGGGAGGAATTCATGCCGTAAATCTCAGACAATCTCGGTAGTGATGCCGTAAATCTCATACAATCTTGGTAGTGATTTTAGGAGATTTATTGAGTCCATTTCATTCACATATTTTCCATACTTTGTGAATATCCTTTCCTTGTATAGACATTAGGAAAATTATATATACTTACCTCCTTTTGTAACACATTATGTACATAATAATATTACAGAATTGTTCTTCTCTTTTGCTCTCATTTTATCATCTTTTCTTTTGCTCTCATTCTATCATGGTATCAGAGCGGGTTACGCTCTAAGCTTCCGCATTACTCCAAACAATAATAACCATGACAGAAGACAACACCAAGAAGGGAGAGACGTCTGCCGGTGGAGGAGCGATTGATGTAATGTCGCCCTATTTTATCTCGGCATCGGATAATCCCAACACAGTGTTCGTGAGCGACCTTCTTCGAGATGGGAATTTTGGATGAAATGGGTGGATGCAATGCCCTGTTTGCGAAAAATAAGTACGGGTTCGTTAACGGAACCATCCCAGTCCCGAATGAAGGTGCAGCGGACATGTTACTTTGGAAACGTTGTAACGCCATGGTAAAAGGATGAGTCCACAACGCCATGGAGAAAGAGATGAGAAATAGTGTCAAGCATGCCAATACCGCGCAAGAAATCTGGAAAGACCTACGAGAACGCTTTGGTAACGAAAGCGCCCCTAGGGCCTACGAGTTGAAGCGCCAAATAAGCATGACGAGACAAGAAAAGCTTTCAGTCTCAGCCTACTACACCAAACTGAAAGCTTTGTGGGACGAAATACAATCTATTACACCTATTCCGAGATGTAAATGTGGAGGATGCACTTGTGATGTTCCGAAGCAACTAACCGAAATGAAAGAAAAGGAGCGACTGTATGAGTTTTTGATGGGCTTAGATGCGAGTTTTGGGACTATAAAAACCCAGATCCTGAGCATGAAGCCTGCAATAAACCTGGGAGCCGCATATCACTTGGTGTCGGAAGACGAGAGGCAGAAGCAAATCGCCACCGCCGGGAAGATTGAAGTAGAGGCCGCTTTTCGTGCACACAAGAAGAACTGCGATCTGGAAAGGATGAAGGCAAAGGAACACAAAAGGAAAAACCCAAGCGCACACATTTTGGAAAGTTCTATCATACCATTGAAAACTGCAATGAAATCGTGGGTTATCCGGAGGGACGAAAGAAAGAGGGAGTCAAGCCGAAAGGATCTGGAAAAGCAAACTTAGCAGCAGGAAGAAACAGTCCAATCTCTGGACTTTCAGACGAGCAATACCAGCAGCTAGTTCAGTTCTTCTTGGACAAGTCAAACAGCGAGCAATCAAGGCCCCCTGCCGCGAACATGGCTGGTACGATGAATGGTGCATTTTCTTGGATAATAGATTCGGGAGCAAGTGAACATATCACCTGCAATGATAAAATTCTCGAAAATCGTTAAGCCGAATTTGTTTTGCTACCAAAATTCCAAATGGTGAGACGGTACCGGTAAAAGGCATTGGTGACACCAAACTCCCGAATGGACTTAAAATTCATCATGTTTTAAATATGCCCGATTTTAAATGTAACTTGTTGTCTGTTAGTCGATTGACTAAAGATCTAAACCGTGCTCTAACTTTCTTCCCGGACTTCTGTGTGATACAGGACTTAGCTTCGAGGACTCTGATTGGGATGGGTAAGCGTAGCGATGGTCTCTATCATTTGGAACCGTAGCAAAGGAAGGAAGAGCTATGACAACAGTAGTTGATCAACGGGTATGGCACAAACGGTTGGGTCACGCTCGCTTTTAAATTCAAGATTTAAGAATATTTGTAGTAATAATTTTGGAAAGGAGGAGGAACATTGTGATTCTTGCTTAAAGGCAAAGATGACGAGGCTTCCATTCCCAAATAGTAGTATTCAAACATCTTCCTGTTTTGAACTTATTCATTGTGATATTTGGGGTGGTTATAAAACTCCGTCTCTTTCTGGGGCTCATTATTTTTTAACTATTGTGGATGATTTTAGTAGGGGTGTTTGGGTTTATTTGATGAAACATAAGCATGAAGTGCATGATCTTCTCATTATGTTTTGCAAAATGGTTGATACACAATTTGAAAAGAGAGTTAAAAGAATTAGAAGTGATAATGGGGGAATTTCAGTCACAAGAAATGACTGCTCACTATACTTCTAATGGTATTATTCTCGAGACATCTTGCACTGACACGCCGCAGCAAAATGGAGTTGTCGAAAGGAAACACCGCCATATCCTAGAAATAGCTAGAGCCCTTCTTTTTGAAGCGGGTTTGCCAAAAAAATTATGGGGAGAGTGTGTCTTGACGGCAACCTACATCATAAACCGATTACCCTCAAAAGTCATAAACAATAAAACCCCATTTGAAATTATATTTCAAAAGAAACCTAAGTTTGATCATCTCCGAGTCTTTGGCTGCCTTGTTTATGCAAAGGATAATAAGAAAGGGGGAGATAAATTCGATCAAAGGGGCAGGCCTTGTGTCTTTATAGGGTACCCTTTTTCTCAAAAGGGGTATCGAGTTTTTGATCTCGAGTCCAAAAAGGTGTACACTTCTCGTGATGTCCGATTTTTTGAAAATAGTTTTCCTTCAAGGAAATGAATCAAGTTAAAACACCAGGGACATTGGGCCGCACAATGGGTAACATGGAAGGAGAAGAAATGCTTGAATTTGAAATGAGTAATCTTGGATCAAATCTGGAAGAAACAGTTGGGTCAGATCAAGAAGGAGCAGCCAATCCCATTGAAATTGAGTCTGATGGACTGGACAACGAACCACCAGCAACCCAAGGATCCGAACAATCCATTGTTGAAGCCCAACGAAGAAGTACTCGTATTCGACATCAGCCCAAGCATCTTGAAAATTATGTGGTTGAGCTACCGAATTCCATTGACCATGCGCAGCCCATTCCAAGCTCAGAGGCCTCGACGGTATATCCTATATCTAACTTTGTCTCTTATAAAAAAATTTTTCTCCTGCTCATAAAGCCTTTCTTGCGGCCATCACTTCCCATGATGAGCCAAAATATTATTACCAGGCAGTCAAACACCAACATTGGCGCGATGCTATGAAATTGGAAATTGATGCTTTAGAAGCAAACGAGACCTGGACACTTGAATCACTACCAGAAGGAAAGAAGGCAATGGATTCAAAATGGGTGTACAAAATTAAGTATAAGCCGAACGGAGAGATCGAACGATAGAAGGCTCGATTGGTAGCAAAGGGCTTTACACAAGTTGAAGGAATAGATTTTCATGAGACTTTTGCACCCGTAGCAAAGTTGGTCACAGTGCGCAGTCTCCTTGCAGTAGCAATCAAGAAGAATTGGTACATTCATCAACTTGACGTAAATAATGCCTTCCTTCATGGCGATTTAGTTGAAGATGTCTACATGAAAATCCTTCAGGGCTTCACAAAGAAAGGAGAAACGAGGGTTTGTCGACTTAGAAAGTCATTATATGGGCTTCGACAGGCTTCAAGAAATTGGTACCACAAGTTCACCAATGCCCTCATTGCTATCGGTTTTCGGCAATCTCGTGATGATCATTCGTTGTTTGTCTTCAAAAATGATACAACTTATGTTGCAGCACTCATATACGTTGATGATGTAATTCTCGTCGGCAATAATGACTCTCAGATTGCTTCGTGAAAAGCACTTGGATAACCCTTGTTTAGCATCAAAGATTTGGGACCCTTAAAGTACTTCCCGGCATGAAGTGGCACCTCACCCGAAGGAATGGTTCTCAGTCAACGCAAATATACGTTAGATATACTTGAGGAGAGTGGTCTACTAGGAGGGCGGCCAAGTAACTTTCCCATGGAACAAAACCTGAAGTTCAGTCCGAATGATGACAGTCCACAAATTGACGAGCTGCAATATCGACGCTTGATAGGTCTGCCACTTTACTTAATCTGGCCACAAGACCGACATTCGGCTTGCGTTAATAAACTAAGTCAATTTCTCGCCTCGCCGCACACATTGGAGTGCTGCTATGCGAATATTGAGGTTTTTGAAGGCACTACGGGCAAGGTATTTTTCTCCCCGCGAATGGAGAAATGACCTCGATGCATTTGTGACTCGACCGAGCGTGTCCTCTAACGCCGCTTGGCCGTGTACAGTGACTTCATATCACCGGGAGGGCACCCATTTCATGGCGAACCAAAGGCCTGTGGTATCTCGCCGATACCAAGCGAGTTCGGCCATGGCAACCACGCTTAGCGAAATTATTTGGTTACGTTGGTTACTGATCTCGAGGCACCTCGCCGAAAGAGACACCTTTACATTGGACAACCAAGCTGCATGTCACATTGCGAATAATCCGGTTTTTCATGAACGGACCAAGCATGTCGAGATGGATTGCTATTTTGTGCGAGAACGGGTGGAGTCTCATGACATTCTTCCATGCAAAATCTCGACTGCCAATCAGATAGCCGATTTGTTCACCAAACTACTTGGAGCTCAAGCTTCAGCGATTTTTAGTGGGCAAGTTGGGCATTCGAAAACTTCACGCGCCAATTTGAGGGGGAGTGAAGGAATTCCTAAAGAAATCTCTAAGAAATCTCGGTAGTGATGCCGTAAATCTCAGACAATCTTGGTGGTGATTTTAGGAGATTTATTGAGTCCATTTCATTCACATATTTTCCATACCTTGTGCATATCCTTTCCTTGCATAGACATTAGGACATTATGCGCAAAATGATATTACAGAATCATTCTTTTCTTTTGCTCTCATTCTATCATCTTTTCTTTTGCTCTCATTTTATCATTTGACGTAGGCGCCGACTTAACCGATTAGACGACAACTAAGAAACTCACAACGATGAAAAGACGTCTAACACGTAGGGGGCGAGTTTTATTGAAATAAAGGTAAGAAACAAATAAATGAATAATACGACCATATCACTTTTCATGGACATGGAGGCTGGAGTACTAATACGTATTACGTGATGCATTAATAAAAATCATTATTGCATTAAAATGATTTTTCTATAGTTCTTAACTAATCGTTCTCTTTAACTTATTATGTTGTTTTTATAAAAATATTGATTGTATTATAAATACTGATATAATATTTGGATTTTTTTAATACTCTTGTACATGTCATCATAATTAAAATATGTTGAAAATGTAAGAATAAAATGGTAAAAATATTTTTCTATGAAATTTTTTTAAAAAATGAACAATTACTCCCTCTGTTTGGGCAAAAATTAAGAGTTCCCGTTTAAAAGTTAATTTTTTTAATAAAATCAAACTTTTAGTAGTTCTTTAATAATAAAATGATATTTTTATATATTAATTTTTGAAAGTAAAATATCATAAAATAAAATACTTCAATAAACTATTTACCCGAATCGGATAGAATTTTGAAATGGATAAAAAAAAAAAAGAAAGGGGTATGATTATTTACAAAGCGATAAATCGCCTTTTTAACTACTTTTGACACTTGGTATTCCACTATTGAATACTTTATTAAAGTTTATATCTTGAAGGATAAAGGTCAAAAAGAAAAGTCAAAATATGGGATGACGTGGCTATTGAGTTCGATTAACAGAGATGCTCCACCACCCATTTGTGCACAACGTCACCGCCCAAATGACTGGACCTTGATCACCGGTTAAAAGTCGCAAGGAAACAATTAAGGCGACGGACTTTATAGCAAACCCAACGGTTGGTTCTTCGGTACTTCCACAAATCTAATTCAAATCATCCCTCTCGATGATTGATTTTTAAAAAAATCTAACCAAAATCAATCGATGATTTTAGAAAAAAAATCATTTCATGAACTCGAAAGACTCCAAATTTAATGTTATTTTTTTATGTGACATGATTTGAGTGGTTGACATTTTATTTTCTCTCGTTATCTTTCTTGATCAATTTTTAACCAAATTTTTTTTGAGGAGCCCATCGTTTTTTAGTGTGAATCTCTTTTGATAATAAATTGTTGAATTATAATTGAGCTACGATATTACTTAGATATGCATGATATTACTACGAGCAGTGTTAGTGTTGTTAGATCAAATCTACTAAAAATTTTACACCGTTATATCAAATATGATATTTTTTAAATAATGATGTAGACATTCCAAATCACCACCAATTTAATCATTCAACGACTCTAACACTAAAGCTCGTATTAATATCACAAGCTCTAGCTCGTAATATTATTTGTCATTATAATTAGGTCTGATAATTACAATTCAAAACCATTAACTCACCAAATCCGATCTGAAAATTCCGACCTAACCCAACCTCGCTAACATTTTTGATCAAATATTAATGGATTAAGTCGGGTTTAAACGGGTCAAATCTGTTACCAATTTGACCCAATTGTTTTACTATATAAATGTATGATTTTTTTGAAAAAAAAACGTGTTAAGACGGATTAACCTGTTTTAACTCGAATCATTACAACACGACTCATATAAACCCGTTTGATATTTGGGTTATATTGGGTTTCAATCTATTAAGTATGTTATCTGTCCCAATCCGATTCAACCCACTAAATTATCAAACCTAATTACAACCATGTATTTTGGAAGGGCTTGAAGTTGTAAAGGGATTCCATTTGCCAAAGTCATAATCTAGCTCGTGATAAATACCAGAAAGTTACAGAAATAGTAAGGTTGGAAATGGATATGAATCCTTATCCTCAAATAATATAGGGGTTGATGATGAATCAGTCAAGATCATTCTTTTCTTCATGTTGTGCGGACTAAAATTTCACAGTTGCATACACATATAATTGTTAAAAATATGTCAAGAATCCTTTTAGGATTAGGATTGATAATTGGGTACAAGTTTAGAAGTTTGTTAATCTTATAGTTATGGATGGTGTATGTTTACATACCTATATAAAGCCATGTACATGCCGCATAGAAGGGCAAGCTCCGAAGACACTTTTGTGATACAAAATGGATACGGAAGACAACAATACAAATTGGTAGTCGAGGGTCTCGAGGTCTTGACGTTGTTAGACAAAATAATGTGGGGTTATTTTGAGTTGTGAGAGGTGTGGTATCCTATGCGAATTGAGATCGTATCAATCCTTGTAACCCTTATCCTAGCCTCCTAGGTAGGATGAGTATATTGAAAACTCTCTATTGTGATTACTCATCATTTATAATGAAGTTGTTGTTTCTTACCTTAGAGTGGATTAAACCAAGTAAAATCCTTTGTTCCTTATTGCTTTATTTCGTTATATTTTCTATTATATATCCATTATTCGTCCAAATGCTTAGTGATATTATTTTCAATCGATTCACTTCCGCATTAAAAATAAAAACTTGGAATTCTTAATCTAAAAATATCACCGTTTTCATAATAATAATGAAAGTGATTTTCTATTAACAATCCAAAAGTTAAACACATGTTTATTTTATCTGTACGGCTACATCACGTATATTATACCGTGAAGTGTTCTTAATTAAAGTAGAACCAATATACGAGTTTGAATTCGTAAATCATTTGTAACTTATATATTTACGAATCAATCTGGACTATCAATTATATTTAACACAATTTAATCAGGATCGATAATTATATCTTCAGCTCTTTTATAATATAAATGTTAAGAGTAACTTTTACATGTGAAAGAAATATTTCATCCGTTATTCTTGTTTAACTCGACATATGTTAACTGCTAAAAAATAAGTACAACGCCATTAAAAAGTCGGGGGACGGGGGGTGGGGGGCTTGAAAAAAATACTGTAATAACTACTGACGTGCACATTACTAGCCGTACCGAATTCGGGGTGGGGGTGTGGGGTCTTTCCCGTGTGCTGATGTGGAATGACAACATATGTAAATTTTTTGGCACATTCACGTGAATATGAATTGAGATCCACTCACTCACCGAAGGTTCATTTGAAGGATCTCTTTTTAGAATTGTTTTATGAATCTTAATTTATAAAATAAAATTTTATTTTTTTATAGTTCAATTTATTAATATATAATTTATCGGATAAAGAAAATATATCTTACAAAAAATATCGTAAGCACTATCTTATATAAATTTTTATATATGAATCCTAATCAATTTGTCAACCCCCCCCAACACATACTAACACTATAAACAAATCAAAATTTTTAATTCGATACGGTATTTAAATTTGATATTCGGTATTTGTATTCGAAATATTCGAATTCGATAAGAATTTGGATACGAATATGAGTGTGATGATATTCAATTCAAATATTCACAAATATTATTAGAATAAATTATATAGTTAGTTATTATTTAATATATTTAATAAATATATAGTTAAATATTAATCGAATAAATTATATATTTAATATATTTGATGTTACGAATGTTATGAGTTTTTGTTATGTATATTTTATTCATATTAATTAATATTGAAAATTCGAATACTCGAATCGAATATGTAAATAGTATCAAATCGAATACTTGAATCATTTTTTGATAAATATATTTTATAAAAAAGCAAAAGTAAAATTTCAAATTGAATACTCGAATAGTATCGAATAATTCGAATATTAATTTCGAATTAAATACAAATCAATTTTTATATTGAAATAATAAACGAATACGAATACGAATATTTGAATAGTTTCACGAATACGAATAGAATATTGTGCTATTCGATTCTATTCATTTACAACCCTACTACACACACACACACAAAGAAAAAAAAGTCTACTTAATCATATACATGTAACCCTAATCCAAATAATTAAAACAAAAAATAAATCAAATCAAAACTTATACAAAACGAAATTTTTAATTTATGAAATTTTAAATAAAAATATCTTATTCTTAATTTGGAAAATTTGTTTTAATTTGAACGCATCACTATGATGATCCTATGAGCTTATTTTTGATACAATGTCACTGTATTTTTTTTTCTTTCACAAATGTCTTAAGAAATTTCATTCCCGAATGAAATGATTTCAAACTCTAAATACGTCAAATAAGAAAATCGAAAGAAATCAAGAAAGTGTCGGATATGCTCACACCCAAAGCCTATTCACGAGTGAGTCAAAAACTCAGACAAACTTTTCTCATTTCACACTCGTGTCTAAGTCACCTGCGCAAGCACAAGCAATGATGTGTGCTTGCACCCAAAGCCGTTATGCATGCTCCCATGCGCACTCACGCCCATAATATCCTCTTCGACATGCTCGGCATTCCTGAAAATCCGTACCACAAGGGCCCTAGCCCCCGTACCCCCCTTCGACCACAAGCAAGGTCCAACCAAATCCTATATGCCCGACAGTCTTCGTGCGCTACACTCTTTCGCTTCGAAGAACTTGACCTTTTGCCAAGAATTAATTCATCTAATCCAAGTGTCATGTATTAAAACATTCAAGAATTTAGGGCTGTTGTGTAAAAAAATATTTACAGTGATTGTGTCAAAGTTTTATTTATTTATCTTATTTGATAATGCATTTCCTTTTCTAGCGTGTTTATGTTCAATACTTATCAATATTATTGATGACAATCGACTACTCATATACGGAAAGTGTATAATCTTTTTTATTCAACCAATTTTTGAAATATGATACATGATTAACTAAAATTAAGATAAATATTATGATTGGATCAATAATCTGAGCCAACAAAAAAATAACACTAAAAAGAGTTTTATAGGTATGGAGCTGCTAGATCTTTACGAGCAACCATCTCCTTCCGGATCCCACCATGAAAATATCTTCAAACCCCAAAGATTTACAGACAATATATAGTATATACTATATATTATCTCTCTTCTTAAATTTCTAGAGAGAGAAAATCAGTAGAGATTCCTGATCAAATTTGTCGAAAGAACCTTCCCCCCTTCTCTCCTTACCTTGAAAGCTTCTTTGATTTATATGACTTTCTTTTCATCTTCCCTTAACGACTAAGCAATTCTCTCATTTTCTTGAATCCCCCGCTTCTCAAAACACACATACAGACCTCCGTGACGTCTTTATCTTTAAAATAACAAGGCCTATACTACTCTCCTTTTTCAAACCCCTTTTCTTCATTTTCTTGAAGTTTAAATTAAAAATCCAAATAACAATGGAGTTTTATGCATACCCATCTCGTTCGTTTCCTTCATCTCCACAAATCTCTTCGTTTTCTTTCGGGAATTCGGTTGCAAAAGCTAAAGAATTCTTCAGCTCTGCTCTTTCTGTGATTATTGGAAATGTATTTTCTGCGATCTTCACCTTCTTCTTTGCATTAGGTATGCGTTTCGTGTTTTTCTTTGCATTAGGTATGCGTTTCGGGAATTAAATGTTGATTTTATTTGTTTTCTGATGTGGGTTTTCTGTTTTGAATTGGTTTTTATAATTTTACTCGATCATCAATTCTCGCAGACATTTTTGAATTAATTTATTGCATTAGGGTTTGGGCTGAGACATTACCTTGATTTGGCTATATAAATCCTAAGTTCATTAATGATAGAATGTGCGTTTATGTGCAAATTTTTCAAGTTTTTGTTTTTCCCGTTTGCTTCAATTATACAAATAGGGTTATGTGAGATCTTGGTTGATTTCCTGATGTTTTGAAAAGATAAAAAGTTGATTTATCGATAATGAGCCATAAGTATTTACTTGTAATTGAAACTAATCGAGGAAATTGATACATTTGCAGTGGGTACTTTATTAGGAGCTATGACCGGAGCTTTGATTGGCCAAGAAACGGAGAGTGGGTTTGTTAGAGGGGCTGCAGTTGGAGCCATTTCTGGTGCCGTGTTCTCTATCGAAGTGTTTGAAGCTTCGCTCATTCTATGGCAATCTGATGAATCAGGGATCGGTTGTCTTCTCTACTTGGTGAAGATTTTATTTCTTAGCCCTCGCTAATTTCGTGTGTAGCGATGATTGATTCTTATTAGATAAAGAAAGGGATTTTATGTACCATTAGTCTATCCTTAGGGGTGTGTGTGTGTGTGTGTGTGTGTTTTAAAGAATTTTAACTGTTGTGAATCTGGTTTCAACGTTCGAAACCATGTTTCAAAATATATGATTGATGGAATTTTTTAAACC
>CM028381.1:56652743-56698778 GCA_013146195.2 Codonopsis lanceolata
CTTAGCTTGAAATTTTCTAAAAATTTTCAAATTTTCTCTAAAATCGAGGGCAAAATAATGCTAACCCCACTCCCACCAGAACCGAACATTACCCTCAATGTTCATGAACATACCAAGGCAAGGGCATCAATCACAACTCCCCATGAAAAGCAAATAAAAAGAAAAATATTTTTGCAGGGGACACTATATACACTATAAACCCACAAACTTCGGGAGGAGGGCTTGACGACACATGCATAAAATACCTATAAAACAAATAAATGAAAAGAGAGGGAAAGAGAAAAACCGGTGTGAGTAGTTCTAATTTAAAGTCTTTAGCTTGACTTCTTCTCCCGGATCGGCCTATGGAGGATCATGAAGCTACCGAATTTCTTCACTTGAGCTACCATTTGGAGAAGCTTTCTTGAAAACCTCTTCAAACCTTGCTTCCATCATGGTGCCTCCACTTTGACTTTTCCATTTAATCACATTTGATGGAAGTTGTGCCACATCCAAAGGCGACTTTTGACCTTCTTTCTTCTTGGAGGAATGACATACCTCCCCTTATTTTCATCACATTTCTTCAATTTTTTGGCTCCATCACCACCTTCTCACAAACTTGCTCAACTCGGCTCTTAGGAGTATTATCATGAGATCCTTCTCCCTTCCATCTTTGAACCACCTCCACTCTTGCACAATCTTCCAACTTATCCGAATACTTGATGGGCTTGAAGACACTAAATGTGACTTGTTAATCATGCACCCTCATTGTAAGCTCTCCCTTCGCCACATCAATTAAATTTCACCGGTAGCCAAGAAGGGTCTTCCAAGAATGATTGGAATCTCACTATCCTCCTCCATGTCAAGCACCAAGAAGTCCGCCGGAAGAATTAATTTGTCAACCTTCACAAGAACATTCTCAATAACACCCTTGGGATAAGCTAGAGACATATCCACCAATTGAAGAGTAACGGAAGTAGGCATAGCTTCACCCAATCCAAGCTTCCTATAAACCGACGATGGCATGAGATTAATGCTTGCCCCAAATCACATAATGCCTTGCCCAAAAATTTTCTCCAATAGTGCATGGAATTACAAAACTACCCGGATCCTTTAGTTTTGGAGGGGGCTTTTGTTGCAACACGGCACTACATTCTTCCGTCAAAGGTATAGTCTCATAATCCTCAAGTCTTCTTTTCTTGGAGAGGATATCGTTCACAAATCGAGCATAAGAAGGCATTTGCTCCAAAGCATCGGCAAAAGGAATGTTGATATGAAGCTTCTTGAAGATTTCAAGGAACTTAAGAAATTGGTTGTCATCCTTTGCCTTTTGGAGCCTTTGCGGAAATGGCGGTGGAGGATACTCTTTCTTTGGCCAGGAGGAGGAATTGGCTCAATCTTCTCCTTACATTTTTCTTGCACTTCTTCACAATTTTTCTCACCCACCTTCTCTTTCTTTTCCACCTTGTAGCTCCTTCCCACTTCTAAGAGTAATAGACATGCATTGCTCTTTCCCTTGGATTTGGCTCGGTGTCACTTGGAAGGTTTCCTTGGGGTCTAGAATTGATGGAAGATGCAAGTTGGCCCATTTGGATTTCAAGGTTTCTCACGGAAGATTGGGTGCTAAGGATTATGGCTTGTTGGTCATGGATGATTTTTAGGAGGTCTTCCACGGTATCTCTTTCTTTGGTGGAGGTTGAGGTGGAATTTGATTTTGGTAAGGTGGTTGGGTTTGGTATTGTGGTTGGTGTTGGTGAGGTTGGTTAGAGAATCCAGGGAGGGTTATTGGAATTTCGATTTTGGGTTGAGGAGGAGGGTTGGTTTTGGTTGTTGTTGCTCCAGAGAGAGTTAGGATGGTTTCGCCAACCCGGATTGTATGTGTTTGAATATGGGTTGTTTTGGTTCGGTTGAAGTTGGAAACAAATTGGATTGATTCCATTTTCAAATGGCAAACATCCGAAGTGTGAGGGCCTCCACAAAGCTCACATGCCATTTTTTGTGGAAGAAGAGTAGCTTGCAAGATCTTGGTAAGCTCCGCTACTTGGCGGTCAAGCTAGCAACTTCGGTTGAAGATTCACGAACCATGGCTACACCTCTTTGAGCTCCTCTTTCATTCCCCCAAAAATGATTGTTTGAGGCCATCTTCTCCAACAAAGCATACCCATCATCAACATTCTTTGTCATAAATGCTCCACGGCCATCAATAGAAGTTCTTGTTGATGGAAGCAAACCATTATAAAATGTTTGCACAATCAACCAGGGGCAATCCATGATGTGAGCACTTCCTCAACATGTCTTTGTATCTCTCCCAAGCTTCATACAAGCGTCTCACCATCAAGTTGAAGAAAGAAGTGATGGCATTCCTCAATTGGACCGTCTTCGCGGGAGGATAATATTTCTCCAAGAAAGCTTGTCTAAGCTTCACCCCATTTGTGATAGATCGAGTCAACGAATTCAACCACACTTTCGCTTTATCCCTAAGAGAAAGGAAACAAGCAAGGCGTATGGCTTCATTCGACACTCCATTCATCTTGAGCGTGTCACAAATCTCCATGAAATTCATGATATGATCATGAGCATCCTCGGTCACCGATCCCCAAATTGAAGCGTTCCATTGGATTAGAGATGAGAGATGGCTTGATCTCAAAACTGTTGGCGGCCACGGGAGGTCTCACAATTCCCGATAGATAGTCGTTCATGAAGGGAATAGTGAAGTCATGGAGTGGCCTCTCTTGCTCAATAGGATTCTCCCTATTTCTCCTTTCATTAGCCCCTTCCCTATTCACCCTTTCATTATCCCTTTGGACTTCTTCTCGGGGCATAAATTTGGCACCCTCTTCGCCATAGTTCTTTGCACTCTCGGCGAAGTCGGATAGTTCTTTCAATTTCGGATCAATCGGCAACAATGAAACCTTGCCTCGATCGGGTGTGTCGCATACACCTACACACAAGCTCAAAGAACTATACCAAACGATCAAGTGCAATAGCCCAAGCAACAATAATAAATAAAAAGAAGAAAGTAAAAATGTCTAAATTACAATCTCAAATGCAACTATTATGATATCTTAAAACAACATCGTGCTTCCCCACGCGCCAAAAACTTGTTGGAGTCGTGAGCCTTACAGGCAAGATGCCGGTCAAACAAGTAATAAAGTGGTAAGTAGAGTGTCGAACCCACGAGGAAGCAATTTGGTTGTTTTTAATGAGTACCAAGCACGTTGCAATTTTAACTATATTTAGACTATCGATTTTTAGTGAATTAACTAATTAATTAAGTTAAAACAAGAAATTAAATAAAGCAATATTAAATTGAGGTTGGCTTCAATTAGAGAGGATCTAGGGTTTTGATTTTCAATTGGCTCTTCCGTTGTGATTTAATAAGGGGTTGCTATTAAAACTATTCTATTTTTCGAAGTCGGGGATTCAAAAATCACCGTTAAGGGCTTTCGCTTCGTATAACGGTGCTAATTAACGGTATAAATTCACGGGCTTTCGCTACGTATGAATTTATCCAATTAATCACGTCCAAACACAAAACCCCAATTGACTATTTTAAAGATGATTAATAACTTAGATTAACCCAACTCAAAACAACTATGTTGTATTTTCCAAAATTATCGAGTCATTTTCATGCACTAAATAATTTTTAAAATCATGTAATGGGTGATCAAATCATTACAAGCATTAAGAACACAACATAATACCCAAAAATTAATGAATAACAATTAATAACAAAACCCCAAATTTAAATCACAACATTCAAGCCAACATATATCAAAACCCTAGGCAATTAATTTAGTTCATAATGCTAAGAAGGTAAATCAAATCTTCAATGAAAAATATTGACATTAAATAAAAATAGAGATTAAAGTGCACAATACTTTTCAATTGAGAAAATGATGAAAACCTAGCCTTGACTTGAGCAACAATGGAGAAACAATGGAGAGGAGAGGAAATTACAAAAATGAAAATGGCGGCTGAAATCTCTTTCTTCTTGCTCCCAGTTTCTCCTTCAATTCCTTCTTGTTCCAGCCTTGTGTTTCTTTTGTTCCAGCCTCTGTTCTCTTCAAGCCCTAACCTCCTGTTCACCAGCCCAAGCCTCTGTCGAAAAAAACTGCTCTCTGAATCTCTAAGGCAGCTAGGGCACAAAAGGGAAAATTAGGGAGGTTAAGATTAATTTTGAGGGCAAAAAGGGCAAGAAAATGAGCTTGGGTCGCGTTAGGGTCAGGGCTGGGAGGTTGGGTGGTTTGCGGGTCGCCCAGGTGGGAAATGGGCTAGGAGGAGAGAGGGAAGTGGGCTGGAAGGGGGCTAGACGGGCCGGATGGGCTGGGATGAACGCGGGTCAGACCCGAATCCATAAGAGAGCACGCGGGTCAGCCATAGGGAGGCGGGTGACGTGGCCGGCTCTCCATTTGACAACGCATTAATGAGGAGCGATTTTCATGAATTTGCTCTGGTGCCCTGCCTTCGAGTTGGCGCCCCGCGGAATACTAGAAGACCATGCTCCCACTTTGCAATTTAGTTCTCATTTTGCTTCAGTTAAGTTCTGTTAGCTGCTGGGCTTTGAAACTCTTAACGAAACTTAACGGAAGGTGCCCAAACTTAAGATTGGAGCCCGGGATGTCCTCGATTTGCACGTATTGAGCAATACAACCTCAAATATCTTTAGATACCTACATGAAGCATAAAAATACATAAAAATATAATCTCAAATGCAATTAATTATCAACCAAAGCTCAAAATAACCTATAAAATTCCGGAAAATTAATGAAAATAATAGAAAATAATAAGCTTATCAACCACCAGTTAACCCCATAAAGTACATTGATCACAAAACCTCAAAAGAAGACCTTATGTACTTTATCCAGTCACTCCAAATCTGAGCCAAGAAGACCTAGTAGCTAATTATGGGAAATACTTTGACCCTCTACCCCTGTTTTGGAATAGGTTCTATCTCTCTAATGATAGATTTGTTCGAGATGAGCTAATTTTCTTAGCTTGGACTATATACAACAAAGTGCATGACCTGCCAGCCCTTCCCCACAATGATCCATTCCTTGTAGGTAGACTTGTCTTGCCTGAAAATGAGGAAATTAACCAAGATTGGGAACAACCCTCTGTTGAGCCAGCCAAACTAGCTAGAATCCAAAGGGCAGCCAACAAGTATGTACAAGATGCAGTCAATGCTGCAAACCAAGCCTACATAGAGTTACACAGACAGATGGCATCCATGCCATGAGGAGCTTCTATGAGTACTGCTTTTCCAGATGCCTTCACTAGTAATCATGCCCCTTTAATCTCAGAATCCATTCCCACTATTCCTCATGTAATTCCATCTTCAGTCCCATTTGCTGTCTCATCCACAGTTTTACCAGTCTCTACCTCAGCTGCACCAATACCCACATTTACCTGCACTCTCCAACCCATCTCCCTACCCTCATTTACTCCTACTATTGCAGCCTCTCCATCAATCCTACCAGTCATTGTTCCTCTTCCTGCATCAATCCCAGTGTCAGTCACACCAATATCCATTCTTGTGTCAGTCATTCCAGTATCAGCTCTAGCAGTGTCAGCCACACCCATTTCAGCCCCGGTTGTGTCAGTCACTCCTCTCATTCCCATTCCCCCTTGACTGATAATTTTCCTCCACTCATCCCAGTTGGGTCAACTGCTCCTATCCCTCCAGCTGATCCTACAGCTGCCATTGTTCTTTCTTCAGCTGACACTATGGCTGCTTCTCCTACTCCTCTTGATACTGACATACCATCTCACCCCAATCAAGCTTCCCCCTTCATCATCATGCCTGACTTGTCTCTTCACTCCTCTGTCCCTCTGTCTGTCAGTCCTCTCAATGTTCACAAACCTACCCAAGCTGATGATTCTTCAGCAGATGACTCTACTCATCACTCCACTGAGGAATCTGTGGAAGACTCTTTTATAGGCTCCTCTTCTGACTCTTCCAAGTCCACTTCTGAATATGAGTCTCTCCTCAGCCCTTCTCAATTAGCCTGCAAAAAGGCAAGAAAGCAGAGACAAATCATCTCTAAAGCTCTCCATCACCCAACAAGCACAAAAATTGTCTTTCCTGATGTTATGCCTGTTCCTGAACCTGAACCTGAACCCCAAGTTCCAGCCTACCCTATGGATACCTTCTTCCCTCCGGATCCTGAAGATGCAGACCTACACACCTTCCAAATCTTCTCCAGTGAACCAGGTCCTTCTCAGCCTTTTGCCCCTGAATCTGCTGATACTTCTCCAAGCACTCTGTCTATTTCAGCCAAGCTGGACCTGCTCTATGTTCATCATCTCCAGATGAAGTCAGCCTTCACTCATCACACTCATCAGCTTGCCACCCTTCAACAGCAAGTTGCATCCCTGCTTCCCAACCTTACCCAGATCATCACAACTGAGGTGCAGGCTGCCATTGTTGATGCCACTATACTACTTTACCAGCAAGAGTGGGCCAACAGGGCTTTCAATGCTGAAGCAACCATGCTTCAAACCATTCAGGAGGAGAGGAAGCAGAAAGCAAGGGCTGATACTTATCTGGCTGAGAACAAAATCCTTTAGGCAACTATTGAAACTTATGCCTGATCAGCCAGTAACTGAAGCAGAGAAAGAGACTGAAACTGAAGCAGATAAACAAACAGACAAGAATATTGATGATGGAACATAGAACATTGACAAGGAAGCTGAACAGAATGTTGGAAATGAAGCTGCTGTTGACAAAGCACCAGAAGCTGAAGTTGGTCCATCAGTTGCAGCTCAAGCTGAAAAGCCAACTGAAGGATCAACATCAGCAAACTGAATCACTCTCTCTTCTAAACTTTAAACTTTAGAACATCCGTTTTACTTGAGAATTCAATTGTCTACTTTTAATTTCCAGCTACTTTCCTTTATATGTTATCTGTTTGTTTTACTAACATCTTTCATGCAGGAACTTAAGCACTTTTGGCTTTCTGCTTTCAAGTAAATAGTTTTAAGCAAATAGGAGGAGATTGTTGAATCTTGCATAAAGTTAAAATTTGCTTAAAATCATTCCACTTGTTGTCAGCCAAAAGCTTTAAGATATTTTGGTCAGCTTAAAATTCTTTGTCAGTTACTTGTTCAACTGACCATAACGTTTTAAGTGTCAGCTTGTTTTCCTCATTTGCTTGAACATTTACTGGTACTGACACTTTCTCATTTTGTGCTTTTGGTAGATACCCTGTAAGATAATCTTTCCAACAGGATCTCTGTGATCTTGTGAAGATACATATACTCTGCCAAACACATTTTCAAATTCAAATGTGTTCCTAACGGGTTACTCTTCAAGTTCATTTATAAATACCCACTGGAAGCATTTTTGAAGACATATAGAAGTGTGAAGCACTCTAACCTAAAAAGAAATTCTCTCTGTGCCTTAGTCTTCTTAAAACTTTAGCTAGATAATCCCCCTTGAATATTTTCTTTCTAGTTATTGTTTAGGCAAACACTGAGTGATCCATTTCATATTATTTTGAAATCAGTCAGTTTGTCTCACGAGTTTGATTGTTATTCAATCTTACTCCATAAACACTGGTCTTTTGTTGTACACTGATCCATTAGAGATCAATTAGATTTTTAATAAAATTAGTGCACTTCAAAAATCCAAGTCTGACCAACTTGGTAGTGGACGTAGCAGTTTTACTGTGAACCACTTCAATTGATTTGTCAGTTACTATCTATACTCTTACAAACTGACCTAACACTTAAGAAGTTTAATTGATTTGTCAGTTACTATCTATACTCTTACAAGCTGACCAACTTTCATCAGTTTAAGTTATTTTAAAGGCTTCAGCCAGCTGACCAATATCAGCTGACTGACAAGATTCAATTTTCTGCTGCCAACTTAAAAATTTTACAAGTCAACCCTCAAGGTTAATGTGACCTTAAGGTATACTTTACCTACTCACAGGTTAATGTGACCTTTCGAAACCCTTTAACCACTAGACATGTGGTTGGTTATGGGTCTTTAGAATCTTTCGTTAACCTTGTACAATCAGGTCTTCGACCGCTTCTGTGTGGTATTTGTGAGTTGTCTGTCGTCTCCATGGGACGGTTGGTGATAATTGGGCTACTCGAGTCATCTTTTGCATCATTATCTTTCACTTGGAATCCTGTTAAAATATATTTGAAATTTGGAATATTGAACTTTGACTATCTGATTTTCTGCATAATAGATGTTGAACTTTTGATTTTGGATTCTTTGATTTATTTCGATCAACTTGTTGAGCATTGTTCGCTCACCCCTTCTTATTCTCTTCCAAGTGACAATTAGCTTGGTTAGATGAGTTTTTTTGAGTAGACGAATGAAGACTGTCAAAGAAGTTTTTAGAGATAAATAATTCATTTGTACCTTGAAAGTTTAATTAAATTTTAATTAGCTTTATTTTGGATTTCGTTTCAAACTGTTGGTGGTTGTATTTTAGTTTCATTTGAAAGACATTAATGTTGATTAATTATTAGTTTTGAGATTTATTATGGATTTAAGTATTGATTAATGGTGATGTGGACATACTGTGGGACTGCAGTGTCAGTACCAAGTTTGGGGCGTTATAGAGTGGTGTCAGAACAGATCCCGACTGAAAATGCAGGAACAAAGTGCTACACTACGGAAGGTGGGAGCCACCTCTTAATCCTTGTACGAGCCACCTTTTGAATCCTGCATTGCCCGGGGTACGATTTGGCGTTGGCGAGGACATCGAGAATTTAAGTGGGGGAGATTGTAATACCTCCATCCCACATCAGTTATGTGTGGGAATTGTGTGCAATTTATAAGGTAATCATACTCAACTACTGGGCACCAATATAATCCATGGACTTTTGGGTCAACTTGTGGTGAGCCCGATGACCCAAGGTGCTACGTGCTCGGTGGGTCACTATGTAGGCTACACGTAGCAGACCGAGCTTTCGTACTCAAGGCGTTACAAAATGGTATCGGGGCCAGAAAGTAACGTAAGAATCGATACTGAAACCAATCTTTTCTTCAACTCCTGAAAACTAGACTCACAATCTTCCGTCCAAACAAACTTCACATTGTTTTGAGTTAGCTTAGTCAAAGGTGTTGCGATCTTCGAGAACCCTTCAACAAAGCAACGATAATATCCTGCCAATCCCAAAAAGCTTCGCACTTTACGGTCGTCGACCTTTCCCAACTCACCATTACTTCAATCTTAGCTGGGTCCACCGAAATTTTGTCCTTTGACACAACATGACCCAAAAAAATGCCTCTTCCATCCATAATTCACATTTCTTAAACTTTGCGTATAATTTCTCCTCTTTTAAGACTTGAAGTATGGATCTCAAATGTTGTTCGTACTCCTCTAGAGTTTTGGAATATATCAAGATATCGTCAATAAACACTATTACACAATGATCGAGAAATTCCCTGAAAACCTTATTCATGAAATCCATAAAAGCAACTGGGGCATTCGTGAGTCCAAACGGCATCACTAGAAACTCATAATGCCCGTAGCGGGTTCGAAACACAATCTTCGGGATATCATCATTCTTAACCCTCAACTGATGGTACCCCGAACGAAGATCAACTTTTTGAAAAATAACACGCTCGTTGTAGTTGATCAAACAACTCATCGATCCTAGGCAACGAGTATTTATTCCTTATCGTAACCTGATTGAGCTCACGATAGTCAACGCATAACCTCATACTTCCAGCTGGCATACATGAATTGTCTAGATGGTTAACGATGCATCGCCGTCATGAATTTCAAGATTCATGGTAGTGATGGGTCGCCACACCATAATCGTGCACACACCCTTCACTACTGATCACAGTGAAGAAGAGTACCTCGTCGTAACCAATGGGCGCTTGGAACAATACTATCGTGGTCGATGTATCATACACGCGCATCCGACAAATACATTCAAGATAACCTTGTCTATTTCAGGTCTACGAAGCGGCACCGGTTCCATAACATATCCTTATCCTATGTGATTTATTTAAAGCACTTATGTGAAAACAACATGCATCGCGACATGAGAACTACGTGCTATTATGATCTTGCTTGATACGTGCTATGTATGCCTTGCATTATATCCTGTCATGCATATTGGTGGCTTACAAAGTCTTTATGACTTACCCCCTCCCTTTTACTGTTTAAGATCCTAACCATCCAGGACCGTCTCATCGAGGTTGATTGTCTACTCTTGTTCGTGATTGCGCACCTAGAGGTGGTAGCATTGGCTTTTGGTTTCTCTTTTGGCAAAGACGCTTGGGTTAAAGCAAGTCATTTAGACTTCGCTTGGGAATGTGTACTTGTAGTGACTTGTACTTGTGTAGACTAAGACTATAGTACTACTTATGCCTCTAGTTGTATGCCGGCACTTGTAAGCTAAGCCTTGCTTGCATGTATTGGTTCACTCGTTAAGACTTCCGCTGAGCATCTCATTGGCTCTTATTTACTTTTGTAGTTTCTCCGGCGTGTTTAGCCGTCGAGGTGTATATATATTAGCATGACTTGTTAGTGTTGGGTGCCGGTTATAAATTCGTCGATGTCTTGGTTTACTTGCTATTAACTGTTATATTAGGTTCTAAAGTTTTAAATTATATCAGGTTCTAAAGTTTTAAATTATTCCGGCTTTTTAATGCCGAGTTGTACTACGTGTCCAATGTTGCGTCACACCAGTTTTGATAATTGTGTCCTTTGCATGAATTGTAGTCCCTATTTGGACGACACGACCCGCGATTCCTCCTCGGGGTCGGGTCATCACATTTCACATCACTACTTCAAGTCAGTTTACACAAAATCAAATGTCTACTTCTTCGACTTTTTCTTGTATCTTTTCAACTCAACAACAGCTTTTTTGGCATCATCAATCCTCAACTTCAAATCTTGTTTCTTTGAGCAAAACTCAGCAATTTTCTTCAATATTCCAAGTTTTGCCTCATTGAGTTCACTCAAAAGAATTCTTAAATAAGTCTTTGCTCTCAATACTCTTCGTACCAGTGCCTTAAAAAAACATGTATAGTATAATAATTAGCAAAAGAAAACAAATAATGTTAATAATATGTCATAGAAATGATACCTTTGTCAAATCATCTCGACTATTATAGACTTCACCTTTAAAAAACTCCAAGTGGTGCATCAAAAATATACCACAATTGTTTGCTTCTAGTGGTGAATGCCAAGGAAACTTGGCAATTTCTATTTCGTAATGATCAACAAGATTGGCTTTTACATGTTTTCTTCTACCAAGGAATACAACCAATTGTTTTTGCTACATAACATAAAAATCCAGAAACAAAGTAAGAAAACAATAAATAAAGCAGTTTAATATCTACATGAAATATAAAGAACTAAACATCTTTATACCACCACTTTCATATATCTGACATAAAAGCTTGGATCTTCGTAAAGTCTATTATCTAATAAATAGATTTTTCCATGAATGAAGTTCACCGCGGCACAAAAGAAGTGCGATTTCAAATGTATTGGGACAAAAATCTACAAAATAACAATTTGTCCAAGTGTTACTTTATAAATACTTAAAACTAATGCATTTCATAGAAAAATATAAGTACTTCTCAAATGAAAGATAACTATTACTAACCATGTCACATATGCTCAATTCTTGATAAAAATATGGTATACAAGACTTCCAACATGAACTCATATTTTTTTCATTCGTCTCTTCCTCACCATCTCCTTCAAGTATCTTCGACAAATAAAACTTTTGTGGAAATATTGAATTAGAAACATTAGTAAACATTAATAAACAAATGGAAAAACTATAAAAACTTGATTTGTAAACAAGCTACAAGTGAGAGTATTCAGTCACACTTTAAAGATCAAAAGTGACACTCGTTAACTCCAAAAGTGACACTCTTAAAGGCCAAAAGCGACACTTTTAAGTAAGAAAG
Source organism: Codonopsis lanceolata (assembly GCA_013146195.2). Taxonomy (NCBI): domain Eukaryota; kingdom Viridiplantae; phylum Streptophyta; class Magnoliopsida; order Asterales; family Campanulaceae; genus Codonopsis; species Codonopsis lanceolata. The sequence continues at coordinate 56,664,625 of CM028381.1, forward strand.
TGATACTTGTAAAACTTACAGAATGTGTAAGATCAAAAAATATGCATTTGCATCCACTCTCATTCTCTTGTGCTTTGTTCATAATCAGCACACACGCATCAATGATATTTGTATAAATCCATTCTCTTTGATTTAACGATAGGATTTCCTTCTTCGATATAGTCAAAGCACCATGAGAAAAAAATCTATCCCTGAAATTCAAAAAAAAAAAAAATATATATATATATATATATATATTAGAGAAGACTATTTTGAAACACATAAAAAAATTAGAGAAGAAAGTATAACTTACATTTCATAAAATGGTTTGACATCAAAGAAACAAAAATCGAGTATTTGTTTTTCGCGTATATCCATCTGTACCAGTAACCTCTTGTTCTGGGACATAAAACTGGAAATATATCCAGTCTTCTCAGCTATTACACAATCATTCAATAACAAACACCCATATAGTTGACTAGATTTCCCATGATGCGTTGAGCTAGCTGACTTTAGAGCTTCATCCAATCCATCACAATCTGCATCATCGACAAGGTCTTGCAATTCCACAATTATGGAGTTTACAATACCTCCAATGTCCTGATCTTTATTTCCTTCTTCATTTTCCGGAGTTAAATTATCTGGTGGTAAAAGATCAAAACTTGGCATCTCCTCAGAAAGCTTCTTCATAGAGGTAAATTTTTCTACTACATCATCAATAAACTTTAATACGTTATCATCAGAAAAACATTCTGAGTCTGAGACACTATAGGGGATTATGATGAAAAGGGGGATTGAGATTGCTTTGACAGTTTTTTCTTCATTTTAAGCAATCAATCCATATAGAAATCTGAGACAATTGCCATGTCTCTTTTCAGCAACAAACACGTCTCATGAACATCCTGAAATGATAAAAAAATAAATATTGAAAACCAAAAGTGACACTTAAATTCACAATGTCTGTTACCAAGTTTAAATTCAAAATATCAATTTACATTCTATCTACTTGTAGTATTACCAAGCTTATCGTATTGACAAAACAACACCAATGCATAAGAAAACGTTTCAATTGTTGGATTTGCTTCTTATTGCATTTTGATTAATACAGATTGAGATATGCACTAGATTAAGAGAAATCAAACATAAGCTAGTTTAAATTGACCTGAGGTAGCACTTGCCCAAAAGAGACACACTTAAAACCTAAAAGTGACGCACGTCAAACCTAAAAGTGACGCACATCAAACCTAAAAGTAACACTTTGATTGATACAAATTGAAAGGACTGAAAATAACATTTTTAGCCAAAAGTAACAATATAAAGGCCAAAAGAGACGCTTTTAAACAAGAAAGTGATATTTTACATTTAAAATACTCTGTTGGCAGATTGTGATCAACAGAATGAAAAAAAAAAAGTGCACAAACAGTGAACTTAAGATCTTGTCTCTACTTAAATAAAGCAGACAAAAAAATGATACTTCTAAAATAAAAGGTAATACTCACATCTTTAGACAGTTTGTGAATATCTGCATCACATAGTTGTCCCTTTGGTAATGCAAATTTGATATAGCTTTGTCCCTCAAAAGTTTCCTGATCACAAATTTGATAAATGAAATGTTATACTTTTAATTTAAAGTACATATAGAATAAGGCACACAAAAAATAATAATTCTAAAATAAAGAGAAAAACTATGAACATGTGTTTCGTTAACTCACATTTGTATATTCCTTTGGTAAACCAAAATTGATTTCCTCCTCGTCCTCCCCACATGAAGACAACTTTTTTTCTTTCTGAACTACAACATTTCCTGATATAGGGTAGGTGTCCACCCACTCTCCCTGGCCAAACTATCCTGCACTTCTCTCTTCTTTAATTATGTTCCGTATTTTTGATGTGGTCCAATGTTGAATTAGTGGAAGAATAGAAGGCTCAGCATTGCCTTTCCATTTCAATCGATGGAAGTAGGCGATTTGGAGTACCATGACACACCCATTTACTTGGGTAGAAGACTTGCTATTGTACTTAGAAATAGATTTACAAAGCATATCCAAAACAAATGAGCACCAGTCCAGTTGTGAAATTTCAACCACATCCATCAAAGATTTTAAAAAGGAAAAATTTATCGTATAGTTAGAACTTGGGGCCAAAAAACTTGCCAAGCTGAACAAAACAAAAAGCCTTTTGAATTCATCTCCACCTTCTTTAAAACAGGTCAGAAGTAGACTTTTCAAAAATGAAACAGATGTATTTCCAACAATACCACACCTCTCTTTGAAATCAGCAACCATATATGTGCTTTCATTCCTTTTTAAAACCAAAACATTTCTTCCACTATTTCTTGGAAGAAGAAAAATATTAGAAACATCGTCAGCCGTAATAACAAACTGTTTTGTGTCACTTATATTCAACATCCTACTCATTCCATTAAACATATGTACTAACCAACCTAACATATAGACTGGGAGATAATTTATTTTCATCTCCAACAAGCCACCAAATCCAATTTTTGAAACATCTTCTTTTTTAGCTGTAGTCATTTCCTTCACAACATCATACAAACCTTGAGGCCTAGACTTAGAAAGTAAATCACTGCAGAAAACAAAAGCATAAGATATCAAACAAAGCATAAGAAGATCACTACAAAAAAGTGGTCACCATTCAAGCCAAAAAAATGTGACTCTTATGAAAATCAGTGAAGTCAAGTATAGTCCCAAGTGATCATCACAGATAGATTTATTCATAATTTATTCATGCATGAACCTGATCATTTACATAATTCATTGCCACATATTTGAAATGGTACTATGTTCATTGAATAAACTTAATTAGTCCGAGTGACACAGTTGCATCCAAAAGTGACAAAATCAAGACATTGGAGCTTCTTCTAGAATACATACTTGGAAAAATAAATGGTTTAAGAACATATCACTAACCTCTCATTTGAAACCTTTTGTTTCTTTGTAGAAGTTTTTGTTGAACTTTGTTGTTTCCTCTTGTTTTCCATCTGGACATATACAAACAATTCCAAAGTTTACTCATAAGCAAAATGCAACTTAACTTTCACAATTACTAGCTATCTTTAAAACAAGTATGAAGTCTGAAGTCTGAAATGATATATTGTTTAGTGTTAAACATGTAAATGGACCTGAGGTAACACTTGCCCAAAATTAACACACTTTAGTCCTAAAAGTAACACACTTCAAGTCTAAAAGTGACACTCTTATTGATACAAATTGTATGATTATAAAAATGAGTTGTTTTACCAAAAGTGACACACCTAATGCCTAAAAGTGACACAATTAATATCTAAAAGTGACACACTAAACGTGACACTTATGAATAAAAATTCAAAGATGAAAAGTGATTTTTTTTGCCAAAAGTGACACATTCTATGTTTAAAAGTGACACTCTGATTTAAAGTAACTAAGTAAAATTTAATCAGACCTAAGGCAAAAATTATCCAAAAGTGACACACTTTTGTTCTCAAAGTGACACACGTCAAGCCTAAAATTAACACTCTGATTGATCGTAAATGTAAACAATGCCAAAACCCAAAACTGATAATTTTCATCAAAAGCATAATGATTGTTACACATTGAAGGTCAAAATTGACATAAATCTAACTACATTATGTTTCCTATATTATTTCTCCACATCAAAATAGAAATATTGATGCTACTTACATTTGGTAACAACAGTTTACACCAATCAAAAAGTGACAATTTATCACAATTAGAAAACCAAACGAGGATCACAATAAGTAATAGTCCAAATTACTACAAAGCTTCGAAATCAGTACTACCTATTAAGTAAGCCACTATACTACTGATAGTTTTGCTAATTACTTGTTGGTAGTATTGGCATTTGGCATCCATCTCCAGGTTCAATTTACATTTAGTTTCTACTGAATGTACAGCGTACCAGTACAGAGGCTAATGGAAAGATCAAACATGCTAAGAACTGGAACCCTAAAAACCCTAGAATGAAACAATCGTAGCAAAATTAAACACACAATACAAGACAACACGATATAGACCGAGGCGAAAAAACAACAATGGTTGAATTTTGTTTTGAACAAACTATTTCTAAATACCTTGAACAAATCAGCCGAAAAACAACTCAGACGAACGAAGAAAATGTTTCACACTAACGGACAGGTTTCGCACGAACAAACTGACGATGAGAGAGCAGAAATCACTTCAGAGAGATTGGGAGAGATTGAGAGAGCAAAGACGAGGAGAAAAGCAAAGGGAAGCGAAAGAGTAAATTAAAGCCAAAGTGATGAGCGGGAAACAAAAAGACGTCGTAAAATAATACAGAAAAACATATAAAACGGGTGGGTTGTGAACTTGGGCGGGTTGTAGGATCCGTCTTACGGATTGAGATCCGTAAGACTGTCTTACACAAATCTTTGCCTTAAAAGATTAAAAGATTTGGGGATTTTGATTGAATAAAAGAGATTTGGGGAAAAAGATTTGCCAATCCCACCGAAGAAGAAGAAGAGACTACAATGAGATCTATGTTTACTGGTCAATGTTTCAAACAACTCCTTGTAAAAACTATTTTTGAAAGTAAAAACTCTTAACATTTTCAAGGGTATTTTGGTCTTTTTAATGATTTTTGTCAAATATAACGGAAATAAATGTCTTGAGTGACCTTATTGGATGTCTAAACCCAGTATAGCGATTAAAGTGAGAAAAAAAGTAAAGTAAAAGAGTAGGTAGCATATTCAATAGAGGTTATAATGTAAGATACTATAAAAGAGTAGTAGGCAACAATCAATGTGGAGGACCAAATCCTTCAACCGAAGCATTTGAAAAAAGGAGTAGGTATTTTGTGAGAGTGTCTTACAAATCCTACTTCGTAAGACAGAGTTTCACTCTCTTTAACTTACCAACACGATGTGTCGAATTAAGGAGATCCGTCTTACAGATATTCCCGCAAGACATTCTTTTCTAAGTTTTTGACATGAAAAAGATGTGTTCCGTTGTTTTGGGGTGAAAACATTCTCTTGGCAGCTTCACAGTTTGTGAGCAAATCAGGTTTACCTTGGAGGGGGTAGGAAAATAAAGGCTCCAAATTTTCTTCCTCAAACGAGAGTGGTTGCTTACATGAGAATGCTAACTGTCTTGACCCATTTCGAAGCAACGTAATAACCCAATTTCACATGATTTCGAACATTTCCAAATTAAATTGTGGCAAGGTTTCATTCATTTCTCTAATTTTCCATGACAACCCAATTGCAGAGCAGTATTAGTTTAGCTCATCATCATCATTTGAAGTTTATCTAGTTAAACTTAATGATGTTTGATCACAAAAACAGTAAAGCAATTTCTCTTAACTTGATGTAATCGTTATAGAAACAAGCTTGACAAATAGCCTCCATATCTAAGCAAAAACTGACCGACATGATATAGTTAACGAGTACGAATTAAATTGTTCGAGTTTTTACACTATGAATCAATCGATCCTCTCGTAGATTGAGATCGAGGGATCCACTTAAGTTAGTATTGGAAATATTTATATATTTAAGAATAACATACTGGATTCATTCTCTCTTAGCTGGAGATTTGATTCTGGATTTCCATCCCCCCTATGCCTGAATACCAATCATGGAAACCCAAAATGAATGGCTATGGCTTCCTTTCTACTTGCTGGTATCTTCTGCTAAATACTACTACGATTATCCGATATGTACATGCTAGCTGGCTATCACTAATGCTTCAAGCACCTTCATAACTCCATTTTCAGCAGATGATTTGAATGCAAAGAAGCTGTGCCACAACATAAGATCCACAATCAGTTCCTTGTTATTTAATCGCTGTCAAAATAAAGCTTCCATCATTGCCATTAGGCGTTTATCTCTCGTTCCCATGTCAGTTCTCTTTCAATTCTGATTTCAGGGTTTTTTTTTTTTTTCATGTTTTGGGGGCCAGAAATCACTAATCCAGTTAGTATTAAATTGGCTAACCTGAATTCGCAGAAGAGTCATAACTTAAAAGGGAATTTTCTGGCGTAATGAAGTTTGGATTGCCATCATCTCTACCCCATACTGGTTGTTGAATCCCATCAAAATGCCATAGCTGTTGATACGGTTGTCTGTTTCCGTTGAGTTGTCCATCTAGCCACATCGATGGCATAACCATGCCCGGGATGTTACAGTCCATTAGTGATTCACTCTGCAAATTGTGAAAAAGAAACATTAAATACTTAAGATAAGTTTAAAGCTGGACCGTCTCACACATTAAAGGCTATGATGAAAATAACCGGAAACTATCTTTTGCCCAAGGGTCTTAACACAAGGAATTAACACCATTATCACAAACCCCAACTAACCCAAAGTAGCTCACCATTAAATGGGATCCCTCACAGTTGATATGGTTGTTACCCGCTCAGCTCGCTCACTGCCACTTGCCAAACTCAAAATGTAGGTCCAATTAAGATTGCCAGGACCAAGGATCTTTAACTAAGGGGCTCAGATACACCCTTAAACATCATATAACCAACTTCTGGACCATCATGACAAAAAAATATAAATACTTCCCTCAAAAGACAAAACACTCAATATACTATAGTGATATGTGGTCAGAAACTACAAGAATAGTACATAACTGGACAGCAGTGGCTTTATTGGTTAGTCCCACAAAAGTAACTCCTATGCAAGGTATAGAATAAGCATGCTGGTGGCTAGCCTTATCGTTTTCTACATGATAGTAGAAGATATACTAATAGATGGCTTAGGTGGTCCAAAGTCAGGCTGAAGCTATTTAGAAAAGTGTCCTTTAGATCCTTCAGAAAGGGGCCCAAGGAAAAGAGCGATAGCAGGACTTCCACAATTTCCTGTCCGTGCCCACTTGCCTAATAAAGTCAACAAGCATCCATGATTTATGCCAGAAAGCTTTAATGCATGCTAAGGCGGAGCCTTAGTAAGGTTAGAGTAGTACTCTTTACTGTTGAAAGGAAAAATTTTCTTCCATGAAAAGGAAAAAAGAGCCGAGAGAACACAAAACATGTTTTGCAAGAAGAGGTGGGTAACTAATCAAATAGGCAGCATAATTCATACCTCTGCCGCAAAGAGACTGTCAAGGTTAATATCAATTCTTGGGTTGACAGCAGCAAGTCTCATCGATAAGAACTGCGGTAAAAAAACATATATGATTACGAAAGGGACAAACCAAAAGTAGATATCATCATCTGTAGGTAATCATAAAGCAACATTGTGATCATTGAAATGAAAATATACGCAACAAACACTTTGAATGGTGTGATTAAAGCCATCAGACTTTTCCTACCCTCAGATTTTAATTAGTAAAAGGCCAGAAGAGGAGATGTCCAAATTTAGGCTGATAATATCAAGTGGTTCAGTTAGGGAACATAGTTAACACTAGGTTAACTTTCTCTTGCCTTCCCTGTAACTGAAGAAAGTCTCAGTAACCAGAAGTTCAGATGAAATTTCATATTAATATAAACCATGACAGGCTTCAAGCTATATATCCCTAGGACCAAAAACAGCAAAAGCTCTTACATCATCATTCTAACGAAACATTTCCAGTCCCATATTTTTTTTTGATAAATGAAGTATTTCCAGTCCCATATTAGACAAAAAGAACACCATCGCTGTAATATTGATAATCAGTTACAACGAATAAACAAGTCTTACCTCCACTTGACGTTGTAGGGATTGAACATGGTTGATAATCTCATCCAGCACCATTGCTGTACCAGAGATCTGTAAAGGAATAATTCATCAAAATGTGTTCCAAGTGATAAAGATAACCTATGTGGAAACTGGAATGTTATTTTCCATGTGACCTACAATGACATTTTCACAATATAAAAATAAAATAGTATCAAAGGAATAAGGATTGATCTTGTTGAACACCTGATTAAGTAGTTATTCAACTTCTAATTCAACCCATGTTGCTCCTTTTCTATTAAAAATGAGAGAGCCTCAATCGGCTGGGACTGTGTCCACTGCTCATAATCCTCGTTTCATTATTAGTGAATTTGCATCAACACTGCACATCTATGATGCCAGCTGAGAAGCAGCGCTACTGCCCTCTAGTAATGCATCTCCACATTTTACTTTAAAACAGTTTCTTCAGAGGGCCCATAAAATTCCAACTGCCAAACTTTAGACAATGCATGTATGATGCATATATATACTCCCTCCGTCCCAAAATTATTGTCATGCTTTCCGTTTTCATCCGCCCCAAAATAATTATCTCGTTTGAAACTTTCCTTTTTAGGACAAGATTTTTACCACTTTACCCTTACTTTTTCATCCTACTTTAATTATAGGCAACATACACATGGGCTTTAAAGAAAACTACACATCAAACCAATATTAATAATCAAGTCAATTGTTTTTCTTAATCCATGTTTCTAGTCAAACAGAACAATAATTTTGGAATAGAGGGAGTAATGTATACATTCATGTATATATACATATGTGTGTGTGTGTGTGTGTGTACATACATATATAAATATATTATTGTACGTAATGAATCCTGATTTCAACACTTCTACACCCAGCTCAATCAAATAGAAAAATCTCTAGTCATATCTTGAGCAATTTTTTACCATGAACACTTGGCAATGCATTTGGGGATCCAGTCGTCCTAAAAAAACGCTTTTGAACTACTTTTATACTAACTTTTATTACAAACACAGTTTATTGGATTATTGCAGGTAGAAAATAGATTAACATAATTGCCAGAACAGCCTCTCTGCATGTGGGCGTAAGCCGGCGATAAACTCTTCTCTTTTTTGCTAAACTCTTCTCTTTTTTGCTAACCCAACCATGGCCGGAGCCAAGCGTATATATATATATATTTATAATGAAGTTGATGCTGAAAATGATAGTAACCCTTGCATCATACAAGATTTGGTCAGGTTAACTATTCTAGTGACAAAAATTTCAAGAGCCATCTATATCTAATCTTGATTACCATCTTCAATTGTCATCAAACCCCATCCATGGCACAAACTGGGAAAAGAAAAATACCATCTGGTCCATCTCTATTGGCCACACCGTAGTCGAGGAATAAAATGAAGTCTCTGTTGTCATTAGACTCTAGCAAGCCTAACTTAAAGGGTGTTGTTCTTGCAGTACCAAAATAGATGTCAAGCTCCTCTATCTTCCTCATTATTTCATTCATCTCACCTTTCATGGTACAGATACTAGTGTAGATGACCTTAGGGATTAAGCTATAACCCTGCATAGACAAAGCATATCGAACCCTTAACCACTCCCCTGTATATGCTACAAGGGATTTGGCTAAAAAGGCCAGGTTGAGAGTTGACACGTGTATTCCTTTGGGAGAGAGGAGCGGAAGGAAGGGAGAGGTCTCACATGTTCCACCTTCTAAGTTCTAACTAGCATATTTTTAAAACTCCAATCATGAAGGCTTGTTAAATTGCCAAATCAAGTGCAAGAGTGATACATGTAATATTTTTCCTACTCTGGTTAATAATAAGCTATACACAGCTTGTGATATACCCATCTTTTTTGGACCAAAAAGAAGCCTAACCCATTAAAAAAGTTCTCTTAGTAATAAGTTTTTTATTTATTTTATATCATCGACTACTTGTTACATGGTCACAAAATGAACCTCGCAATTCATTGTACTAGCTTTCTCCTTTGTTTAATAATGGCTTCAATTTAAACATAGCTTGAGAAAGGAAATCAATGCACGGCACTAAACCCATTTTTTTTCTCAATCTAGAAAAAAGCAAAAAGTTATCAAATGACAAAAATATCCATAGACAGGGAAAGTGAAATCACAATAGAAATACGAGCGTGACATATCAATACTGGCTATAAACCCCTTTTCGATGCAAAAAAGCAAACAACTTTCCATTAAAAAAGGTGATAACGACTTAACCGGTTATTCAAAAGGCCTTAATGAAAAGTCATTAACGAAAACAAAACTTTTTCACACACGTAATCTTCAAAATCTAATGAATAACGACGTCTAACCTTGTTACACCCGGGGACCAGTTCTTGCAGTAGCTTCATCCTAGCATTGATCTTCTCTCTCCTTGCCTGCAAATTAAATAACAATATATAAATACTCTTAAAAATCTGACTAAGCACTAATTAGTGCTTAATTAAGTCAAATTATAATTATTGAACTAATCATTAGACTAATTACTCTTTCAGCTAAGCTATGGCTATCTGTAGCTTGGCCGCGGCGAGCTCGAACGTGAACGTACGGAAGCTTCTCGGAGGAATCATTTACGGTGGTTTTGCTCTTTTTGGCCGATGGTTTAACCTAAATAAACAAAAACAGCGGTGAACTCCGTCGAAAAACTCAAATTACTACAAATTGAAACCCTAGAAACACTAAACTGAAGGACGCACCTTCTTCTCTCTGTCCTTCCGCTTCGTTGATTTCGTCGTAACAACGGCATCCGATACAACTAGTGATGAATTGGGCTGCGAATCAGACTCCGCTGGCTCTTCTTTCACCGGAGCTGAGTTCGGAGAGGTCTCCATCGCGGTGGCAAAGACGGAGTACTTCGATGCTCGTTCAATTAAGGCCACGTCGGACGGGAAAACTGGGGGAGCACAAGTATACGTTGCTTCGACTTTCGTCCCCTTTTCCGGCGAGTGCAATAGCTTGACCGCCTGATTCGCCGGTAATTCGAGTAGCGCAGTGAAGCTGGAACCGCCTGTTTCCACTGGTGCCGTCATCAGACTTTGAATTCCCTCACCGAATTGCATCGATTCCACACCGATCTCTTCAATTTTATCTCCTCCGCAACTTGCGGATCTAACCTCATCTCCAATTTTCGACTCCATTTTTCCAAAGTAAGTAAGAATTCCACAGCAAATTCTCAGCAACGATTACGAGTAAATGTTTGTTATCGGAGAAAATTTTAAAGTATTCGTCCAAAAGAAAATGATGGAAGAGCTGTGAAATTTGGTACTTTCGGCCAACTTCTTCAATTTGTTTGTAAATTGGGTGCGAGTTCCGAGGGGGCTTTCTGCTACAATGGCGGTCAATCTGTTAATATATTGCTTACTCAGTTCAGAGCCATTTGGAGTAGTGCGAAAGCAACGTTGCTTGCTTGGAGTGGTACCTGTTAATACTCCAAGTTTCTCACTCCTCCTCTGATGGTTTCTAGAGGAGAGAGAGGGAATGGATGAACTGTAATTAAAGGGTAGTGGAGTGGAGTAGAGGCTAGAGGAAAGGGGAGGGAGTATGGTGATAGGTCGGGGACCGGGCGTGGACCGAGTCCGACACTGTTCTTAATTGTGAGGGGATGATCCGTCTTTTTCCTGCATTTACAAGCAACCGTTTACACGCACGCCCCCGTAATACAATATATTTACCAATATTACCCTTTTGAATAACCTTTTATTTAGAGCACCTCCAATGTGGGAATTCTTCCCACAAATTCTTAACTGGGTCCCACTGCCACCTATACATTTTTCTCTTTTTCTCTACTTGGAATTATCTTCCCGTATCAGATACGCTTTCTTAACATATTCTTAACTAAGCCCACCGCACCTCATTAACTTTACATTTCATTCTTATTTTTATACTTCTCAACAAATAAATTTATTTCACGTTATTTTATATATTTCATATTTAAATATTTCGTATAAATAATTAATTTATAAATTAAGAAAAAAATTAATTTAAAAATAATAAATTACATTATTGTTTTTAAATTTTATAATTTATAATTTATTTAATAAATTATCTATAAAACACATATTATACATAACTCGTATAATAACATAAATAGAAAATTACATAAAAACGTTAAATACATAAAATGATAAAATTACATAAAACATAGTACACTTAAAAATTACGTCAAAACAATTCAATAATTAAAAGTACATGAAAACGTCAATAATTAAATTATCACTAGTTGTCACCGTAACGACGTCATATATGCTCAACCAAGTTCGATCGAAGAGCATGATGGGTGCTTCTATCACGCACCTCTGAATTTCGCTGCATATATTCTTGAAAGGCTTGAGTTGACCCATGGTTCACTTGTGGAGAGTCATAAACGACATCATCGGCCCGTAACGTGATCACCCTACGGCCTCACAATCATGTTGTGTAGAATAATGCATGTGAGCATTATTTCTTTCAAGTTATCTCTATACCAAAACCGCTAGGACCTTTGATAATTGCTCATCTTGATTGGAGCACTCCAAATGCTCGCTCGACATCTTTTCTTGCAGCTCTTGCATCTCTTTGAATTTCTTTTCGCTTAGCATCCGACGGACATGAAAAACTTTTTACAAAAGTAGCCCAATCAGGATAAATTCCATCTTAGGTAGTATCATTTTGTATACTGTGCCATTCACTTCGAAATTACGGCGGTGCATTTCCTTGATGCGTTATTGAACAAAGGTGATTCATATAACACATTAAGATCATTACGAGACCCCACGACCCCAAAAAATGCGTGCCATATCCATAAATCTGCAGACGCAACTTCTTCGAGCACAATTGTTGGTTTCCCATGACCTCTTGCATATTGACTTTGCCAAGCGACTGGACAATTTTTACATTCCCAGTGCATACAATCAAGACTTCCTAACATACCGGAAATCGTGTCTTTGCTCGTGCATTTGAAGGCGGCGTTGTGTATCATTAGCATTTGGCCTTCCAGTATTGACCTCAAACAAACAACTTCGATAATACATCGGCGAGAAGTTAAACATGCGTCGATAGCGGTTGTTTCTCCTGTCGGAGGTACTCGTTGAGATGATCGGCGGAACTCCATAAGCCAATTGACGGATAGGCTGCTGTGCATTTTTGAAGTGGTGATAGACCTACTTTTTCGTATGCATCAGGCCTTTGTTGAAAATAATTTGAATGATTCTCCAATGCACTAACTATCTGAATGAATAAATTTCTATGCATTCGGAAGCGTCGCCGAAATATATGATCAGGATACAATGGCTAAGAGGAGAAGTAGTCATTAACAAGTTGAGTATTTCCTGCTACATGATTTCGCTTTATGTAGCTCCTCTTTTTCCTTTGGCGATGCCTCTTGATGTTGGCTCTCTCCATTTCAATCATCTGTTGTTGTAATTCAATCATCTGCAAAACAATTTTTTCACCTTCAGACATGTTGGATTCTTCGTTGGATTCAGACTTGTAGGATTCGGGTGGTATATTGCTGCGTATTAGAGCTATTGGTAGAAGAAGAAGAAGTAGAAGACATCTTTAGTGGCAAAATGTAGGACAATGACAATGGTTTATATGCTGAACGTTTGTAGCTATTGGTAGAAGAATAGAAGTATGTAGAGAAATTGATTTTAAAGAAGAGAATATGGAGAAATAAAAGATGGAATGAAGAAGGTTTGGAGAAAATGAAGAAGGTTGAGGTAGTGTATTTATAGGGAAGAAAGAAGATAATTAAAAATAAAAAAAAAACGTTTTTTTAAAATATTTCCGTTGCAGCCGGACCCCCCCAACAACGGTTACAATTTGAATTTTTTAAAAAAATTGAATTTTTTAAATAAAAAACGATCATAATCTTGGTTTTTAAAAAAAATTAAAAAATTGTTTTTTTAATTGAGTGGAGCAGTCGCGGGACCCACCGTCTTTTGGCTTTGACGCGCCTGTTGAGCGCGTGTTCTGCACGCGCCACTTTTGAAGAGAAGGTGCACTGCACTCTCCTCTCTGCGACTGTGATTCTTCAACTGAAAAAAAATTCTTACCAAAGAAACATTTTTTTTCTCTCTTCCGGGGAATTGGCCAAGAATTGTACAATGAGAACAATTAATGGATTCTTCACCAAAGAATCCATTAAGAATCTCACATTGGCGGTGCTCTTAGTACTCCCTCCGTCCTAAATTATCGTCCTTCTTTTTTTTTTCGTTCGTCTCAAAATAGCTGTTCAGTTTAAAACTTACATTTTTAGAATATTATTACTTTTAGCATTTTACCCTTATTTTTACCACTTTATCATTACTTTTTCACCGTACTTTAATTTAGGACACATACACATGAGCTTTAAAGAAAACTACACATTAAACCGATATAAATAATCAAGCCAATTGTTTTTTTCTTAATCCGTACGCCGGATCAACTAGGACGATAATTTAACAACAGGGGAGTACTATTTCATTTCCTTTGCGCAAATGATATTACAAAACAACGTCTGTGTTATTGTTCGAGCTCTAATGTTATAAACATTAAAGATTAAGTTGGTGATGATTTGAAATATTCATGGAGTATTAGAGCATCACCAATGTATAAAATTCTTATACATCTTCTTAGCTGGGTTTCACTGCCACCTACACATTTTTTTCTTACTCACCTAAGAATATATCTTCCCATTGTATATCTTCTTACACATCTTCTTACACAAAAAATATTAAATTTAACATCATTCCACATAATAAATACAAAACATTCTCCCACCCCCCACACACACCACAAATTGGGCGGCTGTCCCCCCCCCCTCTCCTCCCCATCTTCTTATTTAAGAAGTTTCTTCCCTCTATCTCCTACATGGATCCCTTAAGATGTGTTTTGCCATTGTTGGACCTCACTTCTTAATAAGAATACCAAGCTAAGAAGATAAAATTTCTACAATGGAGAAGCTCTTATTTATTTCATCCGTTCGGATAAGGAGTCCCCGTTTGAATGCTAAAAAATTTTAAGAAATGACATTTCTAATAGCTAATTATTAATAAAATTATACTTTTATGTTTTAATTTTTTAAAATGGACTCTTTAAATGAAACATTCTAAAATGAAATAATTGATTCTTTGTCCGAAACAAATAAAGTATAAAAAAGCATATTTGACCTAACGGTAGTAAATCAGAGTAAATTTGATTTAACGAGACTCATACTAATGCTTGTAGCTTGTAATATCATTTTGTAATTGCATACCTCTTTCACGAATTGAGTTTAGTCAATCCCTTTACAAACGGGCAAGCTCGATCTGAGTTTGCAATGAGTCAACCTTTTTCATGAATTTTAACGAGCTTAGCTTGTTAATTTCATGATTGATGTGGCAAAAATATTAGTCTTGGGTCGTTCAGTTGATGTAGATGATATCTGAGCTTAGTCTATTTCTTTGAACCTGTTTGAGATCACGAAATCACCTTAGTGGAAGTGCAAGACTTGGCCTCACGAAACCACTCTAGCGTGAAAATAAGTATCGTGTATTATCAAGAGAGAAATTGAAAGAGGTTCGAGGCTCAAGAAAGTATGTACCTTGAATATGGTTTATGGAGGGGTATTTATAGGCCCCCAATGACGTAGAATCCTTATGGGATTCGATTCCATAGTTACCTAACCAATTTAGGAGGGAATCCCTAAATTGTAGGCGTGACAGACTGCTGGTCGCGTGAATATAGGAGCAGATATGACAAATATCCTGCTCGGATAAAGAAACCTTTGCTCTGTCTTGGAGGGCAAGTCTCTAAGTTCCCTACTCGATGTTTGTCCAGGCAAGAAAGGCTCTGACCGGCTATATGTTACTAGATCTGTTGAAGACAAGTGTAGATCTTGGGCATGGCCCCTAGTCGGACAGGCATGGTCTATGCTCGACCATGCTTAGACGGGAGCTACAGTGTTCTCTACTCGGTCCCCCACTAGCTTTTGCCCGCTATGTGGGTCGGTCTCATACTAATTGAGCTCATGACTGGCACGTGATGGACGCTCGTGCTTTGCTCGTAACTGGGTTTGAGCCGGGCACATCAATGATTATGATAGAAGATGGTTGTGTAAAAATAAATAAATTAGTCTAGTAGCATAAAAACTAAATAAACTCATTTCTAATTATTATTCCATACATATATTCTTTTATATATTATCTAATTAATATTTTAGAATACAGTTATGGACAATAATTATTTATACAGAATAATTTGTACTGTACATGTTTCCAAAAATTCAGGGGAAATGAGTAAATTAAGAACATCCACAATGGTTGCACCCTAAAACACCCTTTATATAACCCCCTAAACCTTTTTAGAGGCCCTTTAAAAAAGTTTCAACTCCAATGAGCACCCTCTATATTACCCTTTAAATTAATGACATCTTAACTAACAAACCTAACTACCAATATAATCTTTTTTAAAAAAAAAATTCCTACCGCAATGAAAATAAAATATTTATACTTTTAAATTTACATTTTATAAAAAATATATTATATGTTTTGATTATTTCACTTACTTTTATTTAAATAAAATCTTGTCACACTTTTAATATTATCAATATATACATAATTTTAAATTAAAAAAAAGGAAATGATAATGAAAAGATAAACTAAATTAATTGAAAAAAGAAATGGAAAAAGGGTAAGAACTAGTGATTGACTGATTGTGCCAAAATTTGGAATCATTGACCCGCCTTTTTTTTTTTTAGATTTCGTGCATTCTTTGAATTTTGGCACAATTTTTTTGAATTTCACCAAAAAAGTCCGCCAAAGTGTAATTTTTTCATAACATTGAATTTTGATTTCCCACCATATCTTTCAACTACCACTATACACATATATTTGTATATAAACACCATTCTACCACTTCAATACATACTCATTTATAACTTTCATATTTTTTTATTATCTCCATGGCAACTCCTCCGTTTTGGCCTTTTGATATGCACATATACAATCAATTTGAAGCATTCCATCAACAACAAATGCGCAACCTAGATATGCTCATGCTAGTTGTTGATGAGGTCAAGAAAGAGCGTGCCAAAGAAACCTCGGCTATATCGGCGAATATATATAAGCCGAGATCGTGTGAAAGCACACGATGACCTTGTCAAAAATTATTTTGCAGATGATCCTATTTTTCCACCACGTATGTTCCGGCGTCGATTTAGAATGCGCTTAGAGTTGTTTCACAGAATTCGGGCAGACATTGAGATCGCCCAACCATATTTCAAGCAACACTATGACTGTACCGGGAAACAAGGATTCTCAACCATCCAGAAAATGACAGCTGCTTTGCGAATTCTTGCATACGGAAGCCCAATTGATCGTGAGGATGAGGCCCTTGCCATTGCAGAGACCACAGCTATAGAGACAGTTCGTTTATTTTGCGAGGCAATTGTCAGCATGTACTCGGAGCAGTATTTGCGAGCTCCAAATGAAGACGACATCGCCCGACTAATTGAAGAAAATACGAATCGTGGTTTCCGCATGATTGGTTCATTGAATGCATGCACTGGGAGTGGCGCAATCGCCCCACAAAGCATGGCATGGTCGGTTCACCGTCACACCGAAAGCCAACCTTGATTCTTGAAGCCGTAGCATCTCAAGATCTCGGATTTGGCATGCATTTTTGGTACACTGGTACATACAATGATATATCAGTTCTTGATCAATCGCCAATCTTCGACAGATTCATTCAATGTCAAACACCATACACTCCCTACGAAATAAATGGTAATGTATACTACGTGCCATAATATCTTACAGATTGCATATACCCTCACTTTGCGACACTAATCCAGACTATCAAGCGGCCCCGAAGTGAAAAGGAAAAACATTTTGCACAGCAACAAGAGGCTTGTAGAAAGGACGTTGAGAGGGCATTTGGGGTTTTGCAGGCTAAATGGGCTATTACCGTGGGTCCCAGAAGATTTTGGGACCAAAAACTTTAAGCAATATTATGTATTGTTGCATTATTTTGCATAACATGATAATCGAAGATGAGCGCCAAATGAATCTTGAACGATGGAGACCAGTAGTGGGTGAAACAGTGCCACAGGATTACTTCAACATGATCCAACCGTGTTGGGTGCATTTATTAGTTCTTGTATAAACCAAAAGTAGATAAACGTATGAACAACCAGCTTAGGCTTGATCTGATCGACCATCTCTGGAATAATTTTGGTAGACAAGGCAATCGTTGATGAAGTTAGATGAAGTTAGGTTTTGAGTATTTCCAAGTTACTACGCAATCATATTATGCATGTTTTGACTTAGATTCAATATCTTCAATGAACACATCTGACAAAACCCACTTTCAATAATTATATAGGAGTGAAGGTCATTTCCATGGTTCTGCATAATTTCTCTAGCAAAAGAATAGGTTGGTGGATTATAAAAAAAGCATAGAAATCACGGGGCTTAAGGACTTAAATCAATGGTGAGATGAAACGTTCAGATCTACCATTATTTTTCAATTAATGAAGACTCTAGCATACCACACCATGGTTGTGAATGAAACGATGGATAGCATCTCGACTCTCGAGAAATGCCAGGGATCCCAAATACGCATTGCAATTTCAGTTCGGAGTTGTGTGTCAAGATTTGGGTGGTTACTTAGTGACCCCAATAAGAAAGAAACAAAATGCATGACCTAACACGTTAGAATTGAAGTTGGGATTTTTATTTTGGGATTTCCTAGCCATACTCATAATGTATACTCGAAAAAGCCTATCAAAGCAAGCGACTTAAAACCGTATCAACCAAGTAGTATTAGTAAAAATCCGTTATTAAGTGATTCCATGCTTCATAGAGTACTAATGTTAACAAATTTACAAGGAAAATTAGAGATTTGCATATAACAATATGAAGCAAAACAGTAATATTACTTATCCATTTGCTGATTCCCAAATTCTCCTACAACCTAATATTCCTTAATTTTTATTGGCCATGTCATTACAGTGACGTTTATCTAACAAATCACATATATGACCATCAAACTCAAACAATACTCAGGATTCAATAGTTGGATCTGTAGCATTACTAGAAGCACAAACATACGATATGAGGTTAAAATGGGCGCTATACGCAAATCTTGCCTTAAGCCAAAGCTAACCATTTCATCAAGCAAGAGGTCTACGTTCAAACCCAGTCCCGGGATCATCACTACAAGGCACAACATCAAAACCAGTAACCATAGCCGATGGTGGTCCCCTCCGACACCGCTGCTCCAGTAACATGCTGATTAAATTATATTTATGAAAAATATAGATATCATATAGAAAGAATCTATGAATGGAACACATCCATCATACATGATTTTTAGCCCATAATATGGAATCAATAGACGAACTAAGCTATCAACAATCATAATCAATTTTACCAAATTCTCGTACCCATAAAACCCTAGAAAGTGAAGTTTAGATTTTTACTTACCTGAAAATTTTGAATGGAGATTCGTTGATCTGGTGTAGAAAACTCTTCTTTCGATGGGCTGTTGAAAGGGACGAAAGGAGAAGAAAACCTGTGCAAGAGACGGGCGGGGGAGAGAAGAAAGAAACGAATAGCGGAGGAGAGAGAAGAAAGAAACGAATAGAGGCGCGCTACTCTTCACCCAATAAGTTGGGGGTGCGGTAGCTTTTTTTTGGATTAGGGTGATTGATAGGGTGTCCACTGTAGGCATTAAGTGTGGTAAAAACCCCTAAAAAGGGTTTTAGGGTGTTAATAAAGGGGACCATTGTGGATGCTCTAATCCCGAAAAGATTCACTAAATTGTGAAGATTTTGACAAATGTATACCAGTAGTTGTGATACTGCAATTATATATTATTAAAATTTTGTTGATTTTCAACATTATCTTATATACATGTGTATGTGTGTATGTGTGTATATATATATATTTGAAGGTTATTGTTTGAACTTTTTTTCTTTTTCCTACCTAGCCCTTGACTTTTTACAATCTTATTTTCTCTCGTGATCCTCCACCCTAGATGTCAATGGACTAGATATGCATAGATGTAAGTAAATCTGAAACTGATTCAAAACATTATGTCGTCGATCCGATCAAATCTCATAATCCGATGGATCAAGAGTATTTCAATTTATATCTGAATTTGTTACCAATTAACATATTACATATCCAATTAAATTTCTTAGATCTGAAATAAATATTTATGGATCAAGAACAATGAGATTATGAAAGAGAGGAAAACAAAAAGACAACATATATATAGTGGCGGATCCACATGAGAGGTTGGGGTGTCCATGGACACCGGTCAAGAAAAAAAATTTGGGAGTAGGTTTGTGATATTTGACAAGGTTCTAAAAATCGTTAGGCGGGCTCTAGGCGTCAGACCAGCGCCTAGCGCCTAGGCGGGATATACGCGGGGCCTAGGCGGGGTCGAGAAATGACATAATATCTGATTTTTAATATATTTTTTATTATAACCTAATTATTAAACATAATTTTTTTAATTATACTAATACTAAATATCACCTAATAATTTAAAAGTAATAATTACATTATGATGTTAAATTTTAAAGGTAAAACTAGAAATTTAATATCATTTATAGTTTAAAATATTACAAAAATAGTCAACAGTTCAATTATTCATAGGTCCGTTGACAATTACAAATTTACAAAAATAATTTAATAATTTTAAATTGATATTTATTATTATTATTATTTTAAAAACCCAAAATGACATTATTTAGGGCCAAAATTTTTAAAAAAACTAAAAAAAAATATGAAAAATCAGCAGTTCGTCGCCTAGCCCGCCTAGCCGATTTTTTCGTCGATTTGCCAAATTACTAGGCGTCGGGGTGGCGCCTAGCGCCTAGGCGCCCGCCTAGGCCGATTTTTAGAACACTGATATTTGACAATTGGATCCTTCCAAAAGTTTTCATTTGACCCCTTCCAAATTCTTTGTAAAAAATATTGTTAAGACGGATTTACAAAACCGAATGTTCGATCAATTTTTAAATGATTCTCTTGTATGTTATATCGAAAAGACATGTTAATGAATGTTGGTGATGATGATTAATTACGCGTTTTCAACGTATGAAAACACGTAAAGGACACATTGTAATTTCTAATTTTTTTTATATAATACTCCATCTGTCCCAAAATATATGACGTTTTGAGAGAGTTTTTTAGTTCCAAAATAGATGACACTTTGTAATTTTCAAGGAATATTTTCCTTTTTTTTTCAATTCTACTTATATTATTGACCTCGTAACTTGTGTTTGGTTCTTTGGACAAAAATATTAAGACACCTCATTAATGTATGGATAGGGATAGTTTAATCTTTATAATATGTTTCTCTGGTCTGTGTGAAAAGCCTGAAAACATCATATATTTTGGGACGGAGGGAGTAGTTAAAATTTTAGACACCAGTCAACATTATTCCTGGATCCGCCACTGCATATATACATAATTTTGCATACTGCATATATATAGTAATAAATATAATATTTTTGGATCAGATCAGATTTTTAACGAATCGAATGTTGGGAAATTCAAATCTGAAATTTATGATCAAATTCAAGTCGGATTTGGACCAAAATCTGATTCATTGACATACTTACTTCACCCATGTTCTTCCATTTCTACCCTAACCTTTATTTCTCTTCCCATTTTCATAAGAGGTATTTTTCTCCACATTAATCACCAACATATTTTTTTGGTTAAAACTTCCCATCTTGAGTAATTGGTTTAAGAAAATCACTTGGTCAAATTCGCATCGAGTGATTCAATATATACATTTTCTAAGTGTAAAAATAGTCTAATTAAAAAAGATAAAAATTTGTGTAAGACGGTTTTATAAATTATTTTTTGTAAGATGAATCTTTTTTACCTGATTTACTGTATATTTATAAATTGAGCCGTGAAAGAGTGAAACTTCGTCTTATGAATAAAAATTGGTAGGTTCAATTGGTTGTAAATGCATGCTTTGGTTCGATTCTGATAATTGCTTTCCTTTTAAGACAGTTTGCATGAGATAGTTTGATTTATAGTGTCTTATAAAATTTAGACTTTTAATTTCATAAGTGAATTTCTTTTTTTAATAACTGTCATAGTAAATTTTGTTGAATTTTACCACTTACCGATTTAGTAGAGCTGTCAAAATCGAGCCCGGCTCATAGGTCCGGTCCAGCCCACCCGACATTTCAAGGGCTTGGGCCTCGATTTAGAGGGCCCGAAAAAAGTCGGGTCTCTTTGGGCCGGCCCGCAAGGCCCATGGGCCGTATTTGACCCGATCTCAAAAAGCCCGAAAAGCCCGGCTCGGCCCGACCATAAAGTTAAACACTTAAACTTAATTACAAAATTAAAAACTAAAACACAAATCTAAAAAGAAAAAAACTATCAGACATTCATTTAGACCACTTTTTTTTTCCTTTTGGTTAGATAAATTTATGATACAATATGATATATTTCCAAATCATTGTTCTCTTTTTGGTTGAAACTCATACTCTAAATTGATGGAAGTGACACTTACAAAGAGGAAATGAAGTTGATCTTCCAAGTTCTAATCTAGTTTAGTATGGTTTTGGTTAGTAATTTTATCGAAAATGATCTATTTAATTGAGTATCTCTATATGATATTAGCTAATAAAACGCCTCAATAGTATAAACTTGATAAATAAATAAAAAAAGCTAGATTGTGTCGAGCGAATCAAAAAATGAACATTTGCTAGTTAGTATGGTTTTGCAAACTAGAACCCGAAATTTTTTGTCTATCTTTAGAAAACACATATTAAAAAATTGGGGACAGTATGATGAACTTCAATTTGGTTATAAATTTTTTGAAAAAATACCCTTCAAGTAGCTCATGTATTTTTTCTTCCGTCTGTAACATTATAGTTTTTCTAGTTTCTGTTTCGTTCAATTCTTGAAGTTACTACCTTTGTTTATATTTGCTTTAGTTGAACTTTTGTTTTGTAATTATGTAAGTTAGACTAGTAAGTATGTGTGTTTTGAACTTTTGATGTGTTATATAACATTCATTAGCTAATTTGTGAGTTTTTTTAATAAAAAAAGTAATTATTTTTTTGGCCCATAGGCCCAGAGGCCCGGAATGCACATGGGTCGAGCTTGAGTTCAATGAGGCCCGACATTATTTCGGGCTGGCCCAGCCCGGCCCGCCGTTAAGCGAGGCCCAACGGATTTGCCCGGCCCGGCCCATTTGACAGCTCTACGATTTAGTGTTAAAGAGCATGTGTTTCGCACATGTGTGATTTGACTTTGAGATTAATCGATATATTTTGTAGTATTTTTATATAAAAAATATTTTTATTGAATATAGGCATTTGTCGACTTAATGTACGACAAAAGTTAAGTGTTAACATTATATGCAAATTGATGGTCGTTTAATACAGAACTTCATTTCAAAATATTTCCTATTGTTTATTATACGAGTACGAAGTAAATAGTTGTTTTTATACATTCTTTTAATTTTTAAAGTATCCTTTTAATTATATCGAATTGTTGGGTTTGATTTCTTTTCACTTTAATAAACATATTTTAGACATATATTTGAAAAATTTTTACAAAATTGAAAATAAAATATTTGATGAGCTCGGGTTTGATCAGGTGTGTCGCAGCCGTCACAATCTGAATTTGGAAAGGCTTTGGGCACGTGATTTGAGCATTTTTTTCCTCAAATCTTTTCCTATAAAAAGGGAAAACCTAGCCCCTTCAATCTTTTTACTGCAATTTTGTTTCCAAGTTCACCCTAGCAACCAACGGCGCTTTTCTAGTGATCATTTCTTTTCCGGCTACCGAATTTCCTTCATCTTCAATCTGGACCGTTTCCAGATCTCACCCTCCGACAAGCTTATCCCCACTCAACGAACAAGTAAGTCTTCATTCTGCACTCTTTTTTTTTTCTGGATTTATGTTGTTTTCTTCTGAATTTCCAGAGTCTCTTCTGCATATTCTTCATGTTCATCTTTTATGGGTTGAGCCTTTGGGTTTACCTTCTAGATTTAGTTGATTCTCAAGGAAATCGAGGAAATTCAGGAAAAATCACAATTTTCGTTAAGGTCTTTTAATCAAGATCTTCCCTCGATCACTTGTAGGATGTCTTCTCCTCTTCAATTTTTTGATGAGGGTTCTGATCACGAGCAAGAGGCCTATGACTATGATCACGGGGCTGATGAATCCCATGTTCCGATTGATTCTGAAGAAACTAGCTCCGATGTCTACGTCCTTGAGGAGAGGGATACCAGGGAAGCGAGCAACCAAGCTCCCATTGGAAGGGTTGTGAATGATGTGACCATCGATCAAGATGGTGAGGAAAATGAGGCAAGCTCAAGTGGGATCCCAAGCAAGGAGAAATTGGCTGACCGACCACGGGCAGGACGGAGAAGCCGTAATGAAGATTATTACAATCTGAACTCTCTTGCTCGCTAGGAGTCCATGGATTCCGTAGTGGAAGTTGGGAATTGGTTCAGCTCAATTGGGATTTCTGAGCAGGATTATTGCGGGGTTCCCTATGAGTTCGAGATGACTTCTGCTAAAAAAGATGACTCCTGATCAAACCCTCTATTAATGCATACCTCGAAAAGACGCGGCCCGTCATGAGACTGTACCTAGCCGACGTCACCCTACAAAACCCTTCTACCCTCCTATAACTGAAGGCTCATCGCATCAACTATCACCAACAAAGCAGCTCCCCTCGCATGGATAACGACAACAAAACAAAAATGAACAAGTATTTTGTTCCCCATTTCAAGCTACAACAGGAATAATTACAAATATGTTCCTCGCACCGAGCATAAATACTCAGCGAACAAGGAGCAGGGGGCCACTGATGAGCTCAGCCCAAAATCATGGTAACGAGCCAAACACATGCGCCTTCACGTGATAGGCACATGGGATACAGAGACAAGGAAAGAGGTCACCCGAATGCAGGATAACACGGGATAAACATTCCACATCCATCCCAACCAGGAATCCTTCTACAGATCTATTCGAGTAGGAAAGAAGTATGCCCAAATAACCAGATATTCATCCTAAACTCAACTGTTTGATAACTCTCGAGCCCGAGATTTCAGCCACGATTTCGTCAGTTACGGGATCAACCCGCATTTTTGGTTATAAAGGCATAAGATGTCTCCACAATAATTACTCGGACCTGATTTCACTCCTAAAGGGCTGTATAAACCTTACAAGGCCTCATTAGAAAGGTACACTCACTTTACACACCAATACTATCAGGTTCCCGGGATCTCCTGATCCCGGCCCTTTCTAGGGAACGTGACTTGCGGAAGGACACCACGCTTTCCATTCCACCCTCCCTTGCTTATAGGAAGACGAAATTAAAAATGCGGAAAAGGTGTTGTCAAAAAGCGCGTTGAATACGCCTCGGTCACCGAGTGATTTTTGGTCCATTATGAGAGCTTTGGATTTCTCCGTATCTCACCCTCCCTTGTTTAGGGGAAAATAAGATACAGAAAATGCATCACCCTTTTCATTCTCATCGTCCCTTGTTTAGGGGAGAACGGAAAAGTGCAAAAAAATGATGTTGCGAGAGCGCGTGGGAACATGCCTTGCCTCACTATGGACTTTTCGAAAATCGCCTAAAATTATTATCAGTGCCTGAGGTTTTTCCGTATCTCACCCTCCCTTGTTTAGGGGAAGATAAGGCACATAAAATGCATCACCCTTTTCATTCTCATCGTCCCTTGTTTAGGGGAAAACGTGAAAGTGCAAAAAAAGGATGTTGCGAGCCTCACCACGACCTTAAGTTTATTTTGGATCGCTATGAGTGCTTTGGGCTCCCCGTATCTCATCCTCCCTTATGTAGGGGAAAACAAAATACAGGAAATGCATCACCCTTTCATTCTCATTCTCCCTTGTTTATGGGAAAACGGAAAAGTGTAAGAAAGGATGTTGCGGGCCTCACTGTAATCCAAAATGTTTTAACAAAGTCGCCATTTTTATTTTAAGGAGAAACAAAGAAAAACCACAAATAAACCAGAGTTTGTAAAAAGGGGTTCGGAGGCTAAGTTACGAGTTGGGAAGGTGCTAGGCACCCAACTCGCCCTTTCGGCCTCAAAACAGTTTTTGGCTAAAGTATGCTTTTATTATATTCTTCGAGCAAATAAATAAAGTATTAAAAAAAAGAAACAGACATATCTGTACTCACATTATTTACGAACTTGCAGCTGCCTCCTTCCGTTAATTACAAATACATTTTAAAATATTTTGACATAATAATGGCTATTTTTAAAGTTATTTTCTATATAGATCCGGACATCATAACAACTTATATTTTTACATTGGGCCGGATAAAAAAGTAAGTTTTTTTATAAATAAAACTCTTAAAGGCTCACCTTTAAGAGTGTTGGTGTGCTCGCTCTGTCCTTCCGGGAAAGGGAGTCTTTTTGCTGTTGCTGCGGTTCGGGCAGAATAACTGCTTCCGAAAGTTGCTTTTGGGCACGGTCAAACAGGCGAAGCAACTGCTTGCTTTTTGCTGTTGTTTGCTTGCTGCTAGCGAAAATCGGGCAGAGCAACTGCTTGCTTATGGCGGATTTGGCCTTTGGATTCGAGCCGAGCAATTGCTCTTTTTGGGATTTTTGGACCGGGGAAATAGGGTGGAAACCTAGCTGGGGGGCTAAGGCTCACTTTGACCTGTTAGTTTTGAGTTTGGAGGAGATTTGGCAGAGCTTCGAGGCTTTATAGGAGGGGGCACTATCTCACGATCGCTCTTCTATCGCTGCGTAAAATAAACGTGCAGAGTTTTTGTGAGAAAAATTTTCGTCCCTGAAAGCGAAGTCGGGCACCTCTATTTATAGGTGAAAGGAGGGACACTGTTGGCATTTGTGATTTTCATCTTGTGCTTCACCAGCTTGAACCGCGTGCTTGAAGGCTTGTGTAATGCGTTAATACGAAGTGCATTATTGAGGAGCTGGGTGCTGCGCCCATATTGCTTTGTGGCAGCGCCTGGGCTTCAATCTTTGCCTCTTTTTGGACACTCTGGCCCCTGCATTTTACTGTTTTACGCATCGTACTTTTGTCTTTTGCATTTTTAAATCATGTAACTTGACATTTGTTAAGTTTCAACAGATCTTGATATCGCATGTCAATGCTACATACCAGAGGTACGAAATTTGGGTGTCTACAGAGCCCCTCAACGATGGAGTTTACGGGTAACCCGCAGCTTACCGAGTAAACGAACATCGTTGATAAGAAATAGACTCCCTAATTTCGTGGAAATTAAAATGGGGAGTAATGCAATAGGTAGCAGTTATAATGCAACAGTTTATAATGCAAACCAAACCTCGCATATCCTAGACATATTTAGTCGGTTATAGCAGGTTATCGTAGTTTTTAAGCAGATATGCAAATAAGTGTTCAGATGGTCGTACCTACCAAAGTAGGCTGCCTACGTATCCCTTAATAAAAGGAATCAGACCAAACGTAGTTCGGCCTCATGCAAACAAACAACAGCTAGGTGGAATGCCAAAATCAAACATCGCATCCTCAAAGGGCCGAACCCTTTGCCGAACACGATGGTGGGATACATCGTCTTCTCAGGACAGGGTCCTTCATCGAAGTACGATAGCCTTTTAATTGTCCCGGGGTCTCAACCCCTTTGCAGAAAAGACTGAACACAATCATATCAAACATCGTATCCTCAAAGGGCCAAACCCTTTGCCGAACACGATGGTGGGATGCATCGTCTTCTCAGGACAGGGTCCTTCGTCGAAGTACGATAGCCTTTTAACTGTCCCGGGGTCTCAACTCCTTTGGAGAAAAGACTGAACACAATCATATCAAACATCGTATCCTCAAAGGGACAAACCCTTTACCGAACACGATGGTGAGATGCATCGCCTCCTCGGAGACGGGGTCGCCGTCGAACACGATAGCCTTTTAAGCGTCGGGGTCTCGCGCCAGCGAGAAAAGGTTGAACACAGATTCAAACTTTTGATCATTTATCTCGAGGTTACACCCCGCGAAGAAATGATCCTATGCTACTTTTATAAAGCAGGAAAGCATCGTATCCTTAAAGGTAGGGACCCTTCGACAAAGGCAATGGTGGAACACATCATAGGTTGATCATTCCCCTTGGGGTTACACTCCGCGAGGAGATGATCATATGCTACTCCTTTAAAGCAAGAAAGCATCGCATCCTCAAAGGTAGAGACCCTTCGACAAACGTGATGGTGGAACACATCACGCATGCAAAAGGTAAACTACTTTACATTTTCTTACCATTGCCTTCCTTTTGCTGATTCATCTGCCTTTGCTGCTTCTGCGGCTTTTGTTGCTTCGACAGCTTTTGTTGCTTCGGCGGCTTCTGCTGCTTCGGCGGCTTCTGCTGCTCTGGCGGCCTATGCCGCTAGATTTTTTCTTTTGTTGCATTTCCAACTTTTGCTAGAAATTTTCTTCTTTGCTGCTTTTCCAACTTTTGCTGGAATTTTTTTTTTTTTTTGCTGCTTTTCCAACTTCTGCTGGAAATTTTCTTTTATTGCTTTTCCAATTTCTGCTGGAAATTTCTTCTTTTGCATGCTTTTCCAACTTCAACTAGAAATTTCTTTTGATGCTTTTTCAACTTCTGCTGGAAATTTCTTCTTTGCTGCATTTCCAACTTCTGCTGGAAATTTCTTCTTTGCTATCTGCTTCTTGCATTCTTTTTCTTTTGCTTTTTGCACATGTTTTTAATCATTTTTTTTCTCTTTTTCCTTTTTGCTAAACATATTTTTTCTTGCTATGCATTTTTTTTGCTTCTCTTTTTTTTCTTACATTTTCTTTTTTCTTTTTAATAAACACATGTTTTTCTTGGTATGCATTTTTTTTGCTTCTTTTTTTCTTTTTTCTTTTTGCATTATGAGAATTTTACCTTTGCTGCTGATTCTTTTTTGCTTTTCTGATTATTTTGTGGTTGATCTACTGGAGATATGAACTTTCCTTTGATCTTGGATGGATGACCGTCAATTTTGGTTAACAGAGATAACTTTGTTAACTTTCTGTTAATCTTCAGGGATCATTTTGTAACTTTGGAAACCTGAGGACCTAAGTGCTGAACCTTTAAACTTTAGAGGGGGAAAAAGGAAAATTCCTTTTTCTTTCCCTCATAAGTGCGACGGGAAGGAAGCAGATTGAAGCAGCACTGCTTCTTTTCATTTCTTCGTCTTCTTTCATTTCTTTGCGGCCATTGTTGCTGCTGACTTCACTTCTCTTTCATTTTTTCTCCGTTTCTCAATTTTCTTTTGCCAATTTGCGTGTTTTTCTTGATAGATGGCTTCTTCTTCGCGATCTCGGAAAAGAAAGGCTCCGATGTACCCGGATTCAGGCGAAGAGAGGAAATAACTTCCTCCTTTGATCCGAAACCATGTCAAGTATTATTACTCGAAGGATGATTGGGGTAATCTCCTTCGCGATCGGAACACCCACGTGTCCAATCTTACGAATTCCTCTATAAGTTTTTTCCTCTTAAACCCATTTGGATGATTTTTCAGATCTGCTAGATTTCTCTGCTGTTTTGGGCTTTTGGAGCATACCTGATCCTGCGTATGATGCTTATGCATGCAATTTATGGCTAGAATGATGCAATTTGATAATTTATTCATGAAATTCATGCGATTTATTTTTGCGATGTATAATTTGAATAGTTGGCACTATTTGACTCCGCGATGCATATTTTATATTATTGATGCGATTTGGCTATATGATGTATGTTTAGACTGAAAAATATTTTTATATGATGCATGCCTATGAAATAGATTTTTTGAAAATATGATGCATTTTTTTCGGATATATTTTCGAACACATTTTTTGCATAAAATGTAACAAGAACATTTTATGCAATAATATTCACTTTTTATAAATGTATATGCTACAGAGACATGATAAATGCTATGGATTTTTTTTCAAGATTTGCAATATTTTATTTTTGCGAATGCTAAAATGCAATCATTTGAGAAATAAATGCAAATGATGAATGACTAATGCATGTATATATTATTTTTATGGAAATGCAAACGCGACATAGAAAATTTATTGAATGCTTGCTAACATGTTGCATGAGCATTTTTCAATATGTGCAACATGTGTTTATTTTTTTTATGCAAAACACACATATTTTTCTTATTATTCATTTTTTTCAAAAAACACACATTTTTTATGCAGGGATGCTAAAATATTTTTCTTTCTTTTTGAATATAAAAGATGCATTTTTTTTTGTTTTGATGCAAAAAATGCAATAATCTTTCTTCTTCTTTTTTTGAATGCAAACATACAATATATTATTTTATTATTATTATTTTTGAATGCAAAAGATGCAATAAAAATTTTGGGTGCAAAAATGCAATATAATTTTTATGAATGCAAAATTTTAGACCAAAATACGAAAAAGACCCTGAAGTTTCCACCAAATTCCAAAGTGGTACCCAACCTAAGGTTTGTGTCATGCGAATACCTGACATTACTAATTGTCCCATAGTGAGCCCTCGGCCAGACGGCCGTTTCAATTGGGACGTTAAGTAGCACGTGCAATAGCACGTGCAGGGTAAAATAGACTTTTCCCTTCATACTTTCACAAAAACGGTGGGAAACTTCAAGGTATATATTGAAAATTCACAAATTAACACACGCCCTAATTGAGCTCGCTGGTTCTTCTTCATCTTCTTCTGGCAATACGTGGGAGCTCGACCTCACTTCTTCCTCTTCATCCATGGCGGAATGCTATTGTGGCAATAATAGGGTGTTGAAGACAACTTGGACGGGTACAAATCCGGGGCGAAGGTTCTATGGTTGCCCAAATTACAGTCAAGTAAGTTATGAACAAATCTGTTTTATAATTATTCCTTTTTGGATTTTGTCGACATGAAAGGTGCATTGTTTAATTGGTAAACTTCAATTATTCCTGGGTTAATTTGACGGTTCAATTTCATATGTGTTGACATGAAATGTGTTTTGTTGTACTGAGTTTTAATGTTGCTTTATGTTAATAAATTTGATTGGATTTAGGCTTGAGCCAATTTAACTCACCTTCCATTTTTTTAACTTGATGATTTACAGGATGGTGGAGGATGTCATTATTTTTCTTGGCATGATCCCCAATGTGCCCCGATCCACTGCGATTATTCCGGTCTACTACGGGCCATTAATCGCCATGAAAAAGAGATAATGCAATTGAAAACCAGGCGTGCTTGGGAGCAAAAAATGTTCATTGGCCTACTAGTTGGGTGTTTTTGTTTTATTTTGTTGTTGATGTTGTTAAGTGTTGTGGTTTGAAGTGAAGGAGAGCAACAAGCAACAAACAGTCAAATTGGTTGCTAATTTTGGGGTTTGTAATAGGTAGGATGTATTGGTTGATAAATTTTGGATTTGTAATAGGTAGGATGTAATGGTTATTTGTAGACTACTCAAATTGATGAAAATTTGTTGCTAATTTGTTGATGGCTCAAATTGATGAAAATCGTTGATTGCTAATTTGTAGACTACCCATCTCTTAGTTGATGAAATTGTATTCATGATGGGCATTGATGAATCAAAAAACAGGGCATTGATGAATCTAAAACAGGGCATTGATGAAATTGTAGTAAAAAATGGTTGATGACAAGCATTGTGGTCATTACACAAAGTATTTCAAAATTATAATGAAAATAACCAAAGTATACAAAAGGGTTGGTTAATTGGTCCTTTATACTAAAAAAGGCCATTACACAAGATATACCATTCACAACACATTAATTGGTCCTTTATACTAAAAAGGCCAAAGTATACAAAATGGTTGGTTAATTGGTCCTTTACAAAGGCCACTAACTTAACTATTCTAAGTGTGCAAAAAGGCAATTACATTCCCAACACATTACTTCAAGGCATGGCATCTTCCACTTGATCATTTTGTTTAGCAACCTTTTGTTTCTTTGAATTTCTTTGCGGCTTGTAAGCTTCAAGGGTAACACATCTGTTCCCCCTCAGATTGAAATTTGTGGCGAGGAATTGAAGTACCTCCAATTCTTGTTGCGGCGGATGGAATCTCATGCATAGTCATCCTTTGTCATGGTCTCTAAAAGAAATTAACAATGTTAGTGTAATCCTAACAACGAGGAAACAATAATGGTCCTTGAAAACACATCTGATTGTTGAGACATTGGTTGAGACATTGGTTGTGTTGTTAGAGGATCTTGGGATGAAGCAACGAGGAAGCAGATAATGGTCCTCTCCTTACGAGACAATAATTAGATATCATATTGAATATATAACTGAATGAAATATATCTGAATGAAATAAGCCATCCATATCATTCAATAAAACTCACTGTTGGAAAATCAGATGACAAAGCATGTGGACTCCCAAATGGGCCTCTCCTTGCCTGAGATTTTGTAAGCCATGGACTTCTGTTGGAAGGAGTACCTTCATTATCATTCATGGGTCCTTCTTCTTGGGGCAACACCTGTTCCACAAGATACTCCCTTTCTTCTTAACCTAGTAAACATATAAATATTAAAGTCATCACGGCATTACAAATATAAGCATTTGAAATTGTAAGTAAAATAGTTATGCGGACTTCTTGTCCTTCTTGTTGTCTTTTGAACTGCAACAAATAGTCCCACAAATAAGTAAAATAATTCCCCACTAACAAATGACAAACAAAATCAAATTAAGTAATCTTACATTAGATGTCTTCCTTGGGATTTGCTCTGTTTCTGTGGCTTGTGCAGTTTCATTGTCAGCACTTGGTTTGTCAGCACTTGCTTTGTCTGCACTTGGTTTATTAGGACAACTCCTGGCATTGTGATACTCTTCACCACATATTCTACACTGCGGTGTTACGGTACTTCCTCGACTTATGGGCTTTTCCTTTCTTTTCATCCAAGCGCCTTATTCTTCTTCTTTTAGGCCTCCCGGCATCTTTGGTCTCATGTGGGGGGTGTAAATCTTGATTGGTTTTGGGCCACATGTCTCTGCCCCTGATAGGATACACAATGTGCTCATAAGCCTTCATGTAGGTCTGTTTGATGTACCAATCAGCCACATACTGGTCAACATCTAGTTTGTTGTGATTTAGGGCAGATATTCCATGTGGGCAAGGAATACTGCAGCTGCCACTTCTACAAGAACACTCTTGAGTACTCAAATCCACATCAAACATGTCTCCATACATTCCTCTCACTTGATACTTTCTGTTCCCAGCCCAAATAGTAATAAATCCATGTGATTCCCCTTTGTACTTGTCTAACTTCTTGATAATCCTTGGACACACTAAGCCTTCATAATTCCTCATGTTTTCCCTACATTTTTGCATTCTTGTCATCATATACATCCTAATCCACTCAAGCAACTCCAAGATAGGCTTGCACCTTGCTTTTACTATACATGAATTAAAAGTCTCACACAGGTTATTCAGTAACATATCACGGCGGTTAATGCATCTTGAAGAAAGCCACGCTCCAATGTGATGGTATTTTCCCGGCTAGCCACTTCATAAGCCTCATGATTTTGTTGCTTCGGTTTATCCATTTCAATGTTGAATTTCGAATGTAGGAGGCTTTGGCACATGCATACAATTGTCTTTTCATGACATGACCCTAAATTTTAGCTTGAAGTTATCATGCAAATGCTTGACACAAAACCTGATTTACGCATTAGGGACAAGGGCCTCAAGACTAGGAACGAGACCATACGTTTGTCGGACATGAATATCCAATGGTATGAATTAACACACTCTATATCTACCAACAATAGTTCCAAAAACCATGTCCAAGACTCTTTGTTTTCCCCTTGACCCACTTGCATATGCAATAGGAAACATCCATTGTTAGCATCAACACCAGCATTTGCCAAAATCATCCCTTATTGGACCGCTTTAAAAGCACCCATCTAACCCAATTACCTTTACGCATCCTTCTAAAATCCTTTTTCAAACCCCAAGGCATACATAAATTCTCTTAAACACAGGCTTCTCATTTTCATGCTCACAAAGTATTTCAACGATTGTCCATGGGTTTGATCTAATCAATTCTTCTTTATAGTCCCACAAAGAACCATCTTGATCTTGAAGACTAACCTCAACATTACTCCTTGCAACCTTCAATGCTCGTAAGCAACGCTCCTTGACAATTCAATCTTAAGCTCTTGTTTCAACGGTATGAAAGAATGAATCAGTTGGCGGCCGGTGTAGGTTTAGTTGATATCTTTTAGTGTATTGATTCCCAATCCACCTAGAATTTACACATTTACTCTTGACCACATTCTTTAACTATGTTTGTCAACTAATGTCCTAACTCTGAAAGCATTTCCTTCACTTTTGGTGTGAACCATAGATGTACCATGGACAACCTTCTTTACATCTAGCACTTACCTTAAATTTCTCATTCTTGGTAAATCTAATCCCTTTCCCCGATTTAATGAGTAAGACCTTACTTGCATATCGAATTCCTTGGCATCACAATTCCATTCCTAACTCAAACACAGGCTCAAGCATGTACGTCGAAGGGTTAAATCTCTTAAACTTGGGGTTTTTTTCTTCCCATAACTTCCTAGGGTCATCTTCTTCAAAATT
>CM028381.1:56698878-56761817 GCA_013146195.2 Codonopsis lanceolata
CATTTTTGAGAAAAAATTATTGTTCTACTCCCCCCTCCTTCTCAATCTAAAAGACCCTTTACATTTCCATTTTCGATGATTCATTTTTATTTTGCAAGTTGTTATTGTCAGCCAACAATGTATCGATTTTAGCATAATCAATCATAATGTATCATTTTTCTTATTTGTATAATAACATTATGTTTGACTTCAATTTTTTTTCCTTGTAATTAGTTCAAATTTTTTTTAAAAAAGTAAATCCAGTATACGTTATATAATGAAGAGGGAAAGTATACGAAGAATATAAAGAAAATGATAAAGAGAAGGAAAAATATGCATAGTATAGGAAGATAAACGTAATAATTAAGTTAGATATCTCCCATATTATTATCGGAATTCACAAAATCTAGCATTATCTTAGCCAATAGTTAATTTTTTAGAAAGAATTAATCATAGCCAATAGTTATGTTTTCTAAAAATGAATCCTAACTAGTAGTTAATTTTTTCAGAAAGACTGAGTTTAATGATTTGTGTAAATTGGTTCATAAATTTTGATAAATGCTTACTTCCTTAATTTCATGCAACAAGGGTAATAGTCTTCGCATATAATGATTATTTTTTTGGTGTTTAGACATGGAAATATATAATCAATCTATAGTCAACTAAAATTTTGTGCACTAATAGTCTCGCCTAGTGTAGTAATAATGGCATAAGATAATATGAATAATAATATTAATATAATAATAATGGAGTAATAATACTAATAACGATATAGTTAACATAGTAATAATGGCATTAGATAATACTCCCGCAAAAATTTTGTTATTCTATAAAAGTGTTATTTTATTATAACTTAATTATTAAAAATATTATTTTCTTAAAAAATTTAACTTTTAAAAAAACACATTTTGCCCGAAACAAAAAAAAGTAATAATAAATAATAATAATAACAATTGCAGCAATATCATTACCGTTGTAATAATATCAATCAATAGCATGAAGCATATTCATACTTTTAAAAAGTTTGATCCGTTTGAGTACCCCTTTTGTGAGAATCTGTTTAATTTTTTTTTAGTGGGGGTAAATTATAGTTATACGATTTTAAAGGATACAAAATATAAGGAAAATGATACGTAATATATGAAGACAAATAAAAATGATCTAAAAGTTTGGAATAATTAAACAATGATATACATTATATAATAAATAAATAAAAATATATAGGTCGGTTTGACTCGATATCAAAACTTGTAAAACGAAACAAACCGAATGGTTTTACAATTTTTAAAACCAAAACCAAACCGTTTTCAACCAAAGCCATAAGTTCATGATTAGGTGTTCAGATTTACGGCCTACCATTAACGCTTAAATAGAAAACTAGTTATTTAGTTAACTTTATTTGGGTAGAAGACTCGGAAGTATTGATATCCCACTCCTACCCGAAATCCATACTTATATCCCACTCCTACCCGAAATCCATACTTCTATTAACCTTATTTAAGTCGAAATACGAAATCGGGAGTGGCTCTCTGATTTGAAACCCATAATTTGTTCTTCGTTGCTTTTTCTTTCACCAAAAAAAAAAAACCCATCAAAGGATTTAGCTCTACACAGTACACACGCACAGAGTAAAGAGGGCATGTTTGTGTGAGAGGGGTTTCCGTTCAAAATTTTCAGAATTGTGATTTAATTTGGAAGAAGAAAAAATGCCGTGGGAACCGATTCTTTGGCTGATCTTCTTTGCCATGAACATGGGCCTCGTCGCTTTTAATCTCTATCAGGTACTTCCCATATTCCAAAAAAAAAGTTTGATTATTTTCAATGTGTAATGTGAAATATTTATGAAAGTTTGGTTCTTTAGTAATGAATTGTGGTGGGTTGTGCAATTTGTGTTAAAAAAAGTTTGATTCTTGAATGATGACTTATGGTTCGGAGTGTTTTTCCATGAAATTCTTTTAAGTTCAATTTCATAAACATATTTACTTGAATTTTAGTTGCTTGATTATAAGACAACTGCTAGGTATTCTTAATTCTTAATTTGACCTCAACTGTCAACAATGTGATTGGTTGCCTGGTTGGTTGGTGACCCTCACAAGTTATTGCCTCTTGGCCAATCAAATTGCTCACACTTCATTTCGAAATCAAAGTTGAGATATCTTTTCTCCGATTCATCACTTGACATAGTTTGCGGCTTATGCTAGATTTTAAGAAGTTTGATTTGTCCATTGACCGACTCTGGTGCAATCAGAATTTGTGTAACTGTTGATTCTTTAGTCTTGAACTCAGCGTGTGTTGCGAAGTTTATAGCATAGTTTGATCCTTAGGCTGAATTTTGGAATTGGTGTTGGTTGGTCTTTGCTGACATTTTCTGCCCCCCAAGCAAATAGACTGAATCTGAATTGTAGTAGCTTGAATCTTAAATTGTTCTTTGGAGGTATGGAGTTTGAGTGGAGTTAGATAATAATTTGTGCTGGCTACTAGCAGAGTGCAGGTTTCTATTCCTAGGATTCAATTTTTTGCTCATTAGACTACCTTAACTTACTGACTATACATTGGAATTTTGATGATATGGAAACTTCGAGCTTAACATAGGTAAGAATCTCCACTGATTAGCGTTTTTGAAACTCTACAATTTTGTAGTTGCGACAAATGACTTCTAGTTGTTTGTTGAAATGTGTTAGGTTGGCATAGGTGTAGCTTCACTATGACTAGCTAAAAATTTGTGTAATTTAGTGTTTCTGGCGGAAATTCATACTTTCTCCCACCCCAGCCCTTCGAGTTTTGATTGTTTTCTGTTTTCTGAACGTGATTCAATTATGAGTGAGATTATGACGGAGCAATTTGACATTTGGTTGGAATAATGTTAATTGGACAGAAGTTAGAAATGAAGAAGAATATAAAGGTCAAATACTATTTTCTTTAGAAACCATGAATATGATCTTTCTCAATTATTGAGGGCAGTGGGCACTCCAAACAATGGATTTGGAAATGTTGTGGTACAAAGTATTCTGCTTTAGAACCAAATGCTGAACTCTTAATTTATAGACAATTTGTTAATTTATACCATCAGATTAGAAGAATTCTGAATACCTACTTATCTTTCTTTGAATCAATGATTTTCCACGTTGTTCGTAGACCAGAGTATGTGGTTATTGTAGCATCTTTAGAGTCAAATTGATTGAACATTTCAACTGGTTCTATTTGGTTAAACTTATTACTCTCAAAAATTAAATCTAACTGGTTCTTCTTTTGTGTATCTTAACGCTTTGTGTAGTTATTGTATTTTTCTGTTTTGCGCTCTTATTTAATAGATGCATTGAGGATTATATTGAAGTTTAAAATCCAATTTGATAGACATCAATTAGCCTGTTTGGTTTTCTATCATTAATAGTTGATGTGCAAATTAAATTTGGAGGACATGGAAAATTACATAAAATAGCTGTGTTGGATACGTGTCTACTTGGACCTGCGTGTCAACACACTTATTAGGTTTTGAGAAAGGCAATAAGATTTTGCTTCATGGAAGACAATTCTTTATCAAATTCACTTGAAGTTTTGGCTATCTATATCAGATCAAGATGTGATTGAAAATAGTAGCATGAAAAACATTTGATGGAGCTCTAGAAGTATTTGTGTTTGTATTTATAATATACCATGTGTCTTATAGATGCTACATACATGGTCGTGTCCCTGTAGCCTGGATTTGAATGTTGCTGTGTCCAATGAAACTGGTGTTGTTTTCACTAATCATGGGCTGAACTTAATTAAACAAACTCTTTCTAAAATGAATGTATGAATGTTAATATTACATACAATGTTAATTGTCACTGCAATATCCTTTTCCTAGTTGAATTAATCTAAAGGGTGATTTGGTTGTATTAATAAGTTCTCTACGTACTTGTGTATTTTTGGTTCTTTTCCTTTTTCTGTTTCTACTCATTCAGTCCCATTAAAGTATAAGAACTTCAAATCTTGTTAGGAAGTATCCGTTTTCCTGGATTGACAAAAGAGACATCCAAACATGGTAGTGCCTTGATCTGACCATCACTACATTTATGGAATCGGTTAATGCTTTATATGCTCTAAACATTCTCATAATTTGAATGGGGGGTCATCAGTGCTGCAGTGCACTAGATTTAGACCTACGGGCAAGCTTCGTGTATGCAAGTCACATGGGCCGTATTGGCTGTCATGGACACAAGATGCTTCAAATTTGCTTCCATCTTTTTTCCCATCTGTTGTTGGTAGATGCAATTTCCTTTCATAATGTCGTCACAGTTTATTGTTGCAACTGTAGTCTGTTCTTGTAATTTTCTAATTAAATTCTCTGTTCTTACTCAAACCTGTAGATTGTGTGCCTATCAGATTTGGAAGCCGACTACATGAACGCATATGAATCATCATCTCGCATCAATAGAGTGGTTGTTCCTGAGATGATATTAAACGCTTTATTTTCTGCTCTATTTCTTCTGACAGGACATTGGTTTATGTTCCTGCTTACACTCCCCATTACTTGCTATAGTACAATGCTGTAAGTTTCTGCATTTTTTATAGAAAGTTTGCCAATCTTTACTTCATTTGTGCTTGTGATTTATTATTCTATGACACATTTATCTGTTGCAGTCATCATTCCTATATTGGTGATGTATTTTGGTGTAATCAAATTAACTTGCATTTCTTGTGAATTCCATTTTCGTTCAGTGTTCAGTGTCAATAATCCTACTGTTTCAGCTTGAACATAACATCCAGAATTGAATTGGCAGTCAGTGTAGGCTTTTCTGGGCAATGACTGTTTATTTATGTATTCTCCCCCCCCCCCCAAATCTATGATCGAATTTTCTTGTATTTCAGCCCAAAACTAGGTCTCAACTGTACCCCCTAGAATTATCCTACTGTAGGCTTGGTCATATTATTTTGAGTTCTCAGGTCTTTCCCAAACGTGCGAAGTTTATACCATTGTTTTATTTTTTCCTTTATTTGTTTCATTCGCAATTCTGTCTCTCTCTCTCTCTCCCACATGTCTGTAGATTATGTAAAGCCTCCAGCTCCCCACTCCAGCCCAGTTCCCCACTTCCACCTAGATATGATAATTGATTAATGAGGGCTTTGTGAAAAATCTAATTAATCATTTGAGAAATCTGTGGACTCTAACCAAAGAATTCAGTGGGAGATTGGGAGAGCTGTAGTGTGAATCATGGGATTTTGGTAGGCTCCATGAACTGATGTCAAAGTCTTTCCATTATGTAAGGTCATGTTTGGTTTGGCTATAATATCGAAAACCTTAACGAAATATGCTCTTTCTTAAGTTGTTTTGTTTTGATGAAATTGATTTTGCTATTTTTGAAGATTTAATTTGTTTTAATAGTTGCAGTTTTTTTCTTTAGCTCTTGTTTTTCTTTTTCTCCTTGTGTACAGCTTCTCCTCTTGCTTCTTATCTTCCCCTCTTTCTAATAAATTTTTTTTTATCAACAAAGAAAAAGAAGATAAATCAACATTTTATGGCTACCTGTTGGGGAATATTGATGTTCTTTTGAAATTTAAAGACATCAATCCATCATTGTATAGGCTAGGGTAGGAATATTGATGTTCTTTTGAAATTTAAAGACATCAATCCATCATTGTATAGGCTAGGGTAGGTGATGTCAGGGACTTAATCAGTAGTAAATGGTTACAACAATGGCGGAGACTTTGCCAGCAAATTGGTGGTAGATGGGGTCATGTATTAGTGCTAGCACTGATATAGGTGAGTCCGCTACCAGGGGAGAACATTATCACAAAATCACCACAGAAAGGTAGTATCCATGGTGGATTTGGTGCAGACGAAGTGCCGAACCAATCAGCACCTCATTTGGACTAGCTTCAGCCGCCCCCACACCACGACTGGGAAACAAGAAGTTGCTGGTGTTGCCCCCACCCTAGCTTCCACAGTCCACAGATCTCTGGGTAGAAGTATTAAAGGGTTACGGATAAAAGAAAGAAGATGCAGAGGAAGAGGGAGAGAAAATGGAGAGATGGTAGTTATTAATTTAGAAAACATACTCCCTCCGTTCCTAAAGAAGTGTCCATCTTTCCTTATTCATATATATTTTTTAAAGTGTTCACTTTCTAATCTATCCTTTTCAGGAAGTTACTTCTACCATCTAACCCTTGTTTTCTTGCTATTTTTAATGGTGGGTCCCAATTGCAAATGGGGTTTTAGGGAAAAACATTACATACTACTCCCTCCATTTTCAAATTATCGTCCTCTTTTCCATTTTCGTCCGATCTAAAATAATTGTCTCTTTCAAAATTTTCTCTTTTAGGAAAACACTTTTACCACTTTACCCTTACTTTTTCTACATACTTTTTATAACCACATGTTCAAAGGGCATTAAAGAAAACCACACAATTCACCAATATTTATAATACAATCAATTACTTTTTCTTAAACGATGTGCCAGGTCAAAGAGGACGATTTGAAAACGGAGGGAGTAATATTTTTTATAGAGTCAATCAGCTTTTCTTAATCTGTATGTTGAGTCAAACTTGACTTTTTTTTGAAATGAAGTATTTTTTTTTTTTTTCTTGGAAAAATAACATTATATCAATTCATCATCTCATAATCGTATGACAGTCAAATGGGCCCTGTTCCCCCGATACACCATTTCAGCGAAATCCGTCAAGTGTTCAGATGGATGTTACTAAAATGGCGAAAAATAAAATAACAGGAATCAAATAGTAAGCTGGCCATTTGGTTTAAAATTTAGTAAGTAGGTCAACATGTAAAATGATCATTGTACATTGATTGATCGTTGATGCAATTTTTCCATAAATAATTACAGTGACATAGGACGGCTATTTTCACTCCCTAATATGCTTCTCCCAGCTCTTTCAAAATACATCAAATTATAAGTTTCTTAGACAAAGTTACCTTCATGTATCATATGCTTCTCTTAAATAAGTTTTTTATTTTAGATCTATCCTTAGCATATACGATTTCATTTCACACCATTTATCTCTAGTGGAAGTTATGAAAAAGTTTCCTTCGTATACTTATTAATATTATTATATCTATTAATAGCAAGTGTTCTTTATGAGAAAATGCTATTGTTCTTCTTTTTTCCCATAATAGAACAGTATTTGGTTAATTCAATGGTCAATAATGTATCGAACGTAAAGTTTCCCCAGCATCAAAAAATATTATGTACCAGAAAACAACAAAACGAAAGTAAAGAAAAAATATTACGTACTCGGAGATTCCCAAAATGTCAAAATCACTTATTATTGCTGAAAACACATTTTAGTATGTTTTAATCTAATTAAAGAATAACCTTTTAAAACTATTATGCGTCACCAAAGTTCTCTAAGTGTGACCTTTAAAATTGAATAAATAAATTAACGAAAATTTGTTCTTTTGTGCCTGAG
Organism: Codonopsis lanceolata; assembly: GCA_013146195.2. Classification (NCBI taxonomy): domain Eukaryota; kingdom Viridiplantae; phylum Streptophyta; class Magnoliopsida; order Asterales; family Campanulaceae; genus Codonopsis; species Codonopsis lanceolata. Next base: position 56,706,262 of record CM028381.1, read on the forward strand.
AAAAGGAATGCCTTGCATGCAAATGAGGTAGAAAGTCCCCATTGTGGAAAGGAGAAAAAGTTTACCTCTTATAGGCTACAGGGAAAGCTGGAATGTGAAGAACACCGGAGAGGGCCCTTTGCTTTGTAGTCAGAGTTTTCTTTCCTTTTCGTTTTTATTTTATTTTGCTTGTTACAGATGCCAGTATGTTAAAGAGGGTAATTTCATGATATAGCATCAACTGTGGCGAGAAGGGGCCAATTCTGTCCAAGTGTGTTATAATTTGATTTCTAGATTATGGTGGGTTGGAGAAGCATATTTGGGGTGGCTATTACTTATCCCAGAATAACAATATGGCATAACCAAATAATAAAGTTGAATCTAATTTCATTCCTCCTGCGTTTGTGTCCTGTATCACTGCATCACGAGAAGATGAGGATTGGAGAGGAAGCCAGGTTTTCCCAAGAGGATGGACTTGATGGTGGTGGGAAGTTGATACAGAGCAGTGCTAGGTTTACTTTACTAGCATTTAAGAGAGCAATAGATGAGAGAGAAAAAGTCGAAAAACCTTCATAGGAAGTAAAGGTTTGTACAGTTTCACTCATTTTTTTGAATTCTAGAGTAGATATCCTCTTCAAAGAGTTTAAGGGTTCATGTGTTTCTCAACGCATTTAGGAAGTGACAATTTGATCATTCTAAGTCTCCATCAATTTTCATTTTTATGTTTTGATAGAAAAAGAAGATACCATTAGGATAAAGACTTTACAAATTGGATAAGAAATCCACCAAAACGAACTCGTGGAAACAGACACAAGGAAAAAACAAGCATATGACCATGAGCTACGCAGCCAACCTAACTTGGCGATGCCTTGCCAAATCAGTCAAAGCAGGAAGTCAGGAACCCTAGTAATTTTGAGTTTAGTGCAAATGTAAGAAAATTTAATAAATGACTCATGATCCTCTAGTTGATGATTGTACGAGGCTTTATGAATATTTAAAGATGAAGATAAAAAATTCTTCTTCTTCTCGAGATAGGGTTCAAGTAGAGCAGGGAGTGCCTGAAGAGAGGGTAAGTGTGTGATCCACTTGCCATTTGTCGATGACTTTTCACATGGTCTAAATGTCGATCTCGATTAGTGGGTTTTTCGAATTGAAAAGGTATCCTTCCCATTCCAAAAAGTGAAAGAAGGGAATAGAGATTGTGTTGTATCCACTGAGCCACTGCCCACTGCGAAGGGGATTTGATACTAAGGATCTTGATTTTGTCCTTTCTCAGATCGGGTCAAGTAGAGTCCATTGGGGGAGTCTATGACAGTGGGTGTATCATCGGCCAATCTAAAGAAGAATGGAGGGGTTATAGAGATGCTTAGGTTGATGTCCGCTGTTGATTATGGTGAGCTGCGACCTAATAGGAGGGGTAGTGTTAGGTCCTTGGTTTCGTTAATTCGTTAGGAGGAGCTAGAGTTGGAATGCAAGAGGTTTTTGGTAGTTTCCGTTAGGGGTGTTTAGTTTAGTTGAAGACTGCTCCACATTTGGAAGGCAGGTCTTGGTTGTTTGTCAAGGTCTTGTTTTGTATTCTTTTTGGTCTTTTCACTGTCGTTAAAATGGGGGCTTTTCTTATCTACTTCTGTTCATTCTTCTTATTTATGAGATCCTTTTCTATCAAAAATATAAAATTTTTAAAGATAAAGTATTAGATGAGGTCATCAACCTGATCCTCTTTTCCCTATAAGCAAGATTAGGTGATCTCAGCTTTCTCTCATGATGCTTTTCTTCCAGGGTTTCTTTGTATTTGAGGTGCATGTTCTCCTAAGCTTCATAACCTTACTTATATCGCCATTTTTCTTCTCTTGTGTGTTTCAGCTACATAAAGAAGCGGCATCTCATTGATGTAACTGAAGTCTTCAGAGCTCTTCATTCCGAGAAGATGTATCGGCTTGCCAAGCTGGCATTTTACTTATTTTTCTTCGTCCTAGTCATCATCAGGTACTATTGAGTTTGTATTTTAGTTGTTGTTTGCTTAGTAGTTGGCTCCGTTCACACCCTGCACCATAGTTTTCTAATGAAGGATTATATTTGTTGTTTGAACGTAGAATTCGGGTTGCTGGATCATTCTCCATTTTCCTAACAGTCTTCCATCCCAATAATGAAGGATTAGACCTCCGTTCTCACGTTTTTGAGTTCTAGATTTCCATAGTTATAAATTTGCATCTTTCCTTATCGTCTTGGAGGTTAGGGAGGGTCTTTAAGGAACCTAAATAAAGTTGTCTGTTTTCAACATCATCTTTAATTCTGTATGGACTTTATACAGCAGTGGATTAGTGATCTCTTTGTGGTACTTTTCAAGATAAATAATGCAGTCAGTCTTGAACTTTTGTACAGTTGTTTTTAAAATTTGATTAGAAATGAAAAAGGGAAGAATTTTGGGTTATTATCAATATAGTGATGTAGTTTTTCCATTGATTAAAATTTTCTCGGAGAACTTTGTGTGCTTCCTCGAGTAATTTTTCACCGTCGCTGACAATTATTGTAACTTGCAGGATGGTACTCACGGTTATCAATCATATAGTTGATGATGACGACGTTGATGGGCATTTTGGATTTTGATTCAATCTGTTCAGGCAGAATAGAAATACTACAACTGGTTAGGTCACATTGATTCATAGAAAAATCTACTTGTAACGAGAAAAATCTAGCAATGAAAATTGATCTTGGCTAGCCTATTTCATGTAGGTTTACTTCAGATCTCGGTTTATTCAGATCTTTGTCGAATTCTCGTAGGTTGATTATAATTCTGAGATAACCCGTAGGACAATTTTTTGGACTATATTTGAGGATCTTATAGATGTTTGGGATTTTTTTTATGTGTTCATGGGTGTATTTGGCAGTTCTATTTTGGTGTTTGGGAGTGGGTTGTTTTGAGGTAATTCTATTTTAATTAATATAATTTCATTTAGCCAAAAAAAAAACATGTAGGACAGTTTTTGAGGGTAGATGTACCAATGATGCATGTTGTAGAAAGTAGTTCAATGAAGCTTTTTGTTTGTGTGCCATTTTATTGGTGTCAATGGCGGATTTATGTACTCTGTCAAAAGGAGTAATAATACGGAGTACACGAACAATATGCGAATAAGATTTCAACTTTACCCGAACATTTGTTATTAGAATAGGTTTTTCGTAAAATCGTCTTACGGATCTTCATTCCTAAGATCGTCTTATGGATCTTCATTCGTAAGACAGAACTCTTCTCTCTCACACTTCAACTCACCAACACACGGTGGCTTAGGTAAGGAGGATTCGTTTTACAAAAAATATTCATAAGGTCGTTTTACACAAGTTTTTACATTGTTACTAACATATTGATTATACGCAAGCATTTTTATAATTATGACCAATTTTTAATGTTAGTTACATATTCCCTCTGTTCCGGACAAAGAGTCCACGTTTGAAATGACATTTTATTTAGTAATCTATTAGTAATAAAATGACAATTTTATGTCTAAATTTTTTAAAGTCGATTTTTTAAGTGAAACATCCCAAAATAAAATAGTAGACTCTTTACCCGAAACGGAAGAAGTATATCTTAATAATTAAACTTTTCATAGAAGAAATATTTGGATGAAACGTGAGAAGTATTTTTTTTTTCCAAGGTATATATAATCCACTAGTCCGACCACAAAGATTATCAAGGGTCAACCTATGCCTACCACTTGGGGTTAAGGACTCCCCCCCTCTACTTTTTTTAAAGGTGAAATTCAGAGCGGTCCTTATTATAATTTTTTTAACCGATGCAGTATTTTACGTTTTTTTTTAAATTGGAAAAATATATATTTGGGGGTTAAAATATTATGATACCAATGAACATGATACTTTTATTCAGTGCATCGCGATGCATCGATTTATACATCACGATGTAATTCAAAAATGTGTAACTATCACTTCCATTTCATATCGATGCATCGTGATTCTAAAATCGATGCATCGCGAATCCAAATCAATGCATCGCGATTGTATAACGGACATTTCCATTTCATAGCGATGCATGACAATCCTAAAATCGATGCATCGCGATCCCAAATCAATGCATCGCAATTTCACAATTGTATAATTGATATTTCCATTTCACAGCGATTCATCAAAAATCAATGCATCGCGATTCAAATTGGTGAGATTCATCAAAAATCAATGCATCGCGATTCAAATTGGTTTAATTAGCATCTCTTCCGCCTTCTTTTTCTTCCTCCGCCGTAAGTCTTGGACTTGGGGTGGAGCTTTGGCTACCTTCTTCCTTTCAACTAGTTTTGAATCTGAAAAATCGTTTACCACCGAGGGAACGCTGCTCTCTCGACCCCACACCCTGACCGGGCAGGTCAATCTCTACCCAACAATTAAGATTTCTAAACAAGTTAGGTACAATACAAAACAGAGAAGATTAACGAAGAAACCAATTTAATTGACATATTAATGGAAGGTAATCAAAGAAACCAGTTTCATGGAAGAGGAGAAAATTTTGGAACAATTTAATGAAAGTGTTGTTTAACAGATAAAAAAACATGCAATACTGTAGCGATTGAAAGTTTATCAAAAAATACCGACTAGTAATTTTCTCTTCTTTTTTTTTCACCTTACAAAACATTGTCGTTTCATGGAGGGACACTCAATGTATGAAAATGCAAAGGACAATTGTGATTTCTAATTTATTTTTATTTAATATTTAAAATTTATGACCCCGCTAAAATTTATTTCTGGTACCGCAACTAAGGTCTCATGAAACGTATACCGTTTGGTGTTTGTTAGGTCTGAGCATGAGTGCATTCAGATACATGATGATTAGAGGTGGTAAGTGGACATGCATGAACGAGACCAAATGGGCAGCAGGCTCAAATGGACGAACAAGTATCCATTTAATAACACGAGCATATATGAACGAGCACTAAATGAGCATGGACACTCATTTACTCATTAACATGCACTTATCAAATTAATACAAAAATCACAAAAAAATAATTTTCTTCTAGAAAAAATTATCAAAATTACAACCAACTAGATAATTATCATTTCCATATATTAAGAAAATTACAACCACAATAAAAACAACAAATTCAACAAAAGGCATTCCTTCTACGTGCTCAAGAGATAGACTTTTGAGCAACTCAGTGCCATTTAATAACATTGTTCACGTCATGTTGGTAACAAAACACTAACTCTTGGTAACACAAGAGAGTGATCAAAACACGAACGGTTGGTATGGTAACACACCAAAATTGCCTACTCTGGATGTCAAGCATTCGTTGAAACAATCGTTGAAGAAGATAGATCTGAAAGACACTAGCCCCCACCGGTGCTAATTTAAATATTGCCATAGGAATTGTTCTCCGGCTCATCCCTTCATTAACTGCATCCCAATGCAAAAGACATTTTTTTAGGCTTCATAATATTTTCTCAAAGCCTGACAACACTCCCACACAAGCAACAAAAAATGCATTCCATAATATGCACTTATAAAATAAGAGCTTGCAGCAAATTTCAATCATAGATTCTTACGACCCCATTAAACCTTTCGACTCTACGTTAAATTATTCACATACAATTTTCTTTTCGGACAATTGAATCTACTGTTTTTTGGTAATTCCTGACTATTTAGTTTTTTTTTGTGTGTAAGAGGGCTACTCTGCTTGGCAACGCTGCCATTTCTGTATGAACTATACAAGACACAAGATTCCAAGAGGGCCACGACAGAGGAGAGACTCTTGAATTCAAACCGAACTAGATGTTAGTTTGAACTGATTAGTTTGGGATAAGCAAGAGCAATGGGAAATGTATATATACCAAAACATGAAAACATTTGAGCATACCTCATAACAAAAAAAGATCAGCACTCTGCTAGTTTGTGAGGTGAATTTATCAGTTTCTCCCTCCATGAGTGGGGTGCATGCACTCTTATTACATAACACAGATACTAATGGTGATGGTGAAAATATCATTGTTTTGTTAAAGAAACTTACATCATAAAGTGGTTGTCCATCTACGGTTACCCATGGCACATATGTATTAGGTTGGAGGGCGCTTTTATTTAAGCTGCATATTTTAGCTCAAGCTGCAAAACGAGTATAGTTCAATCGACCACAGAGGAAAGTTTCACAAAACAGAGAATCCATGACAATATCAAATGAAGAGGGTTCACCAAAAATTAGAAGACGGTCAACCTGGCTAATAATAATATAACATATGTTGTTAAGGAAAACCTGGGCAATTGGAATGAAATTATAGAAACCAATTGTTTCAATTTCTTTCTTTTGGAAAGAAGTAAACCACACCACAATAAATAAACAATATTACAGCATTGGCAAGATTCTCGAACGTTAAATGTTAGAGGAAACTTGTCATTTTTATTCGAGTCTACTTATGTTTTACTTTGTAGATCGAACAATTTTAATCGAAAATCCCACTCGCACCCTCTCTATAAATAAATACGAAATGTATATATGGCCATTTCTCTTAGTTGGAAGATCTAGTAGATGATGCAACTCTACCTGCACTTCACATTGACCTTATTCTTGCTAACATGGTCATATTTACTAGGTTACAGTTCAAGTACAATATCCTTGTACTGCACAACATTTACTCTCAGCCAATGACTTCATTGTTCTTTTCTTTTTCTTTTTTTACATTGGGTAATTTTAGATATAAGGGAGAAGCCTCTTGACCCAAGAGCTCCATTGACAACAGGATCAGAAAATCTAGTAGCCACGTCTATTGTAGGTTAGTATGACTATTTATCATTATCTATCGATCAATCTACAACACATATTTAGCACGATCCTAATTTATATCATCAATTTTCAGGGACAAGTGTTTCAAGCTTTCCTAGGATTATTCGAGTCTACTTATGTTTTACTTTGTAGATCAAGTTGCTTTAAACTTTAACAGATTATGCATACTTCAATTCAAAAATTTAGTAGCCACTGACACAAGAGCCCCATTGACAGCATGGTCAGAAAATCTTGTAGCCACATCTATTGCAGGTTAGGATGACTACTTATCATTATGTACCAATCGATCTACAGCACATCATTTAGAAAGATCCTCAACCTTGTTCAACTTAAAGCTCCTGATGTGAGTAATTGGTGGGAAAAAAATTAAAAAGCCACTCAGATGATGCTCATTTGGTACCCATGAAACACCATTTTCAGTCACTTTCATGCCACAGAAAGTCAGTAACTACGCATAAAGAGAAGTTGTTATGTAACCATTGAAAAAGAAAATTAGTCGAGCCTATAAATGGATCAAGCTTCCATTGAAAAAGAAAATTAGATAGTCTAGTAAGAAGCTGAACAAAGAGCATTCATGATTTCTTAGACCCCTATATTCAAGAAAACACACTGGAATTGGAATTACCAAATATAGAAACACCCTCTTGATGAAATCAATTTTCCATACCTTCATTGAAAAGGTAAAACCCAGTTCACAAATTTAAAGATCTAATTGATACAAAGCAAGCATCCATAAATGCAATTCGATTCAAGATCTAAATCGGATGCATGCATTGCAAGCTCATCATCAAGGTGAACATTGGCAGAGTTAATGAAGGTAAAGTTTTTTCGATCACATTAAAAACTCAAGACATGATAAATATTAGGAACAAAATGCCAAAAATCGAGGTATTCTCAAGATATAGCAAATTGAATGCCGTGACCATTTCCAAAACTTACAGAAAAATCACCGGATCTGAGGTAGGTACTGGAGATGGCGGTTGGATCTGACGGAGGGAGAAATAGGAGTCCCGATGATGGAGACGTAGAAGGGGACAAAGATAGACTGGAGATCGAGGTAATGCCGGATCTGGAGAGAAAGAAACCGGGAGATGTCGATGATCGTGAGAGTGAGAGGTGCAAAGCGGTGAGTGTGAGGACGCAATTTGCAAGCCGTGAAAAACGTGGGCGCCCATCTATGCCCATAAAATTTAATGGTCTAAGTGGGTATGCCCATTTGTGCCCATGTTAAAATTTAAGTGTGCCCATGCCCATATTTTAGTGGGCAGTCTGGGCGGGTATATGGGCGTGGGCAGAAAAGATTGCTAGCTGCCCACGCCCATATGGCACGAGCGCGAGCACACACAAATACGTTTATGACTAGTTCATAACATAAATAAGTCGAGTAACAAGTTTGTGAGCAAACCAGTCAAGCGAGTTTGATATATCCAGAATCTCATTCTGATTTTTAAGATCTGCTTTAAAGATATATAGTTTTTAACATATAACATATCATCCCGGGTGCATTGTTAAGTGCAGGAGTTTGGGAAAAATTCATTGGACGAGCAGAAGTAAATGAGTCTGTCGCTTTGCACATCAATGGTTTTCAGCATGAAATCTCCTTGCATTGTTTCCCACACAAAAAAAATCCACAAACCAAAAACATACATAAAGCTTTCCAAATTATATCCATAACTGACAAACAAATGAGCAATTATAAGGAACTTCTTCAGAATAGGTATGACAGCATCCAGCTAGGAATTTAACCAAAATGTTCAGGCTAAGATCTTGATGATTCGTATTGCCCTTAAACTATGTAAAGCAAGAGAAAGTAAAGAACAATGGAGTATAAGATACCTAGAGTTTTATTGCATTTTTCTCTTCTTTGATTTCTTTTCTTGAGAATGCTCCCCGGTTTCCGTTGATGTAACTGCACAGTGACCCAGCCCTGAGTCTTGACCTGACAGATCCATGGATCTAGAGGGATCATGTTTTCTCTTCGACGACTGTTTTGTGGACGTAGTGGGATCATCAACATGTCTCTGCATTGAAGACTTTGATGGTTCTTTCTCAACAGATAAAGTGCTTCGGCGTCCACTGCTATGAGTGGAGGTCCGGTAGCCACTTGCTGATTGTGAATGCTTTGGTCTACTACTTTTAGTAGGAGTCGCAAAACGATGGGCCGAATTAGTCAAAGATGTCGCAGAGGATCTCTCATGAATCATTCTTAACTTGCTTGTATCATGTTTTAGAAGTTCACTAGGCTCCGGATAATGAACAAGGGAAACACGCCGTGTAACCTTGCCAACTATTAACAAGATAAGACATTAGTGAACAGGTGACCCCCACAAAAATACTCTAGCATTCTCTCTAGTAAAGAACATACCAATTTTTGACTCCAAGCCAGAAGAGAGAAAAACAGTTGCATCTGGTTCTTGATATGCGTAACTAACCACTTTATATGACTTTCCTGTCACAACATTTTCACCAAGGCATAAGTTTCGCTCAAGTATTGAGACTCGTACATATGTCATACTTAGCTCGAGCCGCGTTAAGAGTTGAACTTCATTAATTAAGAACTAGTACAAACAAGATCAAATTGGAACTAAACATCAGGGATAGCTTACCTGGGGAAACATCAAAACTGCCCAATTCTCCATCACCATTAAGGTCCAATGACACTTGTTGTCCATCAAGATCAGGAGACTGTGACACGCAAGAAAACAATCTGACAATGTCAATGACGAAAAATGCTTAAACCACAGGCAGTTGCGAATCACATTTCTGCTGCCATCCCCAAATAAATTAAAAGGTAAATCTACTAACGTAATTGTCAAAGTCATCATGAATATAGTGCATTTCTAATGTAGTAAGGCTGTCTCAGTGAACATGCCTATTTTCAAGTAATGATAAAAAGACAGCAGAAAATATAACTATTCCAAACATCTGATCAATATGCTAACTATGACTGTGTTGAACTAAATAATGGTAAACAGTTGGTAGCTTTTTATTAGAAGTCTGCTTTTTAAATGCAAGAATAAATTCCCAGCAAGATTTTTTGGAGTAGAAGGCCCTTAAGCAAAGCAAAAGAAACTTTACATGATCTTTTGGCCATTGAATGAGCCAAAGCTCAGTTGAATCCGTCAAATTAAGGTCAATAAGCGAATCCCTTGCATCATCCTGAAATTCTGGCGGAGGCTTGTAGCCCGACTCCACAGCAGCTTCCATTACAACCTCAGTAGTGCTGACAGTAACAAACAAAGAACAGAATGAAAATGGAATCATAGCAAACAATCTAGTCAAGATTTTACAGAAACAAACAAGTATCAGACTGTTACAAAACAGTCTACAGATAGCCTAGGCCCTCATAAGAATGTAGGTTGCCATATAATGTGGACTTCACTCTTCACATAGGGGTGGCAAATCCATCATGACATGCCGGTATGGGGCTGGCACGATAACAACACGACATGATAAGCCCTAGCACAAACACGATAAGCTTATCATGCCTAAAATCAAAACCCGAACAAGACACAATTATAACACGAAAAACACGAGAAGCAAAACAGGTTGATTTATTTAGCCAGGCGCGTTAAGCCCAATAAATAATGATTTTTTAATAAAAGATCTACAAATCTAAACCCACAAAGTAAACTGATTAGATTAAACACAAAAAATTAAAATCTTCTTAAAAATGTGCCAAACAATTCTGACTAACAGAACTACAGATCTTTACCCACACAGTTAGTCCATAACTTCGTCCGATACAATTACACAAACAAACGAACGCGATATGTCAAAAACCCAGAAGCAATTTTCTCAAAGGATACATATTTATATGAATGTCTGGTACAAAAGCTCACTGGCCTACTGGAATATCGATAAGAAAATGACGGAAGAGAATAAAAAAAGAAAGAAATCTAAAAAAAACCTTTTCTACACCCTCCTAATGTGGGCTTTGCTGCTCTTCAAGAGTACGAAAAGTAGAGTCAAAGATAATGAGAAGTGAGAGCTTATCGAGGCCGATGGAAATTTGGAAATCTTCGATCGCCAGTGAGTCAGTGAGATGCGAGAGACAAAGCGGCACCGGTGAAGCGTAGAGACGAAGGGCCGCTGGTGTGAGAGAGGGATAACGCAGGTGAGCTGTGTGCCTTTATCAGTTTGTGTGTGCGCGAGACACAGAGAGAGAGAGAGAGGCGGGCGAAAGCTGTCTGCGATGGGAGAAACAGAGAAAGAGTCTAGAGAGAGAGAGCGATGAGAGAGTTTGTTTTTTAGGGTTTAAACCATGGTGTGCAGGAATTGTTCGGAACGGACCAACCGAATGGAACCGGATTGATCCAATTAAAATTGGATCGGACTAATATTTTGATTTGATTTCGGATCTAAATTTTTATAGAATCGGATATTTGGGTAGGTCATGATTCTAAAACAAGAAAAACACGGAACTGAAACGAATCAACTCAATTAATTGTTTATTTATTATTATTATTATTATATATTAGTAATTCCTATTTTCTACGTAGTTTGTCGATCAGCTTTCTTTAAATGTCAGGCTTCATTATTCATTCTTCATTCTTCTCTAAAATAGTTTTGCCTATTAAAAAAAAATGTAAGACAAATCCTTCCTTCCATACTTCCATGCAAGGAGATGAAAGTTTGTATCCTTATATGCAGGCCTTGGTTGTTGGTACTGCCGCTTCGGTACCAAATTTTGTTCAATTTGGTGGAATGGGGTTTTGATAAAAATTGATTCTTGGAGGAATGTTATTTTTATAAAGTTTAAGTCTACAAAATTATATTATGTATTTGTATTAAACAGATAAAAAGTAAAAAATCGTAGTATTGGTCCGATTTTGGTTCTCGTCTTCAGTTGGTTTTGGACCAGACCAATGTATTGGTTCTCATATATATTTGGTTGGTTCCGGTTCTAAATTTTTTCAGAATCGGACTTTTGGTCCGATTCTAATTTTCTCTTTTTTTCCAAAAAATTGAACCGAATCGGACTAAGCTCACCCCTAATTTAAACTTGTAAAATGTAAAATGTAAGCTAGTGTGCTGGCCGCCCGTGCTTTTGTTAGAGAAACATTTAATAATGAAAAGTAGTGACTCACTGGTTCTACTGGAAAGTGCCGACCCGATGAACGTTGATGACGACGACGACTGAGAGATGTTGGGTGAGGGGGAGGGGGAGGAGTAGAAATGTTAAAAAGCTCGGAAAACGTAGGGTCGACCCTATTAACTGGAAATATGAAAGGGTTAGGGTCGGAAAAATCTAACCCATTTAATAAACGGGCTGGCCCTATATGGACGCTGTCAAAATGGGTTGGACCCGCGGGCTGGAAGCTTATGGCTAAAATAATTGTTCAAAAATGTTAGAATTGAGATTTGAACCTACAACCTCTTAAGAGGATAGGAAAATATGGATGACCCCTTATACAATTCAACCATCCTAAATTGTTTGTTTTAAATTCAAATGCATAATATATATTATCATCTTATTTGGTAAACCAATGTCTATCCCCAGTTAGCTTTGTGATGATGTATGTGTATTTGATGAAAGTTAAACTCAAACATGGTCGTAAGTAAAATTCTAAGACATATAAGTTTCCAAAATTTGTCAAAATGAGATTTTTGGATACATAATTAGATATGTTAAAAGGGTCGAGAACCGTATGGTTAACCTTGCTAATCGGGAATTGGAAAAGGTTAGAGTCGGGAAAATGCAACCCGTTTAAATTATGTGCTAAACGGGTTGACCTTAGTATTATATTTTACTATTTGATTAAAATATTTGATTATATTAACTTATTACCAATATTTATTTATGTTATTTTATTATTGTAGATGAAGATGATAATGATGTTGAAGAAGATACTTTCTCGAAAGAAAACTCGATTTCATGTTTTTAATTCGTATTGTTAATCGTTGTCACGTGTCCGTCAATATGTTTGTTACTTAATTTCGATTTTTTTGATTTAAATAAGGCATCATATGTTAATAGGGCTGACCATGTTAAACCGTACTCTGCAGGGTTAGGGTTAGGGTTGTGATTTGAGTGGCCCGTTTAAATGACACGTTTAACCCGCGGTCCTATAGGGTCACGACCCTATAGGGTTAAGGCCAACTCACTTTAACATCTCTAGGGAGGCCGATGGCCCCCTCGGTGAGAGATCATTGAAAGACCGATTTGAAACACTTGGGCTAAACTAGGCCCAACTCTAACGGCCCGAGTAATCAAGTACCCAGTGATGGCCAAGCAGGCCCAAATGTTGAATGCAATATTTTTCAGGGAAAATTTAGGGCGGTCCACTTGTGAATTTTCAACTACTTTAATCCATGATAATATTATTAAATTGATAAAAATCGATTTCCATACATTGTGGTTTCAAATCGAAGCATCTCGATGACAAAATGCGTGCAACATATAATATCAAAAGATGTGTTGCCCTATCAAATAATGCCTCAAAGAGAATTTTAGAGATTTTATAATATTACTTTGGATTAAATTGGTTAAAAATCGACCAAAGTGTACCGGCTCACAATTTTCTCATATTCTTTTGCAAGCTTGGCAAAAGAGTGATGGGCTTCTCAAATAAAAGGCCCAAAGATATGTCCTTCCATAAAATGTAAAATCAAGAATAAATTCTGCATGGGGCCACATTGTTTCACAACTGGATGATACCCGACAATTATTCAGACCCAGCAAAACATATCATGGATTGCTTTTCAAGTAGCTTTCTTTTCTTTGTACTCATCAAAACATTGTAATAATTGTCATTAGGCCCCATATTGTAATTGTGGCCCATTTATGTCAACATCGACCTTAATGGGTCTTTGTTGTCTCCTCAAATCTAGATTACAACTTGACATTGAATTCTTTTATCATACAAACATTTAAAAGGTTTAACACTCGATAAATAAATATAAATAAATGATAAAAATTTGTATAAAACGGTTTTATTAATATTTTTTATAAACAAATTATATTTATTCAACTTGTTGTGTATTGGTAGATTGAGTTATGAAAGAATGTGATTCTATTTTATGAATTAAATTATAATCGAAACTTTACTTCGAATGTACTTTGTGATTCATGAGTCGTCGTGTCGTTCGGCCATGATTCACATTCACACAATCCTCTAATACGGTGCCAAGTACCCAACCCCACCCACATTATTTTAAATTCAAAAAACGATGTCAATTGTGAAATAATTACTCACTTAATAAGCAACATTTGTACGATAAGGTCTAGTCACATTCAATAAGTTGCAAAAGGGTACATTTGGGCCATAATAATTGTGTGCCTTATCATAACCTAAAAAATCTGTACAATATCGAAGGGTTTCCTTCGAGATTGTTAAGAGTAATTGATGAAGATGTGGGCTCCAAAGAGGCCATCATGAATCATGGACCCTATTTATGAGCCCATTAAGTTGGTCCATTGATTGGACATTTGGACCTTTAAAATAGTTTTTGGGAAGTTGCTAGTACGTTCTTTTTTGAAACTTTTAAGCTCTCTAGCCCCTCTCTTTTCTAAATTGGAAAAAGTTTCGTCTATAAATTTATTTCAAAAATATTCCGTCGATCGTGAAATTGGAAACTTTAATTATTGGGGCAAAAGAATGGAGATCGACCTGACCAGGTCATGGGGGCAGTACCCTATTGTGGGGTTCAAGGGAAACGTTCCCGAAAAGGTAATAATTTTTAGAAGGGAAGAAGGCAGAGTATGAAGAAGAAGACTTATAATAAAGAGGAAGAAGAAAAAGAAGGCGGAAGAGATATAAATGAAATCAATTTGAATCATTGATTTGAATTCACGTTGCATTAATTTAGAATCACGATACACCGCTATAAAATAGTAATGGACTAGTGTGAATCGCGATACATCGATTTGAGATTATGATGCATTGCTTTGAAATAAAAATGACAATAATACAATTTGAAATACTTACTACTAAGTGCATGTTTGTTTCAATAAGGTAGATTCGTACTTTCGTACCAAATATAATTTTTTTTGTTCAAAAAATATTTAATGGACCGAGTGGTCGAAAACTTTTGGGAAAAATTTTGGTAGGTCTCTTTTTCTAAGTTTTTAACGTCAAAAGTACACCGTTTTTTTTTCAACCGCAAAAGATCATTTTTCGAAATATTGTTTCAAAAATGTCATCGTCTTCTTCAACAACTTCGGGAACATAGTTTGGATTCGAAAATTATGGTTGTGCACAATGAAATGGAGATCGACCAGCCTGGTTAGGTCGAGGGGGAAGTGCCCCTTCGTGATGGTTCGGAGGCAACGTTCTCGAATGGTAAACGAGTTTTTTGAATCATGAAATATGAAAATATAATAGATCTGTGCTGGGTTGAAAGATTTTTCAGTTAGGACGAATGCAGAGAAGGATGAAGAAGAAAAAAGCTTACGACGGAGCAGATTGAAGAAGAAAATGGAGGATATAAACTGATTTTTTATGTTATTGTATTGCGGTGCAAAATGAATTAGATAATATTTGTGCACTGCGGTTCAAAGTTAAATTTCCTAGTCTATTTTTATACCTCGATTCATAAATTTCATGGCATTATTTTTGCACCGTGGCTCAAAGTTTAATTTTCTAGTCTATTTTTGTATCGTGATTCATAAATTTCATAGCACTATTTTTACACCGCAATTCAAAGTTTTATTTCATAGTCTATTTTTACACCGCGGTTTATAAATTTAATTACATTAATTTTACACCGCAATTCAAAGTTTAATTTCATATTCTATTTTTGCACCGCGATTCATAAATTTCATTGTATTAATATTTGCACCGTTGTTCAAGGTTTAATTTTCTAGGCTATTTTTGAACCGTGATTCATAAATTTCATAGTATTAATTTTCGCACCGTGGTTTAATAGTTTAATTGTAACGTGATGCAAAAATAATGACTTACGTAGTGTGCATACGATTCATTAAAGGTATCATAGTCATTCTGCCAAAAAAATTAACTTTTTTCTATTAAAAAAAAAAAGGAGGGTACTGTAGCGGTTAAAAACTAAAAAAAATGGTTTGACCCGCAATTTTTCCAAAACTTTTAAAAGACACGGAACAAATTTCACCCATAGTTTTATGTAGAAAAAAATTACGAGTCGGTCCACTTTTTGAAATTTTTAATCGTTAAAGTACAATTTTTTTTTTTCAACCGAAAAAAGTCACTTTTGGTAACAAAATGACTACGATACCTTTAATGAACCGCATGCGCGCTACGGATGTCATTATTTTTGCACCGCGTTTCATCAATTTTATCGTATTATTTTTTACACTGCGGTTCAATTGTGTTACTGCTAGTATATTTTTGAACCGCGATTTATCAATTTTTATTAAATTAATTTTGCACCGCGATTCAATAGTGTAACTGCTAATTTATTTTTGTACTGCGATTTATCAATTTTAGTGTATTAATTTTTATACCGCGGTTCAATAGTGTAATTGCTAGTCTATTTTTGAATCACAATTCATTAATTTTTACACCGCGGTTTAATAGTATAATTACTAGTCTATTTTGGAATCGCGATTTATCAATTTTAGTGCATTAATTCTTGAACCGTGATACAAAATCATAAAAAACCAGACCACGTCCTCCATCTGTTTTTTCCATCTCCTCCGTCAAGCCTTCTTCTTCCTCATTTTTTTCTATCTTCGTCCCAACTGAAAAATTCTTTAACCAAGCATAGATCCATTATAGTTTTATATTTCATAAATTAAAAAATTTGTTTATCTTTAGAGAGCGTTGCGAATAATCGTAATTTTTAAATCCAAAATATGTTGTTGAAACTATTCAAGAAAATGATTATATTTTTAAAATAATATTTCAAAAAATATTCTTTTATTATTAAAAAAAACAATAAAATTTTAAGATTAAAAACTTAAAAAAAAAAAAAAAAGGAGCGATCTATCTGTACGGGACGGTGGACATCCTCTGCATATTGTTGGGTCATTTTCGGGTTACTGGACTGGACTGAAGTTGTCTGACTATACTCCCTATGCCACTAGCTAATAATCATAAAGTCAAGGTGCAATAAAGTTCACGTCACTTTCATGTGGGCCCCTGAAGTTAAAACAATGAAAATGAAAAACGTCACCGTAAATTACTTTGAACCACTCATGCACACAACTTGTCCTATCACACCTATGCATGGATGTCTACGAAACATAAATAGAAATTGCGGTACATCTCGACAATTGCTTTACTCATTACAAAATGGGTGTTATGAATAAATAGATAATACTCCATTCGTTCCTAATTTATTATTTTGTTTGATTCGTCGCACCGTTTAAGAAAATCTATTTGACTGGATTATTAATATGGGGAATTTCAAGTGGGTACAATTTTAAAAACATGTTTTCATCTAGGACCATTAATTTTTTGCACATTTCATAAAACTACAAATTGCTTGCCAAATGACAAAAATGTCATTAATGAAAACTCTGATGTCAAGCCTTGGCATCAGCTGATGCCAAAAATGCTGATGCCAAATCTTGGCATCAGGTGAAATGCTGATGCCAACAATTGTTGCTGATGCCAAAAATAGCGATCTAAAAATGCGTCTTAGATTTGGCGTCGGGTGAAATCTTTCTGATAGTTCTTGATGTCAAATCTTGGCATCAGGTGAAATGCTGATGCCTATTGCTGATGCCTGTCAAACATAATCTTGGCATCAGGTGATTTTGTTGTTGCCCGAGCTGTTCACAAATTGGAGAAGTCCCCCGCCTCCTCCACTACAGAACCATCCTCATTCAATCCAAGTTTCTAACCAATTTCCTCCAACCCAGATTCCCCCTGTTCCTCAGCGTGACCCTTACTTTCCACCATCTGGTCAAACTCCAGAAGCCCCAAATCAGCAATATCAACTACCTCCACCTCAGCAGCTCCAGCCCCGCCCACCAACACAACCACAGCCGCAACTACCGCCACAGTACAAAGCATAAGAATCAACACACAAACACAAACCCACACAAATGCCTAGCAACTTCATTATCACGCTCAACCTCACTGACTTCGGCGAAGAATTTTGTGAGAAGCAAATCGGCGTCGGCGGCGGTTGTACTGGCCATTCAGGGAAAATCAAGTATCTTCTTCAAAGTCCTGTCTACCATTTTGTATCTTATAGCCTTACCAGTTAATTTCAACACAATGAATGAGGCATCTTCACTTTCTCCCGAACAAGACCAAGTATCTGGAATACTATCGGAAGCAACCGCCCAAGCCGCCATCCAACCATCTCCGCCCCTTCATCTCCTGCGTCGTCGTAGTCGTCGTTGGCGACTTGAACGGACTCGGAAGGCCCCATTTTATTTAATTTCTAAAGCTTAGCTGGATCTCCCTTCGATTTAATGGAAAATTACAATAATCTATCCATGGGATTAGGAGACATTATAATTGAGCAGGGGATCGAGATTCAGGAATGAAGGAGATTGAGGGGAAATGAAGGAGATCTGGGGAAGTAGATCTAAGTGGTCTGGTCCGCTTTTGTTTGTTTCCGTGCGTGTGTGTTGAACAAAGAAGGGGCAGTAACGTATTTTAATCTTAAAATTGTACCTAAAAGATATGTTCAAAAAATTGCTGGATTCATTTGAAAATATGTTTTAAAAAATGTACCGACTTGTAATTATTCCTATTAATATTGGTTTAATATGTAGTTTCCTTTAAAGCCCATGTGTATGTGGCCCATAATTAAAGTAGGGTGAAAAAGTAAGGGTAAAGTGGTAAAAGTGATGTTCTAAAAAGGTAAGTTTCAAAGTGGACAATTATTTTGGGACGGACGAAAAAGGAAAGGAGGACGATAATTTAGGGACGGAGGGAGTAGGTTATAATTAGAGGTGGTAATTTTTGCCCTCGCCCAGACCGCCCAATAAATAATGGGTATGGGCACACCCAAAATTTTAAATGGGCATAAATGGGCATGCCCACTTGGGCACATTAATTATAATGGGCTAAATGGGAGCCCACTTGGGCACCCATACTAAAACTCATTTACTTTCTCTTCTAATTTTGTTTTATCAATTACATACATAATTATAAAATACTTAAGATTAATAATGATATTTAACATAATTAATATATTTATATTGTACACCCACTCTTCCAACCACACACACACACACACACATATATATATATATATATATATATATATATATATATAGTACACCCGCCCAATAAATAATGTGTATGGACACACCCAAAATTTTAAATGAGCACAAATGGGCATGCCCACTTGGGCACATTAATTATGATGGGCTAAATGTACGCCCACTTGGGCACCCATACTAAAACTCATTTACTTTTTCTTCTAATTTTGTTTTATCAATTACATACATAATTATAAAATACTTAAAATTAATAATGACATTTAACATAATTAATATATTTATATTGTACACCCACTCTTCCAACCACACACACTCACACACACACACACACACACACACATATATATATATATATATATATATATATATATATATAGTACACCCGCCCTTCCAACCGCCACCACCACCCCAAAATTGCAAAGCAAAGCATGAAATGTTATTCTATGACTCTGTACCCTTAAATGAAACACAACATCACTATCAGATTGTTCAATTTTTATAATTATGTAAATATTCGTCTCTGTTACACTATAAATGGATTCATAGCGGTTTTGTGAGCAGTGTGCAACATACGACATTCTTATTTGCTCGAACCTTCTCATATAGATTTGTACATGTGGCTTAGTTAGCTTGTTTAGTTTTTAGTCAGGTTTCCACTCGTGTGTTTGTCTATTGAGTTTCAGCGAAATTAAAAATATAACCACAAAATAGAATATTGAATTGAGGATTACAACAACAAAAATACATTTTTACATACTAATACATAAAACTATTAGTAAAAATTAAAATGCACTTTCGAAGAAAAATTATTTTCTTCACAAACTATTACTTCCGTTCTTAGTTCATTTGTCACATTTTATTAGATCCCTATCATTTTCTTTTTATTAGTGTCATATGTGTTCAAGAGAAGAGAACATAAAACTCTAATACTAACTACTCCATCTGTTCCACCTAAACGTCCACGTTTGAAAAGTTTAATTAATAAGAATATATATTAATATCATTAGAGTTAATCTTAATTACAAAAATATACTTTAGCACAAACAATATGTCGGCTTTTTCCAATTATTGTGGTTGTAATTATATATATATATATATATATATATATATATATATATATATATATATATATATATATATATATATCGTTAGTTGTAACTTTTGATAATTTTTTGTAAAAAAAATTATTTTTTTGTAATTTGTATATTTATTTGATAAGTGCATGTTAATGAATAAATGGGCGCCATGCCCATTTAGTGCCCGCCCATATATGCCCATACTATTAAATGGACACTTACTTGCCCACCCATTTGAGCCCGCCGCCCATTTACGCCCGCCCATGCCCGCCCATTTGCCACCTCTAGTTATTATCTATAGTTATTTTTATTCATAACACTTATTTTAATACTCCTACTTTACACTATGTTTTTAAATAAATAAAAAACGTCGAACATTGTAATGCAAAAAATAAGACTATTTTCATAGATCTCGAATTATCGATATATCTCTTTTTTTCAATTTTGAAAAAATATCATAGTAACTAATTTTTGTAAGAATTAAATAATAATTTGGTCCCTGAACATGTCGAAAATCAATGTTTTGGTCCTCGGACAAAAAAACAATAGAATTTGGCCCCTGGACATGTATTTTCGGACCAATTTGCCCCCTCCTAGGGACCAAATTCTAACGGTAGGAGGGGGCAAATTGGTCCAAAAATACATGTCCATGGACCAAATTCTATTGCTTTTTTATCCGGGGGATCAAAACATTAATTTTCGACATGTCCAGGGACCAAACATTATATTAATCATTTTTTTAAAAAGACTGAACTAGCACTATTAAGAAAATCACGTTAAAGTGAAATATGGCATGCTGGACAAGTTTTTAAAATACTCCTTTCATTTTCAAATTATCTTTTTTCGTCAATTCAAAAATAATTGTCATATTTTAAAACTATTTTTTTAAGAATTTTTTTTTATCATTTTACCGTTACTTTTTTCTATCTACTTTAATTATGATCACATGCTTAACGACATTAAAGGTGAAGAAAGCAAAACGAATTCACTATATATAATAGAGGGTTCACGAATTATCTCGTACAAATTCAAACCCTAAATCGAGGGGGAAGACTTTCGGTTTGTACTACGAACTCACATACATCACGAACTATATAATCTACAAGTCTTTCTCGTCAGATTAATATCACGTATGTAAATATGAATATCATTCACTACACCACGAACTATGTAATATGCAAGTCTTTCTCATCATATCACGCATGTAATACGAATATATATTAATTTTTTTTGTAGACTTTTCCTTTAAGGGGACATGAGAAGGAATCAAATTTAAAACCTCATATTTTATAAAGCCTCAACTCTACTATTGGGCCACCCCTTCAGGTATGTAATACGAATATCAATCACTATTTCACAACTCAAATCCAAATCTTTTAATAAATAGACTTAAAGGGACTATTCAGTGAGATACTATTTGGGAGAAAGAGAGAAAAAACGATCACTCCAATAAAACAATCGTGCTATGTGTTTTTATTATCGTAGGATTTTACCCTTTTACTTATCATATTTAATATTTATATTAATACACAAGAATCTATTTCTTGTAGGCGAAGTTAGATTTATCCAAATTCATCAGATTATGATATTAACTATCAATAATAATATAATTAGGACTCACGAGCTCATGTAAGCGGATACATCAAATCGGATCACGTGTCCGATTGTTAACAAAAAGAAACTACACATTTTATAAATATTTAAAATATAACTAATTAATTTTTTTAAACGATGTGTCGGATAAAAAGGAGAAAAAAATTGAAAACGGAGGGAGTTTTTTGTAATGTCGCATGCCACGTTATGATGTGCCAAAGAAATGCAATTGTGACCTTTTACATCTGTAATGATTCATGTTTGTACTTAACTAGTGATTTGTATTTGTTTAGGATGATCAAATATGTACGTTCGGTTGGTAACGAAATAAAAATAAAAGAAGTGAATAGTTTTTAAAAAATTTGAGGATTATTTTGAAATTTTTTAAAAATATATAGCGGAAAATAGAAGCTTTCAATTACTGATTGTAAAATCACTAGCCAACCACTCTTTTTAAATAAATCTGCTGAACTTGAAACAGTTTGGGTAGCAACTGCTGAATCTTAAAAACATTTTGGTTTGACTTTCTGTTGATCACTTAAGTATAAGAAACTGAATTGAAGAACAATATGTATAAGATCAACTATGTAAATAATTAAGAAATATAATTATTAAACATTTAAGTAGATAGAAGCTGTTTAAAACTGCTACATCCACTACCAAGTTGGTCAAACTTAGATTTTGAAGTGCACTAAATATATTGAAATTTTAAGTGATCACTAATAGATCTGTGTACAACAAAAACTAGTGTTTAAGGAGTATGATTGAGCAATAATCATACTCGTGTAACAATCAAATATTCTTTAAGATTATGAAGAAGTATGGAAGAATGCAATAATTGTCTAAAGAAGAACTAAAAATGAAAGAAATGTGAAAAAACATCTAGTAATTGTTTGAGGACTGAAACACATCAAATGAATAATTGCTTGAAAGAATATGATGTGTGTCCAACCCTGGATTGAGGTAAATCAAATAATGTATATCATTTGAGTGGTGAATGATTTCTTCAATCTTTCTATCTTCTATTTTCTTATATCTTCTATCATGAGAACTGAAATATTTTAAGGAAATAGTAGCTTGAATGGATAAGTGAAATGTTTATACCCAGTTATCTCTCTTTTGTTTGAATCCTTACTCCAAACTGCTTTATATAGAGATCTTTGAAAGTAATCGTCTGAAAGAGCATGGATAATCTTGAAGAGTGATGATGAAGTCTATCTTTCAAAGTTCATAGATCTTGAAGAGGATTTCTGATATGGAAGATATCACCTATCATAAGATCATAAATTCAATAATAGAATGGTTAGATATATTCTTCCGTAAAATGAGGATAGTAGATGTTTCTAACATGATATATTTAAAGAGAGTGGTTGGTTAGAGGATATGCTACATTATGGAATATTTAATGTAATGGTAAACTGTTGATTAATTTAATATTTTTTATAAAAAAGTCTCATTTGAACAGTTTAACATATGAAATTAGATGGCCAAGAATTAAATGCGTTAGAGTGGCCAATAGTGTTTTAAAAAAAAAACGTTTGTTTTAAAATAACATTTGAGAGAATATAAATATAAAATCGTTTTAAGTATTTTAATTAAATGAGTGTAAGTAGATAATGTATCTTTAATGAGGTGTCTTACACTGATTATCAGCAGATGTCAGCTGCTGATTACTTTAGCTTCAGTAGATAGATTTACCTTTTAACGAATGACTGATTTTTTGCTAAGTGTTTAAGGTAAGGTCTACGCGTTTTCGAAAATATTATTTTTAGGAAACCTTGAACGCATTGACTTCGAAATTAGATTGAAGCGTATTGATTCAACGGAGTATAGTTTTCAGCAGATAGAGATTTAGACATAGGAAAACATAGCTGTTGAAAACTGATATCTTAGATAACAACAGGTGTAAGAAACTATTAAAAGAAAACTACAACTGTTAAGTAATGAGATCAACAGTTACCTAGCTGATGATGACTAAATTACAGCAGATAGATGAATGAGACTTGTGAGAGCTGCCTATCTTAATTTAAGTTAATTTTATATTGTATTAAAGTGACAAAACATTAATTGTAGACCTACCTGCTGAATTTTCAGCAGAAAGAACTTTAGACTTGTTAAAGTCTAATCAATTTGATTTTAGTTAACGACTAACTTAATGTTCTAATTAAGCAAGACTATAATTAACTTAACATAATTAACTTAGCATATTGAACTTGAATTAAATATATCTACTTGAGTGATCTTAATTCAGTAGATGAGTTTATGTGAGTCCTAAATTATTCATAAAGTCTAATTTAATGGGTTTAATTAATTATAAACATCTTTTGTTCCAACAAAATATATGGAATTATGAGATCAGATTAATTAACTCTTGTAAGCTTAGATCTCATTCACAATTTAATCTTTGAATGACGTGTGTATATAATTAGAGCATCTCCAATGTCCACGCTCATAAATCTTTTCAACTACTTCAAAGGTGTATGGATGCAGTGGAGTGTCAAGTCATCACTTCAAGGTTTGAAAATGTTGAAAAATATCAACCTATTTATGCATGCATGGTGGATTTTTTTTTTTTTTTGTAAGTTTGGAAAAAGGTAGAGAGAATGTTTATAAAAAAATAAAATATTTAGTACGGGTCCAAGTTATAAAACTTTTATAGATTTATCTACAGTGGATAAAATATTTATAGATAAAATGTTTATCTAATAATGATGTGACATGATAAATAAATCTTTTAAAGGTTTATTGTTGGAGATGCTCTTAAAGCATCCACATTATGTATTATTTTTACCTATCTTTTTAAATGAGTCTCACTGTCACCTACATATTTTTCTATTCTTACCCACTTAAAAATATATATTCTCATTGAATAATCTTTTTAACATTTTCTTAGCTGAGTCCGACTACCACCTCATTAACTTTACACTTCTGTCTTATTTTTATACTTCTCAAGCAAATAAATTTAATTGACTTTATTTAATATATTTCATATTTAAATATTTTGTACAAATAAATAAATTTATAAATTAAGACATAAATTAATTTTAAAATAATAAAGTACTCAAAAATTATATAATTTATAATTTGATTAAAAAATTATCTATAAAACACATATTATACATAACTCGTAAAATAACATAAATAGAAAATTGAATACAACGTTAAAATTGAATATATATATATATATATATATATATATATATATATATATATATATATATATATAATGATAAAATTACATAAAAAAATAAATAAAGTTGAGGTGGTATATTTATAGGGAAGAATGAAAAAAAAACTAAAAAAAAAACCTAACTATTATACCACCTCACACACACCACCAAACAAAATAGAATGGGTAAGATTTTTAAAAAAATCAGAAAAATCAAAAGATTTCAGACGTGGGACCCATCGTAATACCCCCTCTCACGCTCCTTCACCCGCGTGTGCACCTTGTGTGGCTGGATGCGATGCATCACACTGCCCCTTTGATGGTTAAAGATTCATCTTACCAAACTATTATTTCTTCAATCTTCAAAGAATTGCTTATCACATTAGTTATATTACTACATTCGTTCTTAAATAATTGTCATGTTTGATTGTTCACACAAATTAAGAAAAAATCAATTGACTCTATTATAAATATTGATATAATATGTAGCTTGTTTTAAAGCACATTTGCATACGACTCATATTTAAAGTAAGAAAAATAAGGATAATATGGTGAAGAGCTTTCTAAAAACACGATAATTTTATAGAAACTGATGAAAAAATAAAGCAAAATAATTATTTCGGAGTGGTAATATTGACGCTAAAGACTAAAAGAATAAAGGTTTAATTAATTATTTGGTCCCTTGACTTATTCTGAATTTTTTGTTTAGTCTTAACATTTTGAAAAAAATTAGTTTGATCCTACATGTTGCGTTTTGTTGTTAGATTCTCTCATTTCCCGTTAAAATTACAACTGTCGTCTAATTTTATTTAGGGCGAAATTCATCATTGGTCCCTGTACTTAGGTTTTGTCCATCATTAGTCCTTGAACATCAAAACGTATCACCATTGACCAAAGTTTGCGTTTTTTGTCCACCGTTGGTCCCTTACTCAAACGTCGTTAACTGTTTCACCGTTAAATGGACATGTGCGATAAACGTGAGCAAAAACAAGGACCAACCCGTCTTTTCTCAACGCTTTACTCCCAGCTGCAAAATGGCCCCTTCAGGGCAATTGATTGGCCTTCTCCAACAACTGAAATTCTTCTCTACAGATGGCGCATGACCCAACATTGGTCAGTTGTTCCAAAATAGTGTGGGAGACGGAGATAGTGAGTTCGACGACTTTTAAGGAGTAGATGAAGAACTTGGAGGCTGGGGTTGGGTGGGGTTCGTACTCATCAAGCTCAGGGACACTTAGATCAAAAAACGAGTTGAAATCATCATCGTCATCATCATCGTCAAAATCACTGACGGACGAGCTATTGAGCAAAGTTAGGGATTGCAATGAGGTGGTTGGTGGTGGAGCGGTGAGAGGGATCATGGGATATTCTCGAAGCAGTGGTTGCCAAAGAGGCCTGCGATAAGTTTAGCCACCACATCCAGGTCGGAGCTTTGCTCGGCCGTGCAGTTCCTCGCAAACGTACTCGGAAATAGCGCGGTTTTCGACTCTTCAAGCTCACCAATTCGCTTCCCAAATACGACAAAAAGCAGTCTTCTTGTTCTTTTCCCATTCATTTTCTGTGGTTCTACCCAAATTTGATTCCGCCATCGATGATGTCAACAATGACAAGAGCAAGAAATTGGCTCCTTCCATGTCCGATTTCGTTGGATTTGATCAATTTCATCTTCATCTACCTGCCGACCCAACCGAGACTTCCAACGAAGTCGAATTCGATCTTCTTCATCGAAAGCAAAGACTTGGTCCCAATCTTTATCACTGCGATTTGGTTTTAATATCATGACGTGTCAATCAAAAGCTTAGCGAAAGCGAAGAATCAACTTCCTGATTTGATCTTTTAGCCTTCATAACACGAACGTAGAGGAATAGCATACGATCCACTAGATCGCACGCTTCTATCGCGACACGAGAGCGATCTGAGATCGAGTTCATCCACGCGACCACCGGACTTTGCCATTTTTCTGACAATCGGCTTTTCCTCTACTTGTTTCGGCTGCTTAATCGTCTGAGCAACAGGTGGATTCTCCACCACCGTTGAAGTAGGTGCTTCCGCTACCGGGGGCTCCTCTGTTTTCGGAATCTCCGGCATCTTCTCGTCTTTTTTTGCGTTCTCCGCCTCAGGCTTCTCTTCTTCTTTCTTAACTTCATCTGATTTTGTGTCTTCCTATTTCTCCGCTGGTTTCTCATCAGTGGCCGCGTCTGAGGCTGGAGCTGGAGCCGGAGCTCAAGTGGAAGACTAATTCCCTAATTCCCTAATTTTGGCCGATGAGAAATCCCCAATTACGTTTGAGAATGTCCATGCCCAGTGAGAAAATACGGTTTGGTCTTTGTTTTTGCTCACGTTTATCGCACATGTCCATTTAACGGTGAAACAGTTAACGGCGTTTGAGTAAGGGACCAACGGTGGACAAAAAACGCAAACTTTGGTCAATGGTGATCGTTTTGATGTTCAGGGACTAATGATGGACAAAACCTAAGTACAGGGACCAATGATGAATTTCACCCTTTTATTTAAATATATCCAAACTACCCTCATCATCAATGTTTGTGGGATTGATTTTTCGAATCACCGGTTATTTTAATTTCTGAAAACACTTAAAAATTTAATTTCTCAAAACACCTAAAATATGAGTATGATGCTACAAACCCATATATGAAATCATCAATTTTTAAAAAAAGTTCTAATAATCCCTACTGCTTCATTGTCCCCTAAATCCTCTCTCGGTAGGCTTTTAAGCTTGAAGGCCATAAAATATCGAAGCTAAAAACTAGTGTCTCATTTGAAGGATTAGAACCGGATGCCTAAGATCATCTCCAACAAGCACTTCAAATCTTCAATTTTGAAGTGTTTGTCCACTATTCACAACTCCAACAAGCCCTTCATCTCTGCTTCAAATTTGAAGTGTTCCTCCCAGCCCTTCAAATTTGGAGTGTGACTATTCACAACTTCATCTTCCCTCTCCTATTTTTTTTTGTTTAAGTAGTTGCTTTGTATTTTATGTTATTATTATTATTGTTAGTTTAGTTATTTAGTTTAAATACTACTTTGATGTTTTTGGTTTAAATAACACAAAAAATTAATGTTTATAATATTAAACATTAATAAAAAAACGAAAATTACATTACATATGTCTATTTAGTTGTTTATAATATTAAAATTATTTATAATAAAGCTTATAAAATTATTTTCATATGTCTATTTATGTTTGATTTTAGTTGTATTTTCATATATCTATTTAGTTATTTATTTCAGTTATTTTAATGTTTGTATTTTAGTCCTTATTTATGTCTTGCAATTAATTATTAATTTTAATATGTTAGTATTTTAGTCTCAATTAAATTCATGTATTTAATTATTATTTTTAATGCATAATATTTAATTTAATTTAATATTAAATCTATAAATAATATATTTGTTTTGCTAAAATACATTAATACAAATTAAATGAAATAAAACATATACTTGGAATATAAATTAAATGAAATAATGAAGAATATACTTGGAATATTCCTTTTAGAGTAAACTTTGAAGTAGAACTGTTGGAGATGATAGAAGAAATTTAGTGCAGAAATTGCATCAATTTGAAGATTTGATGCAGTTTTAACTTCAAACTGTTGGAGATGGTCTAACTCAGTGCCACACCAACCTTACTCACCCTAGCGAGTTTCTCTCTCGCTTCATCTCTCTCCATCGGTCGAGATCTCCATGTTCTCCGTCTCCGGCTAAGCTCGTCGGCCTCCGTTTATCTTCTGCCGTTCCGGCACAGCCTCCTCTTACCAAATCGAGTCCCGCCGTCTCCAGTCATTCCCTCTTCAACTCCCCCCTCTCCAGCCACCTCAACCTCTCTCTCTCTCTCTCTGTGTCCACAATTTGGGGATGATTATGGATCTTAGTAAATCTTACAGATTGAATCTCAAGGCCTCGAGGTCCATTGTGCTGGTTAGACTGAAGACTCGTATTATATGCGGAGTTGGAACGCCAAAAAATTCTTGGATTTTTTTTACCATATGCGATTTGATTCATACTTCTGTTGGATCTCCTTATCTCCTGATCGAGCTTGCGTAGGGAAAGCATGGTCAATTCTATTGAATGAGTTAGATTTGAGTTTGTAGGAATGGAAAATAGATTGGCGGTGACGGTGGTGGTGGACGACAATAATAGAATAGCACAATCTATGGGTTTTCAAATTAATTATAGGCTATAGAGAGAAGATGATAAATGAATCCAAAATCACAACGGGTGTTTGGTCCCCCCCATTTTCTGTTATAAGTGTACTTTAGACTTTGCTGACCAAACTTTAGGGGTATTTCGGATTTTCCGTTCATACATTAGATGAAAATGTAAATGCTAATGCTGAAAGGGGAGAATCTATATTATAATTAAGCTTGGAAAACATGCTCGCAATTGACTTGGGATAAAGAGCGGCTGAGATCAATTCATTTACCGATATCCTACGATCCCAATTTCGTCTAAATTTCACATGTGCGAAGAGCAATTGTGCAACCCCTCTCCAACTCCCCCACTTCTCCCTGCCGATCGCCAACTTCCTCGCTCTTTCCCCTCCTTTCTCGCTTCACAACCATCTCTCTCTTCCCTACCTCTCTCATGTCCCTTTTCTTGATTCAACATCCGTGAGCCTTTCCCTTCCACGCGCAGATTTTCAAGTATAGGACTTGCAATCTTAATCTCTACGTTATCTTCGACATCCTCTTCGCGTGTCGCCAAGCGCGGCCATGAAGACTAGTTTAATAACAAAATGCATATGACCAAACAAATTTCATTGAAAATATTAGAACCAAATAAAAAATTCCTGATAAATCGAGTGACCAAATAATTAATTAAACCAACAATAAAGTGAGATCTAAATTGGGCCCGGCTAGCCGAAGGAAGAGTGGGCTCCTTGATTTGGACTCGTGTCCGGACTATCACGGATCCTGGTCTCGAAATGGAGTCTTTTTGCAACAGAATACATTTACTGGATTTTAATTGCCAACAACAATTAGTAAATGTAAGAATATCATATACTGTTATTAATGTAAGAAATTACATGGACCATTTCACGTGGATAGCACGAGGTCTCAGACCCACCAATTGTGGGCACGCATTAAGGAGAAGGTTCCATGGTCCATACACTGTTTGGCCCAACAGAGGAATTAAGTAGTGAAATTTTGACCACTACATTTTTGGGGATTTTTCAACCACTTTGGCATGCAATTTTTTGTTTTGGAAAAATTATGAGTCGATCAACCTTTTGAATTTTCAATTGCTACAGTATATTATAATTTTTAAAATGAAAAAAAATATTTTTTTGGACAAAAAAACTACGATATCATTAACAAACTAAAGACGTGCTACTATCACTTACCCTGTGTATTGCGTTGCATTAATTTGTGCAACGTGATGCACGAAACTCAATTGTAATGCATGATTTTGATGAATGTTTATGTATATCCAGATACACAATTCATAAATCACGATGCACACAATCATACATCAAAATCATAATAATGCTTCAAGACTCCCAAATTGAAGCATTAGAGATAAAAAAACGTTGCATCGCGATCGAAATTCGATGTATCGTGAATTCGTAATATAAATTGGTTTCGAATGCATCTCGTATGCTTACTTCTGCCTCCTCCGTCTTCGTCCCTTCTGAAAAATCCTCCAACTCAGCTCATGTCCGTTCCACTATCATACTTAATGAATCAGAAAAATTGTTTACCTTTCGGGGGCTTTGCTTCTGGACCCTCTCGACCCATGCGACCTGACCGGACATGTCGATTCTCATTTCGCTATTGTAGCAATAGTGATTTTCGATCTCAAATTATTGGCCGAAGTTTTGGAAGGAGACGATCTGAGCATTTCAGGAACAATATTTTGAAAATGGATTTTAGCGTTGAAATAAAAAAACTGAGGGGTTATAAAATTAGGAAAAGGTATGGCCAAAATTTCACAGTGTTTTTTTAAAAACAACTAAAATTCACTTTTGATGCATCGGGATACATTATTTGATTAGAAGATACATCGTTTAATATTAAACAATACACACATTTGTCATCACGGTGTTTCAAAAGTGGATTCTAACGGTTTGATAAAAATATCAGATACTAAGAGATTGAAAATCTACCAAAATGTACCGACATGCAATTTTTTGAATTAAGTTTTATAGTTTGGTTACATCATACAAGGTCACAACCAAAAGTAAATCATGAATTTTTTGAGGGAAAACCACACATTGACACACTCTTTTCGTTCTAAAATTATTGTTAACATAAGAAAATACTAGTAGTTATTTAACCCGTGCTCCGTACGGGTACAATGTGAGATACATTTTGTTTGTAATAATAATACAATTTTTGGACATAATAATTGGATTGTTAAACTTTTCAATGGTTATAATAATTTAATTTTTTCTATTGTTACAAATATTAAAAAGTTTTTTTACCTAAATAATTTTAAAATCAGCATAATTTTCTAACTAACGTGAAATACATATTCTCTATTAGTAATAATAGTAATAATATTTTTATCTAAAGACATTTAAAACTAACATCTAACTTGATAATAATAGTAAAATTATTTTTGTTAAAAGAAACTTTTAAAATAATTATTCATTTTTAAATAATGGGGGATACTTATTTTTCATTTTTATTGGTAATGAAAGTTTAAGTATTTTATTTAATGACTTTTAAAACCAACATCACTTTCTAATCATGTGGTATAGATATTTTCTATTGGTAATAATTGTATTTTAAAAATCAATACCAATTTCAAACAAATGTGAGATACATATCTTCTATTAGTAATAATAGTAGTCTTTTATCTAAAAACTTTTAATCAACATATCTTTCTAAACAATGTGAAATACATCTTTTCTATTGGTAATAATATAAAAATTATTTTATCTAATAACTTTTATAATTTATAAATAATGTGGGATAGATCTCTTTGTATCTAATGTCAGATACATCATTTAAAATGTTTTTTTAAACTAATATAACTTTTTTATCCAATGTGAAATATTTGTATTCTTTTGGTAATAATGGTAGACTTTTAAAATCAGTATCATTCTCCAACCGATGTGGTATATATCTCCTCATTCGATAATAATAGTAGAAGTTTTTTATCTTAAAAAAATTTAAACCAACTTCTCTTTCTAAATAATAGGGGATACATCTCTTATCTTCTATTGATGATAAAAGTAGAAGTCTTTGATCTAAAGACTTTTAAAACTAACATCATTTTTTTAACCAATGTAGTATATATATATAATAACAAACGTGATTTTCCCGCCTAAAATTGATATCCATAAATGGAAATATTGGAAGCTGAAACACTTTGTTTTTTTATTTTTCTTTTGTTTTTATGCTAAACATTTAATATTTTTAGATAAGTTGACATGAATATATTTACACATTTCTAGAAACTTTGAACACACTCAAATTGTTGGTATTCTCAGCACAATTCACAATATCACGCTTGACCTTTTATTTTTCATCACATTTATATAAAGCCTGTTGATGTTCCCTTGCGGATGTTCAACCAATCTTTTGGAAAGTTTAAAAAAAATCGATCACGAAATAAGCTTTAGACATTTTGAACCCAACATATTTACTCCAACTATTATGACTTTCATACCATCCGTCCTAAGAGACGTCCACAAACAAAGATTCGAATAGATTCTCAAAGTCAAATTTGCAAATAAATAGTTAGTCCCAGCTGAAATAAACAATGAAGTTGTTGACATAGTCTAACTATAAAGTTATATATTTTTTATAAGCATGAAGAATGGTTAAATAAAAAATATTAAGAAATGTAACAGATAAATTCATCAGTTATGAATTCAAATCTCAAAATTTGAGCTATGTATTCTTTTCAAAATAACCTTGAGAAGTATATTTTAAAATTTAGAATATAACAAATCTCAGACAGTAAAATAAAATATTTATCATTAAACAATGTTTTTAATAAATACTTGACTTTATTTTAAATATTGAAGTCTCAAATTATTAGATTTGTATTTTTTTTAAAAAAAAAACTTTAAAAGTTATACAAGAAAATAGAAGGTAAAACAAAATGATATATGCTCAATTTTAAACTCAATGAAAAATTAAAAGAATTTGAATAATCTTGAGAGATCGCTACGATTTCTTACCGAATGTTAGGTGAATGAAATTTTGAAGTGAAATAATATATGTCAAATGAAGGATACTAAATGAAGGGTTCTAACTGAAGGATTGTATTTGTTAGACGACAGATATTGAATTTGGTTAGATGTTGAGGTCATGTATTACTTTATTAAAAGTAGTTTTCCGGTAAGACCGTCTTACGGGTTTTAATTCGTAAGAGGGAGC
Organism: Codonopsis lanceolata; assembly: GCA_013146195.2. Taxonomy (NCBI): domain Eukaryota; kingdom Viridiplantae; phylum Streptophyta; class Magnoliopsida; order Asterales; family Campanulaceae; genus Codonopsis; species Codonopsis lanceolata. The sequence goes on from CM028381.1 coordinate 56,739,312, forward strand.
CGAATTATCTTACAACATAACTCACAGACACACAGTGGGTCGTGTCAAGAAGATCTGTCTTGCATAAAATACACATAATATTATTTTTTTAAGTTTTTATTTTATATTAATAGGTTAAAAGGGACAACTTACATGACATGAGACTTAAGGGTGGATGTGAGATTTTAATGGGCTGGATTTTATATATAGTAGAACTTTTAGTGTTTTTCAGTGAGGTGAGTTTTTTTTATTTCTCATTTTGGTAAGGAATAATTATGGACCGGTCCTTTTTTTTTTTTTTCCTAAAATGTTAACCACTGAAGTACACTTTTTTTACTGCAAAGTACTTTTTTTTTCTTCCTTAAATGTCATCGTTCCCAGTGAAACAATACTTTTCGAAAACCGAAACATTACTCTTGGAAGAAAAGTCGGCCGGTTAGGGGAAGAAGAGCTTTCCCTCTCCCCTTGCGTTCCTTCTCCTTGAATATTAGTCTCTCCTTTAATCAAACCAGTCTTTCCTTCTTCCTTTCTCGCTCTCTCTCTCTCTCTCTCAACTGACCTTGCTTCGGAAGGGTGAAGGATTAATTAAACACCTATGTCTCTTTCTTCATTTACCTTTCACATATTTTGCTTGAGATTGATCTTGTCTGCCTTATCTTTCTTCCTTAATTAGACTTCAGCTCATACTTTATATTTCATTTCCTAATGAAAGAAGGAATTCTTGACTTTAATCCACTAGTAAGTCTCTCACTCGTCTTTCCTATCTTTCTGAATCATTCTTCATCTAAGTTCTCCCCTTCTTCATTCGTCAATCGAGAAAGCTGTTCTTTTCGTAGAAATGATTCTAAAATATACCAGAAAGTGAGTGACCATTGCAATCCTTCCATGACTTAGGAGGCGCAGGATGGAAGCTATTGAAATGGATCATCGTTATTAATACAGAAGAATGTCTTTGACACATTTCGATGCTCGTGTCGTAAGCATCGTAAGTTCCGACGCCCATCTTTTCCATTGTGATGCCCAGTTTTTCTTTGGACGAGGCTTATTGCGATGCCCATCTTTTCCATTGTGATGCCATCTTTTCTATTGTGATGCCCAACTTTTATTTGGGTGGGCTTTATGCGTGCATCTTTATTAAGGGTGTGTTTGTCATTTTCCCCCCAAAAGTGTACTTTAGCGGTTGAAAAAAATATTGTGAACTTTTGCGGTTAACATTTCTCCAAAAGGTATCGGTCCGGTTATCACCCAATAAAATAATAATGTGTCTCGATAATTTTGTTGAAGTCTTTTGAAAGAGATGCATTAAAGTTTTTTGAATTATTTAGTCCATATGAAAATAATAGTATGAATGGAAGATTTTTTGGTGTTTGTTTCTTTAATTTAATAATCTTATATGAATTATGTTGCAGCAAATGTTGTTTCCCAATAGTATAATATTGAAGATTCTAATCAAAATGTATTGTATCCTACTTCAGTTCTTCCTTTATTAAATATCACGAATGGTAAAATTTATTATATTATTTTTAAAGTAAAATTTATTATTTATTATTTTATTTATATTTAAAATATACATATATATTTTTAGTTTCTACACAAGTACACAATACATGAAAGAACAATTTCTATACCTACTCACCTTTCACAAGTTCAAGTATCTCGCACATTGTTGATTCAATAAATCATGGAAAATGTTCAAATCCTATTGTAATTTCGAGTAAGAAAAAATGTTTAAATATATATCTCTCACTTACTCAATGTAAGGTTTTGTTATAAATTTTGGAATACTTCGTTTTATAACATCATTCTTGAACGTGTACGGCTATTACAATTATCACTATCACATAACAAAATTTGAAGGCCCTTAGGATCAACTACTCTAGACAAAATGACATACAATTGGCTAGACTAAAAATATGTTTATTCAAAATAAGTCATACATTAGACAACCCTAACGTTTATATATAGACATTGTGTAAGACACCATTAGCGGAAACTGTCTTATCTAGAATTTGAATGAAATTCTATGATTAGATGATGTCAGTGACATTCTCGGAATCAAAACAGTACCACCATAATGACCATTCGAAAGAACTCAACATGTTTTTTGTTAACATGATCACAAATTGTACCATTTATGGACGTAATGCAAAATTTTGAGACTTACAAAAAACATAAGACTTCAAGCTCTTGGCAATGACAAATATAGTCTCGTATTGAAGGCATTCTCTGAATTGGTTTTAAGTATCGGCGACCGTACATGTGATGATGAAAATGATGATGTTGTAACAATGGAAGTTTCAAATAGTCTTTTGGTTAATGCATCAAATAATTTGATCCAGTAAATTATTGAAAGTATACATCGGTCATTTTTGGAGTCTTTTATGACGTGTCATATTTGTAAGGACATGGTATAAACTTGTGTTGTTTTCTACCCCGACTCTTGATGTTTTTAACACCATAAATGAGTACATGGTAGCTAAACAATCACTTAGAAGAAAGAACTTATTTGAGTTCAAATTATATGTGTAGGGCAGAGAACAACATAAGTTTGTTTGAAGACAATCTTTTTACAGAGTTTTTGAATAGTATAAAGTGTTCAGCATTGTCTAACCATGAATTAACACTTAAGGTTGGTGTTTCAGTGATGTTGTTGAGAAACATTGACCCTGCTGCAGAGTTGCGTAATGAAACAAGACTAATCCTTACCATGCTTGAGAATCACGTTGTTGAAGCAATATGTTAGAGACAAAATGTTTATACCAAGAATGTCATTGTCTCCATCAGATGTGAGGTTGTCTTTCAAGTTTTCAGAAAAAATAATTTTCATTGGTAGTATCGTATGTCGTGACAATTAACAAAAGTCAAGGTTAATCACTTTCGCATGTAGGAGTCTTCGTGAAGAAGCTAGTATTCAGTCATGGTCAGTTGTATGTCATAGGTTATAGGGTAACAAACCGTTCTGACTTGAAGATATTAATATTGATGAAGATGGAAAGCCAACAAATAAAACAACAAATGTTGTGTATAAGGAAATTTTTCCAAATCTATAATATTATCAATAAAATGATGTATTTATATTTAAGTAGTTGCCTCAAACATTACTTTTCTTAATTTATTCTTTTGATTTTGATTTACTTATTCGTTTTGCTTGAATATTATTTAATTTAAAAAATATTTTTGTCCGTGCATTCAACGCACAGGTGTAAAACTAGTTGTATTTTAAAACCAACATCTATTTCTAATAAATGTGAGATATATCTTTTCTATTGGCAATAATAGTAAAAGTCTTTTATCTAAAATTAAAATCAACATCACTTTGTAACCAATGTGAGATGTACATATTCTATTAGTAATAATTGTAGAAGTCTTCTATCTAAAGACTTTGAAAACTAACATCACTTTCTAACTAATGTATGATACATCTTCTATTGGTAATAATATTATTTTTCAAAACCAACATCAATTTTTAAACCAATGTGGGATGCATCTTTTCTGTTGGTAATAATAGTAGAATGCTTTGTAACCAATGCGAGATATACGTATATATTCTATTTGTAATAGGAAGTCTTTAATCTATATAATTTTTAAACCAACATTTCTTTATAAGCAATGTGAGATAGTAGACATGGGGCTTCACAAAGTGTGAGGTCTCATGTTCAATCCCTTCCCATGCCCCCTTAGGAGGAAAGAAAAAGAAAAAAAAGATTACTAATTTATCTTTTGTTCAATTTACCAATGAGCTCTAGCTCAACTGGTACTGCTCACTTCTCTTAACGGAGAGGTTGGGTGTTCGAGTCTCACTAGAGACACCCTGGACTTTACAACTCCCCAGTAGAGAGGTCGGGTGTTCAAATCTCTTCAGAGGCATCGTTGTTGTTAAAGCCTCCCATTTAGCTACTCACTTATCTTAACAGAGAGGTTGAGTATTCAAGCCCTACCAGAGGCACCCTGGGACTTAACTACTCTCAACCGAGAGGTCGGGTGTTCAAAGCCTCACCATAGGCACCATTTGTTTGAACCACACCAAAGGCATCATATATATATATATATATATATATATATATATATATATATATATATATATATAATTGTAGCCTTTCAAGGCGTTAAAAAAAATAAGGGTTGGGGTACGGTCTATGTTCCCTCCAACCTTTATTTTAAAAAAAATGTGAGATACATATATTTTATTGATAAGAAGAGTATAAGTTTTTAATATAAGAATTTTAAAACTAACATCTCTTTCAAAACAATGTAAAATACATCTCTTCTATAGTGATAAAAGTATAGAATATTTTGTAACCAATGTGAGATACACGCATTTATTCTATTTGTAATAAGAAAATATTTAATCTAAAAATATTTTAAACCAACATTTATTTTTAAATAATGTGAGTACATATTGTTTATTGGTAATAAGAGTAGAAGTATTTAATATAAAACTTTTAAAAACTAACATTTCTTTCTAAACCATGTAAGATACATCTCTTCTACGGTGGTAAAAGTAGAAGTCTTTTATCAAGAGATTTTCAAAACTAACATCAATTTATAACCAATGTAAGATATATTTTTTCTATTGGTAATAACAGTAAAAATGTATTTCATATTGGTTACAAATTGATTTTGGTTTTAAAGGTCTTTAGATTAAAATCTCATATTCTATTACCAATAAAAGAGTTCTATCACACATTGGTTGCTATTTTTTTATATATATAAGAGTTCTAATATTAACAATAGATGAGATTAATAGTAGAGATTAAAATCCCATTATATATTAATTATTAGGCAAAACCCTTCATTTGGCCACCAAACTTTTCAAAAACTTGCAAGACGGTCACCGAAAGTTTAAAACTTGCAATAAGCCACTATACATTAGTTATGCTACAAGCGAGCCCATTTTTTTGAATGGACGTTAGATTCATCCGTTAAATTATGTCAAATATCTATTTTACACTTTAATATACAAATTTTTGTGATATTAATTACATATGGGATCAAAGTGTAATAAAACCTAATGCTTCAAAACAACACTTGAAATGCTCGCCGCCCCTTCCCCCACCCATCTTCGTCTTCGTATTTTACAATTCAGTTCCGCCACCTCCCCCACCAATCTCAGTCGGGGTTTTTGAATCTGCCATGAATAAGCAAGAGCACTTGAGCAAAGACAACCATACCTTCTGGAAAACCAACCAGAGTTTCAAGGGAACGAAGGGGTCAATAATTCATCTTCACCATCAACACCAGATCTGTCACCTCCGCCCTTACCCTTCCTTCAAATCTACTTCGTGCCCGATGACAACAAACTTGACCTCCTAACGAACATCATCCCTTTTCACATCAACTCTAACCATTTCTGCTCGACGAACTTGGATCTACCATCTCGGCTACAAGATCCACCATCCTTATCCACCAGATCTGCAGCCAAGACCATTGAGTTCAAACATTCAAGCAAAAGACGGAAGCCCTAGTCTGCTGTGAATGTGGGAAAAGGGGAAGATAAATGGCGATTGCAATCCCTCTCTTTCTTCTTTCACGCTCAAACTCCCCATATCCACCATAGCCATCGACCTCTTTCTCCTATCGCCATCTCCGAGTCTATCTACGGCCAGACAATTCTTTCTCCTCACCCAGACCCCCCCGACCGAGCATCTTTCTTCTCAGCGCCGACTCTAGGTTCTCCCTTTCGTCAGCTTCTCATTCTCTCTATCCGATTCCGGCCAACAATGGCCTTGGCTCTGTTGAATCCCGTCTCCAAACAGTCACCACCATCTCATCTTCCCCCAGCTCCATCATCGGCCCCATACCAGTTTTCTAGACAATTCTTTCTCCGATTTGTGGATTATAGAATTGGTTATGTTTCAATTGGATCCCTCTGAGTTTTTAATATCACATAAATAGAATAATAGTCAATTTAAATGGGTAAAATAGAGATTTCACTCAGATTTAATGGTGGAGCTAACGACCATCCAAAATATGGGCACGCCTGCAACATTAATTTAGTTCAGTGGCCTCATTGCAAGTTTTAAAATTTCGGTGGCCGCCTTGCAAGTTTTTGAAAAGTTTTGGTGGTCAAATGAGGGGTTTTGCCTAATTATTAATAGATAATGGTTGAGAAACAAAAAATCACACATGAATGTTTGAAAATGAATATATATATATATATATATATACACACTCTCTCTCTCTCTCTCTCTCTCTCTCTCTCGTTCTATCCAAATAATTTATGCTTGAAAAATCTAATTATTAAGGGATATGCTACTAGCATTAGAGTTTGTTATAATTATAATAATTATTTAGCATAATCAATATGTTAATATCAAATGTGAAGGGTAATGTTGAAACATTATGAAAATTGAAACATCTCATCAAAATAGTGTAATGGACTATTTGCCTGAAATAGATAAAATATCTACGTGGTAGTGTTTTATATTCTCATGAAGTTCATCAATTAAAATATGAATCAGATCAAAGGTAAAATAGTAAATGTGACTTTTAAAAATGAATGAATATTTTCTTGAAACAAATTAAGAACGAAAAATGGATGCTTTTCATGTTTTTATAGGATTAATATATAATTTGGTCCCTGAACTTGTCAATTCTGATTGATATGGTAACTGATTTTGAAACTTTCCTATGATGACTCTTCAACCTAACTTTGGGCTTCATGTTAGTCCATAGTAGCGTTATCTTTGGATGGAACGTTAAATATTTTGTAAAAAGATAAAATTGCCCTTTCTAATTCTAATGAACATATACATTCTCAATTTATTGCTGAGTTGGAAATTGACCTAAAATTAAATTAAATTAAAAATTAAAAATTAAAAATTAAAAATTAAAAAAATTGAGCACAAACCGGACAACACCACCCAACAGTTAACCCCCCACACACATACACTCCCCCCACACCAACCTTCTCTGTATTCACACCATCACCAAACATCAATACATACAGGAAATTGACATGTGCTAATTGCAGGAAATTGACTTGTGATTACAGTACCTGAACCCCCTTTCACCATACTTCTAGTTTTCCCACAAAAATATGAAAGAGAGCCTAACAAGAAAAGAACCTTCCGAAAAGAAATTGGAGAATAACCCAAATGGGATTTGGGCCCTGAGCTCCAAAGAATGCTCTTTCGGAGTGTAATGAGCCACGGAAGGGGACTTGCAGAGCAATTCAATTGGTGAGGAAATGACGTAGACTTCGATCGGGTGTAAATTGCCACTGTTAGGGTTTACACGGAGGGACCAGGTTGAGAACCCGGTTGATTTCCAAGCTGATAGAGCTAAGGAATTGTAGAGGAATTGAGAAATGGTGGATTTGAACATGGGTTTTGGATTTGGGAGAGAATTAAAAAATGAGGGGTAAAGAGGGGTTGGTGGTGGGTTAGGTTGTTGGTGATGGAAGAAGGGGCAGAGATGTAGCGACGGAAAGGGTTGGGTTGGTTGGCCCAGTCGAGGTCGTGCGGGCCTCTGGCGTAATTGGTGAACGAGTGTTTGGTTTGGTTGTGATATTTCAGAACTTGGGTTAGAAGTTGTTAGGAATCGGGTTGTTGATGGGTTGAGGATGTTGTTGACATGGTGGAATATTGTGGGTTTTTGAAATTGTTGACATCTGGGCTGCTTGAGCTTTTCTTTAATGGTGATCACCCATTCGGATTCCGATGACTTTGGCCCTTCTTCAACCTTCCTAGCCTCTTCATCATTGGCCTAAATTTGTTGTGTATCAAATGGCTCTTGTGGTAGCTACAGCAGCTAGTGTCGTGGTCCGATTGTGTCGGAAGCTCAATTGATTGGGAAGGGGTAAAAGATTGTGATTGTTTCGTGGCATCGAGAGTTTCTTTGAGTTTGAGGGTAATGAGGTACCAACTCAAGAGCTCTTTGTTAAAGACAACAACCATTTATGTTTCAAGAAATGGTGTCGTGGGCTTTGTTCACCTTTAATTTTTAACTCATTAAAAAAAAAACAAAAAAACAACAACATAGATGTTCATTAGAATTAATGAGGGAAATTTTGTCGTTTTATAAAATATTTAACGTTCTATCCAAACATAATGTCATCAGGGACTAAGATGAAGTCCAAAGTTGGGTTAAAAAACCATTATAGGAAAATTTCAACATCAATTACCATGTAAATCGAAATTGACAAGTTCAAGGACCAAATTATATATTAATCATTTTTTATAAGAACATAGGAGTATTAGAACTCATGTTTATTACCATTTCAGAAAGCGCTATGTTGCCATTAATGGCTATGATTGAAAACTGTTTTAGAACCAAGCAATTGGAAACATGCATGTTGGTAATTTCTTATAGATATCAAAACCAAATTTTTATATATATTAGTAACTATTTATGGGTATTAAATAATCATCCCCAATCATAGGCATCAAAATTTAATATAATACTAATAATTTTGAAAAAAAATAAATCCAACACATAAAATAATATAAAAACAAAATTAAAATATTAATATACAAAAATTTACCAACACATATTATAACATAAATATATGGTCAAAATGAAGGATATTAAAATTAGGTGTAATACTAAGAAAGATATCAAATTTGGTACATTACTTAATACCACGCCTATTAAAGGATATTAAAGGGATGGACGGCTAAGGATAAAAGTTATCACCTTCTCCACTATGATGGGTGCCAAGTTGTCAACTAGAAGACGAACCCTCCATCCTCTCCCATACATCTGTGTAAATTCTACTTTATGAAAAAATTTGATGGTTAGAAATGTATTTGACATGCAATTAATTTTAATTTAAAGGTTTGAAGTTTTCATTTGTGATGATTAAAAGACAGTGAGAGAAATCGCTCGCTATACATACTAAAGTCTAATGTTGGTGAAGTTGCCCAAGGTTATGACAAGTAAATCACTTTTTGTTAAAACTTAAAAATGGAATAGTCATATCTTTTCACATTCCTCTAGAATCGGCACCTATTAACTATTATAACTATTACAAATACTATTTATTTCTACTATTCTTATGTATTAATATGTTTTAAAACTCTTAAGGCATGTTTGATTTAACTTATTAATATGTGCTGATGACTTATTACTTATAACTGATAACTTATTACTTATGACTGATGACTGATGACTAATAACTGGTAATGTTTGATTTAACTTTTTAAAAGTGCTGATTAACTATCATAAATTAGCATATGTGTTTGATTAATAAGTTGAAATAGTGCTGAAATCAAATATAAAGACTAAAATAGGTTCATCACGAAATGTGATTTATATTATTATTATTATTATTATTATTATTATTATTATTATTATTATTATTATTATTATTATTATTGTCTTTATTATTATTATTATTATTATTTTATTAACATTAATATTAATTTTATTATTACTTATTAATTTAAGTATTTATTTTATTATATTAATAATATTATTGATTTTATTTATATTATTATTATTATTATTGATTTTATTATTATTAATATTATATTTTATTATTATAATATTGATATTAACATTACTTTTATTATTATTATTACAATTATTTTTACTATATTATTATAAATATTACTTATTATTATTATTATTATTATTATAATAATAATAATAATTATATTTATCATTATTAATACTATAGATATTATTTTTATTATTATTATAACTATTATCGATATTCATATTATTATTTATTAATATTATTATAATTCCTTTTATTATTATTATTTATAATAATAATAATAATAATTATTATTTATTATTTATTATTATTATAATACTTTTTGTTTTATTATTATTATTATTATTATCTTGGAATATATAAAATTTCAATAAAGAAGAGGACTCACATGTTTTTAAAAAATAGAATTAGTGCTTACAATTTATGGCTTTACATGTGCTTTAAGTGACTTGTACATGACTTATGACTTATCTTACCATAAGTGAAATCAAACGCTTCAAAAACAACTTATGATAAGTAAGTCATAAGCACTTTCAAATAAGTCAAATCAAACATGCCGTCATGCTCTTAGACTCTTAGTTATTACATTAAATTGTGATAAATATAATTTTTTTCTTTATGCTCTTAGTTATTACGTTTTATAAATGTATTAATTAATCTTTAGAACTTACTACTAAATATTAACAATAGTTAATATACCCTATTCGTTATAGACAAATTTTTTATATATATTTTGGCATGTTTTTAAGAGTCAACTTTATAAAATTATGCATACAATTTACATAACATTTCATATTTACCATTCACTTATGTTGTAAGCATATTGCTGCTGCTTAAGTATTTTTGTAATTATGACCGACTCCAATGACATTGATATATCACCTTAATAATTTAAATCTTCGAATTGAGACTCATTGGGTGGAACGGAGGGAGTAAAACAAAATTCACTTAATTATTGTAATGGCTATTAATTATTACCAATTATAATAGACAATATGTATAATAGTTATTATTAGTTTTTTTTCTACTATTAATTATTACCAAATTCTTGGTTCGGTTATCATTTTTGAGAAAATTAGTTTAGGTTCGCTTAAATGAGATAGTCACTATTAAAATAATAATTACTTGAATGGATGCATATAACAAAAAAAACTTAATTTTTTCATTATTCTACAAATAAATCTATAATATAAACCAACTAATTTTTATTTATTTTTATAAATGTTACTCCATCCATGCAAATTATGTGTTCCATGTTCTTTTTTGAGATGTTCCAAAATAATGTCAACAATATGTGGTATACATCAACAAAATTTTTAAATCATTTCATTCAATATTTTTTAGATATTTGTGTAAACTTCTTTTTAACGCTAACAATGTATTAAAAAAAAACCATTTTGTAAATATAGTATCCAACTAAACATTTTCTAACCATTGAACGATCTTCCAAAATTATTAATTTTTTTTAGCTATATTCAATCCTTAAACAATTTCATTTTGTTCAGAAAAAGGTGGTTCATCTTTCTTAACCATGTCCTTGAGTAAATATTGATGCTACACAATTCAGTTTTGGTCCGTTCCTTGCGGTTTATAGGATATCTGTGTTTATGTAAATGTATGATCTTGTAGAAGCATGTTAAAAGAAAGATACCTTAAAAGGAATGCAAGACAGGGCCTCGCGAAACCCCTCAGGTGTGAGAATAAGTCTTAACCTTGATTGAAAGTAAAATGACATATATAGTTATAGACACCCAAATTTCGTTCTCTCTGATATGTAACATTGACATGCGATATCAAGACCTGTTGAAACTTAATTAATGTCAAGTTACAGGATTTAAAAATGCAAAAGACAAAGCAGAATGCGTAAAACAGTAAAATGTATTGGCCAGAGTGTCCAAACAGAGGCAGATATTGAAGCCCAGGCGTTGCCACAAAGCAATATGGGCGCGACGCCCAAACTCCATGGGGTCGGTGCCCAGCTCCTCAATAGTGCACTCCGTCTTAACGCATTACACAAGCCTTCAAACACGCGGTACAAGCTGGTGAAGCACAAGATGAAAATCACAAATGTCAGCGGTGTCCCTCCTCTCATCAATAAATAGAGGTGCTCGGCTTCACTTTCAGGGACGATAATTTTTCTCACAAAAACTCAGCGCGCTTATTTTACGCAGCGATAGAAGAGCGATCGTGAGATAGTGAGTGCCCCCTCCTATAAAACCTCGAAACTCTGTCAAATCTCCTCCAAACTCAAAACTAACCGGTCAAAGTGAGCCTTAGCCCCCAGCTAGGTTTCCACCCTATTTCCCCGGTCCAAAAATCTCAAAAAGAGCAGTTGATCTGCCCGAATCCAAAGGCCAAATCCGCTAGAAGCAAGCAGTTGCTCTGCCCGATTTCCGCCAGCAGCAAGCAAACAACAACAAAAAGCAAGCAGTTGCTCCACCCGTTTGACGGTGCCCAAAAGCAACTTTCGGAAGCAGTTATTCTGCCCGAACCGCAGCAGCAGTAAAAAGACTTCCTCTCCCGGAAGGATAGAGCGAGCATACCAACGTCCTTAAAGGTGAGCCTTTAAGGGTTTTATTTATAAAAAACTATTTTTTTATCCGGCCCAATGTAAAAATATAAGTTGTTATGCTGCCCGGATCTATGTAGAAAATAACATTAAAAAGAGCCATTATTATGACCAAATATTTTTAAATGTATTTGTAATTACTGGAAAGAGGCAGCTGCAAGTCCGTAAATAATGTAAGTACAGATATATCTGTTTCTTTTTTTTTAATGATTTATTTATTTGCTCGAAGAATATAATAAAAACATATTTTAGCCAAAAACTGTTTTGAGACCGAAAGGGCGAGTCGGATGCCTAGCACCTTCCCAACTCGTAACTTAGCATCCGAACCCCTTTTTACAAACTCTGGTTTATTTTTGGTTTTTCTTTGTTTCTCCTTAAAATAAAGATGACGACTCTGTTACAACATTTTGGATCACAGTGAGGCCCGCAATATCTTTTCTTGCATTTTTCTGTTTTCCCCTAAACAAGGAAGAATGTGAATGAAAGGGTGATGCATTTCATGTATTTTATTTTCCCCTAAACAAGGGAGGATGAGATACGGGGAGCCCAAAGCACCATAGCGATCCAAAATAAACTTAATGTCATGGTGAGGCTCGCAACATCCTTTTTTGCAATTTCCCGTTTTTCCCTAAATAAGGGACGATGTAAATGAAAAGGGTGATGCATTTTCTGTGCCTTATCTTCCCCTAAACAAGGAAGGGTGAGATACGGAAAAACCCCAGACACTGATAATGATTTGAGGCGATTTTCGAAAAGTCCATAGTGAGGCAGGGCATGTTCCCACGTGCTTTTGCAACATCTTTTTTTTACACTTTTCCGTTTTCCCCTAAATAAGGGACGATGAGAATGAAAAGGGTGATGCATTTTCTGTATCTTATTTTCCCCTAAACAATGGAGGGTGAGATACGAAGAAATCCAAAGCTCTCATAATGGACCAAAAATCACTCGGTGACCGAGACGTTTTCAACGCGCTTTTTGACAACACCCTTTCTGCATTTTTAATTTCGTCTTCCCCTAAACAAGGGAGGGTGGAATTGAAAGCATGGTATCCTTCCGCATGTCGCGTTCCCCTAGAAAAGGGAGCGCGAGATCCGGGAGATCCCGGGGCACCCATAGTGGCGACTCTGCTGGGGATATCGTTGTTTATTTTAAATAAAAATTGAGGGCTAAGCTCAGTAATTTTTTTTTTAGTTTCTGGCTAAAGTATGCTTTTTATATTTCTTTAGCATTTTAAATATTGTGTTCCTATATATCTATGTATATATTTGTGGATATGATCATCCATCTTGCAGCAGTCTCGTTCCGGTTATCATTACAGGTATATATTCAAATATATATATATATATATATATATATATATATATATATTTCCGAGCAGCATAACAAAAGGACTGTGGCTTTATTTTTATTATTGCTTTATTTATGCTCTATATTATTATTCTTTTTTTTATCACGCAAAATATGTACACATTTTCTTTCATTATGTCATTTTATTTTGGGGACTAGGACAAATATGTGATTAATAGGAATAGATAGATTCCCCATTTTTTTTTTCTATTTTTTGATGTGATTGGTTGCTTGCTCGCGCTCAAACTAAAAAGCCGAGAAAATCTATAAGGAACAGAAAGACATGCCATACCTGCTTTATTTTCGCTTTATGTCTAACAAAAAGAGAGGAGACTTTTACTGCTTTTTAGATACTGCACACACGCGCACATATGTAAATATATTTCGGACTGTTACCCTAGACCATGACCAGCCTACCCCCTGCATCAGCCAACGTTAAATTGCATATAGATTCTCAGGACACTTAATGGACCGATCGGTTTTTGCATCTCTGAATCATTAGTTAGCCCCTGAGCAAAAAAAAAAAAAAAGAGAAGAAAAAAAAGTAAAAAAAATCGAATAAAAAATGAAAATATAAAAAAGAAAAGAAAAAAAAGACTATGAATAAATACACAGGGGTTGACTGGTTATTTTCTCATGTTCGACTTAGACCATTTTGAATGGTGGATCCCGGAAAGAGTATAGACCCTTCGCCTAATATAAGTCTGATCTTGTGAAGTCAAATAGCAGGTAGAATACGAGGGTCCTATATACTCTGGAGAAATAGTCCACTATTTCCAGGAATAGTCCTGAGACTGTCAAAACAAAGCAGGTACTTGTCCGGTCAATTGTAGGAAAAATAAATAATAATAATAAAAAATACTAATAAAGGCACACTGTACTCCTAGCCCAGAAAGCCTTCAGCCAACCCCTTCTGATGCCTTCAAACCCCATTTTCCTCAGAAACCTGGCTCGAATTTGGAAAGGCAGAGATAGTACCGGGCTGCGGTTGATACGGATACATACGTAGATCGATCGAAAATATCGTGGTCGATCATAAAATGGCGTAATCGCCTCGTAGGGTACAGATCCAAATAGTATGACAGTAGAAAATGAGCAGTCTGCTATGGGTACAGATACAGGGGCTCTAGGGTACGCTCCGGCTATGCAACAATGACTAGATCAGAATTTGGGTGCACCGGCTGATCGTATAATGAACCAGATGGCTAATCTGGTGCAAAGTTTAAAACCTAGTGGTGAGGGAACCTCTTCCCCCGCAGTCCCTCGAGAAGCATCAACCTCCCATATTCCTCCAAACCCAAATTCCCAGCCAAACACCAACCCACCAAATACCACCATTACCCCAAATCCAAATCCCTCACCCAATCCTTACTACCCAAATATTAACCATTTTTCATCCTACCCTCCATATCCTTTCCTAAGCACCAATATCTCTCAGAATCCAAATGACCTCCCTTTTCCCATCATCAATCCACTCGAAAATAGCTCACTTATGGACCCAAGAAGCTATAATCAGCCAGGCCAGGTTACAACCTATCTACCTCCTAATGATCCTGGCCGCCAAACTGAAACTACCAATAACTCACCAACCCTAAATCCTTATCCTGCCCAAAATCCTTATCCTACCCAAAATCCTTATCCAACCCAAAATCCTTACCAAATACCACAGCCAGAAATTAACCCAGCCTTCCCTAATCCTGCTAGCATATATCAAAAACCAACTCCCCCTTCTACCAAAATGGAGGCTGACTTGGAAAATTTGAAAAGGATTATGCTCAAAGTTCTGAACAAAGGAGAATTTTCTACGCGGGCATTGGCATTACAACCTTCAGCTGTATTGCCTTCAAAATTCAAAATGTCCGACCTAGAAAAATTTGATGGGACTGGATACCCTATATCTCACTTAAAATCCTATTCCACTGGCATGCAGTCAAGAGGGGCTAGCTTTGAAGCTATGGTTTCCAATTTTCATCTCACCTTAATAGGGGCTGCCAAGCAATGGCTAATGTTGTCAGACAATAGCACCATGGGTACTTGGGACCAAATAGCCGAAGGGTTCCTAGAAAGGTACAAAGACAACACCAGCCCTGAAAACAAAAGAGATCTTGAGTCGTGCACCCAAAGGGAAAAAGAAACATGTGCTGAGTTTGCAGTCAGGTGGAAAAGAAAGTTAGCCCAGATGTTCGACAGACCTGATCTGGTTGAATCATCCAAGATGTTCATTAAAAATCTCCAATCCATTTACCTGGAACACATGCGGTATCTCCCCTATAGCAATTTCAAAGAAATAGTGGAGATAGGAGTCCGTATTGATGAAGATATACGGACTGGGCACTTAAAAGTCAATACGCCCTCCAGCTCTTTCCGATACTCTAAAGGAAAGACCGCATCAGGACCAGCCGTTAATATGGTAGGAAATGCATCAGCCAACTTTCCTACCCAGAACTATAGCTTTGTTCCATGGTCCTATGGGTCAGACAGGTCTGTCAACGCAGTCGGAGGGAATAATGGCCCAAACAGAAATTTCAGGAGCCAGAACAGGGGGAACCAGTATTATGATGAACTGCAAGCTCCCCAGTCTGTGATACTTCAAGGGCTGATGACACAGGGAGTGCTAAAACCCTTAGAAAACTATAAGCCACCAAACCCTCTGCCCAACATATGGAATCACGCCCAGTATTGTGAATACCATCGCTGCAGTGGTCACCTCACTGAGAAATGCTATACGCTCAAAAATGCCATCCAGGACCTGATAGATGATAAGGTTATTGAAAAACATCCTCATAGACCAAATATAGTCAATAACCCCTACCTCAAATCAATATGATTGAGGTTGATGAAAAAATCTGTGTACCCAAGTTCGAAATAAATAAACACCCCTTACCATATATCATTGTTCCTTTATCCCCATCTCTATTCATAAAAGAGCCTAGTTGTAATATGCTCTCTTGGGACACCATCCTGGGTAGCCAAAATACCTGTAACCTCAAAAAAGCCACTTGGGTTGGTGGAGATGTCAGCCACCTTACTAGATCTAGCCGAGCCTACCAACCAAACCTGGAAAGAGGTGACCACTCCGGCAAAGATCAAGAAACAGATACTGGGGCTAAAATGGTGGAAGATGCCTTGTTAGCTCAGATGAAGAAAACTCAGGCCAACATATCTATCTGGGGCTTGCTTTGTGCTTCCAAAACCCACCGTGATACGCTGGCTAAATCTTTAAGTCAAGCAGTTGTTCCTATTGAAACCTCCCCAAATGAGCTCACTCAAATGATCGGAAACATACACTTCAGGAATGTGATTATGTTTACTGATCTAGATCTGCCAAGGGAAAGAACCAACCACATTGATGCTCTCCATATCACTGTGGGGGTCATGGAAAAAAGGGTTCCCCGAGTTCTGATAGATAATGGGTCTTCTTTGAATGTATGTCCCACTAGCACACTAGCAAAACTTGGAACAAAAATGTCAGAGCTTGCTCCTTCATCGCAGACAATAAGGGCATACGACAACACTAGTCGATGTGTCCTAGGGGTGGTCACTTTAATGCTGACTATTGGGCCGCTAACTATGCCAGTAGAATTCCAAGTCTTGGACATACCAGCCACTTTCAGCCTGTTACTGGGGACGCCCTTGGATCCATGGGGTAAAAGGGGTAGCCTCCTCGCTGCATCAACGTGTCAAATTTATCCACGATGATCATATAGTAATCATTTTGGCTGATAAGATCGTGGAAAACAAGGAAACGAGGACGTCCCGATCCTCGAAATAGAGCATGATGACACTGGTATATTCCTCAGTGGCTTTGAGATTATCCCCTAAGCTGTAGTCAACGCCATTGAATGCGTGTGAGAAACTGACATCGCTAGGAAGAAAACTACATCCCTAGGAAACATGGTCCCTTTAAACATGTTTCGGAAAATGAATTATATGTCTGGTCTGGGTCTCGGCAGAAATCAGTAGGGACTTGTTAATTTAGTCCAAGATGAACTCAAGGAATGTATCCCCCCTTTCGGTTTAGGATACAAACCTACTCCAGCTGAAATAGTCGCAGTTATGAAACAGAAACGTGAAAATAGTAAGGCAGAAAGAGAAAAACGTCCTTACAAATATCCTCCTCTCCAACCATATAGAAAAACCTTAGATGGTTACTTTGTAAGGAAAGGGGAAACAGAAGCCTATCTCATGTTTCCTGAGCCCCGGTTAGACCAGAATGGGAAAAGACACCCTGGTTGAGAAATCCTTGAAGATGTCAGTCTCGTCAGAGATAAAATGAAACAGGTTACCCCGGAGCCCCGTAGTACTGCATATAAGACTATCACAGTTGAAAATACTTGGTCTATAGACCAAGACGATTATGCCATGGCCCTGTTAGATGACGAGTGTCTGGGAGACAGTTTCCTGGGTATGATAGATGGATGTACTAATTATGAAAAGCTCCCTGCTGAGTTTGAGCCTATTGCTGATAAGCCTCTGCAGAATTGGTACACTACGACCGACCCACTCTTGACGACCGCAGATCTGGTGGACCGCTTCGGATATACTATTCCCCATCCTTCCCTTAGCTTTACGGATTGGTCATCTACCGATCCGCTCCCTAAAATTGAGGATCTCAAACCCCAGGTCCTCAATAATGTAAATAACCATGTACAGTTTGCTATTAATGATAATCTAAATGTCTTTGCTTATTCCTTAGTTGCACCTTCATTAAAAGACGCATTAAATAATTTTAATAATGAGTCATTTGATGAAATGGACCCAAAAGATATAAATTATTTGCTTGAGCTCGTAAAGTCAGTCGAGCACCAGGAAAGACATCAATCGGCAGCAAATGAAGACTTATCTACTATCAATCTGGGGCTGAACAATGAAACCAAAGAAGTCAAAATCGGCAACTACCTACAAGGCTCTAAAAGGATGACAACTTATTGACCTCCTCAAAGAATTCATGGACATCTTTGCATGGTCCTACGAAGATATGCCCGGGTTGGACCCAAGCATTGTTGAACATCGGATCCCCACATATCCGGATGCTCGGCCAGTCAAGAAGAAACTCCGCCGAATCAAACCAGAATGGTCACTGCAAGTAAAGGAAGAAATCATGAAGCAACTACATGTCAAATTTATTCGGGTAGTAGAATACCCGATCTGGCTGTCCAATATAGTGACTGTTCCCAAGCCCAATGGGAAGGTTCAGATCTGTGTAGACTTTCGCGACCTCAACAAGGCATCGCCCAAAGATGACTTCCCTCTACCTAATATTGATATCGTGGTAGACGCCGTCACTTCTCACAAAATAAGATCTTTCGTCGATGGCATGCTGGGCTATAATCAAATCAAAATGGCAGCGGAAGACTAGTAAAAAAACATCATTCACTACCCCCTGGGGAACCAATTGCTATAATGTCATGCCATTTTGGCTAAAGAATGCCGGGCTACATATCAAAGGGCTGCCACCGCCTCTTCCACGACATGATTCATAAATAAGTTGAAGTATACGTTAATGACATGATTGTGCACTCCAGCGATGCCAATGGTGCTCATATCAAAGACATTCGAAAGTTTTTCGAAAGGTTAAGAAAGCATCAGATGAAGCTTAATCCCACCAAATGCACATTTGGGGTTACCAAAGGCAAGGTCCTGGGATTCATGGTGACTGAGCAAGGCATCGAGATCGAGCCAGCCAAAATTAAAGCCATCATAAATATACCGTAGCCAAAAACTCCAACCGAAGTCAAGGGCTTCTTGGGCCGATTACAATATATCAGCCGTTTCATCAGACATCTGACATCCATATGCGAACCCCTATTCAAACTCTTAAGGAAAAATACTGACCAGGTCTGGGACGAGAAATGCCAGCTAGCCTTTGAAAAAATAAAAGCCTACCTTACCAATCCACCAATGCTAGCTCCTCCCCATACACATAAACCTCTCCTCCAATATTTAACTGTCACAGACACGTCAGTAGGGCTATGCTCGCCCAAGAAAAAGAAAATTCCATACATTGAAAATGTCATCTACCTCATAAGTAGGAAGCTGCAAGGAAACGAGCTTAATTATTCAACATTGGAGAAAAGCTACACCGGCCTAGTCTGGGCAATGCAAAGGCTCAAAACTTATCTGCAAGGACAATCCATCAAGCTCATCTCCAGGATGGATCCTATAAAATACATCTTCGGCAAGACATCACTTTCCAGCCGACTAGCTAAATGGTCGTTTCTTCTCAACGAGTTTGACATCACCTATGTCACGCTCAAATCTATCAAAGGCAGCATAATTGCAGACCATTTAGCTGATATGCCTCTAGAAGCAGAAGATGCAGCTGAGCACAGTTTCCCAGACGAAGGTGTCTTGGAAATTGCTGATCATGACACCAGTTGGCAAATGTTCTTTGACGGAACTGCAAATAAAAGAGGCTTTGGCATAGGAATCTTGTTAATCGACCCGGCAGATTCCCACACCCCGTTGGCCATAAGGTTGGAGTTTGAATGCTCGAACAATACAGCTGAATACAAAGCCTGTATTGCTGGTCTAGAAGAAGCCCTCCAAAAAGAAGCCAAAGACTTGGAAGTCTACGGTGACTCCACCCTAATCATAAATCAAGTCGAAGGGAAATGGAAGACCCAGGATCCCCGGTTGCAGCTCTATCACGCCAAATTAACAGCGCTCGCCACCAAATTTGATAATATCTCGTTTCATTACTTGTCGCGATATTGAAATCAATTTTCCGATGCCTTAGCCACTTTGGCATCATTGGTCCAAATTCCCACAAAAACCAATGTACAACTATTTCTAGTTGGGAAAAAGGTCACTCCGACGTACTGCTTCAAAATCAATGCTGCTCCTGAAACAGATCACGAGCCTTGGTATTCGGACATCATAAATTTGCTTCAGAAAGAAGTCTATCCTCCCAGCCTAGACAAAAGGGGGAAAGTCTCCCTGTGGAGATGGGTATCGCAATTCGTATTCAGCGGTGGCAACCAGTACAAAAGGCATTATCAGGGCCTAAATTTTGTATGCATCGATCAAACAAAAGCTGAGCAAATCATGGACCAGCTTCATGGTGGTACCTGCGGTCCACACATGAACGGGCATATGTTATCCAAAAAAGTCATCCGGCAGGGGTACTATTGGAGCACGCTAGAAACCGACTGTATCCGGTGGGTACGCCATTGCAACAAATGCCAGTGTTTCGTAAATCTCCAGCACGTGACCCCGCATATCTTATATAACTCCACAACCCTCTGGCCCTTCTAAACTTGGGGAATCGACGTCATAGGACAAATTCATCCGAAAGGATCCAATGGCCACGAATATGTTTTGGTAGCCGTCGACTACTTCACAAAGTGGGTGGAAGCCTCTGCCTATAAAATTTAAATGCTTGAAAGGTGTCCGAATTCATCCGGACCAACATCATATATCGATACGGAGTGCCTTTCGAGATAATCTCCGACAACGGCACGCACTTTGAAGGCTCGTGAATCGTCTACTTGATGAATTCAAGGTTCAAAGGCATAAATCCTCCCCCTACCGACCACAAGCCAATGGTGCAGTTGAAGTAGCCAATAAAACACTGGAGAATATTATCATAAAAAATAGTCGACACGGGGAAAATCGGCCGTAAAACCGCCATTAGCCCTCTGGGCTACCACGCACTTCGCCGCACCCCATGGGGCTACTCCCTATTCTTTAGCCTACGGCATGGAGGCGGTGCTACCTATCGAAGTTGAAATCCCATCATTAAGAGTAATGATGAAATCCGACATATCAGAAATTGACCGGGTCAAAGGGCGATATGAAGAATTGGCTCTGATTGACGAACGTCGGCTGCTAGCCCTGGAACATTCTCGAGCATATCAAAGGCGAATAGCTCGAGCATTCAATAAAAAAGTCAAAGGTCGTGACATCCAAGTTGGAGACCTAGTACTTCGCGAAAAACCCCTAGCTATGTTGATACTAGAGGGAAATGAAAGTCTCTCTGGATGGGGCCATACATTGTCAAAGAGATCCGGTCGGGAGGTGCAGTATTCCTCACAAATCAAGATGGGGAGGATCTGGTTCAGCCATTCAACCTCGACAAACTTAAAAGGTACTAAGCGTGAGCAAAAGATATATATGGCAATTGCTTCTCTCTCCAGCTCGTTAGGTTGAAAACCCGAAAGGGCGGCCTAGGCAAAAATTAGAGCATATAAAAAAAGAAGCAATAGGAGAAAAAGGAGAAAAAGGAGAGAGAATGCAATTTATGAGTCCTCAGCATCTGACCTCCAGCCTACCAAAGTCTTCAATGAATGCAGAGCCCTGACTGACTAAAAAAAAGAAAGAAGAGAAAAATCACGACAGAGCTCGCGAAAAATACCAAAATATAATATAATACAGTGTCTTATGGTGCAACTTAGGAATAATTGCCTAAGATATTTAGGATTATGTATTTATGCCTGTACATTTTGTCTATTATTACTTGCTACGTATATACCCCTGTTTACCCCCCAACCATCATTTATTTACAGCTTAGCCCCGAAGCGGTTCATCAATGCCTGCGACGTCCACCCAAATGACCATATACTTCTTCTCGCGAGGCAAGGAAGAAGTGCTCCTCACCAGCCAGTGAGAACCCCCTGTGTAGTGTCCTCATCTTCTTCATCGGCATCCCCATTGTCCTCGATCAAATTGCGGAGACTCAGGCCAACACCGCTCATCCCTACGGGCGTGGTCTCTGTTTACCACCTTGGGGGAGCATTGCCATTAGCTTGCCCGGGATTGCTCCGCCCGACTTACATTGCTCGGGGACGAGGAGGCGCATTGCTAGGACCTCGCCTCATTTGGATCGTGAGCCAAACCAGCACCAAGGCCATGATCTCGTCAAGTCTTCTTGCAAAGCCCGAGGGACCACCAAATCGAACTTGCACATCCTCGCCTATCTCCATCGCAAAGATCTATACCGCCGCTTATTCGCCGTCCAAAGATCCGCCGCAACACATGCCTAATCATGCGGGAATGCCCCTCAGCAGCCACTATAATCCATGACATATATTTATGGGATATGAGCATATAATCAGAAGAGGTATAAACCGGCTCCCGCAAGTCAAAATCAAGCTGCCATATGTTGCGAATAAAGGTGCCCAAGTCCCTATCCATCCCCCAAATTTCTTCAATGACGACGGCTAGCATC
>CM028381.1:56761917-56838615 GCA_013146195.2 Codonopsis lanceolata
TAGGAGTTCTTAGTCTCTTTATTCCTCTTTTTGGTCCGGCGTTGCGCGGAAGAATTGGTTTAGATGTTCTCTTCTTTCCTTTAGTATTTGCAAGGGCGATGGGTTTAACAAAGTCAATTAGACTATGCTTGGGATTGTGTTTAGAACTTATGCGTGTTTCCTTTGTTAACTACTTGTAGTGTTATCACTTGTAGTACTTAATCCCTTTTGATGTCGGTAATGGCTGGCTATGGTTTATCTTGTTGATTAGTTCTCGTATAAGTGTGAGGTTCAGGGGTGCGACCAGCGCGCCCCGCTTGTTTGGGGTGCTGGCGTGCGTGCGGATGCGGGACACCAGCGCTCTCGTTCCACCCTCCCTTGTTTAGGGAAAGCGAAATCAAAGTGCGAGAGGAGTCTTTGTCTATTAACGTTGGAATGTGCCTCGGTTGCCTTGCTGAGTGGATTTTGTATCCAAAATGGGAACTAAGGTTTCCTCATGTCGGGTTATCCATTTCGTGGATAACGAGGATATGGGAATGCATTACCTTTCCATTCTCATTCTCCCTTTTTGTCGAGGGAAAATAGAAAGTGCAAGAAAGATATTGCGGCGCCCCCACTTATGGATTTATTAAAATGGCCTTATGGCCCAATCGGATCGCTATGGGAGCTATGGGTTTCCGCATCAAGTTATCCCTTGTTTAGGGGATACCGGGGATATGGGAATACATCACCCTCCATTCAGTATCTCCCTTTTTAGGGAGAAACGAGGAAAGTGCAAAGAGGATGTTGCGAGGCCCACTTGGATCTGAAAGTTTTTAGAGTCGCCACCTTTATTTTAAGGCAAAAATAAAGGAAAACCGAGAAAAAACGAGAGATTTTAGAAAGCGGGTTCGGGGGGCTAAGTTACGAGTTGGGAAGGTGCTAGGCACCCACTCGCCCTTTCGATCTCAAAGCGTTTTTGGTGAAATATGCTCATTGTTATATTAATCTAGCAAATAAATAAGGTCTTATTTTGACAAGGGAAAATTAAGCAGAGATACATTCGTGGCTACATTATTCTGGACTCGCGGCCGCCTCCTTCCAATAATTACAAACACATTTAAGAATATTTGGCCATTATAACGGCTCTTTTACATAATTTTTCTAATCTAATCCGAGGCGGCCTGCGGCTTATATTGGCTACATTGTGCGGATTTAAAATACAACTTTTGAAAATAAATAAAAGAAAAAAAATACAAAATAAAATGAAATAAAAATACGCTCTTAAAGGTATTACCTTTTAGAGCGGTGGTGTCTTCGCTGTCCTCTCGGGAGAGGAGTCTTTTTGTTTTGAATTGATTGAAGCCGGAGTGGATTGATTTGAGGCTGGATTCTTTGTTTGATTTGATTGATGTTTTGAGCTTTGGGGGCTAGTCAACTCGGGCGAGTGGCAGCTTTATTTGGGTAGGTTTTGGCCTTTTCGGTTGGGCGGAACCTAGACTTAAGTTTTGACTTTTTAGCTCGTTACTCGGGCGGAGTAGCGAGCTTATTTTGGGATTTTTGAATTGGGGTTTTAAGGTGGATACCTAACAACTAGGCTAGGGATCACTTATAACCTATGGGTTTTTGGTTTGGCGAGTTTGGATGGGGTTTGGAGATTTTAGGGGCTTCCACTCACCTATCTCGCACCTCTCGTACTAAGTTATCGAAGAATCGCTTGACAGACGAAAGCGAGCTTAACTGCGATAAAAACTTCAGTAAAGTAAGAAATTGTGTTGCAACAAAATGAGGCAGACATGCCTTCTATTTATCTTGGAGCTTAGGGAGGGGCGAGTGGGAATTTTTCATTGATTTCTCTCAGGTGCGTTGGCAGCTTGTAGCGCTTGTGCATAAGACTTGTACTTGAATTGAATTACGTGAGAGAGCATGAGAACATGCTTGAGTGCGTAAAGCTATGCTTGAGTGCGGCACCAAGCTTAGGTTAAGTGGCACCAAGTGCTTTTTGAAGTTTGCAATTTTGACACTTTCCCCACTGCGGTTCTTTGTTTCGCGCATCTGCTTTTTCTTTCGCATTTTTGACTTACGCAACTTGACATTTGTTAAGTTTTAACGATTCTTGATATTTTATGTCGATTTACATACAGTCGAGTGCGAAATTGGGGTGTCTCTGAGCCCCTCAACGATGGAGTTCTGGGGTAACCTTTTCGACTTGAGTAGGCGAACATCGTTGATAACTAAGAACTCTCAATTTCGTTCATTTAAAACGAGGAGAATGCAATTGCTTGTAGCGATTATAATGCCGCGATGACATGCTATCCAAACTCTATAACCTAGACATTTTTAGTCGGTTATAAAAATTATCGAAGTTTTAAGCGGATGTGAATTTAATGTGCTCGATGGTCGGACCTACTAATGTAAGGCCTACGTATTCCTATTAAAAAATCGGACCAAGCGTAGTTCGAGGCCAAAACCTTAAACTACAATGGAAAAAAGATTTTTGTGTTTCGAAAAAAGCCGTATTCTCCGGTCGAAACCGTTGTCAAATACGGTATGAAGATTTGAATGTTTTTACATTTACCACCTTTCAAGGTCTACCTTGGTTGAAATGTGTTAAAAAATTTTCTAATTATGTACAGGCCTTGATCATTGTCTTGTTTCCGGACATAATCAAAAAACTTTCAAATATCGTGTTTGACTAAAGATCCGTTTCGAGCATTTCAAACATGTTACCACAATTTCAACGGTCAATACCTTGGCATTGAAATGTGTTAAGAAAACTTTCTAGGTATGTCGGGCCTTGATCATTTGTCTTGTTTCGGACATAACTTTCGAAAATTTTCAAATATCGAAAAATTGTGCTTGACTAAAGATCGTCACCGAACACGCAATTAATCATTCTTCAAGTATTTTCGAAAATTGTGAAGTGGAAAATATTCTTTTTCCTTCCCTTCTTTTTTTTTTGTTTTTTCTTTATTCTTTTTTTTTTTTCTCTTTTTTTTTGTTTTTGAAATATTCATCTTTTTTTTTGTGTTTTTGAAATATTCATCTTTTTTTTTTTTTTGAAATATTCCTCTTTTTTTTTTTTTGAAAACTCATTTTGAAAAAGAGTTTTCTTTTATTTGAAAACAATTTTTTTCAAAATTTTTTCAAATTTTCTAAAAAGGAAATTATACGGAGTCGGGGTAGGAATCTTGTGCACGACTTACCTTTGCTGGGTGGTTGCGGTCAGTGGTGATTCGACATTCTGCCACTCTTTCTTTGGGGAATTTTTTTTTTTTTTTTGTTTTATGATTGTGATGGTCGGACCTACTGATGTAGGCTGCCTACGTATCCTTTTTCAAGGAATCGGACCAAAGCGTGGTTCGGCATTTGGCGAATTTTATTCTTGCTTTCTTTTCTTTCTTTTTTTTTGATTTTTTTTTGATTTTTCTTTCTTTCTATTTTTTTCTTTGATTTTTTTTCTTTTTTGGGGATGTTTCTTTTTACCACTATTCCGCCTTACTGAAAGTCTTTTCCTTTGCCCACTTTGTTTTCGGCTTTAGCTGGAAAATTTTCTTGATGCTGCTGCACTTGTTCTTGTTGCTCCTTCTAACCTTGGTCAGAAGCTCCCCTTTTTTTTCTTGCTGTAGCATCTTTTGGTATCAGCTGATGTCATCTTTTCTTTGCTGTTGTTTTCTTTTCGCTCCATTTTCTAGCTTCATCGAAAATTTCTTCTTCTATGCCGCATTTTTCTTGTTGCATGTACGAAAATTTCTCTTCTTGTACATACATCTTCCCTTTCGATTTTTTTTTTTTTTTTTTTTTTTTTGTTTTTTTTTTTTTTTTTTGAGGAATGTAAAAGAATATGGTATATATGTACAATATATACAAAAAAAATTTTTTTTTTTGAAATCAAATGTTTATTTACATGTAAATTTGTTCATGTATATTTATATAAAAAAAATGGCAAGTGTTTATTTCACGTAAAGATACCCATTTTTTTTTTTTTTGTTTTTTTTTTTTTTTTTTTTGTTGAAAACACATGTACAAATATTTATAATGCAATCTAATTTTATATGATGTAAAATGAAATAAAACACGTGCGGACTCAAAACACACGCACAAAGCAAAGCTAAACCGACCTAATGGGTAGCGACGCATTGTATTTCCAAAATGGGTTTTAAAGGAAAATACCTTCGGGTTCGAGCAGGCTTCTTTTTTTTTTATGAGATGCGGGGAAAGGAAAAGGCAGATACCTCCTTGGCCATATGATTGTTGCAGGGCTATATTTGGCATAAGGCTATTCTCACAACTCCTACATTTTTTTTATAATCAGACAGGGCAGCCGTAAATGATCGGGATCAAATCGTCGTCGGTTTCGGGACAATGGCAACGAGATGATGAATAGGGCGAGGATGCTTCGGTGCTTCTCATTTTGATGAGGCCGAGCCTTTTACGTGCCTTGCGAGAAGAAGTATATGGGCCGGGGCCGGACGCGCCACGGACATTGATGGATGCTCAGGGGCTTAAGGCGCAAATGAAGGATAGTTTTGGGGGAAACAAAAAGGGGGAGCAATGATAGATATGTACATGCAATTAATGTATAACCTAAATTTCTTTAGCAATTATTCCTAAGTTGCACCTTAGGACCCGTAATATTATATTTTAGTGTATTATTGTGAGCTTTCTGTCGTGGTTTTTTTTTTCTTCTTTTTCTGTCGAGGTTTCAAAAGTGCCTTCCCTCTCCTTATTCGAGGTAAGATGTCGAGGTTTCAAAAGTGCCTTCCTCTCCTTATTCTCCTTATTATTTTTTATTTGTTTGGCTCTAACTTTTGCCTAGGCGCCCTTTCGGGTTTTCAACCTAGCGAGCCTTTATTTTTTTTTTTTTGTGCTCTAATTTTTGCCTAGGCCGCCCTTTCGGGTTTTCAGCCTAGCGAGCCCTTATTTCTCCTTTTTCATTTTTTTTTTTTTTTTTTGAATGCCCTAACTTTTGCCTAGACCGCCTTTTCGGGTTTCGACCTAGCGGTGGAGAGGAAGCACTTGTTGGATAGAATGGATCGAGCATAATACCTTTTGAGCTCGTTGAGATTGGAGGGCTGAACAAGGTCTTCTTTCCTGGCTTGTGGGGAGTACGACATCTCCTGACTGGATCATTTGACCATATATGACACATCGTGGAAGAGAGGGGTAGCAGCCTTTGATAAGTAGCCCCCAGCATTTTTTCTTAGCTCAGACGGCATGACATGATAGCGATAGTCTCCCGAGGGATGAGGTCTTTTCTTGGTCTCCGCTTTTGATTTGATTATAGCTCGGCATCTGTTGTGATGAAAAAATTGTTGGGCTTGGGAATGATCACTATATTGGGGATCGGGTTTTTCTAATTTTTTTCTTTTTTTATTCTTTTTACTCTTTTTTTTTTTTTACCCGAATGAAGTTGACGTTCGGCTGTTTCATGCTTTTTTTTTTCAACTTGTAGCGACCATTCTGGCTTAATGCAGTGGAGCTTTTGTCTGATTGGCTGAGCATCCGGACATATGAGGGTCCGGTGTTCAACCATGGCTGGGTCTACTCCTGACATATCTTTATAGGACTAGGCGAGCATGTCCACGAACCTTTTGAGGAGATCCATGAGTGGTGTTCTTTTGGAGCCTTTCAGGTAGTTGCCGATTCTGACTTCTTTTGATTTCCTTGTCCGGCCCAGTTGATGGTGGATCAGTCTTCAGTTGTTGTTGATGATGTCTCTGGCTCTACTGACTTTATAAGCTCAAGAAAATTTTTATCTTTTGGGTCCTTTTAAATGACTCATTATTTTAATTATTTAATGTGTCTTTTAATGCAGGTGCAACTAAGAAATAAGCAAAGACATTTTAGATTATTATTAAAAGCACATCGTACAGGGTTTATTACATTATTGAGGACCTGGGGTTTGAGATCCTCAATTATAGGGAGCGGATTGGTAGATGACCAAATCCGTAAGGCTAGGGAAAGGAATAGGGGTACTCAATTTTAGGGAGCGGATTGGTAGATGACCAAATCGTAAGGCGTAGGGAGGCGGATTGGTAGATGGAAAGAAAGGAATAGGGGTAATATCCAAAGTAGTCCACCAGATCTGCGGGCGTCAAAAGTGGGTCGGTCGTAGTATACTAGTTCTGCAGTGGCTTATAGGCTCAAACTCAGCAGGGAGCTTTTCGTGATCAGTACCTCTGCCTATCATACCCAGGAAGCTGTCATCAACCTCAATCATGTTGATTTGAGGTAGAGGGTTATTGACTATATTTGGTCTGGGAGGAGGTTTTTCAATCACCTTATCATCTATCAAATCCTGGATAGCATTTTTGAGTGTGTAGCATCTGTCGGTGTGGTGACCCGATGCGATGATACTCGCGATCTTGGGCATGGTTCCAGTTGTCAGGCAGGGGGTTCGGTGGCCTATAGTTTTCCAAAGGCTTCAACACTCCCTGAGCCATTAGCCCCCGCAGGATTACTGGCCGAGAGGCTTGCAGTTCATCATAATGCCGGTTTTGATTTCTGAAATTTCTGTTTGGGCCACGATTCCCTCCGACTGTGTTGACAGACCTGTCCGCTTCATAAGACCATGGAACAGTGCCATAGTTTTGGGTAGAAAAGGGGGCTGATGCATTTCCTACCGCATTGACAGTTGGTGCGGGTGTGGCTGCGGCTGTCTTTCCTTTAGAATAACGGAAAGAGGTAGGATGTGTATTGGCTTGTAATTGGCGGTCGGTCCGTATATCATCATCAATACGGGCTCCTATCTCTATTATTTCTTTAAAATTGAGTGCAGGGAGGTACCGCATGTGTTCAGGTAAATGGGTTGAAGGTTTTTGATGAACATCCGGCATGACTTCGGCCGGATCGAGTGTCAAGTGCATGCCCGACTTTCTTTTCCACATTGCAAACTTCGGCGCGGGTTTCTTTTTCCGTTGGGTGCACGATTCAAGGTCCCTCTATTTTCGAGGGGTCGGTGTTGTCCTTGTACCTTTCAAGGAATTCCTCGGCTATCAGGTCCCAGTATTCATGAATGCTTGCTATCGGGACGGCATTAACCATTGCTTGGCGGCTCCTACCGGGGTGAGGTGAAAATTGGAAGCCATAGCTTCAAAGCGGCTCCCCAGGCGCATCTTGGGTGGAATAAGATCTCAAATGGGATATGGGGCATCCAGTCCCGTCAAACTTTTCTATGTCGGGCATTTTGAACTTTGAGGGAAGTATTGCGGATGGTTGCAATGTTAGGGCCCGCGTAGAAAATTCCCCTTTATTAAGGAGCTTAAGCATCATGGCCTTCATATTTTCCATGTCGGCCTCCATTTTGGTGGTTGGGGAGTTGGTTTTGGTATATCTTTGTTGGATTTGGGAAGGTGGGTTATTTTACGGTTGAAGGTAGGGATTTTGGTGGTGGGTTTTGGACAGTGTATGGGTTTTGGGTTAATGGAATTTGGGCATTATAAGGATTCTGGGCTGGATATGGGTATTGGGTTGGATAAAGGTCTTGGGTTATTGGGTTTTGGATGATATAGGGATTTTGGATTGGTTGGCTTTGGGTAGTATTGGTAGGATTGGTGGGTTTGGGTGGCTTCGGTAGGCGACCGAGGATCATTAGGAGGTAAATATGTGGTAACTTGGCCTGGTGGGTTAAAGCTTTTTGGGTCCATGTGTGGGCTATTTAGGAGTGGGTTAGTCATAGGAAAAGGAAGGTCATTTGGGTTCTGGGTGTTTGGGAGAATATATTGTGGATAAGGCGGATAAGGGTAGATATTTGGGTAATAGGGACTTGGTGGAGGATTGGGATTTGGGATAACGGTAGTATTTGGTGGGTTGGTGTTTGGCTGGGGAGTTGGGTTAGGAAGCACCTGAGATGTGGATGCTTCTTGGGGAATAGTAGGGGAAGAATTCACCTCACCACTGGACTTTAGACTCTGTACCAGACTAGCCATCTGACTTATCGCTGCACCCAACCTTTGGTCAAACCATTCCTGCATCGCCGGAGGCGGAGCATATCCTGGAGCCCACGAACTGTACCCATAGGTTGTTCACTTTCTTACGCCATCTTTCGGATCTGCGATTCTTCCTCGTCGATCTGGCCCGATACCCTCGATCGATTTACGTACTATCTTCCCGAATCAACCGGCCAGTGCTATCTCTGCGTTTCCAAATTCGGGCCAGGTCTCTGAGGAAAATGGGGGTTTGGTAGGTATCAGAAGGCTAGATGGAGGCTATATGGGCTTGAAGTACAGCGTGCCTTTTTATTAATATTTTATTATTAATTTATTATTTGCTTTCCCTACAATTGACCGGATAAGCACCTGCTTTATTTTGACGGTCTCAGGACTTTTCCTGGAATAGTGGATTCTTTCTCCAGAGTATAGGACCAACGTATTCCACACGCCTTTCGACTCCCAGGAATTTGGGCTGGTCCTAGGCGAAGGGCCTATACTCTTTCCAGGATCCACCATCCGAAATGGTCTAGGTCGAGCATCTGAGAATTATAAATCAGCCCCTGTTTATTGATTTTTTTTTTGTGCGCACTTATTATTTTTTCGAACTTGCGCTTTTTTTTTTTGACATATATATTTTTCTGATTTGATTTTTTTTCTGATTTTTTTTTTTCTGATTTTTTTTTTTACAGGGGCTGACCCATAATTCGGAGATGCAAAAACCGGTCGATGCGTGAAGTGTCTGAAAAACTATATGCATTCTAACGTTGGCTTATGCGGGGGTAGGTGGCCATGGTGTAGGTAAGTTCGATTCGAATATATTTACATGCGTGCACGTGTGTGCGGTATCTAGAAAACGATAAAGTCTTTATTTATTTTGAGATATAGAAAATAAAATAAATTTGGCTGTCTTCTTTGTTTGTGTGGATTTTCTCGGCTTTTTAGTTTGGCGCGAGCAATAAACACATCACATTAAGAAATAGAAAGAAAAGTGGGGAAACTATCTATCCTATTAATTACAAATTTTGGTCCTATGCCCCCAAAATAAAATGACATAATGAATCTTGAGATGTACAAATATCTGATTCTGAGAATAAAGTGAAAAAGAAAAATGTACTGAAAGAAATAAATGAAAGAGAATAGAGCCGGAAGTAAAGCCCCAGCCCTTTTGTTGTGCTGCCCGGAATTTATTTGTAAAATATAATATATATATATTTTTCCTTTTTTTTTGATTTTTCGAATTTTTTTTTTTTATGCATATATATATAATAGTGTTTGAAGGCTTTTGATCGGCCAAGTACGCGGCGTTGTGTGCTCCGGCGATACCACACCCTATTCAGAATGCTTTTGGGGTATCAATGGAGTTTCCAGCCAATATACTTAGACCGCCTTATATATATATATATTTTTTTTGAATTTTTTGAATTTTTTTTTTATATACTCTCGAACATGCCTGTAACAGATATCGGAACGAGACTGCTGCCAGATGGAGGATCATATCCACAAATATAGCCACGGCCGTAATGGGAACACTTTATTGAAATGCGTAAATTAATATAACGAGCATATTGCAGCCAAAAACAAAGAAAAGCCAAAAAAAGGTTTTATTTTATGAGTCTAGCCCTCCATTTTATTTAAAATAAAACGACATCCCCAGCCAGTCGCCCTTTGTGAGGTTCAGTGCGACCGCGCCCGCGCCCTTGTTTAGGGCGTGCGTGCGGATGCGGGGACACCACCGCTCTCGTTCCACCCTCCCTTGTTTAGGGGAAGACGAAATCCAAAGTGCGAGAGGAGTGCTGTCTATATTAGCACGTTGGAATGTGCCTCGGTTGCCTTGAGTGGATTTTGTATCCAAAATGGGAACTAAGGGTTTCCTCATGTCAGGTTATCCCTTATTTCGTGGATAACAGGATATGGGAATGCATTACCTTTCCATTCTCATTCTCCCCTTTTTTCTGTCAGGGGATAATAGAGAAGTGCAAGAAAAGATATTGCGGCGCCCCACTTATGGATTTATTAAAATGGCCTTATGGCCCAATCGGATCGCTATGGGAGCTATGGGTTTCCGCATCAAGTTATCCCTTGTTTAGGGGATACCGGGATATGGGAATACATCACCCCTCCATTCCGTATCTCCCTTTTTTAGGGAGAAACAGGAAAAGCAAAGGGAATGTTGCGTGGCCCCACCTTGGATCTGAAAGTTTTAGAGTCGCCACCTTTATTTTAAGGCAAAAATAAAGGAAAAACGAGAAAACCGAGATTTTAGAAAGCGGGTTCGGGGCTAAGTTACGAGTTGGGAAGGTGCTAGGCACCCAACTCGCCCTTTCGATCTCAAAGCGTTTTTGGTGAAATATGCTCATTGTTATATTAATCTAGCAAATAAATAAGGTCTTATTTTGACAAGGGAAAATTAAGCAGATACATTCGTGGCTACATTATTTCTGGACTCGCCGCCTCCTTCCAATAATTACAAACACATTTAAGAATATTTGGCCATTATAACGGCTCTTTTACATAATTTTTCCTAATCTAATCCGGGCATCACAACGGCTTATATTGGCTACATTGTGCCGGATTTAAAATACAACTTTTTGAAAATAAATAAAAAAAAGAAAATACAAAATAAAATAAAATAAAATACGCTCTTAAAGGTATTACCTTTTAGAGCGGTGGTGTGCTCGCTCTGTCCTCTGCGGGAGAGGGAGTCTTTTTTTTTGAATTGAGCTGGGGAACCGATTTGAACCGATTTGAGCTGGATTTGAGATTTGAGACTGGGGCTAGTCAACTCGGGCAGAGTGACAGCTTTATTTGGGTAGGTTTTGGCCTTTTCAGTTGGGCGGAACCTAGACTTAAGTTTTGACTTTTTTAGCTCGTTACCCGGGCAGAGTAACGGCTTATTTTGGGATTTTTGGACTCGGGTTTTAAGGTGGATACCTAACAACTAGGCTAGGGATCACTTATAACCTATGGGTTTTTGGTTTGGCAGAGTTTGGCTGGGGTTTGGAGATTTTAGGGGCTTCCACTCACCTATCTCGCACCTCTCGTACTAAGTTATCGGAGAAAACGAAGCAGAGCTTCGCTGCGATCTAAAAATCGCGAAGTGAAATTGTGTTGAGAACTGGGAGCCGGGCATGTCTATTTATACTTGCATTTAGGGACACGGCTGGAATTCTTTCATTTCTTCTCCTGCATCAGTGAGTTGTACCTTGTGCATAAAGACTTGTACTTATTTGATTCTGTGAGAGATCATGAATGAAAGCTTGGTGCCACCAAGCTATTGCTTGGTGCGGCACCAAGCAGCCCTTAGGTGGCACCAACCCCTTTTTGGAAGTTTGCAAATTTGACACTTTCCCCCCCTGCAGTTCACTGTTTCGCGCATCCTGCTTTTCCTTTCGCATTTTTGACTTCTGCAACTTGACATTTGTTAAGTTTTAACAGTTTTTGATATTTTATGTCAGTTACATGCCAGGGGTACGAAATTGGGGTGTCTACACCAGGTAAATGGGTTGAAGGTTTTTGATGAACATCCGGCATGACTCGGCCGGATCGGGTCTGTCAAAGGTCTGTGCCAACTTTCTCTTCCACCTGACTGCAAACTCGGCGCAGGTTTCCTTTTCTCGTTGGGTGCACGATTCAAGGTCCCTCCTATTTTCAGGACTGGTATTATCTTTGTATCTTTCGAGGAATGCTTCGGCTATCTGGTCCCAGGTATTCATGGTACTGCTATCAGACAGCATTAACCATTGCTTGGCAGCTCCTACCAGGGTGAGGTGAAAATTGGAAGCCATAGCTTCAAAGCTAGCTCCCCTTGACTGCATGCCGGTGGAATAAGATCTTAGATGGGATATGGGGCATCCAGTCCCGTCAAACTTTTCTATGTCGGGCATTTTGAACTTTGAGGGAAGTATTGCTGATGGTTGCAATGTTAAGGCCCGAGTAGAAAATTCCCCTTTATTGAGGAGCTTAAGCATCATGACTTTCATATTTTCCATGTCGGCCTCCATTTTGGTGGTTGGGGGAGTTGGTTTTTGGTATATGCTGGCTGGATTTGGGAAGGCTGGGTTATTTTCTGGTTGAAGGTAGGGATTTTGAGCTGGTGGATTTTGGGTAATATATGGATTCTGGGTTAATGGAATTTGGGCATTATAAGGATTCTGGGCTGGATATGGGTATTGGGTTGGATAAAGGTCTTGGGTTATTGGGTTTTGGATAATATAGGGATTTTGGCTTGGTGGGTTTTGGGTAGTATATGGATTCTGGATTGGTGGGTTTTGGGTAGTGTGTGGGTTTTGGATTGGTGGGTTTTGGGTAGTGTATGGGTTCTGGATTGGTGGGTTTTGGGTAGTGTATGGGTTCTGGATTGGTGGGTTTTGGGTAGTGTATGGGTTCTGGATTGGTAGGTTATCGGTAGCTTTAGCCAGGCGACCAGGATCATTAGGAGGTAGATATGTGGTAACTTGGCCTGGTGGGTTAAAGCTTTTTGGGTCCATGTGTGGGCTATTTAGGAGTGGGTTAGTCATAGGAAAAGGGAGGTCATTTGGGCTCTGGGTGTTTGGGAGAATATATGGTGGATAAGGCGGGTAGGGATATATATTTGGGTAGTAGGGACTTGGTGGAGGATTGGGATTTGGGATGGTGGTAGTATTTGGTGGGTTGGTGTTTGGCTGCGGGATTGGGTTAGGAGGCACTTGAGATGTGGATGCTTCTTGGGGAATAGTAGGGGAAGAGTTCACCTCACCACTGGATTTTAGACTCTGTACCAGACTAGCCATCTGGCTCATTATTCGGTCAGTCTGTGCACCCAAATTCTGATCTAGCCACTGCTGCATTGCTGGAGTCGGAGCATATCCTGGAGCCCCTGAATTTGTACCCATAGCTCACTGTTCACCTTCTTACGTCATCTTGCTCGGATCGTACTGTGAGGCGATTCGCCTCGTCGATCTGGCCCGATACCTCGATCGATTTACGCAGACTTTGTCTTCCCGAATCAACAGGCGACTATCTACGCCTTTCCAAATTCGGTCAGTCTCGAGGAAAATGGGGTTCGGTAGGTATCGAAGAGTGGATGGAGGCTATCTGGGCTTGAAGTACAGGCGTGCCTTTTATTAATATTTTATTATTATTATTTTCATGTTCCCTACAATTGACCGGATAGGATAAGCACTGCTTTATTTTGACAGTCTCCGGATTTTTCTGGAATAGTGGATTTTTCCAGAGTATAGGACCAACGTATTCCACCTGCCTTTCGACTTCCGGATGGGTGGTCAGGCGAAGGGCCTATACTCTTTCCAGGATCCACCATCCGAAATGGTCTAGGTCGAGCATCAAAGAATAATAAATCAGCCCATGTATATTTTTTTTTATATTTTTTTTGTTGCGCAATTATTATATATATATATATATATATATATATATATATATATATATATATATATATATTTATTTTATTTATTTTTTGACATATATATATATATATATATTTTTTTTTTTTTTTGACGGTGACCCACAATTCAAAGATGCAAAAACCGGTCGATGCGTGAAGTGTCTGAAAAACTATATGCATTCTAACGTTGGCTTATGCAGGGGGTAGGCTGGCCATGGTGTAGGGTAACAGTTCGGAATATATTTACATGCGTGCACGTGTGTGCGGTATCTAGAAAACAGTAAAGTTTTTATTTATTTTACAGATATGTAACAGAAAAATAAAACAGTTATGGTCTGTCTTGCTGTTTGTGTGGATTTTCTCGGCTTTTTTAGTTTGAGCGCAAGCAAGCAAGCACACCATTTTAAGAAATAGAAAGAAAAGTGGGGAAACTATCTATCCCTATTAATTACAAATTTTGGTCCTATGCCCCCGAAATAAAATGACATAATGAATACAGAAATGTATAAATGTACAGAATAAAGTGAAAAAAGAAAATGAACTGGAATAAAAATATAGAGCCGGAAAAGCAAAGCCCCAGCTCTTTTGTTGTGCTGCCCGGAATTTATTGTAATATATAATAGATATATATATATATTTATTTATTTTTGTTTTTTCGAAACTTTTTTTGTATATATATATATATATATATATATATATATATATTTCTTTTTTTGATTTTTTTTATACTCTTAAACATATCCGTAACAGGTATCAGAACGAGACTGCTGCCAGATGGAGGATCATATCCACAAATATAGCCACGGCCGTAATGGGAACACTTTATTGAAATGCGTAAATTAATATAACGAGCATACTGCAGCCAGAAACAAAGAAAAACAAAAAAAAGGTTTTATTTTATGAGTCTAGCCCTCCATTTTATTTAAAATAAAACAACTCCCCAGCAGAGTCGCCACTGTGAGGTTCCCGGGATGCGACCCACGCCCCGCGCGCCCTTGGATAGGGGTGCTGGCGTGCGTGCGATCTGAGGACACCACGCTCTCGTTCCACCCTCCCTTGTTTAGGGAAGACGAAATCCAAAGTGCGAGAGAGAGTCGTCTATGTTAGCACGTTGGAATGTGCTTCGGTTGCCTTGAGTGGATTTTGTATCCAAAATGGGAACTAAAGGTTTCCTCATGTCAGGTTATCCTTTATTTTGGGGATAACAAGATATGAGAATGCATTACCTTTCCATTCTCATTCTCCCCTTTTATCTTTCAGGGGAAAATAGAGAAGTGCAAAAAAAGATATTGCGACGCCCCCACTTATGGATTTATTAAAAAGATATTGCGGCGCCCCCACTTATGGATTTATTAAAATAGCCTTATGGCCCAAGTTATCGGATCGCTATGGGAGCTATGGGTTTCCGTATCAAGTTATCCCTTGTTTAGGGGATATAGGGAGAACAGAAAGTGCAAAGACATCATGTTGCAGGCCCCATTCCGTATCTCCCGAGAGTTTTAGGGAGAACAGAAAGTCGCCACCTTTATTTTAAGACAAAAGAGTTTTAGAGTCGCCACCTTTATTTTAAGACAAAAATAAAGTCGGAAAACCAAAAATAAAGGAAAACCGTTACGAGATTTTAGAAAGCGGGTTCGGGGCTAAGTTACGAGTTGGGAAGGTGCTAGGCACCCAACTCGCCCTGATCTCAAAACGTTTTTGGCTGAAGTATGCTCATTGTTATATTAATCTAGCAAATAAATAAGGTCTTATTTTGACAAGGGAAAATTAAACAGATACATTCGTGGCTACATTATTTACGGACTCGCAACCGTCTCCTTCCAATAATTACAAACACATTTAAGAATATTTGGCCATTATAACGGCTCTTTTATATAATATTTCCTAATCTAATCCGGGCAGCACAACGGCTTATAATGACTACATTGCGCCGGATTTAAAAATACAACTTTTAAAAATAATAGAAAGACAAAAAGTAAATAAATAAATAAAAGCGCCCTTAAAGGCTGTTACCTTTTAGAGCGACGGTGTGCTCGCTCTGTCCTTCTCGGGAGAGGGAGACTTTTGTTGTTTGTTGTGTGTTTGTTGTTGTTGTTGTTGTGTTTGTGTGTTGTGTGTTGTGTGTTATGTGAATTTGGGCAGCGTGACTGCTTGTATTTGTTGATTTTGTTGTCTGAAATCGGACAGCGTAACGACAAGGTGTGTGTTTGTGCGTATTTGTGTGTGTGTTTATGTATTTGTGTGTGTGTGTGTGCGGGTTGTGCGTGCCGTGAGTGAGAGAGGGAGTATATTGTGTGTGTGTGTGTGTGTGTGTGAGTGAGGGAGTATTTTATTTGGGTGAGTGTGTGAGGGAAAAGGCGGCTGGAGGGAGTATATGTGTGGGGGTTTCGCTGGAGTGAGGGAGAGTAATTGTGAGTGGGCGAGAGAATGGGCCGGCTTGGGAATGTGAGGGAGAGACGGCTGGGAGTTTTATGTTGTGGGAGAGAGTTTGGAGGGAATGAGGGAGTATATATATAGGTGGGGATTGATTAGTGATTAAGTAAATGGGGGGGGGGGAACCGGTTGCCCCATTTACTTTCTTTTCTTTTTCTTTTTTTTTTATTCTTTGTTTTTCTTTTTGATTTCTCTTTTCGTTTTCTTTTTTTTTGTTTCTTTTCTTTGTTTTTTTGTTTGTTTTTCTTTCTTTTTCGTTTCTTTTCTTTTCTTTTTGATTTCTTTTGTCTTTTTCTTTGTTTATTTTCTTTTTTATTTTCTTTCTTTTTTTGTTTCTTTTCTTTTTGATTTTTGTTTTATTTATCTTTTCGTACCTTTATTCCTGAAACATACAAAAGATAATTAGTAGTCCATTTTTGCAATATTTATTAGACAATATAAAATATGGGTACGAATTTGGGGTGTCTACAGCAGATCAGCTAAATGGTCTACAATCACGCTGCCTTTGATAGATTTGAGCGTGACATGTGTGATGTCAAACTCGTTGAGGAGAAATGACCATTTAGCTAGTCAGCTGGAAAGTGATGGCTTGCCGAAGATGTATTTTATAGGATCCATCCTGAAGATGAGTTTGATGGATCGAGCTTGCAGA
The DNA here is from genome assembly GCA_013146195.2 of Codonopsis lanceolata. Classification (NCBI taxonomy): domain Eukaryota; kingdom Viridiplantae; phylum Streptophyta; class Magnoliopsida; order Asterales; family Campanulaceae; genus Codonopsis; species Codonopsis lanceolata. The sequence continues at coordinate 56,778,275 of CM028381.1, forward strand.
TAGGTTTTAAGCCTTTGCGTTGCCCAGACTAGGCCGGTGCAGCTTTTCTCCAATGTTGAGTAATTAAGCTTGCTTCCTTGCAGTTTCCTACTTATGAAGTAGATGGCATTTTCGATGTAGGAATTTTCTTTTTCTTGGGCGAGCATAGCCCCTACTGACGTATCTGTGAATATGGATGTCAGTTGTCTGATGAAGCGGCTGATATATTGCAATCAGCTCAGGAAATCTTTGACTTCTGTTGGAGTTTTTCGCTGCGGCATATTTATAATGGCTTTGATTTTGGCCGGCTCGATCTCGATGCCTTGCTCGGTCACCATGAATCCTAGGACCTTGCCTTTGGTAACCCCAAATGTGCATTTGGTGGGGTTAAGCTTCATATGATGCTTTCTTAACCTTTTGAAGAATTTTCGAAGGTCTTTGATATGAGCACCGTTGGCGTCGCTGGAGTGTACGATCATGTCGCCAACGTACACTTCGACCTCTTTATGGACCATGTCGTGGCAGCTCTTTGATATGTAGCCCTGACATTTTTTAGCCCAAATGGCATGACAATATAGCAGTAGGTTCCCCAGGGGGTGGTGAATGATGTTTTTTCCTGGTCTTCTGCTGCCATTTTGATTTGATTATAGTCCAGCATGCCATCTATGAAGGATCTTATTTTGTGAGAAGCGATGGCGTCTACCACAATATCAATGTTGGGTAGAGGAAAGTCGTCTTTGGGTGACGCCTTATTGAGGTCGCGGAAGTCTACGCAGATCCGAACATTTCCGTTGGGCTTAGGAACAGTCACTATATTTGACAGCCAGATCGGGTATTCAACTACCCAAATGAATTTGACAAGTAGCTGCTTCATGATTTCCTCTTTCACTTATAGTGACCATTCTGGTTTGATTCGGCGAAGTTTTTGCTTGACTGGTCGAGCATCCGGATAAATAAGGATCCGGTGTTCAACAATGGCTGGATCCAGCCCAGGCATATCTTCGTAGGGCCATGCAAAGATGTCCACGAATTCTTTGAGGAGGTCAATAAGTGCTACCCTTTCAGAGCCTTGTAGGTAGCCACCGATTTTGACTTCTTTGGTTTCATTGTTTAGCCCTAGATTGATGGTAGATAAGTCTTCATCTGCTGCTGCTGATTGATGCTTTTCTTGGTGCTTGACCGACTTTACGAGCTCAAGTAGATAACTTTTATCTTTTGGGTCCATTTTATCAAATGACTCATTATTAATTAATACGTCTTTTAATGAAGGTGCAACTAAGGAGTACACAAAGACATCTAGATTATCATTATTAGCAAACTGTACAGGGTTATTTACATTATTGAGGACCTGGGGTTTGAGATCCTTAATTTTAGGGAGCGGATCAGTAGATGACCAATCCGTAAGGCTATATGAAGGATGGGGAATAGTATATCCAAAACGGTCCACCAAATCTGCAAGCATCAAGAGCGGGCCGGTCGTGGTATACCAATTCTGCAGAGGCTTCTCAGTAATAGACTCAAACTTAGCAGGGAGCTTTTCATAGTTAGTGTCTCCATCTATCATTCCCAGAAAACTGTTTCCCATACATTCATACAAAACTCTTCTCTTTTTTATTTGAAGGGGGTATTCACAGCACCTTTATTCTGGCTAAATAGGTTTCTTTGCCCTTTAAACTTTCTTTGCTTGGTTCGTCTCAAAAATTTTTGTACCTGCCACCGTAATTATATCATTGTCGATAAGATCCTGAATGGCATTTTTGAGTGTGTAACACTTGTCGGTGAGATGACTACTGCAGCGATGGTATTCACAGAACCGGGCATGGGTCTTTTTTTTTTTTTTTTGGGAATATTGTGCTGGGACTTGATTGCATGGGCTCCTTTTTAAGAGAGGTTCTTCTTCATGTGCACGCATCATTCCCATTGGGGTCCCCTGAGCCATTTGCTGAGAATAAGTATTTGAAGGATCAAAGGGAAGGTAGTTTTTCTGGTTATGATAACATGCATTTAGGTGAAGAAGTTTAGGGTTGGTTTCTGGGGGAGGTGGATTGAGGTTATAAGCATTTGGAATAATATCACCTTGGGAAAATAGGGTTGATATCTGGTTGAAGACTAGTACTTGGTGGCTTTTTGGAGGCTTGGAAAAAGATATTTTTTGTGGTATCAGGATTGATTATTTCAGGAAGGAAAGAAGTATCAGGAGCAAACTTTGGGCTTTTAACCTGTTGAGAGATAGTGGCAAGGGTTTCTGAAAAAGTTGCCAAAAGATTGCTAACTACTTGATTTGACATATGCATCCAATTCCTTTTTTAGCTAGTTTTCAAATCCAGGAGGAGGTGCGTATTCAGGAGTTTCTTTTTCTGGTTCCCAACCATTCTACTCGTTGCTAATCCCAGTCACAATTTGTTTATTTTTAGCTACCATCCTGCTCAGATTTGTCCCCTCTGCATTGATTCTGCCCTTTTCTAATCTGATCCCGATACTTTCTAATCTGATCTTTGTGCCTGTATCCCGTATCAACCGACCAGTACTATCTCTGCCTTTCCAAATTCGGGCCAGATTTCTGAGGAAAAGGGTTTCGAAGGCATCAGAAAGGGTTGGCTGAAGGCTTTCTGGATTTGGAGTACAGCGTGCGTTTATTATAATTTTTTATTATTTATTTTCCCTACAATGACCGGACAAGCACCCGTTTTGTTTTGACGGTCTCAGGACTATTCTTGGAACAGTGGATTCTTTCTCCAGAGTATAGGACCCTCGTACTCCACCTGCCTTTCGACTCCCCAAGATCGGACTGATCTCAGGCGAAGGGCCTATACTCTTTCCAGGATCCACCATTCAAAATGGTCAAGGTCGAACTTCAGAAAATAATTAGTCAGCCCTTGTGTATACTTTTATCCATATCTCTCTCTTTTTTTTTTCTTTTTGCTATTTTTTTCTTTTTTTCTTTTTTCTTTTTTTCCTTTTTCTTTTTTTCCTTTTTCTTTTTTTTTTCTGCACAGGGGCTGGCCAATGATTCAGAGATGTAAAAACCGATCGATCCATGAAGTGTCCTGAGAATCTATATGTAATTTAACGTTAGCTGATGCAGGGGGTAAGCTGACCATGGTATAGGATAGCAATTTGGAATATTTCTACGTGCGTGCGCGTGTGTGCGGCATCTAGAAAAACAGTAAATTTTTTTTTCATATATAGAGCAAGAAATAAAACAGATATGGTCAGTCTTGCTGTTTTTCGTGGATTTTCTCGACTTTTTAGTTTGAATGTGAGCAAGCAACCATTCAGATCAAGAAATAGAAAGAAAAGTGGGGAATCAATCTATTCCTATTAATTACATATTTGTCCTAGTCCCCAAAATAAAATGACAGAATGAAAGAATATGTACATATTTTGTGCGATGAAAGTAAAGCACGCAGAATAAAAATATAGAGCAGAATAAAACAATAATAAAATAAAGCCCCAACCCTTTTGTTATGCTGCCCGGAAATCTATATTTTTGTTTTTTTGTTGTTGTTGTAAATACTCTTTGTTTTTTTTAATAAATATACTTGTAACGGTAGCTGGAATGAAACTGCTGCAAGATGGAGGATCATATCCACAAATATATACACATATATATAAGAACGCAATATTTAAAATGCTAAAGAAATATAACAAGCATATTTTAGCCAGAAACTAAAGAAAACTGATTTTTTTTTGTGTGTGAAAACTGAGTCTAGCCCTCTATTTTTATTTTCTTTAAAATAAAAACCATGTCCCCGGTAGAGTCGCCACTGTGGGTGCTCCGAAAGGTATCCCCCGGATTGCGCGCTCCCTTTTTTAGGGGAACTCGCGGTTCGGGGAGAACATCACTCTTTCCATTCCATCATCCCTTATTTAGGGGAAGACGAAATTAAAAGTGCAGAAAGAGTGTTGTCAAAAAGCGCGTTGAATACACATCGGTCACCGAGTGTACTTTAGTCCATTATGAGAGCTTTGGATTTCTCCATATCTCATCCTCCCTTGTTTAGGGGAAAACAAGATACAGAAAACGCATCACCCTTTCCATTCCCATCGTCCCTTGTTTATGGGAAAATGAAAAAGTGCAAAAAAAGGATGTTGCGAAAGCGCGTGGGATCACGCCATGCCTCACTATGGACTTGAAAATCGTCCTAGGTCACTATGAGTGCATTGGATTTCTCCGTATCTCATCCTCCCTTGTTTAGGGGAAAACAAGATACAGAAAATGTATCACCCTTTTCATTCATATCGTCCCTTGTTTAGGGGAAAACGGAAAAGTGCAAAAAAAAAAAAGGATGTTACGAGCCTCACCGTGACCGTAGGTTTATGTTGGATCGCTATGAGTGCTTTGGGTTTCTCCGTATCTCATCCTCCCTTATTTATGGGAAAACAAGATACAGAAAATGCATCACCCTTTTAATTCCCATCGTCCCTTGTTTACGGGAAAACGGAAAAGTGCAAGAAAAGGATGTTGTGGGCCTCACTGTGATCCACAATGTTGTAACAGAGTCGCCATCTTTATTTTAAGGAGAAATAATGAAAAACCAAAGATAACCAGAGTTTGTAAAATGGGATTCGGGGGCTAAGTTACGAGTTGGGAAGGTGTTAGGCACCCAACTCGCCCTTTCGGTCTCAAAAATAGTTTTTGGCTAAAATATGCTTTTATTATATTTATTCAGCAAATGAAATAAAGCATTAAAACAAATATATCTGTAACTACATTATTTACAGACTTGCAGCCGCCTCCTTCTAGTAATTGCAAATACATTTAAAAATATTTGGTCATAATACTGGCTCTTTTTAGTGCTATTTCTTATATAAATCCGGGCAACATAACTGCTTATATTTTTTATATTGGGCCGGATGAAAATAACACTTTTATAATGAAACCTCTTAAAGGCTTACCTTTAAGAGCGTAGGTTGTGCTCGCTCTATCCTTCCGGGAGAGGGAGTATTTTGCTGCTGTTGCGATTCGGGCAGAGTAACTGCTTCCGAAAGTTGCTTTCAAGCACCGTAAAACGGGCAGGGCAACTGCTTACGTTTTTGCTGTTGTTTGCTTGCTGCTGGCGGAAAACGGGCGAAGCAACTGCTTGCTTCTATCGGATTTGGCCTATGGACTCAGGCAGAGTAACTGCCCACTTTTGGATTTTTGGACCGAGGAAATAAGGTGGAATTCTAGCTGGAAGTCTAACGTTCACTTTGACCTTTTGGATTTGTGTTTGGAGGAGATTTGGCAGAGCTTCAAGGCTTTTTAGAGAAGGGGCACTATCTCTTTCTCACGATCGCTCACTGCGTAAACTAAACGCGGTGTGTGAACTGTGTGCATTAACTGTGTGCGGAGCGAAGAGTGTTCACAAACTGAAGTCGGGCACTTTTATTTATAGCTGAGAGTGGGGATCCTGTTGTCATTTAGAGTTTTTTTTCTGTGCTTCATCGGCTTGTACCACGCACTTGAAAGAGTGTACCAAAAGCAAAGTGCTATATTACCAAAGCACTATGCTGGCGCCACCCATATAGGGTCTGGGCGCCACGCCTGTTATGCATGGTGGTGGCGCCTGGATCCAATTCTAGGCCTCTTTTTGACACTTTAGCCCCTGCATTTCACTATTTTACGTATCCTGCTTTCCCTTTTGCATTTTTAAACCATGTAACTTGACATTTGTTAAGTTTTAATAGGTCTTGATATCGCCTGTCATGTCACATATCAGGGGTACGAAATTGGGCTGTCTAGAACGGGGTAATAACATGAAGCTCGGGTTGTGGCACGAGCGTAGCGTACACAGGCACGAGAATAACGATCTAAAGCTTGGGCTATGGCGCGAGCCTAGCGTTCCTGGGCACGAGAATAACTATCTGAAGCTCAGGCTGTGGCACGAGCGTGGCGTGCACGGGCACGAGAATAATAATCTGAAGCTCGGGCTATGGCGCGAGCATGGCGTGCGCGGGCACGAGAATAATGATATGAAGCTCGGGCTGTGGCGTGAGCGTGGCGTGCACGGGCAAAAGAATAATGATCTGAAGCTCAAGTTGTGGCGCGAGCGTGGCGTGCGCGGCCACGAGGATAACGATCTAAAGCTCGAGTTGTGGCGTGAGCGTAGCGTGCTTGGGCACGATAATAATAACATGAGGCTCGGGCTGTGGCACGAGCATGGCGTGCACTACGAATGCGAGAATAATGATCGGCTTCGGGCGGCGCGAGCGTAGCATACCGGCACGATAATAATCGGCTTCGAGCGTAAGCGCGGCGTGGCGTCTGAGCACGAGAATAATAATCTGAAGCTCGGGCTGTGGCGCGATCATGGCGTGCACGGGCACGAGAATAATGATACGAGGCTCGGGCTGTTGCGCGAGCGTAGTGTGCTTGGGCACGAGAATAATGATCTGAAGCTCGGGTTGTGGCGCGAGTGTGGTGTGGATGGGCACGATAATAATAACATGAGGCTCGGGATATGGCACGAGCATGATGTGTACGGGCACGAGAATAATGATCTGAAGCTCGGGTTGTGGCGCGAGTATAGCGTGCCTGGGCACGATAATAATAATCTGAAGCTCGAGCTGTGGCGCGAGCGTGGCATGCAAGGGCACGAGAATAATAATAAAAGCTCGGGCTGTGGCACGAGCTTGGCATGCATGGGCACAAGAATAATGATATGAGGCTCAGGCTATTGCGCGAGTGTAGTGTGCCTGGGCATGAGAATAATGATCTGAAGCTTGGGTTGTAGCGCGAGCGTGGCGTGCACAGGCACGATAATAATAACATGAGGCTCGGGCTGTGGCACGAGCATGGCGTGCACGGGCACGAGAATAATGATCTGAAGCTAAGGCTGTGGCGCGAGTGTAGCGTGCCTAAGCACGATAATAATAATCTGAAGCTCGGGCTGTGGCGTGCACTGGCACGAGAATAATAATCTGAAGCTCAGGCTGTGGCATGAGCATGGTGTGCACGAGTACGAGAATAATGATATGAGGCTCGGGTTGTTGCGCGAGCGTAGTGTGCCTGGGCACGTGAATGTCTCTAATAATCCGAGCAGCCTCATCGTGGTGAGAGTCTTCCAGAAATCCATATGCTCAATCGAGAAGCTCAGCCGTGGGACGCCCAAACGGGGAGCGTAAGCTCATAAAGGAAATCCAAAAGCCTCACCGTGGTGAGGGTCTTCGAGAAATCCAACAGCCTCGCCATGTTGAGGGTCTTCAACAATCCAAGCAGCCTCACTGTGGTAAGAGTCCTCCAGAAATCGATATGCTCAATTGAGAAGCTCAACCGTGGGATGCCCAAACGGGGAACGTAAGCGCATAAAGAAAATCCAAAAGCCTCATCGTGGTGAGGGTCTTCGAGAAATCCAGCAACCTCACCGTGGTGAGGGTCTTCATGAATTCGAGCAACCTCACCCTGGTGAGAGTCCTCCAGAAATCCGTATGCTCATGCGAGAAGCTCAAACGTAGGATGCCCATACGGGGAGCGTGTAAAGGAAATCCAGAAGCCTCACCATGATGAAGGTCTTCAAGAGTCCGAGTAGCCTCACCACGGTGAGGGTCTTTGGAGTGATAATAAGAAACTCGGGCTCTAGCGTGAGTGTAATCTGAAGCTCAGGTTGTGGCTCGAGTGTAATATGAAACTCGGGCTGCGGCACGAGCATAGCGTGCACGGGCACGGACTGATAATATGAAGCTCGGGTTGTGGCACGAACATGGCGTGCATGGGCACGGGGTAATAACATGAAGCTCGGGCTGTGGCGCGAGCATAGCATGCACGGGCACGAGAATAACGATCTGAAGCTCGGGCTGTAGCGCGGGCGTGGCCTGCACGGGCACGAGAATAATAATCTGAAGCTCGGGCTGTGGCGCGAGCATGGCGTGCGCAGGCACGAGAATAATGATATGAAGCTCGGGCTGTGGCGTGAGCGTAGCGTGTCTGGGCACGATAATAATAACATGAGGCTCGGGCTGTAGCACGAGCGTAGCGTGCCCGGGCACGAGAATAATAACATGAGGCTCGGGCTGTGGCATGAGCGTAGCGTGCACGGATACGATAATAATAACATGAGGCCCGGGCTGTGGTGCGAGCGTAGCGTGCACGGGCACGAGAATAATGATCTGAAGCTCGGGCTGTAGCACGAGCGTAGCGTGCCTGGGCACGAGAATAATAACATGAAGCTCGGGTTGTAGCGCGAGCATGGTGTGCACGGGCACGAGAATAATGATCTGAAGCTTGGTCTGTAGCACGAGCGTGACGTGCACGTGCACATGCACGGGCACGGGGTAACAACATAAAGCTCGAGCTGTGGCACGAGCGTAGCGTGCACGGGCACGAGAATAATGACTTGAAGCTCGGTCTGTGGCGCGAGCGTAACGTGTTCGGGCACGATAATAATAACATGAGGCTCGGGCTGTGACGCGAGCGTGGTGTGCATGAGCACGAGAATAACGATCTGAAGCTCGGGCTGTAGCACGAGCATGGCGTGAGCACAGTGTGCCGGGGCACGAACTGGACTAAGTGTTTGGTTTTGGCCAAGGCTTTGAGCGGGCATGGCCCCTATCGCCCTGGGGTGAGTATCCTGAAGACTGCCTAGCGGGCATGGCCCAACTCTGAACGGCGACTAGCTAACCGGGCTTAGCCCTGTTCGACGTTTGTACGTCGAAGTTGTTGCTTGTATATCAACTGGGTATAGAGATATACGACTAACAGTGTTGCTCTGTCACTATAGGAATCTGAGGTAGTTAGCCGCTACCTTGTGGGCATGGCCCCTACCGCCTGGCGGGCATCCAAGTACGTGAATCGGGCATGGCCCTATCTTGCTCATAGAGAGGATAAGATATGTCCACAAATACTCGGGTATAGAGGAAGGTTGACCGAGCATGGCCCTATCTGCTCGATTGGCGAACAGATCTTGTCAAGCAATCCAAAAGCAATTTGTATAAATAAACATATTAACAACTTAATGAAAGAACTTGCCTTTCTGTTGATAAGATAATAGTGGCCCCCAACAGGGCTGAGGGTCTTACCCGCTAGTGCATTAGGTTGTCCGAATAGTTGTAAAGATATTTGGGCTTTTCCGTTTGTGGGCAGGCCCCCTACTTTCCGACTGTAAGTGTTTACCTTGAGGTCGGGAAGTAATTATGGTCATTGCAGTTTTCCTTCTGAGGAAGTCTGGGTTGGCACCAAGAATGTGCCGAAGGTGCTCAGTGCGAGCGGAATCAACTCTAACAAGAAGGGTGTCATGGTTCTCATGGTTACCAAGGCTTAGTTGACTTGGTTTGAGTACCTGAAAGTTTAGTGCATTATTTGCGAAACAAACATAGTCCTTTTTAAAAATAAAATTGGGGTATGTATTCTGCATTTAATCTTATGATAATAAGATGGTGTACATGCTAGCGATTTATGTAAATGACAATAAATAAATATTGTTATTAGCATGATTTGGGAAAATAACATCAGTAGTGTGACATGCATCATCATGGTGGACAATTTGCTGTAAACATGACATAGTTACGAGCATAAATTTATTATAATTACTATGATTTATGTCGCATAATAATTGTCACAATTGAATTTCATGCATTATTCACCAATTAATGATAATTTTAATCAGCTACTACAGTTATCATGTTAAGTCGTCAAGTCATATATATCGATAGCATGATAATTTATTTGACATTATAGCTATCTTGCGTAGCACCGAGTTATACTCGTCAATTATCAATTTTCATAATCAATAATTTTAAAGAAATTAATGTCCCAAAATTATATTTAAATCAGGGCATATACATATTGCATGCATATTTTATGCAAATTATTGTGTCTCATGTTAATTTGGAGCAATAAAACAATCATGCGCATCATTTAAAAACTTTAATTTATGTTTCGTTAACTAATTACTCGTTAACCACATAAAATACAAGGTCATACAAGCAAAATATGCAAACATGGAGGGTAGATATGGAAAGAAGACACCTGAAACAGTAGAGAACCGGTTCAAATCAGACCAGAATCGGACAGGAAGGAGGTGAACCGGGTCAAAAAGTCTTGCTGTGATCTGGGCGGTTCAAATGGACCAGTTAACAACCCGTTAACCTTTCCTGACAGAGTGTAACAGAGGCTGATGGAAACTGGAGGGAGCAGTGTGAAAATATGGTGAAACAGCTGGTGGCCGAAGTGCAAGACAACTGGAGATGACATCAGCGTCTGCATTGACACAGTCAGCGTTAGATCTGATGGCCGACACGTTACCGGACGTCCAGGAGGCCAACCACTTCAACCGGTGTGTGTGGGAGCGTCCCTGCTCCGTTGGAGGTGATTTTACTTGCGTTGTGCTCGAATAATCAAGACGCACATGTGGGTGCTGTCAAATCTTTGATTAGAAGGCATGATGCGCATCGGATCTGCTGATTGGAGCACTGTCGGGGAGTTACCGCGAGCTAACGACTCCAGCCGGTTTGAGTGGCGCGTGAAAGAAAACTACAGATCCGATGGGGGTAATTTTCATGGCGTGGACTTGTCTTTTCAAGGTGAACCCAGGGGTGTCTTATGTTTTCAATTTGGTGTCTCTAATCTCTGTCCTGCCCGCCCTAAAAATTGACTTGGTTTGTTGTTTTCGAAGTGGCTTCATTTCTCGTTTCCGACACTAATCGAAAGGGTCTTCGCCATGGCTGTTGATGTTAGTGGCTAAAGTCGTTCACGGCAACGGAACCAAACTGATGTGGCAAAAATATCAGTCATACCGGGGGTGCCGAAAGTCGTTGAGATACATGAATCGTTCGTTGACTGGATCGGTGATAAAATCGTCGTTTGAGTCGAATATCTGGCTTTTAGTGGATCTCTGCAAAATAAGCACCGTGAGTGGTGGGGGATGTCCCCTAAAACCCTATGACGTGAGAATTTGTACAGTGTAAAAATATAGGAGGGCGCGTAGCCTTGTGTGTGGAGTGAGAACTGTAGAGGAGGGATAATCCGCTACTATGAGATAGTAGGGTTTATTTATACCTGAGGGGTTAGGGTTGGATTGTCACGCATGGCCCAGGCTCATAGTGCTCTGTAGTCCTATAAAGTATAGTGGGCTAGTGTAGTGGAAAGCCCCCTCGCCTAAATGAGGTCTGATCGATGTTTTAATTAATCTTTTTCCTTGCAAGTGGACAAGACTAAAAAAAAAAAAAAAAAAAAAAAAAGTGGACAAGACTATTGTAGAATAGTATTGGAAGCAAGGGTCGAACCCACAGAGACAAGTGATCACGAACAGTGCAATTTATCAATAGCAATTTATTAATCTAAAGGGGGTTTTTATATTTAATTCTACTCTAAACTACTAGTTATAGATGTTTAACTAATTAGACAGTAATAACAGATATGAAGATCTTATGGTGGGTGGCAATCTAGGATTCTAGGTTTCACTTATATCTCTTTTATGTTCAATTCATAATAATATCATTCAATGTCTTGGTTCGTTCACTAAAAATAGATATAGTCTGTTGAACAATTGGCTCAGCCTCCATCCCCGCAAAATTCACCCATTCTATATCCTAAGCACATGAACTGTCAATCTAGCTGTCACCTAGATTTATGATCTATCTGTCACCTAGATCATGTAAGAACCTGGTCCTAACTTATCACTCTCGTGCATCGATAGGTCCAATTTATTGTGTTGGTGAGCCAGTGTACGACATATGCACTTGGTCATGCAGTTATCCGCACCTCTAAGCCTTTATTATTTGCGATTACATTCATTTGTTCAAAGCAAAATAATATAGGGGTTGATAAACAACACAATCAACAAGCATTGAATGAACATAAATAAGAATCAAAACATAAATTTGATACAAGTTACCTCCCACCTCCTAGATTATGGATGAATTAGTTCATCATAGACAATGAACAACACATGGAGATGATCGGATACATGATTTGATCTTCAATACTTGAAATTACAAAACCTAACTATGTTATACAATCTAAAAAAACTACCTAAAATCTATTAAAGAGAGCTTCCAGCCGTCCTCCTCTATGCTTTGGCTCGGCATCTGACTTCTATATATACTCGGGAGTTGTAATTCAATCGAATGACTGTGTGAAAATCCGACTTTGACGCATTCTGACCACCTTGCGGTCGCAAGGTCTTTGGATACGTCGCAAGGTCTCCGGATGTCGGCTTGGAAATCTTGACTTCTGGCTTTAAGTCCCGTACTGCCTACCTTGCGGTCGCAAGGTCTGGGGCACCTTGCGTCCGCAAGGTCTCCAGATTCTGCAGCTTTCATTCTTTCTTCATTTTTCCTTTTTGGCCCTTCTTGAAATTTGCACTTAAAACCCTGGAGTTTCGCATATTTTCACAAATAACCCTGAAACTTACAAAACTCACCGAAAACATATATTAGTAGCCAAAAGCCTCGTGAAATAGCATAATTTAAGTCATAGAATCATATAAAATCGACGTATAAAATACATCGATCAAATACCCCCAAACTTAAATTTTGCTCGTCCACGAGTAAACAATAATACTTATAAATACAAAAGCATATAAATAACAAAAATTAAAATCTTTTTTGAGGGTGACACTATTTATACTCCTCTATAAACCCACAAACTCAAGGAGACTTTTTCGAGTGACTCGACTATGCAGATAAATACAAAAACAGATAAATACAAAAGCAGGATAAAAATTAAACTACGAATAAATCATAAAATCTTTTTGGTTTCATCTCAAGTTATAGGTGTATGGTATGCAAGTAATCTCAGTTCGATGCTCACCACATATATGCAGGCTTAGTCATATAAAACCAACTAGTCTTTTCTTAAAACTGCTACTATTTTTACTTTCTCCGTGTGTGTGTGATCACCAGTCTTAAAGAATATCTTAACTAAAACAGTTTTATTAGGCTAAACACCACATTCATATGAAAATCAAAGTTTAAGAGAAAATCATGCATTAAGAATTATGAGATCTACCATCCAAACCCGGTCAGTTACAGACAGAAAGGTCCCAAGGATTTAAAAGACTTATACATCCATCCCATGCACTTCTATGTATGACCTACAATGCTCTCCTATCCCAATGACTTGTAATAGCTAAGATTATGCTAACACATTGAGCTTTAAGGTGAATAATAATGAACATGAAGGGTTTGATCAATTCCATATTACTCACTTGACAGTTAAAACAACATAAGCATTGGCAAGAAGATCATTAGGTCTTTATTAGCTTGTAATGTAAGGCCAAGGTGTTGGGGGATTTGATGGAAAGGGATTGGAATTCAAAGTGAGAGAGTAAGACTACCCTTTATCCCTCATACTTCCAAGCAAAAGGAAGTTTTCCCTATTTAGGCTAGGACCTGCAAAGACCACAAGTGGATGGGTGCTTTTCGTTACTTTTCAGTTTTCTTCTTTCCCCCCCAAACTTGTTTTGGGCAATATATTCTTCTAAAAATATCACATCATTCTTAACAGCAGAATTTTTCTAACTTATTTTTCTCTTGAAAGCTATGCTTCCATTTGAATCTTTGTTTTCACTCTTCTTCTTCCGTTTCATTTTTCGTCGACATATGATTTTTCTATTTTTTTTTTCGACGACGGAAAGAAGAAGCCTTCCGAAAAATAGCCTAACTGAAAAGAAGTGGTCCTCCTAGAATCAATTTCCCACCCACATCCTACTCTCTCAAAGGGTAGGCTAAAAGTGTATAGGCTTTTAGGGTTAAGTTAATGTGGGTAATAGAAACGATGGCGAATGGGGGTTTAAATAGTGTGCTTAGCACACTCCATTCTTTTTCATTAAACTCAACGGGGACACTAGGGATATTTTTAGTATAGGTCAGGGAATATTTAGGCTCTAACGATCCAAAGATGGCATAAGTCATTTCTTAATGCCAAATGCTCATGTAGTATTTAAAGCAAGTAAGACAACACAAAATATCATATCAATATGGGAATTGGGGGTTGAATGTTTAGCATTACTGGATTTCACATAAGCATTTGCTAAGACAGATGGTAGGGACAATTGAGACTAACATGCAGACACGGTTCGAAAGTGTGCTTGAGACATATAAATGAGAAAAATCCAAGGGATCTAACTATCATGCAATTGACCCTAATTTACAATTTAATGCAACAATTATGTTCGAATGGCTATGCATCATATTCTTGTGCATATCTTGTTGTAATGAAGTAGGTGTTGTAAACTTTATAAAATTATTCTAATCAATCCATAATTAAGACTGGTGTGAGTGCATGAAGAATTTAGAGAAAAGTAAAAGTTTCGCAAAATTAAGTAAATTCCAGAGGGATCTACAGACTAACTATGCGGTTCATTGCACTAATTCCTCATCGATTACGACTAGCACTACCACACCTAAACTCGAGGATGAATATTTTGAATTTTAAAAAAAAAATTATATATATATTTTAAAAAATTTGGAGATGATGACGATGACACAATTGATGATGGGTCCCCACAAGAGGAATCCATGAGTATCAAATGTGAGTGTATTCTGGTCAAGGCAACACCTCCGAAAATAAGAAAAAATAGGGTGAAGTTTTAAATGGTCATCGAGAAAAGAAATTTTTCTTCACCCTAAAAACATAGCCCAACTCCATTCCTCGTTAGGCTAGGACCTGCTAAGACTAAAAGTTTTAAATCCCCCCCCCCAAACTTAATTTCTATTTTGTCCTCAAAATAGAGGAACATATGAGATGATTGATGGGGTAGGACAAATATCAAAAGGAGATAGCGGGTCCACCTAACGAACGAGGATGTAACTTGGGCCTCGACTCACGGTGAGTCGGGTGGAAATAACGAATGAGGATGCAACTCGGGGATCGTGCCACGAGGCAGCCCATAATAAACGGAGACATTTTGTCCCACAGTGTTAAACCTACCAAATAGCCTCTCTTGGTCGGCACGAATTTGTGCCAACTGTTGAGATGCCATCTGGTTTTCGAGGACAACCTCTTCTATCCTATTGGAGATCCCAACGAGCGGGTCCTCCTCCTCCTCTTCGGGTTCCTCCTCTTGAGGAACCCTCACTCTCGGCTGCTGGTGATGTTAAAAAAAAATGACCCTCGTAATGACCGGACCAGCCTTCAGCTTCTCCGCGTGTTTGGGCATTCTCACGCCTGCCCCCTACACAAATCGGTAATCAAATGCGGGAACGCGAAACCCGCATTCGTCCTACCTCTAATAAGGGTCTTGATTTGGCCGTTGATCAAACGGCCGACATCAATAGACCCATCGGTCATAATGGTGTAGGTCAAGACAGCCCTCTCCCAATTCACCGTGTTTTGGTGACTTGAGGGCATGAGACGTCCACAAACAAATTTATACACGGGCTTGGCCGTGTCTTGGAGGAAGGACTCTCTCATGGTGCGTGGTCCATAAGGTGGGTTACGGTTATAGGACCATACCACACCAGGGAGAGCGATAGCAGCATTGATCACCTCGACATCGATACGGGGGTTGAGGTGTGTGCTATAGTCATCGGCACCAACCGCAAAGTTGGAGGTGCCGAAATAAGTGTTAATGCTTTGGGACGAAAAATTTATTACGGTGTCCCTAACATTAACGGTGTCTAGCACACCCCCATCCATGCCAATGTTGCCATTGGCATAGAATTCTCGGACAATGGGCACTACGGCTGCCCTTGCCGGATAATCTAGCAGAAGCCCCCACCTACGAGCTATCAGATTGGGACGAAGGCCAAAGTCTTCAGCCTTGAATCCCCTTTCGGGCACCAAGGACTTGGAGAGCTTAGCCGTGTACCTTTCTGATGCCTCGTAGGACACGAAGCGGGTGATGTCAAAATGTTGCTCTTCCTCCTGAGCGGGGCCGGAGGTCGAGGCACCGGTATTTCTACGCTTGCGGAACATTTTGTTTGATTTAAAAAATTTTAAAAACTAAAAGTTTTAACAAATAAAAATGTGTTTTAAAATTTTAAAATTAAAAATTTATTCTAAGCATGCAAAATTTTTATCTACGTCAAAAATTGTCTAGCACCCTAGCATGCAAATATTTTACGAATAAAATTAAAAAGGGTGATAGTGGTACTTGTTTGCAGCCTGAATTGAATGAATGCAGCCTGAGAGGAGCTTGATCAGCGTCGGCAACAATGGAGGTCGTCTTCTTCTTCTTCAAAATCTTCAACTTGGTGGAGTGTAATGGTGGATGGATGGATGGATGGGGTGAAGAATCTTGAAAGAGAAGAGAGTATCTTAGAAAGTGTGCCGAATCTGTGGCTGATCTGCCGAAATTTTTGGAGAGGAAGGGCTGCTGCTGCTGCTTGCTGGAAGAGGGAGTTGAGTTCTGGGTGAATTGTAAATGAAAACTCGGCAGATTCTTATATAGGGGGACCTTGCGGTCGCAAGGTCTGCCACGCCTTGCGTCCGCAAGGTCGGCAGTCAAACCGATTCTGTTTCTCATTCATTCCCCATGTCTGACAGTACAGTGCATGCAATCCGCATTTACTGGGGACCTTGCGGTCGCAAGGTCCATTACACCTTGCGTCCGCAAGGTGGACAGAATCTCCACACTTGTTTTCCTTTCTTCCTTTTCATAGTTTGCAGTTTAGCCCTTTCCGTTAACTTCTGTTATGTCTTGAATCGTTCTTGTATGTAAAAACTAAACAAAAACTCTAAACTAAAAATTATTAGTAACATATAAATACAACACTAAGATGTTTTTCTCCCCCAAACTTGAATTTTGGCATATTTAATTAAAAATTAAATGTCCAAAAATTAAATATAACGGAGAAAAACATATTTAAACTAACTATAAAAACAATTAACATTCAAAATAGTGGGTTGCCTCCCACTTAGCGTCTTTGTTTAATGTCTTTGGCTCGACCAAACTACAAGCCTAATCTCGGGGTGGTTCATTGTCAGCCAAACGAATTAACTCAATTGTTCGTTCAACTGACATCGGCTCTAAATATGGCTTGAGTCGGTGTCCATTCACTTTAAAAACTTCATTATTTTTAGGATTTTGAATATCAACGGCTCCATGAGGATAAATTTGTACAATTCTAAAGGGACCAGACCATTTGGATTTTAACTTTTTAGGGAATAACCTCAATCTAGAGTTAAACAGTAACACTTTCATACCTGGATGAAGCATTTTGTTGGCTAACCCCATGTCATGATATTTCTTGGTCTTTTCTTTATATGTCTTTGCATTCTCATACGAATTTAACCTATGTTCTTCTAACTCATTTAACTGAAACAATCTTTCTTCTCCGGCCAATGTCAAATCTAAATTCAATTCTTTAATTGCCCAATAGGCTTTGTGTTCAATTTCAACTGGTAAATGGCAAGTTTTGCCATACACCATTCTATATGGACTCATTCCTATGGGTGGCTTAAAAGCTGTTCGGTATGCCATAAAGCATCCTTGAGTTTAGATTCTCAATCTTTACGATTAGGCCTAACAGTCTTTTCTAATACTGCTTTTATTTGCCTATTGCTAACATCTACGGCGCCAAAAACTTGATCGATGTTTTAATTAATCTTTTTCCTTGCAAGTGGACAAGACTATTATAGAATAGTATTGGAAGCAAGGGTCGAACCCATAGAGACAAGTGATCACGAACAGTGCAATTTATCAATAGCAATTTATTAATCTAAAGGGGGTTTTTATATTTAATTCTACTCTAAACTACTAGTTATAGATGTTTAACTAATTAGACAAGTAATAACGTATATGAAGATCTTATGGTGGGTGGCAATCTAGGATTCTGGGTTTCACTTATATCTCTTTTATGTTCAATTCATAATAATATCATTCAATGTCTTGGGTTCGTTCACTAAAAATAGATATAGTCTGTTGAACAATTGGTTCAGCCTCCATCCCCGCAAAATTCACCCATTCTATATCCTAAGCACATGAACTGTCAATCTAGCTGTCACCTAGATTTATGATCTATCTGTCACCTAGATCATGTAAGAACCTGGTCCTAACTTATCACTCTCGTGCATCGATAGGTCCAATTTATTGTGTTGGTGAGCCAGTGTACGACATATGCACTTGGTCATGCAGTTATCCGCACCTCTAAGCCTTTATTATTTGCGATTACATTCATTTGTTCAAAGCAAAATAATATAGGGGTTGATAAACAACACAATCAACAAGCATTGAATGAACATAAATAAGAATCAAAACATAAATTTGATACAAGTTACCTCCCACCTCCTAGATTATGGATGAATTAGTTCATCATAGACAATGAACAACACATGGAGATGATCGGATACATGATTTGATCTTCAATACTTGAAATTACAAAACCTAACTATGTTATACAATCTAAAAACTACCTAAAATCTATTAAAGAGAGCTTCCAGCCGTCCTCCTCTATGCTTTGGCTCGGCATCTGACTTCTATATATACTCGGGAGTTGTAATTCAATCGAATGACTGTGTGAAAATCCGACTTTGACGCATTCTGACCACCTTGCGGTCAGCAGGTCTTTGGATACCTTGCGTCCGCAAGGTCTCCAGTATGTCCGGCCTTGGAAATCTTGACTTCTGGCTTTAAGTCCTGTTGCCTACCTTGCGGTCGCAAGTGCTGGGCACCTTGCGTCCGCAAGGTCTCCAGATTCTGCAGCTTTCATTCTTTCTTCATTTTTCCTTTTTGGCCCTTCTTGAAATTTGCACTTAAAACCCTGGAGTTTCGCATATTTTCACAAATAACCCTGAAACTTACAAAACTCACCGAAAACATATATTAGTAGCCAAAAGCCTCGTGAAATAGTATAATTTAAGTCATAGAAGTATATAAAATCGACGTATAAAATACATCGATCAAGGCCCAAAAGCCTTTTGAGGCAGATTAAATATAGGCACTTCACTTTTAATTTTATTTTTTCTATTCGTTTTGCTTATATATAGTTTAGTTGAAAAATATATATGACGTGCGTTTAATGCACGGGTGCAAAAAATAGTTAGATTAATGGCAGAACGGTAAAAGTAATATCTAAAAAAATAGAAAGTAAAGGTCTTTTTAAAACCGTTTAAATGAGAAAGATGATACATATTTAAGAAATAGGAAAAACTACTTTTTATACCTACGTACTATTTGGGGGAAACCAAAAATAACATCGTGCTTTCAATATTACAAATTTCGTCAACGTACTCAGTTTTGGGGAAAAATGTTAGAAGTGTACAAATAATTTGAACAAAATGTCACCAATTTCGTTAAATTTCCATCCAAATTCATTAACAGAGCAATGACTTGGATCTTTAAAGGTTTCTTTCATAAAATTTTAAAGTAAAGGATATCCCCTTGTAATCATGCTTTCTAATCCTCCAAAATCCTCTCTTCCCCTTCACTGAATTAACAAGCATACCCCTAGTTCCATCATCATATCTTCTTCCTTGTTCTTTAAACAATCTCAACAACAACAAGTTCGTTGGACGGCACCGCTGCCCTCATACCAGATTCTATCACACGTCACCACACCCACGCAGTCGGACCCTCCCAGTGCTGCTTTGCCATGATCCAACATATCGCCGCCCTAGTCTCCACCGTATGGTAAGTCGTTCGACACTTTGACAACCCACAAGCCTACAAACATTTTGCCAAGAGCTGTCAGGCGGTCATTGGTAACGGCAATGTGGGTACCCTTCGCAACGTCCGCGTCATCACTGGCCTCCCTGCCCCTAACAATAGGGAGAGACTCGTGATCCTCCACGTCGAGCGACACGTTATCAACTTCAACGCAGTTTAATGAAATTTTATGCTGGAATAAGCTGAGTAATGGTGGTTGTACTGGTACACATGCTTTGACATAGTTAAAATGGTGGTTGTACTTGTATACATTCTTTTTGAAGATGGTGAAGTATGAAATTGTTTAAATTTCTGGATACACGATTTTACTGAATTTGAAGATGGTCCCTTGACTATTGTCCTATCATAGTTTTAGTCCCTTAATTTTTTTTCTCAAATCTGGATCCTTTGAGTATTAAATTTTTTCAGCGTCAGTTCTTTTGATGAATGCCGTTAACGGAATCCCGTTAAGTGCCACATGCATTTTTGTAAGGGTTAAATTGAAAATTTTCACAATTAAACATTTTTCCCAATTTGCAATAGTGTCCTTGTGGTCTGGAAAAAGACCAAATGACCTTCTTCCCCAAATTCTAGACCAAGCAAACACACACAATTAAAACCATTGACACCACTACTCTAACACTCATGCAATTTGGTGGAAGCAGATGAAAGAAGCAAGCAAATGGAGAAACAATAAGTTTTAAAAGCCCTGAACGATAAGTTTAAAAAGTCGTATCAACACCCACCATCTTCATCTCACTTCTTTGGTTGAATTGAACTCGAAGGATCTAACTTGTAATCTGAGATAAATTGACTCCAATTTGCAAGACCTGGGCTCGATTTGAGAGCAATTGTGCATGAGAGAGAGATATCACGACTAGAGTGTGCGCTTAAATTGGCTGGAAATGAACTTGACCGGCGATGAAGAGAGAGAGAGAGAGAGAGGGAGAAAAGAGAAAGAGAGAGTTGATTTGGGGATTTAGGATCTCTTAGTAGGGCCCTATCTTATCTCCACCACCCAGGAACTTCACTAATCTCACAATGAATCTACCATCTGCTCCTCTGAAAATTCCTCGAATCAAACGACGACGAGACGACCCCTTACTATGAGCACCGTCGAGAGAGGAATCATCATTAGAAGAAAACAACAACAAGGAACTCTTATCTGAGTGCATGATCTTCCCTTTGGCTACCACCTCCTTGTCACCGTTGAGCTTTATACAACTATTGTCATCGATGACGTTCGTCTTTATGCACGAAAATATCATACCCATCCCCATGTTCCTTCTCGAGTCCATATTTGACAGAGAGAGAGAAACAAAAGGACGTTAGGTTAGGGTTGAGATAGTGGAGAGTATTTAGGGAGAGAGTGAGAGGATCTCGTCTAAGAAAACAAAGGAACATGTTTGTGAAAAAATAAAATGGAATTTTTTTCCAAATGACAACAACTAGGAAGTCGAGGTTATTCGTAGGAAAATTGGGGGGTTCAGTGTTTTCGATACTTAAACTGATTCAATGACCCATAATGAGTTGTTAAGAGTTCGAAATCCGACATTTTGTACTGGGTTACACGAACATGGAGGTTTCAGAACCTAGTGCGAGTTCTTGGAAGCCAATTCGCATTGTAATTATGGGGGTATGTTCAGTGTGATTGCCAAAAAAATTACTTCTTTGGGTTATTTTGTTTTGGCTATTTGGTTGGCTGCTATGTTTTACTTATTGGGGAATACGATAACTGATCATTTATGCCCTTCTCTTGAAAATCTTTCCAATTTGTTAAAATTGCACCCAACTGTTGCAAGGGTGACTTTGCTTCCTTTAAGGAATGGAGCACCTGATGTGTTTGCTAGTATTGCTATGTTTTTGGGTACCAATAGTGGGAAGGTTAGGTTGAATAGTGTTGGGTGGTGCTATTTTTGTTACTTGTATTGTTGCTGGAACTGTTTCTCTTTGTGTGTGAGAATTGATAAGAGGTGTTTCATTAGAGATGTGTATTGGTTTCTCTTTGATGGTCTTTTATCGCTCAGTGTTATCTTGATTGTTGGTGAGGTTAGTGTCGATGGTGTAATTGCTTTTGTTTCGATTTATGTTGTTTACGCTACTTATGCTACTGCAAATGAGCTTTTAAGAAAGAATGTGGTGAGGTTAAAGTTGGAAACTCTTACGCCTTTGCTCCCGGTGGTTACATCCGGTAGTGTGACATCTATTGGAAGTGGGATTGGGTATTGACTTTCCAATCAATTTGGGGGAAGCGACAAATAGAAAGCAAGGACATGCAGGGGAGGGGAGGCCGTCATGAAATTGGTGGCAAAGTTATAAGCAAGGAGAAGGGAGAGAGATGGGGAAGAAAGAAAGGGTACTTTGAGCATTTTGAAAAATAATTTGACGGAAAGTTTAACGTTAACTAGATGAGGGGGAATCTGATGGTAAACGCCAACATGTATGACCAAACAAATTAATTTCTTAGTATTGGAACCAAATAAATGATTTCAATAAAGTCGAGGGACCAAAAAATAATTAAATATTTTATTTATACAAGTTATTTAGGGGACAATTTTATGTTAATTGTTTCTTCTATTATTTATATCATTAATTATTAATTGAATAAAAAATTTCATCATCTGACGATGTAGAATCTTTTTAACACAAGTGACATTTGAATGAGTCATGTCAATCACAATCTTTGTATTGATTTATTTAGATTTTGGTTGTCAACGTGTAGTGTTCAAATACCGTTTTTTTGTAAAAAAGATTATAAACCGCATATGGATGAAAATTTAATATTAATTACTACTAACAGAAGTCACTGTTGCCACATGCCGACTTCATTTAAAATGATCAATTTTATGGTGAAATATTCTACAACTGCTGGTGGATGAACACTACTAGAAAAATAACCTTTAGTGACGGAATTTTCCGTCGCTAAAGGCGAAATTCCGTCGCTAAAGGCCCCCAGCGACGGAATTTTTCCGTCGCCATTCCGTCGCTAATCCTTCGTCGCCGATGCCGACGATTCGGCAGCCTTTAGCAACGAAATTTTCGTTGCTAAAGGTTGATTTTGAATTTTCCGTTGAAATTCAACCTTTAGCGACGGAAAATTCCGTCGCTAAAGGCGTTTAAAAATTAATTACAATTGAATTTCAGCGACGGAAAATTCCGTCGCTAAAGGCTTTTAAAAATTAATTAAAATTGAATTTCAGCGACGGAAAATTCCGTCGCTAAAGGCGTTTAAAAATTAATTAAATTTGAATTTCAGCGACGGAAATTTCCGTCGCTAAAGGCGTTTAAAAATTAATTAAATTTGAATTTCAGCGACGGAAATTTCCGTCGCTAAAGGCTTTGAAAAATTTATTAAATTTTAATTTCGACGAAAATTCGTCGCTAATAATGTAAAAATTTAAAAAAACCCCAAAAATACTATTATTATAAATTTTTGTACATGATAATATAACAATTAATACAAAACTGAAGATACAAAATAAACAATAATATAAAACCAATTTAAAAACATCAAACTGTAAATGTTATTACAACAATCCATGTAAATTATACATAACAATTAATACCAAAAACTTGTTTCTAGAGTTAACTTGTAAATTTAAACTTGTACAAATCCATGTAAACTATATCTAATAAAAAAACTAAAAATAAAATTAAAAAAATCCTATGACATGAGTATCAAAAAAAACTTCATCTTCACGGCAATCAGCTAGAAAACTTGTCCAAGTAAAATTACTATTTTGATTAAAAATCAACAAGAAAAAGTAAGTCATTGTTTTCATATGATCAAACAAGAAGCTTTAGAAGCTTACCATACCATAGGAATACATTTATGGCATAATCATCATTTCTTTGCTTTTTTTGCTGGATAAACCTAAACATGTACAAGTTATCCAAAATCAATTAGTTAATAATAATAACAAAAATGGTCCAACCCCATTTCCCTCACCCCCAATATGAGTATTAAACCAGAGGAATGGAAAGAGAAGAAATAGAATAAATGTTGCTTGAAAGTAAGCACATTCGGTTTCAAAGTCCCCCAACATACATACAGTTATGTTGTTCGGTTTCAAAGTCAATTGAACTACAACCATGGATTTCATAGCATCAACATGGCTACCTAGCTAACAAGCGTACATAAATCGATGTTTAAACATTAATACACTAAATTTACATTAACACCCCCTTTGTTTCTTACCATTTACACTAACACCCCCCTAAACGTACATACAATTATCTTTTTTGGTTTCAAAGTCAACTAAACTACAACCATGGATTTCATAGCATCAACATGGCTACCCATCTAACAGACGTACATAAATCAATGTTTAAACATTAATACACTAAATTTACACTAACACCCATTTATTTCTTACTATTTACACTAACACCCCCTAAACGTACATACAGTTATGTTGTTCGGTTTCAAAGTCAAGTAAACTAAAACCATGGATTTCATAGCATCAACATGGCTACCCAGCTAACAAACGTACATAAAGCGATGTTTAAGCATTAATACACTAAATTTATACTAACACCCCTTTAATTCTTACCATTTACACTAACACCCCTCAACGTACATACAATTATCTTTTTTGGTTTCAAAGTCAATTAAACTACAACCATGGATTTCATAACATCAACATGGCTACCCAGTTAACAAACGTATATAAATCGATGTTTAAGCATTAATACACTAAATTTACACTAACACCCTTTTATTTCTTACTATTTACACTAACACCCCCCAAACTTACATAAAGTTATCTTTTTTTATTTCAAAGTCAAGTAAACTAAAACCATGGATTTCATAGCATCAACATGGCTACCCAACTAACAAACGTACATAAACAGATGTTTAAGCATTAATACACTAAATTTATACTAACACCCCTTTAATTCTTATCATTTACATTAACACCCCTCAACGAACATATAATTATCTTTTTTGGGGATAGGGGTAGGGGTGGGGTTGGGGATGGGGATGGGGATGGGGTTGGGGTTGGGGTTGGGGTTAGGGGTGAGGGTGGGGTTAGGTTTAGGCGGGTTAAGTTTAGGGTTAGTGTTATGGTTTAGGTTTAAGGTTAGTGTTACAAATTAGGTTTATGATTTAGGTTTAGGACTTTTAGGTTTAGGTTTAGGTTTTAGGTTTAAGGTTTAAGTTTTAGGGTTAGGGTTAGGGTTAGGGTTGGGGTTGGGGTTGGGGTTGGGGATGGGGATGGGGGTTGGGGTTGGAGTTGGGGTTGGGGATGGGGGTGGGGGTGGGGGTGGGGTTGGGGTTGGGGATGGGGATGGGGATGGGGATGGGGATGGGGTTGGGGTGGGGGTGGGGGTGGGGTTGGGTTTAGGGTTAAGTTTAGGGTTAGTGTTAGTGTTATGGTTTAGGTTTAAGGTTAGTGTTACGAATTAGGTTTATGGTTTAGGTTTATGTTTTAGGTTTAAGGTTTAAGGTTTATGTTTTAGGGTTAGGGTTAGGGTTAGGGTTGGGGTTGGGGTTGGGGATGGGGATGGGGTTGGGGTTGGGGGATGGGGGGGTGGGGGTGGGGTTGGGGTGGGGATAGGGATGGGGTTGGGGTTGGGTAGTAGGGGGGTGGGGTGGGCGTGGGGTGAGGGTGGGGTTGGGTTTAGGGTTAAGTTTAGGGTTAGTGTTAGTGTTATGGTTTAGGTTTAAGGTTAGTGTTACGAATTAGGTTTATGGTTTAGGTTTATGTTTTAGGTTTAGGTTTATGTTTAGGTTTAAGGCTTAAGGTTTACGTTTTAGGGTTAGGGGTTGGGGTGGGGTGGGGTGGGGTTGGGGGTGTGGTTGGGGTTAGGTTTAGGTTTAGGTTTAGGGATAGTGTTATGGTTTAGTTTTAGGTTTACGTTTTAGGGTTAGGGTGGGGTGGGGGTTGGGGTGGGGTTAGGGGTGTGGTTGGGGTTAGGTTTAGGTTTAGGGATAGTGTTATGGTTTAGGTTTAAGGTTAGTGTTACGAATTAGGTTTATGGTTTAGGTTTAGGTTTAGGTTTTAGGTTTAAGGTTTACGTTTTAGGGATTGGGTTGGGGTTGGGGTTAGGGTTTGGGTGGGGTAGGTGGGGGTTGGTGTTAGGTTTAGGTTTAGGTTTAGGGATAGTGTTATGGTTTAGGTTTAGGTTTAGGTTTTAGGTTTAAGGTTTACGTTTTAGGGTTGGGGTTGGGGTTGGGGTTGGGGGTGGGGTTGGGGTTGGGGTGGGGGTGTGGTTGGGGTTAGGTTTAGGTTTAGGGATAGTGTTATGGTTTAGGTTTTAGGTTTTAGGTTTACGTTTTAGGGTTAGGGTTGGGGTTTAGGCTTGGGGTTGGGGTGAGGGTGGGGGTGGGGTGGGGTTGGGGTTGGGGTTAGGTTTAGGGATAGTGTTATGGTTTAAGTTTAAGGTTAGTGTTACGAATTAGGTTTATGGTTTAGGTTTAGGTTTAGGTTTTAGGTTTACGTTTTAGGGTTAGGGTTGGGGTTGGGGTTGGGGTGGGGTTGGGGTTGGGGTTGGGGGTGTGGTTGGGGTTAGGTTTAGGTTTAGGGATAGCGTTATGGTTTAGGTTTAAGGTTAGTGTTACGAATTAGGTTTAGATTTATGGTTTAATCATTCTATTTTTCACCTACTTCATTTTTTCATCTAGACGATGGGAAATTGCATTCAATATGTTTTCAATCAAGAAAGATAGTACTTCCAGACCAAAAAGAAATCCACCTTTTGCTTACTCAACCAAATTCATTGTCACAATATTCTGCCTAAGGCATACATCATCATGCATTCAATCTAAATGGGTAAGTAAGGCTAGTTTTACCTTTATAGAGTTATCTGCAGATGAAAAATGAAGCATATTCAATTCAAAATCAGAACTTTGTAAGACACTGTTCGAAAAAAGAAAAGAAAGTAAAAATCAATTGTTGTTTCCTTGAACACCATTCACATTGAACTTTCAATGAAGTAGTTAAGTAAAGAAGATCCATGAGATTTTATCGGTTACACTATCATTAAAGAAGTTTTACCAAGTGTCAATCACAACTTGTTTGTCAAATGTGAAAATTGCAGACATTTAAGCACTAACAAATTGGGTAGTCTCTTAGTTCAACCAATGCTGGAATAAATATCAAATAAAATTATTCATCTAATTTCAGTATGAAATCTAACTCAAACAACAGAAAATGAATGGGAGATACTCCAAGGTTAAAATACTGTAGACTGGAATGGAATAATAAGAACAAACCTTGATGTCCAATTTCAAGTACAATGATGGAGCTTCTTCCCACTGTCCAGCCATCTTTTGTATATCATCATGGGAGAAACCATGTACATTCCTAGCTGCACAACCCTGAAATTTCACAAAGGTTTAACGAAAACAAATCATTTTTTAAGCTAAGTTAGCTTGTATTATCAGATGGCTAAAGAAAAAACCAAACAAACTTTATACAAGTAATAAATCTTTTGAGGCATGCTAATGCTTGTCTCGTTGTAAATTGTTATAGTTTACGATCACAGAATAGGAAAGTAAAATATGATATCTAACTCACCGCTGGATCCTTGTATGCAGCCTCCAACAAGTAAACTTCATAACCTGATCTCTGAAAAGATTTTGGTTGAAACAATAAGCAATGAATTCTATCTTCTTTATATTTGATAGAACAATGAGATCAGCTAGCATTGACTTTGTAAGCAAATAATTCAGTAATCCAAGTATCAGTGCCTCCTAATAGCAAAAGCAGCAGTGATATGACCTACCCTAGCAGCATTGTAGCATTTAGACAAGATTTTAGGATAAGTCACCGAATTGAGGTCACCAAAGTTTAGAGCAATAAGCTATATCTAGAAAGGGTATACAACCAGCACATATTACTTATAAAATAGATAAAGTGATAAAGGTGATATTATTAGCTTACGGAGAAGTTATCTATCTGATGTATACTCAACACAATGGATCTTGAGGATATTGTCTAAATGTGGAGAGTAAGCTGTTTCGAAGGCCTTCATCGCAACTGATCTCTCATATAGAGAATAATAATGATGAAGGAAAAAATTAACTGTAAAACAAAATCATGGTAACATGTCAAGATCTTTCTTTTGAACCAAGTGCTTCAATTTTGTTTTACCAATTCAGACACTGTCTTCTGCTTTATGAAAAGTTTTCATGCGAGCATTATAAATTTATTCCGGAAAGTCCCGACTGTCCAGTTAATGTAATGAGTTGAGGCCATTCGAGAAAATAGTAGATCACATATCTTTTGAGTTTCACCGAATTTACATTTTTATGTTTCACAAGTTGTACTTCCATTTTGATGAAGTAGAAAAATTAATCGAGATGGTACCCTATTTTTACTGCCTACACTTGGAAAGTTCGGTCTATAATTCATAGAGCTTAACTTTGAGACTAGAACAACACTTGAACCCAAATATGCCAAAAGGGGTATTGTACTTAAAAGCCATAGACAGATGCATTATGGCTATTATAGAGTGATTAGCAGAAACAGTGTTCCTCAGCTTTTTAAGTCCAATTATTTTAAGATACTAAAACTAAGTTAAATAAAAGAAAATAGAATAAAAAGTGGGAGAAATTGGCAACAAGTATAAATACAAATCAGTTAGAATGCTATCTTTTGAGTCCCAACTGCCTCAAATAAGTAGGATTGCCTTCTCTTTTTCAATGTAACAATAGGCATGAAGAGCTAGCTTCTACTATCTTGCAAAGAAAAACTAGGTCTTAGCATCTTTAGGGAGGTTACTTAAGAAGGGTGGATAATCTTGAGCGGAAGGAATGGTGTTCATTGAACTAAAATGTCTTACCGACAAGTGCATTTTTCAATCCGCACTCAAGGTCATGAAATAAGGGACTTACCTCGGTACAAAGACATACAAGTGCAAGGGTGCTCATGTCTGTGCTTGATGGTGTGCAAGAGGAGATAGATGGAGGGGAGAAGGAGATCTCCAAAGGGAATGAAAAATTACATACAAAAAGCCTATCTGAATCACTCAAATACATATCCATTCAAATATTTGAGTGAAAAGCTTCCAAGGCAGGCGCATGTTATGTAAAGCATAATCAACAAACAACATAGGTTCAAAATTGATGCTAGCCAAAGCAATTGACACAGCAAAAGCAAGGAAAGAATCATAGTATCGTGAATCATCATAATCAGGGACCAGGGCATCTTACGGTTCTTAAATCAAGAATAGACTGCTGTTCCATAGTAACCTCAACGGGTATACAAAGCTTTACCGAGAATTGGCCAATTTCAACTCCCAGGACCAACCAGACAAATAGTTAACCATTTTTCGAATTCAAAGAAGATATAACCAAATAACTCAAGCCCAAAGTCACTGATCATTAAGGGGGGTTGTTGGGATGAAACAAGCACTACTTAATAACATAACCTTCAATTTCATCAAAACCAAAACGCAGAACATAAAACATATATACTGCCATGCGAAATTAGCCCAAAATGCTATGTCTGAATTTCAGTAAAACTCTTTTAGATATAAATTTCGTAACATACAAATTGATTCTTACAAGATTTGAGGTGAACCGCCGACCTCTTCTCTTTGTTCTTAATCATCGACGGAAGTAATCGGCTGAGGCGGCGGCCCCATCCCTCATCGCTACGGCTACTAGTGCTTTTAAGCCGTCTTCCAACACCATTATCATCGTCTTCATCGGCGGCATGCTTATCTCTTCTCTCTCGCGGCGGTGTCATGGTCGGAGATGGGAAGGTTGACATCGGGGATGGAGGATGATTGCCGGGCAGAGGAGATGAAGGATGGAGACTCACGAACTGGGGCGAGCGGCGGCGGCGGCCATGGGGCGCTTTGAGGAGTATTATGTCACAGTGAGAGAGTGAGAGAGATAAGAGGCAGAGTTGATTTAGGGATTTCGAGGGAAAATTGTTTTTGGGCGGTGGAGGGAGTTTTAACTTTTCGCGAACATGAATTTTAATCCCAGCGACGGAAAATTCCGTCGCTGAAATTAATGTTTGTTTTGAAATATTTGTTTTTATAAATAAATAATGTTTTGATATATTTGTTTTTGTAAAATCCTTTTGTAAATTTAAAATAAATAATGTTTTGAAATATTTGTGTTTTTGTAAAATCTCTTTGTATTTATATATATATATATATATATATATATATAGAATATTATAATCATTTTAATAAATGATATTTTATTATTAAATTAATATTTGAAATATTAATTTTATAATATAATATCATTCATTAAAATGATTAGCATCAATATAATTACAAAAATAAAAATATTCACATTACAACTTAATTTATATATTAAAGAAAATAATAACAAAATTATATAAATAGAGTAAGTTCATTCTTTGCATGTGGTCATACTGTGTTGCATGTCTCTAGCACATTATGTCGCTGAAATTAATATTTGTTTTGAAATATTTGTTTTTATAAACAAATAAAGTTTTGAAATATTTGTTTTTGTAAAATCCTTTTGTAAATTTAAAATAAATAATGTTTTGAAATATTTGTGTTTTTGTAAAATCTCTTTGTATATATATATATATATATATATATATATATATATATAGGAAATATTATAATCATTTTAATAAATGATATTTTATTATTAAATTAATATTTGAAATATTAATTTTATAATATAATATCATTCATTAAAATGATTAGCATCAATATAATTACAAAAATAAAAATATTCACATTACAACTTAATTTATATATTAAAGAAAATAATAACAAAATTATATAAATAGAGTAAATTTGAATTTGCATGTGGTCATACTGTGTTGCATGTCGCTAGGGTTATTCGTTGCGAAAACAATAAGTCGAAAAGAAACATAACACTTGATTATTAACACCCGTAAGCCCGTAAAACTTATGTGAACGTGCACTCTACATCCTCAGATTAACAATGTAGTACTTCTTGAGGGAAGAAAGTTGTTAATGACAACCAACCTTTGGTGGACTGAAGTGAGCAAACCAGATTGCACCAAATCTAAGAAAAATCCTGACTAGCCAAAGATCGCAAAACCTCGTAGGTCCGAGGTTGAGACAAGTGTTTTTATGTTATGTTAAGTAAGTTGGTTAAACCAAGTTAAGTAAGTGTTAAGTTAAGTTGTTAAGTTAAGTTGCTGTTGCTGAGTTAAGTTGTTGTTACATTACGCTACGCTACATTACGTTACGTTAAGTTGCTAAGTTGCTTGCGTTAAGCTAAGTTAAGTTATGTTACGTTAAGCTTGCTAAGTTGTTGCTTGCTAAGTTATGTTACGTTAAGCTAAGTTAAGTTGCCACGTTACGTTAAATTGCTGTTGCTGTTGTTGTTGCTAAGTTACGTTACATTTAAGTTAAGTTATGTTACGCTAAGTTAAGTTGCCACGTTACAGTTGCTGTTGCCACGCTAACGTTGCCACGCTACAATAAGTTGCTAAGTTGTTCGAAGTTGCTGTTGTTGCTGCCACGCCACGCTTATGTTAAGTTAATGTTACGTTAAGTTATGTTGCTGGTTGCTGCTGCTGTTAAGTTAAGTTAAGTTGCTACGTTACGCTACATTATGTTACGCCACGCTGTTGCTTGCCGTTAAGCCACGCTAACGTTAAGCTGCTTAAGTTATGTCCGCTAAGATAAGTTGCTTAATTTGCTGCTTGTTGTTACGCCACGCTAAGCTTAAAGTTAAGTTGCATTGCTTTGCTGTTGCTGCTGTTGCTGGTTGGCCACGCTAGTTGCTGCGTTTATGTTACGCTAAGTTTTCGTTGCCACGCTGCAGTTGCTAAGTTGCCACGCTACGCCAGTTACGCTACTTTGTTATGTTGCTGCTGCTGTTGTTACGCTAAGCTAAGGTTGTTATGTTACGCTAAGTTGCGTTAAGTTGCTGCTGTTGCTGCTGCTGTTGCTGTTGCTGTTGCTGCTACGCTAAGCGTTAAGCTATGTTACGTTAAGCTAAGTTAAGTTAAGCTAATTTAAGTTAAGCTAAGTTGCTTGTTACGTTGCTGCTGCTAAGCTGCTGTTAAGGTTAAGTTAAGTTACGCCACGCTTAAGTTGAACGCTAAGTTGGCTAAGTTACGTTAAGTTGTTGCCACGACGCCACGCCACGCTAAGTTGCTGTTACGCTAAGTTGCTGTTCACGTTATGTTGCTATGTTGCCAGCTGCTGTTGCGTTGCTAAGTTGCTTGCTGCTGTTGCTGTTAAGTTAAGTTAGTTGCCACGCTACGCTAAGATAAGTTAAGTTATGTTACGTTAAGCAAGTTGTTGCTTACAATTTGCAAGTTAAGCTTATGTTAGTTAATGTTAAGCTAAGTTGTTGCTGTTAACGTTACGCTTAAGTTAAGCTATGTTACGTTAAGCCAAGTTAAGGTTATGTTACGTTAAGTTAAGTTTACGTTTAAGTTGCTACGCTATGTTACGTTAAGTTGCGTTACGCCACGTTGCTAAGTTGTTATGTTACGCTAAGTTGCTGTTGTTAAGCTAAGTTAAGTTAAGTTACATGACGTTAAGCTAAGTTATGTTACGTTAAGCTGCTAAGTTAAGCCAATTTAAGTTGCTGTTGCCACGTTACGTTAAGTTAAGCTAAGTTAAGTTACGTTACATTGCTAAGTTGCTGCTGCTAAGTTAAGTTAAGTTAAGTTAAGTTACGTTACGTTTAAGTTAAGTTATGTTACGTTAAGTTATGTTAAGTTAAGTTAAGTTAAGTTAAGTTAACACTACAAGAAATATGAGTATTTGGGACGGCCAAAAACCGTCCCAAATACTTCCAAAACCGTCACAAAAGGTATTTGGGACGGCATTGGGACGATTTTCGCTCCCTCTCAAATACAAGGGTGCCAAAAACATTTGTCACGGCCAAAAACCGTCCCAAAAAGTATTTGTCACGGAGAAGGCGACGGTTTTTCATGGCTGTCCCGACCGATGGGTATTTGCGACGTTTAAAATGCCGTCCCAAAAAGTATTTGGGGGCGGTTTTTCACCACAATTACATTTAGGATTTTTGTCGTCCCAATTACATTTGTGACGGTTTTTGGGACGGATTTTTTGCACTCCCAAATGTATTTGGGACGGTTTTTGGGGACGGTTTTTTGCCCTGCCAAATACATTTGGGACGGTTTTTCCTGTTGTCTCAATTACATTTGGGACGGTTTTCTTGCCCTAGCTATTACATTTGGGACGGTTTTCTTGCCCTCCCAATTACATTTGGGACGGTTTTTCCTATCCTCCCAATTTACATTTGGACATTTGTTTTCCCCGCCTCCCAATTACATTTGGCATTGTTTTTCCCGCCTCCCAATTGCATTTGGCACGATTGTATTTGCCCTCCCAATTACATTTGGCACGATTGTACTTTAAGAAAAATACTAAACTAGCCCACCATTTGGTGTGTTGAAATAATCAATCCACCATACATTATTAAAATGGGAACAATTGCAATTCTTGAAAATACCTACACAAAGTTATACTAGTTAATTAAGAAACACAAACCCATAAACATATATTAACAAATCCAAATCAAAAGCATTAGCACATATTCAAAAGAAAAACTGCGAATACCTACACAAAGTTATACTAGTTAATTAAGAAACACAAACCCATAAACATATATCAACGTACATATCCAAATCAAAAGCATTAGCACATATTCAAACGAAATACTGCGAATTTGTAGCATCATCTGTTCAAAAACAAAAGAGTCGACGTCATCCCTAGAATTTGCTAGCTCACGTCATCCATCGAAGAATTGGGAAGGTTGATCCGAGCCTATAATAAAAATAATATAATAAGCAAGAATTCCACAAAAAATTAACAACTCAATGAAAGGGTGAACATGATAAGGGTATACCTGACCTACACTAGATCCAGAGCCGCCACCATTTGTGCCTGGACGTGGCGACAATGGCAGTAGCCCATGTACCTCCATTAAGCGTTGCATACGTTCAACCTTTTCAAGTGTCTCCATTTGTGTCTTTTCAAACTCTGTTGTTTCTTCAAATCGAGATGCTATTTGCGTTACCTTAGCTTCCACTAGCTTATCTATTACCTCTGAAGAAGGTGTAGTTGTTGAAGATGACCGAGCCCCCAAAATATGACGAGGAGATGGTCCAGAACCAAAAGTTCTCACACGCCCATGTCCATCGGGCCCCATGAGTTCAACAAAAACTTGCTCTTTATAAGCTTCCGTTCGCTCCTCTTCGGGTACCTCGTTTAGCTTTTCATTCATCCGTTCCTAAAAACAAAACAAAAACAAAAGTATTTTTTATACGTGAACATTAAATTAATGAAACCATATAATAATGAAATTTTTTAATTAAACTACTTACAACTAGGCTTCTAGTATCATCGTGAGGTATGCAACCATCCTTTTTACTTCGTGTTTTGATGAACACGTTAGCACGCGAAGTATCTTCATTGTTCGCACTCATCTAATAAGTACTCAAGGTGAACAGATTTCTTAGGCAAAAACAAGGACATCAAATTACCAATATGCAACGCAACCAAGTCCATGTATTGATCATATATGATACTGATTTCTAAGCTTCTTTACCGACATTGGATCTCAACCTGGAATGATTTAGAAGCTGCTATTGAAATTCTAAACATTAAGTAGAAATGAGATGCAACTTTTCCCTGTTGGACTAATTTTGTATGTCTTTAATGCAGCAAGGACATGGACTCACTTTTATCTCGGAGGAGCTTCTGTTTTTGGTGGGTGTGATTTTCTGACAAGTTTTATTTCGTGTTGTTGTGAAAAGGCTTACAGTCACTCTGGGATGTACAAGACTGTCAGGAGTTCTCAAGAAGTTTATATTCATCCATCATCGGTGTTATTTAGGTTCAGAATATATATATATATATATATATATATATATATATATATATATATATATATATATATATATATATATATGTGTGTGTGTGTGTGTGTGTGTGTGTGTGTGTGTGTGTGTGTGTGTGTGTGTTATTTTTGTGTTTGGTAAATTGTGTTTCTGTTTCACATTTATTCTTCTACTTAGAAATGTATGAAGAGATTCTTCTAGTGCCAATCATCTTAACTTTTGATTAGTTATGCTCAAAAGCTTCATACCAGTTTTTTCATATCAGCTGATAGGAAGAGAGCCAATTAAACATCCTCTTGGATAGAGTTTGATATGAATAAATCAGCTGATGACCCTGTGTTGATTTTGGTGCCATAGAATATGAAGATAATGTAGAAGGTTTGCAATCCGTCCGAAGAAATGGCTGAGAGTTTTGATTGTTCTTTAGGGAAGTATTAGTATAGGGTTGTTAAATCTGTAGGTTCTTAATTATTGTAATTTTATAAAAAAAATTATCTTTACTGATAAAGAAGAGAATATAAATTGAATGGAGGGCAAGAAATCTACCTTACAAAAGGAAGTGGAAAAACAAGACACAAGAAGAAAACCAGCATGAAAACAAAAGCTAGCAAGTATTGATGGACCAGCGGCGCTTGCCGATTCGAACAAAATTCATTAGCAATTAGACAAAGGCACCAAAAGCTGAAGTTCATAAAAGAAGATAAAAACATCACCCTTTTCCTCAAATGCTGAAACGAGAAAGTTGGATCTGTACAGTCATTGTGTTTCTTGAATATGTACATGTTGATCATCAAAGCTAAGTACCCTACTAGGCTCAGCGCTAGTTTCAGTAATGGAACATGAATGTTTTCATATATTTTATGTTATCTTTTGTTGAAGATTCTATAAGCCTTTTGGTGTTGGGGACCAAGATAATAACACAGTTCTGATTAGTTTCTCCCCTGAAGATAATACTTTTTTTTCTCTGATAGGAGACTGCCATGACTCTGTTGGACGTAAGGATAGGTGTGTTACAGGAGCAATTTACAATTACACAATGCAACTTGTGTCGGGTTATCCTGACTCAGATTCAGTGATTAAACGTAAGCAACAACCGTCAAGTGTTTTTGAGTTATCATGACTCAGGTTCAGTGATTAAATGTAAGCAACAACTGTTAAATTGTTTTATATTAACTAAATATGAGAAGCTCAACTATCTCCTTATTTCAGACAACTTGACTGAAGCACTCATGTTTTTAGCACATTTTGTTGGTGATGTCCATCAGGTTAGTTCTTCCTACTCACACCTAAGAGCTTTAAATGATGAGAAACTATAAATCTTCATACTTAGGCTAAATATGTAACTGTAAATGTATATACATTTATGGGAACATCCTAGCATGGGTCGCTGTCTCATTGGGCTATATTTGTACATTCATGGGCATTGCTGTAAGGGTATGAAGAAAATGATGAGAGTTTGTCCAACAAGTTAGTCTGATGGTTGATTTTTGTTTGGCCATTAACAGTTCTGTTGATCTCTTATTTCCCTAGTGCCAACTCCAATATACATTGAAATTTTCTCACTGAAAATTAAAACAGCAAATGATATTCAGTCTTCACAATTTTTCTTTCTTTGGCAGCCTCTACATGTTGGTTTCACGGGCGATGAAGGTGGGAATACGATACAAGTCCGCTGGTTCCGGAGGAAGACTAATTTGCACCATGTAGGTGCTGAAGTGTCAATTTTTATTTCATTTTCTGCACTTCAAATTCTTGGTTTTAGATATTTAAAAGGGTTCAGATTTGTTGGCCAGTGCAACGCAGCTTCAGGTAGGTTAAAGATTTGTTTGTTACTTAGAATTACCTATGTAAAAGAGAGGCAACTTAGAAAGGGATTTGTGGATTAGAACAGTCTTTAGCAGTGAAAGTATACATAGCAAATTTCTTTTTGGGTGGTGGAGCTCCTTATTTTATTTGATTGTATTGTCATGTTTTTAATCACATTGGTTTTCTTTATTAAATTTCAGGTATGGAATAATATGATTATTGAATCTGGCCAAAGCTAGAATCAGGGGGTTGGGTAGGACCTTTCGCAGCCGTCTAATACTAGTAGTTGGACCCATAATATTGATTCATTTGTTGTAGTCGAGGGCGACTAGTGACAGTGAGACCCAACTCCTTGTTTAATTTGTGTGTGCAGCAGAAGCAGTCAATTTACTGGCCCTAACATCAAAGCCAAAGTGGCGAATTCAAATCCTAGTCTTTTGCTTTTGACCTATAAGTGGCAGTGGATGATCTGATCTACTGGTCTTCGGCAGTCCATAGACATTAGCCATGCGTGGCTGGGAATAGGTAATAGCTTCAATTCCATTCCACTGGACAAGGGGCTAACTGCTATAGCTCTTAATAGAGTTGAAACTTACTTTGATTTATGGACCCTCTTCTCGTAAGCCTCCTACAATTCACTTTGAACCTGAAAGATGAAAAGTGATTAGTTTATGGTAAACCCACCAAAACATATTATACAAAGCAATAAGAAGCCGAGCAAAACCTCAAGATATAACTTATGTTAATTTTTTTAAGGAGTTCCAATGTATCAAATTTCTCATTAAAAACGTGAAAATAAATACGAAGTCACATAAAAAATTTGCGGAGGAACAACGGAACAAGAAATATCCCCGTGCACTTGAAGTTGTCAAGTAAATGCAAATTTGTCCAACTGATCAGTCATCAATAGTGAAAATCATAGGAAAGGAAAGCCATATGACACCCCATCACACATATACTTGCATATAGTATATAGAATGAGAACTTGTTAACTCAAAATTGAAAGCCAAAAAACAAAAATATATGGCAAGTGAAGCTTACATTTCCCTGAATGATCGAAACCTCAACTATAATTGATGCAAGCAAGGTAGATTTTCCTGAGCCTACCTCTCCACAAATAGTAATTTTATCACCTGACTTAACCTCTAAATTAATGTTACTAAGTGTCGGATTCACTAAAGTCTATTCCATGAAACATTGATTGATTTGATCAAAGTATTTTAGTTTAAACTCCCCCATTGTTCTTATGCCTTACGTTTGTACTCTCAAGTTCAGGCGCCTCAAGAAACTTCAAAATCCTTACAAACGAGATTTTGGCTTGAATGACAACCCCAATAACATCAGAGATACATCTAATAGGGTCCTGAACAGGACAGACTATTGATATAAATGTGAAAAAACTGCTTACAGATATAGGAATTGCAACAGGCCCACCAACACATGAGCCGATAATGACGGTAGCTATAAGAGATAATATACAAGAAACTCCACTAGATAAAAATACAAGAAAGGATAAAAGCCGCAATGGGGTTCTTGTCTTCTTGAAAAATGCTTTCCATAAAGGCTCACTGATAAACTCACCAATTACCATGTTATCCATGAAACAAGAGAAGTAACCACAAGTGTAGAGGAAGAATATAATGGGTTTTCCTTAATTTGTCGTTTAATAGTACCAAAATCCAGTAAGGCAGTAACCCATTAAAAATTGCATAAACCAACTGCAACTTTGTAATGACATACATTTTTTTTTAAATGTGAGAAATGAAAAGAGTAAGAAAGCCCTAGTCAATTACAAAATGGGATAAAGAAATTAATTTCCAGAACTTTATATGCTACCTTACTTTAAAAAATTTACTACCTTTCAATTTCCTATAATAATAAAAAAGACAAGACATATCTTGATCGTTTCACAATCTTCCCCAATTAGCATCACAAAATCAACTAAATCACAGCAAGAACTCCAAAAATATAGACAATCCATGTATCAATACACATGAGAAATCCGCAATTATTCAAAACAAAACGAAAAGGGGAGAAAAAGCAAGGAACCTAAATGGCAAAGCCTCCTCCAAAGCTTGAATCGCATCGAATGATCCATTAACATTGACGAGCAACTGCACAAAATGTGAAAAAGGTCAAATCAAAACTGCTTAAGAAATAAAAATAAGGTTAGGGCACAACATATGTAAGCAAGGCCAGGGCACAAATTATGGAAGGAGGGAGAGATGCTTACGAACTCCAATCGGCTGAATATAGCAGCGAGCATTCAGTAGAGTATGTATAATGTTTTCTTCTCATGTTATATATGTATACTTTACCTACATGTATGACATTCAGTTCACATGAATCCAATTCTGATTTTCATTAGTTCGGTCTACATATTACTTTGTTTGTTGTCTTACATTATTGCCTTTCAAAATCACCATTAGCATGCATACCACGGTACCAGTTTTATGCAGAAGGAAGCCGAGGACATAATTCATTTGTATATTAAGTGGCTCAATTGAGTTAGAAGTATTAGTTAATTGGTCCTTAGACTCTTTAAGTGAAACATGGTGAAATAGAATAGTGAATTATTTGCTTCGAGATTGGAACGACGGGTATGACAGTATGGGTGTGACGCTCAGGTTTTCGTCTATCTATTTATTTTCCTCAGTATTGTTCTCTTTTCCTTTCTCTACACCAATTATGAATAATAATCATCTACATTGAATAGCTGATCCAACACAACACCAGAGTTCAGAAAACATAGCATAAATATTGAAAATGGATATGCATACATAGTCGTTATAACATATGAAATTAGAAATTTGGCATGTAAAACATATTCAAAGATAAGCATTTCAATGATAAACCAAAATGGACTATGGAGAACATTACTGTTAAATGTTAACTGAGAATTAGTCGTGCAACTCTAGACACTCATTCATTATGTAAAAAACATGAACTGATTTGGTCCATTGCAAATAATGTGCCAAGGAGAGCACTATTGTCATGTGAACTAACTACTGGTTCTGCATTAATAGAAACTCGTTGGAAAAACGACCATTGCTACATGGAAATGGCATATTACATCCCCAAGATAAATCGATAATTGTTGTTTTACCAAGAAATAGTTAAAATTCATTCCCTGTTGGTATGTTTGGCGTTTAGACAAATTTAGTTGCCCTTTTTTCAATTCAAGGACAACAGTAGATTAGATTCAACTAGGAATTACATCAATTCTTTGTCCACCTTAACACCCTTCGTGAAAAAGAATCATTAATCAGTCTAGACAAAATACCTCTATGTAAGTCTTCTATAAGAGAAGAGCAAACCTGCACGCCATGCATATGACTGCCATTTTAGGAGAGTTAACATGGCTCAACTGAGTTAGGAAAAACGCAGGTCCGAGAAATCTGATCGTCTACATGACCTGCATAACGATTTAAATATAGAAAAATTTAATAGTGCTCAACACTCAAATTCTATTTCAAAAACCATTAATTGCAAGATAAACCAGGTTGGACATAAGATGCCATGAAATATATTAAATACCACAAATGATCTTATAAGTTTAACAAGGACACTCCTCTACTGTCATCAATTGAGTCACAATATATATTGAGATCAATTGTCGGGAAAGCCCAAGAAGAAACCTACGTACATAGACTGGATAGATGTGATGTTCATTCTCTTCTCGTGGGCAAAAACAAAGTATACCAAGAAGAAACCTACGCACACATTTCGGGGCTTCAATGCACCAGAATAGTAAATTTCAATAGAAATCGAAGCAAAAACCATCCAACAATCTTTAAACTATCATGATATTTAAGAAAGCATAAATGTGTGCACAATAAGCATCAATTATGGTGCATTGAAGCCTGAAATGAATCATAAATCAAGTAGAACCTTAACTTAGAGACTTTGGCCTAATTAGTTGGATTAATCCTAATCAAATTGGATTAGTGTTATGTGAATGATGAGTTAGAGTTTTCATTTATTTTCTATGCATTTCAGAAATAAGAGAAAAATACTCGTAGAATTATAAGCGCAGAGTAGCGTTTTTCATTTTCCATCCGGACTTTTCTTATGCTTTCATCTTTGTTCTAATTTCCTAACTTCAGGGGACAGGAAGACCCTGCAACTTGGGTTGCCGGTGTTGGGAATAGCTGGAGAACAACAAGAGACACTTCTGATAACTGGAATAGGTAAGAGAAAATATAAGAGAGAGAGAGAGAGAGAGTTTGCAACTTACTAAGGAGGTCCAAGACAGTTTGCGATCAACTAAAGAATGGACACGACACAGGCCTAAGGAACTCAACAAGGGAATGGGTACTTGGGGGTTTCCTAAAGGGGCAGGACACAGATTAAGTAAGTGTGGGACTACTGGGATGATGTATTGTTATGACTATCATTTTTAAGCGTTGATTTCAAGAGATACATACATATTTCAAAAACATATTCTCCTTGTTGATTTTCTTAGAGTTTCTCAAATATGCACCTAATGTGTATATATTGTTCCTGAATTATTTGCTTTGCAAGTTCTATCTCTCATGTTCCTGAATTATTTACTTCTCAAATATGCACCAAACTGAATCCTCTCCATTTCTGCCTACCTGCTGCTTATACAACAAATCGAAAAATTCCACACAAGGGTTCATTTCCCAGTCCTGCACACATCTACGAAATGTAGGATTCCAAACTATAACATTCCCCTAGACTTGAAGAATTGAACTTACCAGACAATCTTTTTGGGTGATGCACAACAAAATGCTGACTAGCTTGCGATAGAAATATTTTAAAAACTATACAACTCTTTAAAATATCATACTTAAGATGATAGAATATTTAGTTTTCACAGAATTACCAACCACTGTAGGTAGCACTGTTCAAGTAATCAAGTGATAAAAACACAGAGTTGATAGACATTTTTGGTATAACATTACACAATAAGCTACACTAAATGATAAGTTTGAGTTGAACTATACATATCTATCACATTAAAGAAGAGTTCGAGAACAAGAAGACAAGACAAGTAAAGATTAATTGGCCCATTGTTTTTTGAAATTACTAACGGAAGTAATGAACACAAAAAATTATAAGTTAGATAAAGAAAGAACAAAAAAAAACAGGAGAAAGAAAATGTCAAAAAGTAAAAGTAGGAGTTGGGAGAAAAAAGAAAAGTAAAGATCATTATTTTCATTAAGGTTCACTTAAAACATTACAAGAAAAGATTGAATATAAGGCCATTACATGGTTAAAATAATAATTATTAAAAAAAGAGAGGATAAAATGATCCAATAATAGACCCATTATAAGTGAGAATGAACTAAAAGATAACAATGTCTCAATACTTTTGCCTTCAGTTGACGCACAAGAGGAGAGACGTACAGAGGAAGCTCACCATCACTCGAGAAGAAACTTATTTCAGAACTTATGGTCACTTGTTAAAGCGTCCTAGACATAGGTCAAAATTAGAGATGGAATCATTTCTAGCAAGGTGATCTGATTACCTTTGTTCACTCATGATTACTCCTTTCCCTCTCAACCGGATTTATGTCATGAAACCTTCTCAGAGCTTATGTTCTAAGCTTAGAAAAGGGTTAACTAACAGCTTTCTCTTTCCCCTCTCCATCGAACACCCCACCTATCAGTTTAAAGATTATTGAAAGCATGTCAAGTAGAATTTCCCTTAAATAACTCCCTTCGCTTTTAGCTAGCTTATGGGCTAAGAGTTGTAACCCAATCTTCCAAGATAGTTCCCTTGCGAGTAACGAAAGCAAAAAACCTAAATCGAGCATATTCGATACTCCATCCACTTCCTACGCTTGATAGGAAATTGATTCCCCTACAAGCGTACGAAAGGATAGCTTCCTTTTCCTTGCTACCGCCCTCCGAAAGAAGTTAATCCATAGTAACTACAAAAATCATTTGAAGAATGAGTTCTTGCCTCCATTGTTATTTTTTTCTTCTTCATTCTTTTTCTTCATATTCTTTTCCTAGTGCTCTAGTCACGGAACTCTCTGTCCTTCTCCCCTTGGCTTAGCTATGAAAGCAGGTTGTGATCCCCATCAAGAATAAATGTATTCATGCATCTCGTTATAATGCTTTTCAATAGACTACCGAGAAGAAATGTATTCAAATCATAATAAATATCAAGTATATTCCAAAGAAAGGAACAACTGTCCTAATGTATATCAAAGGTTTCTTGTCCATCTTCATGATGACTCTTCTATACAGCTCACGGTTTCATAGATCACAAGGAAACAACAACAGTAGGATGGATCACCTCTATAGGAGTCTCCACCTAGAAGCTAACGTGGACCAGAGTGCCATATTTCATAACGTCCGTCTGTTTAGTGTTCGTGAACTACATAATCATGTTGATCTCTAGTTCACAAACTACAAAAGACTCATATAACTAATGAAACTCGAGGTTCAGGCTTATACTCACCTTTTATTTAATAAACCTCACTTTGAAATGTTAGGTACTTTTAGGAATACAATCTTACCATTGAGATTAACGATTAAAACAAAATGCCTGATAGGAATACTTCACACTTTTGTGTTCAAAGCATGTTCCTACTCATTTAGATACACACACCACATCCCCATCATAAAATAACTGGGTACATATTATAACATTGAGAATGCAAAAAAGAAGAGCCACTAAACTTCTAGCCTAAAGAAGTCAAAACACTTGCCAAAATTGAATTCTTCTATATTATTGGTAAGTAAACAAACACATGCAGACAATCAAACAAATATGCATTGTACACAAATAGTTACAAACACAGTCAATACACAAAAAAACTACATACACAGTACAAATGAAAACCCCCAAACTAATACTACAAATTAAGTAGTCATAACCAAAATTTCGAAATTGAAATTTAGGGATTTTGTACATGAATTTAATAA
Organism: Codonopsis lanceolata; assembly: GCA_013146195.2. Classification (NCBI taxonomy): domain Eukaryota; kingdom Viridiplantae; phylum Streptophyta; class Magnoliopsida; order Asterales; family Campanulaceae; genus Codonopsis; species Codonopsis lanceolata. Next base: position 56,821,272 of record CM028381.1, read on the forward strand.
AATCCCACAAATAAATGGCCTTGAAGGCAACACTAAAAGAAAGTTAACTTGATTATTCAAATTAGGGTATAATAAAGAACTACCGACACTTAGAACAGAAAAGAGGATTTGAAAACCCAGTCCACTCAGAACAAGAAAGAGGATTTTTTTTAAGTCTAGTCAAGTTGAGACCAGGAACATTATTTCGCAAAGCTAAGTCTACACTAAAAGATGATACATCGCACCTGGTAAAGGCTACCGCAGGAGACTGCAAAAAAGCTAAGAGCGGCGACGGTGAGAAGCAAACGAGCCGGAGCCGGAGCCGGAGTCGTGGACATCGACGAGTACGAGAGCCAGGCAGAAAGAGAGAGCGCACGAGAGAGCAAGAGAGAGTTATTATGCTAAGAGTTTTGGGGAAAACTTAGGTGGTCGAATTTTGGGGAAAAACCTATATACGTGGAGGGAATTTTGGGGAAAACTGTGTGGCGGGAGAGGAAGCGGGAAAGTGAAATAAGAAGTTTGTGGTAAATATTTATACTTAATATAGACCTTTAATTCGGAGAAAGGAATTTAGCACAGGGTGCGCACAAAGTGTCCTAAAAACACTAGTATTTGCACCGGCTATTACAAAACCGTGCCCAAATCGATTGTATTTGGCACAAGTGACTCCTCCCTTCCCAAAAGGGTATTTGGGACGGTTTTTTTGGCCCTCCCAAATAAAGAGGGTCCCAAAAACCTCTTTTTCTTGTAGTGTAAGTTGAGTTAAGTTAAGTTAAGTCGAGTTACGTTACGTTACATTATGTTACGCCACGCTAAGTTGCTTAAGCTTAAGTTATGTTACGCTAAGCTGCTAAGTTAAGCTAATTAAGTTAATCTAAGTTGTTACGCCACGTTAAGCTTGCTAAGTTAAGTTACATTGTTGCTAAGTTAAGCTGCTAAGTTGTTGCTGTTGTTGCTAAGTTACGCCACGCTTAAGTTAAGTTATGTTACGTTAAGCTAAGCAGTTAAGTTATGTTACGTTAAGTTGTTGTTACGCCACGTTACGTTAAGTTGTTACGCTATGTTACGCCTAAGTTGTTAAGTTACGTTACGTTATGCTAAGTTGTTAAGTTACGTTGCTGTTAAGTTGCTAAGCCAAATTAGGTTGTTAAGTTGTTACGTTAAGTTATGTTACGCTAAGTTGCACGCGTTGCTAAGTTGTTAATTCCACGCTAAGTTGCTGTTGCCACGCTATGTTGCTGCTTGCTAAGTTGTTAAGGTAAGTTACGTTGCTGCTAAGTTAAGATAAGCTGCTAAGTTAAGTTAAGTTGTTGTTACATTACGCTTAATCTAAGTACAACGTTACGTTGCTAAGCCAAGTTAAGTTGCTGCTGTTGCTAAGTTAAGCCACGCACGCTAAGTTAAGTTACGCCACGCTTAAGTTAAGTTGCTGTTATGCAAGTTGCTAAGTTGCTGCTGTTGTTGCTGTTACGCTAAGTTGCCACGTTGCCACGTTAAGTTGCACGCCACGCCTTGCTGCTGCGTTGCTAAGTTGCCATGCTGCTGTTGCTGTTGTTGCTAAGTTGTTGCTGTTACCACGCTTAAGCCAAGTTAAGTTGCCACGCCACGTTAAGCTGCTGCTAAGTTGCTGCTGCTGCTGTTGCTGTTGTTAAGCTAAGTTGCTGTTGCTGCTGTTGCGCTAAGTTGTTATGTTGCCACGCCACGCCACGCCACGCTAAGTTATGTTGCTAAGTTGCTAAGTTATGTTATGTTAAGTTGCTGCCACGTTACGTTTGCTTGCTAAGTTGCTTACATTACGCTTAAGCTGCTAACTTACGTTACGTTAAGCTAAGTTAACTTATGTTACGTTAAGTTAAGTTGTTAAGCTTAAGCTAAATTACGTTAAGCTTGTTAACTTATGTTACGTTAAGTTAAGTTATGTTGGTTGTTGCTGTTACGTTAAGTTAAGACGATCGTGTTTCATGTTATAATGGTCCATCGTACTCCATTATACCATTTCGTCAATAGGCGTAGCGTGTTTTCATGTTATAATGGTCCATCTTAGTCCATTATAACATTTCACCATTAATAGACGTAACGTGTTTTCATGTTATAATGGTCTATCGTACTCCATTATACCATTTCGCCAATAGGCGTATCGTGTTTCATGCTATAATGGTCTATCGTACTCCGTTATAACATTTCGCCAATAGGCGTATCGTGCTTCATGTTATATTGGTCCATCGTACTTCATTATACCATTTCATCACTACGCGTAGCGTGTTTTCATGTTATAATGGTCCATCGTACTCCATTATAACATTTCGTCAATAGGCGTAGCGTGTTTTCATGTTATAATGCTCTATCGTACTCTATTATACGATTTCGCCAATAGACGTATCGTGTTTCATGTTATAATGGTCTATCGTACTCCATTATAATATTTCGCCAATAGGCGTATCATGTTTCATGTTATAATGGTCTATCGTACTCCATTATACCATTTCGCCAATAAGCGTATCGTGTTACATGTTATAATGGTCCATCGTACTCCATTATACCATTTCTTCAATAGGCGTAGCGTGTTTCCATGTTATAATGGTCCATCGTACTCCATTATAACATTTCGCCAATAGGCGTAGCGTGTTTTCATTTCATAATGGACCATTGTACTCCATTATACCATTTCGCCAATAGGCGTAGCGTGTTTTCATGTTAAGTTACCTTAAGTTAAATTAAGTTAAGTTAAGTTGCTGTTGCTTAAGTTGTTAAGTTAAGTTATGTTAAGTTACGTTAAGTTTAAATTGCTGTTAAGTTACGCTAAGTTAAGTTAAGTTACGTTAAGTTGTTAAGTTAACTTAAATTGCAAGTTAAGTTGAGTTAAGTTGTCGCTAAGTTGAGTTAAGCTGTCAAGTTAAGTTGAGTTAAGTTAAGTCAGTTAAGTTAACTTGCCACGTTAAGCTGCTGGGTTGCTGCCACGCTAAGTTGTTGAGTTAAGTTCACTGCTGTAAGTTGTCAAGTTGCTGCTGTTGCTGCTGTTGCTAAGTTGCCACGCTAGTTGCTGAGTTGCTTGCTGCTGCTGCTGTTGCTGCTGGGTTGCCACGCGTTAAGTTAAGTCGAGTCAAGTTGCTGTTGTTACGTTAAGCTGCTAAGTTAACGCTATGTTACGCTAAGTTGCTAAGTTGCTGTTAAGTTGCTAAGTTGTTGCTAAGCTGCTGCTAAGTTGTTGCTGTTGTTGTTAAGTTAACGCTAAGTTACGTTAAGTTAAGTTGTAATGTGAATGTTTTAATTTTTGAATTATATTGATGCTAATCATTTTAATTATTGATATTATATTATTAAATTAACATTTCAAATATTATTTTTATTTAATTTCAATTTAAGTTAACGTTACGTTACGTTAAGTTACGTTAAGTTAAGTTAAGTTGTGAATGTTTTAATTTTTGTATTATATTGAAGCTAATCATTTTAATTATTGATATTATATTATTAAATCAACATTTCAAATATTAATTTAATTTAATTTCAATTTAAGTTAACGTTATGTTACGTTACGTTAAGTTAAGTTAAGTTAAGTTGTTAAGTTGTAATGTGAATGTTTTATTTTTTTTGTAATTATATTGATGCTAATCATTTTAATTATTGATATTATATTATTAAATTAACATTTTAAATATTATTTTAATTTAATTTCAATTTAAGTTAACGTTACATTACGTTACGTTAAGTTAAGTTAAGTTGTAATTTGAATGTTTTATTTTTTGTAATTATATTGATGCTAATCATTTTAATTATTGATATTATATTATTAAATTAACATTTCAAATATTATTTTAATTTAATTTCAATTTAATTTCATATATTTTTGATATTTTATATTAATTAGAATTCAATTTAATTTTGCATTATCAGTGATGGAAATTTCCGTCGCTGAAATTAAAATTAATTATTTTTAAAAATCCTTTAGCGACGGAAATTTCCGTCGCTGAAATTAAAATTTATTATTTTTTAAAAATTAAAAATTATTATTTTTAAAAATACTTTAGCGACGGAAATTTCTGTCGCCGAAATTCAATTTTAATTAAATTTTAAACGCCTTTAGCGACAGAATTTTCGTCGCTGAAATTCAATTTTAATTAAATTTTAAACACCTTTAGCGACGGAATTTTCCGTCGCTAAAATTCAATTTTAATTAAATTTTAACGCTTTAGCGATTTGAATTTTCCGTCATTGAAATTCAATTTTAATTAATTTTTAAAGCCTTTAGCGACGGAATTTTCCGTCGCTGAAATTCAATTTTAATTAATTTTTAAAAGCCTTTAGCGACGGAAATTTCCGTCGCTGAAATTCAATTTTAATTAATTTTTAAAATCTTTTAGCGACGGAATTTTGACCTTTAGCGACGGAAAATTCCGTCGCTGAATATTTCAGAAATTAATTTTGGTTTATTTTCAGCGACGGAAAATTCCGTCGCTAAAGGTGACCTTTAGCGACAGAATTTTCCGTCACTGATAAATTCCGTCGCTAAAGCTTAATTCCGTCGCTGATTCCGTCGCTAAAGGTGGCCTTCAGCGACGGAAAATTCCGTCGCTGATAAATTCTGTCGCTGATGGTCAATTCCGTCGCTGATGCAAAATTCCGTCGCTAAAGGTAAAATTCCGTCGCTAAGAATTCCGTCGCTGAAGGCACTGTTTCTAGTAGTGGAAAGTTTAATTCTTATTAATTATTTCACCAGAAAATTACTAATTAATCTATATCCATTATTGATTAATTCTTACGCAAATCTTTCAATTACCTATTCACTGGTCAATTTTAATATTTATATTCTTTTGGTTTTGTTTAAAGCATTCTAATTTAAAATTTTAATTACTTATAACATGTTTAAAAGTCATCTTATTATAAATAGCTTTTGCAAATAAAAATATTATTCGAATTGTGCATCACACGGGTATAAACTAGTTTAGTTAGTATTCAATGATAAATGAACCTCTAAAATTATCTAATTAGAACATAGCGAGTAAATATTTTATGGTTTCCTAATGTTAAACTAGCTTCGAAGGCCTAAGACTAATCCGAGCACGATAGAATCATGGTTGGTAAACATCTCCCTCGTAATTTTCAAAGGGAGAAATTAGGGTTGGTACTCTTTGGGGGAATTTTAACTGCTTTACTCCCCGAATTTTTTTACAAACCGGAAAAAAACACATGCATCATTGCTAAAAAAATTATTTAATGTACAAAAAACAAACTTTTTTATGAGAAAAAAATACTTATTTAAACAACTTGACTCTAACCTTTATCAAATTAAGTAATACTTACTCATTTTTATTAAATTCGACACATATATTAAAAAAAATCTAATTGACTATATTATAATTATTAGGATATTGCATGTTTTAAAATATGCTCATGTAAATGTATGTCATCAATCAAACGAAGAATAATATTAAGAGTAAAATAGTAAAGTAATTTTCAAAAGAAAAAAAAAGTAGAAAGTGGATATCTTATTTTAACTGTCAAAATTAATTTATTAATAGTCAAAAAGAACCTATAAAAGATGTTCAAACCTATCCAAATAGAATTCAATGATAAATGAATCTATAAAATTGTATAATTAGCCTAAGAGGTGGTTTTAAGACAGTCTTATGGATCTTTATCCGTAAAACGGATCTATCCATGTTAAATGAGGTAAAATTTAGAAATATCAATACAACCATTCAGTTTTTAAAAATTACAGTGCAACCCCTCATATTTATATTTACAGAATGTCACTTTTTACTATTAACAATGCTACTAAGTAGTATAAAATGTGTCACTTTTGGCTTTAGAAATGTCACTTTGCATTTTTAATAAAAAATTATAATTTTTTTCCCTAAAAAAGTGTTACTTTTTTTAGCTTAAATGTGTCACTTTTAGCTTTAAATGTGTTACTTCTACTTTGAAAAGTGTCTTATTTTTTATAAATGAAAACCATTACGTTTGACATTAAAGTATCGGTTTATAGCATTAAAAGTGTCACTTTTTAACATTATAAGTGTTACTTTTGACCATAAAAGTGTCATTTTGTCTTATAAATAAAAATCGTCATTATTGACATTAAAAGTGTCACTTTTTAGTATTGAAATTGTCCCGTTTTAATATTAAATGTGTCACTTTTGGCAGTTACCGTCAGTTTTAAAATGATATTTTTTAGTATTAAATTTGTCATTTTTTAATATTAAGAGTGTCACTTTTTAATATTAAGAGTATTACTTTGTATTTTAATGAGAATTATAATAAATTTCCTTTTAAAATGTCACTTTTAACCTTAAAATGTGTCACGTTTGCCTTTAGATGTGTCATGTTTGCCATTTGATGTGTCACTTAGCATTTCCTCAAAATCCGTTAGGGTCCGTCAAGCATCCCAAGGCAAAGGAGGCTAATGGAAGGCTAACGGAGTTAACAGAGGATTAAACTGCAAGGCGTGAGAAACATAAGAATTTCGACGGCAAACCTTGAAAGTGCAGGGGCACTGGAGCAAAATGAGAAACTTCTCATTAATGAGCAAAACAAATTAATTCCATGGCTTATGAGACTCAAAGCCAAGACATCCGCCAAACCTTAAGTGTCAACTCTAAACCACCTTGGCTGACCTGCTATTATGATTTTTACTAACATGTTATTTATTTATTATGACCCGCGAATTCTTAAATGGGAATCCGTCTTACGGATTTAGGATCCGTAAGACCGTCCTACACAAATTTTTGTCTTAGCCTAATTAGGACGTAGAAAGTAGTAATTTTTTAGTTTCCTAATGTTAAGCCGGTCTAAAGGCCTAAGACTAATTCAAGCGGGTAGGATTAGAAGGGCGGTAAACCTATCCATAATGCAACTACATTCTCATGGTTCAAATCGTGACGTATGGTACTTGAGCCGCCCATATTTCCCCATATGAGAAAAAAATGTCTTTTTCGACCAAATAGCTCAGAACAAGGGGACTTATAGATTAGAATCCACACGCAATATAGTGGACCAAATCTATCAGCCTGCTGCTAACGGATCAGTATAATTATTCGCTTGATATTGATGGGCCATAACATATTCTCAGTCAGGTTCAAGTGAGTAGCATAAGTCCAATTGCTTACTATTTCCAAGGGTGATAATCAGGCCGGTCCCTTCCAGACAAATTCCAACCGCTACAATACTTTTTTTTATCAATCGGAAAAGGCACTTTTGGTGAAAAATAATGAGTATACCCTTAATGAACAAAGATGCGAACACAAAGCTTCCATCCATGCATCGTAATGCATAAAATTGTGAATCACAATGTATAAAATTGTGCATCGCAATACAAATAGTGAATTGCGATGCATCGAAATTCCAATTGAATGCATCACAAAATGAACTAGGCCTCATGTCCCTTGTTGATGCATGAATTTGAATTTGCGATGTATGATTTTGATGTATTGGAATTTCAATTGGATTCATCGCAAAATTAACCAAACCTCATGTCTCTTAGCGTTGCATGAATTTGAAATTTCGATGCATGATTGTCATGCATCAGTTATCCAATTGGATGCATCGCAAAATGAACCAGAACCTCATGTCTCATCTTTCCTATACACAATCAAACAAATGATTCATTGATGCATCTTCTAGGTACGTATATATATGTATCTACCAACATAAATAGAAATCACAAACAAAAATGTTTTCTTGATCAAAGGAAAACCATCCACGAGGATTAATAAGTTTTGGACTAATTGGATCAAGCGCCCAAGAAGTGATCCACCATATTATAGTTTGAAGCGGAAAGAAACTTCAAGCAAATAAAATCCTTGACACCAGCCAAAGACATTATAGATGAAACTACCCGGTATAGATGAAAGTTGTAGGGAAAACAAAGATTAATTTCATGGCATTTGAGTAAACAATGAAGACGAAACAACTCATTCTAATTGTATGCATCGAAACATGAATCAAACATCGCGTCCCTTGATGATGCATCCAATTGAAATTCCGATGCATCACGATGCATGAATTTGAAATTGGGAAGCATGATTTTGATGCATCGAAATTTTAATTGGTTGCATCGTAAATGAAGGAGAAGAAGGAGAAGGCGTAGGAGCAGGAGCAGGAGCAGGAGCAGGAGCAGGAGACACCACCCGACCTCACGAAAATAGACTTTATAGATTATAATGATGTAGTCATTTGAGAAACAGATGAGAAATGGGAAGAAGCCTAGAGGATTAGAGACGAGCTCGTTGTGATGAGAAGATATGTGAGAAATTTAGGAAGAATTTAAAGAAAGTGGACTTATGCTCTTATGCAGTTAAAAAATTAAAAAAAGGTACTTAACAGGTTGAAAATTTAATGAAGCGGACTGACCTGCAATTTATCCAATTTCCAACTACTTTATATCTCATTATTTTTATCCACGTCAGCAGGTTAGATTCACTTTTTAGAAGGCTACCGTGGCGTAACGAACTCGATTCCGTACAACACATAAATAACGACCTCGATCCCTTCACATAAAGGTACACATTCTTTTTTACCCCGTAATGCTGTCAAACTCAATTATCGTATTCTCTCTCACTTATCGGATACCAACTCTCACGCTAGAGGGGATTTACTGGGTCATCTCTATTGCTCAAGTAACATTTTGTTCATCTCAAGCTTATCGATTAAATTCTCGGATATATCATTGGCACAGAAAATTGCATCATCATATTCCAAGCTAAAACAACCTTTAGGTGCTGATGTGTGTATTTGGCGATTGTATATTTCAATTTCAATTAGTTTGAGTAAATATTATAATGTGTTTTAATACATATATTTTTTATTTTGGTATTTACCCCTTGGTTCATATAACTTGGGGAGATCTAGATGAAGTTCAAAATTGTATGAGACTATTCACACATCTATAACAAGAAACAATCATTTATACAGTGCACTCACATTTGTAAGGATGGCGACCTCTTGACCTCAAGTAGCGGTAGCAAAAGGGCAGGTATGAGCAGTAGAGCTGTCAAAATTGAGCCCACCTCATAGGCCCGGTCCAGTCCATCCGATTTTTCAAGGGTCTGGGCCTCAATTTAGAAGGCCCGAAAAAGTCGAGCCTCTTTGGCCCGGCCCGATAGGCATGTGGGCTGCGTTTGGCCCGACCTTAAAAAGCCCGAAAAGCCCGACCTGATCATAAAGTTAAACACTTAAACTTAATTACAAATTTAAAAACTAAAACATAAATCTAAAAAGAAAAAACTATCAGACATTCATTTAGACTACTTTTTTCTTCTTCTTTTGGTTAGATAAATTTATGACACAATATGATTTATTTCCAAATCATTGTTATCTTTTTGGTTGAAACTAATATTCTAAATTGATGGAAGTGAAATTTATAAATATGAAATGAAGTTGATCTTCCAAGTTCCAATCTAATTTAGTATGATTGTGGTTAGTAATTTTAACGAAACTGATCTATTTAATTGAATATCTCTATCTGATATTAGCTAATAAAAAACCTTAATGGTATTGAACTGCCCGGCCCAATAGGCCCGAGCCATGAGTCCTGTGCCAAGCATTTGGACTTCAACTGAGCAAGCGGGCAAAGCCCTTATCTGAGCGAGCAAAGCCTTTACTCGAACAAGCGAGCAAAGCCCAGGCCTTTAGCAGGTGAATTGCATGCGAGTTGGGGGCTTAACCAATGAGCGGGACTTACAATGCTCGCTAGTCCTAGATGCCATCAGTTGAGGACAATTATGTCCGGGCGAGATTGAGTTACATTTCTGGTCAGTTATGTCCGGGAAATTCTCCATTTTAACCGTTATCATTAATGGGTCAGTTAATGTGCCCGCCATTGAAGGCCACGATCATTTATGGGTAGTTATTAACCATGGAGAGCAGTTATTAACAGTTGCTAGCAGTTATGCCCTCCAGCAGGTATAAAAGCCTAGGGAAATGAAGGAAAAGGTACGCACAATCTTATTCTCTAGCCAAAACTCTGTCAAATTGACTACTTATTTGCTGAATCTTGTATTGATTCTTACACCGGAGGGCCTTTGCAGGGAGTGCCCCTGCTTAGTTTATGATTGTTCTTTCTTATTGCAGAGTTGGGCTTTGAGGATTAAAGGACACGTTGAAAGCCAGGTGTTCAGATTGGGCTTTATCTGTGCATCTGAAATTCTTTGGACGCATCAGTTGGTTCCGTTGCCGGGAAACGATAGTTTTATGGTATTAAATTTGTTACATTTTGGGTATTTGTCTCTTTTGAGCTTTAACAATGGCGGAAAATGGAGTTAATGGTGGCAGTGGTAGGTGTCGGGAAGAGGTGCACCCGAATCCTAGCCTTAATCACGCCGTTGGGAATAATGTTCCACCGCCTCATGATACACGCCATCAGCTTAATCAGAGGCGTGGAGTTGATTCATTGGCTCGGAGTGCTAAAGCAGCAGTCGGTTTAGCCCATGAATTTCGAGAGGAGGCTTTGCGTCAACGAGCCATCTACTTGGGTCAAATGCACCAGCTCAACCTACAGTTGATTGCAATGGGTAAGCCACCATTGCCTATTGAGCTGGACCCATTACCAGCCCTGTCAGCTCCGAGCCAGGCGGTCGGTGTTTCGCGCACTGGTGGTAACCAGATGAATCCCTTGCTCGTTCACTCTCAGCCACGAGTACAGGGATCTAGGGGGCGCGAGCAGCCAGAAGGCAGTAAAGCTAGCCATAGGATTGTCCCTAGTGTTCATTCAAGGTTGGGTCCACGAGTTGGAGAGGATTCGGCTCAATCTCGTCGTCGTCAACGTTCGCCTTCACCGCCAAGGTCACATGCTCGTAGGTTTCGTTAACCTTCGCCGCGACGATCTCGTGCTCATAGTCGTCGCTCGCGATCACCAAGGGGGTCTTATGTTCATCGACGCAGAACTCCCTCTCCTAAGCGATCTCATCATTCTCATTATTCTCAAGGAAAAAGGGACCTGCTTCAATCAGCTGCACAAGCTGCACATCTCGCTAGGGCGCCAGCTCAGTGGCGCAGCCATGGGGCTCTTCTGCCGCCGCGGCTATGGGCTCCCTCCTATGCCTACGGTCCAGCCTCAGCCCGGGGGTGGTTTGCCTGCAACCATAAATATGCAGGATTTCGAAGAATTGAAACGTTGAATGGAAGCTTGGGAGCAAGGCAAGGCTCTAGATGGTAATTTCTTGGGTACGTCTGCTAGCCCGTTAGCCCCTTGGATTGAGAATGCTCCACCAGCACAGGGGCTTATATTTCCAAATATTAAGGAGTACACGGGAAAAACTAAGGTGAGAGACTGGTTGATGTCTTTTGAATTGCAAATTGGCTTGGTGACTTCAGATGAGGCTCTGAAGATTAGGGCTTTCGTTGGCGCGTTGCAAGGGAAAGCTCTAGCTTGGATGGGGGCGTTGCCACGGCGCTCAATTAATAATTGGGTTGATTTGCGAGCAAAGTTCCTGGCAGATTTTGGAACGGCGGGTACATTGGCGAAGACAAGGGCCGACTTGTCAAAAGTTAAACAGGGGGCACATGAGTCAACAGCGAGCTACCTTGAGCGGTTTACCAAGATATTGGAGCAAGCTCCAGGACTGACCGAGCAAGAGGTAACTTTGTGCTTTGAGACTGGTTTGCTTGAAGGTGAAGGGGGCTTGTGATCAGAGTTGAGCATGCGTGAACCAAAGACGCAAGCGGAAATGCTCATGCGAGCACAGAAGTGGTGTGCCGGGGAGACGGCAAAAAAGGAGAAAAAGAAGGAGAGTGCTGAAGCTGTTGGGAACCCCAAGGGAAATGGCCAGGCTAGAAGTGGGGGTTATAATAAGAGCAAGTCTCGATATGACCGCCCGAAAGAATTTCTTCGCGAATCAGATTTGACTCCACTCAACACGTTGCGCGAAGACATAATGTATGAGATAAGGAATGAGCTTCCTAATCCACCCCGCATGAATCCAGCGACTGCAGGCGAAAGGCATCAGACGAAGCGGTGTGCCTATCACGATGATTATGGGCACACTACGGAGGAATGCTGGCCGTTGAAGAAGGCCATTCAGAAGTTGATCAATGAGGGGCGGCTAGATCGCTTCAAGCGAGATGGAGGCAATAGAGGCAATGCTCCCAGGCGAAAAGCTTTGCCGATCAGGGGGGTGATCAATGTGATAATGGACGAAGCGCTTACACCTACTCAGCTCGGAAAACAAATATATTCTTTGTCCAAAGCGGTGGATCGACCTGCTACTTTGCAAGATGGGGAACAAGCCATTCAGTTTATTCGCAGCGAGCTGGCGAGTAGTGTAGCAGGTGAGCAGTCTTTGATAGTCTCAGCGTTCGTGGATGGCTGGGTCGTGCACAGGATTTTGGTGGACACAGGGGCATGTCGAGATGTGATGTACTATTCTTGCTTCCATGGGCTTGAGTTGAGCGATGATCGGTTGAAGCCGTATGCTGGGACATTGGAAGGATTTACCAATCATAAGGTCCCGGTCAAAGGTACAGTCGAGCTTGAGGTGTTCATCGGTGAGGGGAACCGAACGCGAGCAGAAAAGATCACTTTTATGGTGATCGATTTGAAGTCCCCTTAAAATATAATCCTGGGTGTGCCGAGCATGGCAAAGTTTCAAATGGTAGCGTCCATTCCACATCAGCGAGCTAAGTTCTACACTGATCAGGGAGTTGGGACATTACAGAGCCAGCCTAGAGCAGTGCTCGAATATGTGCGGGATACCCAGAGAAAGAAGCAGAAATTGACCTTGGAAGACGGCGAGCAGAAGATAACCGTCAGTACTAAGGAAACTTCACATGTAACTGTGGGACCATCAGTAGTTGCGATGGTACAAGAAGATTTTGAGATGGATACAAGCTCTATGCCGACATTGAAGTCGGGGGAACAGATTGAGAATGAGGAAGTTATGGGTATGACCGTGAGCCAGGTTGACGATGAGATTACTACATCCTTGACGACATTGAAGTCGGGGGACCAAGTTGAACAACGAGATGGAGTGGCTGAGCAAGGCGTTGACAATCCTTTGCCGACATTGACGTCGGGGGGATTTAAGAAGCGGGATGAGGTCGTTGAGACCGTGGACAATCCTTTGCCGATATTGGCGTCGGAAGGATTAGAAGAACAAGCTGAGGTTATGGAAGTAGATCAGCTTGATAAAGTTGAGGATCGAGCTGAGAAAGATGAGAAGGTTGAGTGCGACACACTCCAAATGCGAGATGAGCCAGAGTTCACGGCTCAGGATGAGCTCGAGGAGGTGATCATCAATTCTGCCTATCCCGAGCAGAAGATAAAGATTGGCAGGGCCTTGACAGCAGAGGCACGAGCAAGTTTGATCAAGCAATTACAAGATAGCTTGGAAGTTTTTTCTTGGAGACCAGAGGATATGCAGGGAGTAAGTGAGACTGTGGCCTTGCACCAGCTGAATGTTGATCCAGCTTTTCGACCAATCCAGCAGCGACCTCGAGTTTACTCTGTAGAGAAAGACCAAGCTATCAGGGAGGAAGTCGAGAAGTTATTGAATGCTGACATAATCGAGGAGATACATTATCCAACTTGGTTGGCTAATGTGGTCATGGTAAAGATGTCTAATGGAAAATGGCGGATGTGTGTTGACTTCACGGATTTGAATAAAGCCTACCCGAAGGATTGTTATCCTCTGCCGAGAATTGACAAGTTGGTGGATGCCATTGCGGGGTTCGAGCTTCTCAGTTTTATAGATGCCTACTCTGGGTATCACCAAGTAAAGATGAATGAGCAGGATAAGGCTCTGACAGCTTTCCGAGCAGCAGGAGGGTTGTACTGCTACAAGATGATGCCTTTCGGTTTGAAGAACGCTGGAGCCACTTACCAAAGGATGGTGAACAAGATATTTAGCTCGCAGCTCGGGAGGAATGTTGAAGCATACATCGATGATATGGTGGTAAAGACTAAAGGGTGCGACCACACAGTGGATTTGGGCGAGACCTTTGCCAATCTCAGGAAGAATAACTTGAAGCTGAACCCGAGCAAGTGTGTGTTTGGGGTGAAGGCTGGCAAGTTCCTCGGATTCATGGTGACTGAACGAGGGATTGAGGCTAATCCTGAGAAAATTAAGGCATTGGTTACCATGAAGCTTCCTCGCTGCATAAAGGATGTGCAAAGGCTCAACGGCAGGGTGATCGCACTTGGTCGTTTCATCTCCAGATCGGCAGAAAGATGTTTGCCGTTTTTCAAAGTTCTTCGCGGAAATAAGGGGTTTGAATGGACACCTGAGTGTCAGAAAGCTTTTTAAGCCTTGGTGAAATATTTAGGAAGTCCGCCTTTGTTGAGCAGCCCGGTCTTCGGGGAGAAATTGTTTATTTATCTAGCAACTACCGAGCAGGCGGTAGCCGCTGTCCTGGTTAGGGAAGAATGCAATGTTCAAAAGCCTGTTTATTATGTCTCAAAAGCCCTCACTGATGTAGAGGGAAGATATTTTAATGCAGAAAAATTGGCTTATTCGCTTGTCGTCACTGCTCGGAAACTTCGAGCTTATTTTTCTGCGCATTCGATTGTTGTGTACACTGATTTTCCTTTGAGAAAGATTTTGCACAAGCTGGACACTTCTGGTCGTCTACTCACTTGGTCGATCGAATTAACCGAGTTTGATATTGATTATCAACCTCGACGAGCAATCAAGGCACAAGCTTTAGCAGATTTTGTGGCTGAAACAAGCTTCAAGGATTTTGCCGAGGAAAAAACACAATCTAAAGCGACATCGGCGAGTGATCCAGACTCAAAACCACGTCCAGAGTATTGTTGGGAGCTTCATCTTGATGGCTCGCCCAGCGATTTCGAATGGTGCCGGGTTGGTGTTAGTCCCACCCGAGCAAGATGTAGAATTTGAGAAAGCATTATGCTTCAAATTTCAAATTTTTCTAACAATCAAGCCGAGTATGAGGCATTGATCGCCGGGTTTGAGCTTGCACAGATATGAGTGCGAGCATTGGTTGTATATTGTGATTCCGCTGGTGGTGAATCAAGTTAAGGGCGATTATGCATCATCCGATCCTAGTTCGTTATTGTGCGATGGTGAAAGAAATTTTAAAAGATTTTGATTATTGGGAGTCGTGAGGATTGCTCTGAAGATAACATGCGAGCCGACATTTTGTCCAAGATGGTGAAGATGAGATTCAATCCTCGCATCCCGGTGTCATGATCGAGCATTTGAGGTACCGCTATAGAAAAAGAAGTGATTATGGACATAGAGCCGGCTGCGAGATGTTGGATAGATGATCTCAAAGTTTACATCGAGCATGGGGTGTTACCCGAGGACAAGAAGGAGGCTAGGACCATCCGTGTCGTTTATCATGTCGTTATGTTATTCTCGGATAACATTCTTCTACAAAGCGATCTTACACTCGACCATTGTTGTGATGTGTGCACCTGCAGATGATGGAAGGAATTTTAGGAGAGGTACATGAAGGCAAATGTGGAGGTCATCCCGGTCGAGGTCATCGTCGAAAAAGGTTTTGGCAACCGGATTCTACTGACAACCCGAGGCGAGATGCGAGATGTATGTTCGCCGATGTGATAAATGTCAACGCATGCAGATATACCACGATTGCCGCCTACCGAGCAAACCTCGTTGTAGCCTCGTGGCCATTTGATATGTGGGGGATAGACATAATTGGTCCATTTCCCCGTGGCTCGCTCGAAATTCAAGTATGCAAGTGGTGGCCGTTGATTACTTCACTAAGTGGGTGGAGGCAAAACCCCCGGTGACTATAAGTGAAGTTAATGTCATTGACTTTGTTCATGAGCACATATGGTGCCGGTTTGGGGTTCCAAAGCAATTGTGTCCGATCATGGGACTCAATTCTCCGAAAGTTCACTAAGGCATGCGAGCAGAGTGAAGTATCAGCAATCTTCGGTGGCATACCTCAAGGCAATGGGCGTGCCGAGGCGCAAATAAACAAATTTTACATGTTTTGAAGCAAAATTAGAGGAGAAGGCAGAAGATGGGTAGACGAGATGCCTTCAAATTTTATGGGCGGTTAGAACGACAATGTGGGTCCAACAGAGAAACAAATTTTTCTTTAGCTTATGGTCTCGATGCTTCGCTTCAAGTGGAGAATGTATGTGCCTACCATAGGGTTTTGCATTATGACATCAAATTCAATAACGATTTGGATTTGTTAGAGAAAAACGGTTGGAAGCTAAGATGAAGAAATGGCAAATTATGGCAAATGGGCCGAAAAGGCCCACCACGATAAAAGGGTTCGTGGTAGGTCGCTTGTCGGGGGATTGGGTCCTCCGTAAGATTGAGGCAACGGGTCATAGAACGTAGTGGGAAAGTTGTCACCAAATTGGGAAGGGCCTTTTCGCATTTCCGTAATCATTAAGGAAGGCACTTACATGTTACAGTGAGGATGGTGACGAGTTGAAACATCCATGGCATGCGATCATTTAAAGAAATATTACGGTAATTGACATTGGCGTATGTAGTTCTTTGATTCATCATCCGTGAAAATGAGTATAGCTAAGTTCGCTTGTGCTTTCTCAATTTTGTTTTGAAAATTGATGATTTCATTCGGTTTTATCTCGATTATTCTCTTTATCGAGCAAGAGATGATTTTTGCTCGCTTAATGAGTTGGTGTTCGAAAGCAATGTTTCTCGACTATCTTTCTTCGAGCATAAAGGGCTTTATGCTCGAGAAGGGAGTTTGGCTTGAGGGGTGATGTTTTCCCTGTCCTCGATATTCTCTTTTTACGAGCATAGAGAGCTTTATGCCAGAAAGAAGTTGGTGTTCGAGTGGGACGCTTGGCTACTAGTGATTTTTTGCCCGAGTAAAGAATATCTTTACTCGGGAAGAAGTTAGATATGTAAACAAAGATTCAAATTATATCAAAAAGCATGCATGATAAAATAGAAGCGCTCATCCGTAAAGAAAGCAAGCAGCGTAATATTACGCTTAAAAATAAATTGTTTGATCATACCTGAAAGGCAGTTTAATTAAGGTTTCAAGCGCTTGAGCAAATGCCATTGTTATTATTTGTTGTTGAACGGGTTCATTGGTTCCTTCCGCTTGTTGCTTCTAGGATTGTAACTTCGCCTTCTACCGGATCACGAGCTGCTCATTCAGACGGGGAGCTTGGGACCCCAGATCTCGGGTCATTAGCTCCTAAGCAGGGATCGCCGACGGGTGGAGGATTCCGGGATAGACCTTCTCTATATCAGCCTCGGCGAAGGATTCTAGTTCATCCTGAATGGTACAAGGGCATGGCCGGGCGGATGAGCTAAATAGTGGGCCATGCCTCTGGCCTCGGCGAGTAGGCGAATCTCTAGCCCGCAAGAAATTTGCCTCAGATGTGGCTCATTCCCCTCGCAAAAAGAAAGGATACGCTTCACCTTCCATGCAACTCGCAGAAGTCGCTGAGTTT
>CM028381.1:56838715-56936315 GCA_013146195.2 Codonopsis lanceolata
CTTTATTATTTTTGCTTTGGCGACACGGATACTTCTTCCTTGATCGCCTTCTTTACTTAAGGAAAAATTCTTGCCTTTTGTTGTATGGGAATGGCGTCGGGATCGTGCTAAGTTTATGCTGACCACGTCTGGTGATTCCTTCCATGTCCTCGACCTCGAGGCGAACATCGAGACTCTCGCCGGGGAGCTTAATGATTCTGCTCGCTCCTCTTCTGGTATCTCTCTTCCGACCTTAACTTTCTGCTCTGGGAAGTCAAGGTTAATCACTATTTCTTCCAAGTCCTCATCTGGCTTGATCTCCAGCCGTTCTCCAGTATCCGAGCTTTCCACCATCTCTATCTTCTTGGCTGCTCTCTTTGACTTTATCTGGGGTTTAGGCGCCATTGCCTCCATGCTTTCCTTTGGCGGCGAGCTGGCGTTCCCAGCTCGCGCTAATTGCTATGTGTGGAGCTTCATGGATCAGGCATAACTACTCGTGGGACAATTTCCCTCCATCCTCTCTTGCCTTCTTTGTCGGCCTATCCTCCTCCTCACCTGCTCGAGGTTGGGCTGTATTCACTTTTTCCTTGTTTTTCTTTTCTTTGTAGATGTATTCAAGAGTGCTGGCCGGGTCATTAAGTACTATTCCTGTCCCGTGGCTTGTGGGATATTTCACCCTTTGATGGGCCAGCGAGGAGACCATCTGAAACTTTGTTTGGGCCGGGGAACCTAGGATTGCATTGTATGGGGATGGGAGGTCAATCACAAGAAAATCCACTTCCTCCGTTCGAGGTGTGGTGGTTTCTTCTCCTAATACAACCTTGAGGGTGATCGACCCTTTTACCGCGACCTGGTGTCCGGTGAAGCCTTCTAATTGTACTGAACTTGGCCTGAGATGGGCGTCCCCCAACTTCAGACCGACAAAGCATTTGTAGTACAAAATGTCCCTCGATGCCCCCGTGTCTATCAAGACCCTCTTTACGTCGCTATTGTGGATTCCAACCCTCAAAGTCACGCATGGCCGCCTGCCGGCTTTCGCTAATCGGCTAGCTCACTCGGCATAAATGTAATGCCTCTTCGTCTTTTTGGGGCATCGCGCTCACCACGTGTTTCGGATTATAAATCATATTCTTGAGCCTGCACCACTCTGGTGGCCTCTCTGATTGTGTCTATCACGTTCCTCGGCCTTGGGTTGTCTGGTTGCGGGTCCTGATTTCGTCGTTGTTCCCCTCCTCGATCTCCTCGATCTCCTCGGTTATTTCTCTGCTCGAACCTTCTGAGCTCCCCTCTGTCAATTAGCTTCTGAATTGCTCGCTTCAAGTTAATGCATTCCTCTGTTGTGTGGCCGACGTCCTTGTGATATGCGCAATGTTTGTTAGGATTTCGTGGGTACCGTGTTTCCTTTAACGGGGGTGGTCGCCCAATTCTATTCTGGTCAAGAAGGACGTTCATAATATGCTCGCGGCTAGTGTTTAGAGGAGTCCACTCCATATCATCCCACTTGTTCCTTCCTCGATTGTCTTCGCGCCTGCAGGAGTCCCCTCGGCTGTCTCTTCTCCAACTATCCTGTGTTCGGTTGGATCCTTCCTGGTCCTTCTTCTTCCCATCTTTCTTTCGCATCTTCGGCATTTATCACCCTTAGAGCGTGGGCGTACATTTCTCCTACTGATCCATGATCTCGGAGCATCATTTCTTGTCTCATCAGGCCCTGCTGTAGGCCCGAGATGAAACACATTTTAATGGATTCCTCCGAGATGTACGGTATTTGGTCGACCATAGCCATAAATCGGTCCATGTACATTTGATTTGACTCGTTATGACGTTGCTGGATGCTGCACAAATCCGTTTGCTTCTTCGGTTGCTGTCCTGCCGAAGAAAATTGCGTCACGAACATTTGTCTGAATTCATCCCATGTCCCTACTGAGTCTGGCGGTAATCCCGTGTACCATTTCAAGGCTTTTCCCTGTAGGGTGCCTGCGAAGATTTTTCCCCAAGCATCCTCGTCTTCCGGGGCTATTGCATTCATCTTGACCTCGAAGCTGGCGATGTGGTCGACCGCACTAGTGAGCCCTTGGTAAGAGTCAAAGTTAGGCAACTTTTTGTCGGGCAGTGGGGCTTTCCTCATTTTTTCCTTGAACGGTCCGTTCTTAGATGGGGGGAGCATCATCGGCTTCCCTTTTTCAATTGCTTCAAGCCTGCCTCGAAGATACTTCACTTCCTGCTCGACTTCCTTGGGTGGGGACTTAGGGGCATCTTTACGTATTTCGTGGTCTGCCCGACCACTTTTTTGCTCTATCCCGATTGTTGAGGGTGAGAAATTGTTCCGCACGTTCGCTCTTCACGCTCTTCACCGCCTCCGCTCTTGGTTGAGATTCTCCTTCCTCGCTCCTCTCCCTAGTTCTGAAGGCGGGCATCTCGACTGCCGGGAATGTAAGCCGCTATGGATGCTCGGTTTCTGACGTGCTCGATCATCCTCCCACCCAACCTTGATTTCACGCCGGCGAGGGTGGCCTTTTTCTCTTTGCCCCAGAAGGGGCCTCCGTCGCCCGATTGGTTCCCGTGTGACTATCATGTTTGGTGTGGTCCCCACCTTTTTGCTCAGCTCGTACACTCTTTGCTCCGCTTCTTGGATTTCTTGGAGGTAAAGTTTTCGGCGTTCCCAATACTTCAGTTCCTCCAAGTATTTTTCTTGTTCGTTCGTTGGTTCCTGTAGGCTAGTCTTAGAGCCTACTAGGTGTACCTCGTCGTCCTCCTCGTCTCCCCCAGCGAAAGAAGAATCTGCTCGGTTGAGATCAGCCCCCAAGTTGCGAGCCACATCGGCGACTCCTTTCCTTTGAAGACTTTCGAGCTCTGGTGGTCGTCTATTTCAGGCCTATTGGCCGTTTGGGGAGGTTGCATGGTCGAGGGGACAGGCTCATTTGCTCCGGGTTGGTTTTGTTTTGTGGGGGTTGTTCTTTCTATGGCTTATGGTTAGGGCTAAGAAAAGGAAGACAAGAAAAAGAAGAAAGAAATTTTCGTTCCTGGCAACAGAACCACTTGATCACGCCAGAATGTGGGTGACTATACGTGGAGTTGGTTCAGGTGAAGACTGTCTGTGTGGGAGTGGCAAGGTGGATATCTGGCTGATGTTCTTGTTAGTTTCCCTGTTATCTTCCTTGTTTCCGTGCGTGAGACCTGTCAAATAAAAGAAAACACCGGTCAGGGAGCTGGGAGGTTATTCCAGCTAAAGCCCTCCGGCGTGAGAGTCAGTGCGGGGATAACAATGGAGTGTACAGGCGTACCCTGTGATCACCCCGAATAATCTGTGTCCTCAGTTGTAAGCTCAATGTAGAGAGTATGTTAAGCGTGAACAGTGTCCTACCTTGTGAAGTTGGTTACTTCCCTTTTTATACTCCTCTCCAGGTTTGGCTTGCCCGACAAGCAATCGCACGTTGGAGACAGATCCGCTGGTCGGCCGAGGTGGTCGCTCAGTTCTATTGGTTTCTCTTTCAGGTTTGTCGAGTATCAGGTAGGTCAACCGTAAGTGGAGCGGCGAGCGCAGAGCACGTTGGTGTCTCTCCAATCGAACGGGACCACCTGGCGTACTTTGTACTATGCTGACGTTTCTTCGCTTAGGCCGGTTGGACTTATGTCCCTGTTTTCTCCTGGTGGTCGGCTAGGGCCGAGGACCGATCATGTAAGGTCTGTCTGGTGACGTTTGGCTAGTCTGGAATAATTCTGCCCGGCCTGGGTCTAGTCGGCCTGGTGGTGCTCGTGTCGAGGATGGTTGCCGAGCCGCCACGCCGGTTCGCTTGCCGATGTCGTTGTTTACCACGTGTCAAGGCCACGTGCGAGTGGTTGAGTCCCTTCAAACTGATACATATATTTCTTTATTTTCATAATAATTTTTAATCTAATGAATCAAATGATATTTTTCTATCCATTGAAATAATCTCATCTTTTAGTTTTGTTTTTTGTTTTCATTTTGCTTGATTATAATTTAATTAAGTATAATTTAATTGAAAAATATATATATTCGTGCGTTTAACGTACGGTTATAAAACTAGTTTTTAATGATATGAAAGTACTTCAATATCAATTAAAATACCGTGCGTGTTACCTATGTTTTTTCCATTCAACAATGGCCTTCGTCTTCAGCTTGTCGTGTGGGTGAGGCTGGCCAACCAGAAAAGCAACCAAATTCATTTTCCATCCAATATTCTCATTCCCCCTCCTCCATAAGTTACACACCACACAACAAATAAAAATAATAATAAATAATAATAAATACTGTAATTTTGACACTAAATATTTTCCATCACATCCACCAGTCGTCTTACATCCGATTGGAATATTTCAATCATATACTTTATTATTTATCAAAAACAAGTATTTAAACCAAAAAGAAGAAAGAAAACGGGAAACAAAAGTAGATAGAAGGCCGGTTCTGAGCAGGTGCGACATAGGCCTTTGTACAAGGTCCAAAATTTGAGAGTGTCTAATTTTAAAGAAGTGTAGACCGGGTTTTAAAAATATATTATATATTACATAACTTTTATACAATATTGTCTTCTTGCCTCAATGAAAATTATTGGGTAATGAGAATATGTAAGTAGAGCTGTCAAAACGGACCAACGGGGCGGACCAACCCGCAAAATGGCGGACCCCGTCATTCGGCGGGGCGGGGCGGACCAACCCGCTAAAATGACGGACCAGAAATACTTTGGTCCAACCCAACCCACCTTGGGTTACGGGGCGGGGCGGACCAACCCGTAAAAAAAGAAAATTATTACAAATGACATTTTCCATCGATCTGATCTCAAGGAAAGGAAGATGGAGTAAATCAGTGCGAAGACTTCCTCTCTTTTGCGAGGATCTTTCTGTGGAGACTACCGTTCTTTCCTTCCTTCCTTGTTTCTTCTATCATCTTGGCCGGAAGAAGAGAAGACTAATGTAGAAAAAAGGGATTGCAAGGGAGAGCATTAGAGCATCCAAATTCCAAAATCACAAATGGAGTGCCGCTGCCGTGCCTTCCAAAATTGGTCAAATTCTGAAAATGTGGGAAGAGGAAGTTGTGGGTGTGTGTGAGAAAGAAAGCGAGGGAGAGAAGCAGTGAGGTAGTTTGGTTCTTTCTGGTAGACTCACCGGTAAAGGGAGGGATAATTAAAATTAGTTGGATTAGAAAGAGGGTGTGTGGAGTGGAGTGGGTGACGGCTGGAAGTTTTGAAAATTGAGGAGAGAGAGTGACAGGCTGTAAGAAAAAGTAGGAAAGGTTTCAAACATTCACTTTTTATTTATTATAGATATAGATTATAGATTATAGATATAGATTATAGATTATAGATTTAGTTTTTACTCAATTAACTTATACATTAATTATAAAAAAATTGTAAATTTATAGTATAATTATAAAATGGCGGACCAACCCGCCCCGCCCCGCCCCCGCCCCGCTTAACCCGCCACCCGCGCGGGTCTAACCCAAAAAGCCCGCTTTTTGGCGGGGTCATATTTTTAAAACCCAACCCACCTTTATAATATGGCGGGGCGGACCAACCCAATGGGTTTGGCCCATTTTGACGGCTCTATATGTAAGTCATTACTTTAAGTCCCAGCTAAGCTTTTTATTTTATTTCATTTTAGGTCCACTCTATTCTTTTATTTTATTTCATTTTAGGTTCACTCTCTTCTTTGCCAAGCTAATTTCTTGCTCATTCATCTCTCATAGCTTAATTATTACATTTCAAGCAAAAATCAAGTTTTTTTGTTGTTGTTATTTGACTCATTTTTATTGCTTATATTTTTTTAGTTCTTAACTTTATTAGTAATTGTGTCTTTTTGTTTTAACTTGAATTTTTAGTACAAACATGTTATCAAGAAAATATCTATCTGGAAGTCAAAAAAGAAAAAGATTGATGAGGTATTTCATTTTTGTCATAAATTACTTAAATCGATGCAAAATAGTAGTTTTCAATAAAATTTTACGCCACGAATGACGCAAGGCCGATTGGTGCGTCTCCATCTAAGCTTTGATTTGGAGATGGCCAAACAGCATTGATAAGCGCAAGATTTTCACGAATTTTTTCGGGAATTTTCTTTTATTTTGTGCTATTTTTGAATTAATTATGCTTTGAAAATATTATTATTTGTGTTTTTGTGCTTAATGTAGGTTTCCAAGCATAATCGAGCTTTTATACGGTGTTTAGCATGAAGTTCGAGATAATTCCGGGCTTAAAAGCTGTTTTAGAAATAATTTTGGTCAATGCCTGTTAAGTCCGTCAAGGCTCCAAGGCATTCAGAGACTAACGGAGGCTGAAAAAAGCTAACGGAGAACTTAAATGCAAAGCTGGAAGGAACCAGGCAGGCGGCGCTAATTCCAGAGTATTTAGGGGCACCGGAGCAATAAACAGAAGTTCAGGGAGGCAGCCGCCTATTCAGAAACTCGTCTGCGCGTTGTCGGTCTTTGGCTGGTGACACTTGTCAGCGTCTGCCGCATCCACACCACTCACCTGACCCGCGGTTCCCTTGATGGATCCTTCCCAGCCGCTTTTGACCCGCGACCATTCTGCCCCATCAGCCCGCGTTTCCACCCACCTTCTCTCTCATCCTCAACCCATTATCCATTCGGGTAACCCGCGAGATCCCTCCTTGGTTCATCCCAGCTCCATGTCGCGACCCAGCCCCTTTTTCTTGCCCTTTTTTGCCCCTAAAATTCCATTGCTCTCCCTATTTTGCCCCTAGCTTGCTTCCAGCCTTTCTTGCCTTCTCCTTTATCTCCCGGCCAGCCTTCATTTGGAAACAAGTCCCCATTTGGGGCATTGCTCCCAAATGGGGCACCAACCTCCATTTCCACCAAAATTTCTCCCATTTTCTCCAATCAATTGTCCAACAATGAAGGTTTGGAGCTTCAAATCAAGGGCCAAGGATGCAATTACAATTGATTTCAACCCCGGAAACGAACTTTGCTCGGTTTAATTCTTCCTATCTCTATTTTTTATAGTTGTATAATTTCTTGAGTTGATTAATGTTGTAATTGAAGACTTGGTTTATGTTTAATTTAATTATGGAATGCAATTATTTTTCTATGTCAAATATAGTGTTTTAATTTAATTTATCTCTTTATTTAGTATACATTCATGTTGGTTATTATTTTGTATACTTAATGCTTTTAATTAATTGATCACTAATTAAATGATTTTAGAAATATTTAGGATCCGCGAGAGCTACCTATTTATTTCGGATCAATCAATTTAATAGTTGGTGTTTTGTGACACACGCCGATAGCCGAAATGAGACTAGGTTTGACACGCGATCGAACCACCTTAGCCATTCGCGAGGTCGGGGAGGTTCGGGTAGACTATAAGATGCGAGAGCCCGTAGTTAACCAATTTTAATTGTCTCGGCTACCAACATGACTTGTAGAAAAATATAGGGAGTTTCTTTTTGCGAAGTATTACCCATGTGTTTGGTTATTATTGTGTGATCTTCATGCTTTTAATGGCGTAACGAACCATTAGATGATCATTAGAATTATAGGATAAGATGCGAGAGCCCGTCCTATTAATTCCGAAAATCATATTAATTGTTTACGTTACGTGAGACTGAGAGGAGATCGTGCGTAGATAGTCATAGGGTGCTTGTTTTGACACGCGGTTATTTTCTCCTATGTTATAAGAAGCGAGAGCCCGTAGCTAGGAGTTGTAGCTAGATTTGCTATACGTTGCGAGAGCCCGTAGCAAATATTATAGTGCACCCAACTACCAAAACTTGAGTTAAAGAAAAGCAGAAAGAGGATTAAATTAAACACCTGCTAGACTAGAAATATTGTGTTCCTATATTTCTATCTTGATTTGTTGTTGCCAAACCACCTCCGCGTTAGTGTAGATTTTAATTGCTTTCTAGGTTGTTTATATTTTTTAGATTTTAATTCATTTTATTTTCGCTCAAATATAGTTAGTTAGCCTAATTTTGGTACTTAGTTGGAGTGAGAATTACGCGCATTCCCTGTGAGATCGATAACTCCTACTTTTGTACACTTTATTACTTGATACGGCCGGACATTCTTGCACGAGATGCGTTTTACGCACATCACGCATCTCCAACCCTTGTTCTATTATTCCAAAATAAAGTAAATGGGTGCATCTTTTCTTGCGTGTGGTGGTGGTAAGCATGAGAGCATGTACAATAGGGAAGTAAATGGTGCTCCCCTAAGTTACCCAAATTATTAAAAATAAATAAATAACATTTTCAAACAACTCTAAGCTACCTGATAAAAAAACTCTTTACAGCGGTGATAGAAACTCCAATCACTTTACATACATCACTATCTTTATCTCAATTATATTATATCTTTATATATATATATATATATATATATATATATATATATATATTATATATTAATAAATAAATTTGTTTATGCAAAATAAATTTTATATTGCATAAATTACTAAATTCAAAATTCAATTAATTTTTAATAAATGATATTAACAACAATAATATTACTAATTATTAGGTAATTAACAGTAAAAATAATATTAACAAAAATAATATTACTAATGATAATAACAACAATAATAATAAGAACTTATTCAATACTAATATAAAGTAAATGACAATAGTAGCATAATAATGGGAATAATAACAAAAGAATTAGCAATAATGACAATAATATTAATAGCTAAATTATAATTATAATAATAATAACATTAATAATTAACAACTAAATAAAATATTAGTACTAAATTTAGTTAACACAAAAATCTTGAAATAACTAAATATGGTTAATGAAAAATATCAAATTTTGGGAAGCAGAGAAAGGAAATGAAAGAAAACTCAAAAAATTGTAGAAAATTGAGTTGGTATCTAAATTCAACAAACCAAGTCTTTATTTATAGATAAAATTTGTGTAGATATTTTTTAAAAAATAATTTTTGTGGTGAAAAATAGGCCAAAAACGGATAAAAATAAAAAATCTATGTGACCAGTCAAATGACGCCACGTGGAAAGGAGGGGAAGGGATATGTCGGCCATTATTCAATGCTTCAAATTGCTGATTGAATTGTATCCCCTATACTACACCGTTTCATTGTAGTTTTGTTAAAAAATGTGTCGCTTCATTTCTTCATTTTTGCAGATGAAATTAAAGCTACGGTAGCATTGAAGGCTACCCAAACTTTTCCATGTTTTTTCTGGCTACTGAAGTTATCCCATTGTTTTCCAAAATCTTGTAACTTGCTACCTTTTACTACTGAAGTTATCCTCATTGTATTTGTTCTAAGTAATAGAGATTGGGGAAGATATATGTTATGCACAACAGAAGCAAATAAAACAATAACAAAATAATAATAAAAATCAATCAAAGTAGAAGAGACATAAATAGATTGTGATCAACACACTTTTATTACTATTTTAGCGTTACAATTATATATATGTTGTGCACAGCAGAAGACTAGCAAACAAATTAACAAAGTATAATAGGATCAATCACAAAGAAGAGCGAAAGATTGGGGCTTAACAGACTGTCTAAATTTTATTAGAGACTCGTCTTCAAACATTCTAGGTATACAACTATTTATATGGATACAATAGAAACCCTAAAACCCTTAAAAGTACAAAAAACGACAAATAGCAAAAACCTAAAAATGGGGCTGAGCGGTCGTTCAGTCCAAAGCCTGGGTGACCGCGCAAAATAGAGTAACACGCCTCGAAGGATACTTTAGTGAGCGATCGCTCAGCCAAAACACTGAGCGATCACCTAACCCCAAATGGTACGATGTTCTTGTCCGAAACACGAATAGTACATACCAAAACACTGAGCGATCACCCAACCCTCGGAGGGAACAGGCATGTTTCCTGGTTAATCGAGTCATCTCATTCTCAACAATCTCCACCTTGGCGAATATTCACCCAACCCCTTAGAAGACAAAAAATACGAACCCAAAACCACCTTGAGCACCTATAGAACTAGACCTCCCACATCTCTAATAGCTAGCGATATGCAACAAATCTAAGTAATGCTTGAACTTGGCAGTTACAATCGGCTTCGTCAACATGTCTGCAGTATTATCTGTGGTGTGAATCTTCTCAAGCAGAATATCCTCACTGTCAATCAACTCACAAATCTTGTGAAACCTCACATCGATGTGATTCGTCCTTGAGTGATACATTTGATTCTTTGCTAAGCAGATTGCACTTTGACTGTCACAATGTAACATAACTCCACCTTGCTGAACACCAAACTCCTTGACTAAGCCTCTAAGCCATAGGGCTTCCTTTATAGCTTCAACAACTGCCATGTATTCCTCCTCAGTTGTAGACAATACAATAATGGCCTGAAGAATAGCTCTCCAACATATCGGTGCACCTGCTAGGGTAAACACATAACCTAAGGTAGATCTCCTATGATCATTATAGCCTGCATAATCTGAATCAACATACCCTACGACTGAAAGCCCCATACTCTGCCTCTCAAACATAATACCATAGTCCACAATGCCCTTCCAATATCTGAAAATCCACTTGACTGCCTTCCAATGTTGTCTGCCTGGATTAGCCATATACTTGCTTACCACACTGATTGCGTGTGCCAAATCTGGTCTAGTACGTACCATGGCATACATGAGACATCCCACTGCGCTTGCATAGGGAGCCTTTGACATGTGTTGAGTTTCTTCAACTGTAGTTGGGGAATCTGAGGTAGATAAACTGAAGTGATTCGCCAATGGTGTTGTCACTAGTTTTGCATCTCCCATGTTAAACCTCTCTAACACCTTATCAACATAGCCGGCTTGAGACAACCACAATCTTCTAGATTTTATGTCTCGACGAATCTCCATACCAAGAATCTTCTTGGCAGCCCCCAAATCCTTCATGTCAAATTCCTTACTTAACAAGGTCTTTAATTTCCTGATCTCTTTAACACTTCTACTAGCAATAAACATATCATCCACATACAGTAACAGAAAAATAATAGCGCCATCATCAAGGCTTCCCACATACACGCAACAATTATACTCATACCTCTTATAGCCAATACTAACCATATAAGTGTTGAACCTGGTGTACCACTGTCGCGGAGACTGCTTTAGCCCATAAAGTGACTTCTTCAATTTACAAACTAAATGCTCCTGTCCAGGATGACTGAACCCATATTGCTGCTCCATGAAGATCCGTTCTTCTAACTCACCGTGTAGAAAAGCAGTCTTCACATCCATATGCTCTAACACCATATCATAGTGTGCTACAAGACCCAACATAATTCGAAACGAAGTGTGTCTCACAACAGGCGAAAAACTCTCATTATAATATATCCCTTGTTGCTGCGAGTACCCCTTTGCCACTAACCGTGCCTTGAACTTTTCCCTCTCTTTTTCTGATACTGATTCCTTTATCTTGAATACCCATTTGCAACCAATTGCTCGCTTCCCCTTGGGAACTTCCACCAACTCCCATGTGTTATTCTTGTGAAGTGATTCCATCTCTTCCGCCATAGCAGTCACCCA
Organism: Codonopsis lanceolata; assembly: GCA_013146195.2. Classification (NCBI taxonomy): domain Eukaryota; kingdom Viridiplantae; phylum Streptophyta; class Magnoliopsida; order Asterales; family Campanulaceae; genus Codonopsis; species Codonopsis lanceolata. The sequence goes on from CM028381.1 coordinate 56,850,175, forward strand.
CTTATCTTTTTCTGGACTTTTTATTGCGTCCTGATAAGTATTTGGATCTCCACCACTATAAACAAGAGCATATGAAACCAAATCCTCAAACCCATACCTGACTGGTGGTCTGATTGTTCTCTTGGGTCTTCCACTTGAAGGATTTTCTTCTTCAACTTCTTGTGTAGTTACCTCAGGATCAGGAAGAGTACGATCTAAATCCACCTCTTGTAGTTCCACCTCCATAACATGCTCATTACCCCTTTCGTTTTCTGGCACCTGTTTCTTCTTTTCTTTATGAGTACACTTTAACATAGCTTTCTCATCGAAAACCACATCCCTACTTATCACCACCTTACTTGACTTGGGATCCCAAAGTCTATAACCCTTTACCCCTTTCCCAAAACCGAGAAAGATACACTGTTTGGACTTTGGATCAAGCTTCGATCTTTCTTCACTAGGTATATGCCTATAGGATGGACACCCAAACACCCGAATATCAGAGTAGTCTACCTCAGAACCCGTCCATACCTCTTCTGGAACCTTGCAATCTAGTGACGCCCTTGGTGATCTATTTATTAAGAAACAAGCCATACTCACTATATTTGCCCAAAAACACTTTGCTAACCCTGCATTCAATCGTAGACACCGAGCCCTTTCCGCAATAGATCGGTTTAACCTTTCTGTCACACCATTTTGCTGTGGTGTCCTGCGTACTGTATAGTGCCTTTTGATTCCATGCTCCGCGCAAAACTTCTTGAACCCCTTATACGTGTACTCTATACCATTGTCACGTCTCAAACATTTAACCCTTCTGCATGTTTGATTTTCCACTTCATCCTTCCACAATTTGAACCTCTCAAAAGTCTCATACTTGTGCTTCATGAAGTAAACCCAAACCTTCTTCGAAAATTCATCAATAAATGTCACGAAGTACAAATGTCCATACCTTGATGTTGTTCTCACTAGCCCCCAAACATCAGTCAGTCATGGATTCCCTCTGTTGTGTGTTTAGCCGTCTTGAATTGCACTTTGTTTTGCTTTCCAAGAACATAGTACTTACAAAAATCAAGTTTGCAAGTTTTAATACCTTTCAAAGATTCCTCTTATGAAGCTCCTAGATACCTCTTTCCCACATGTGACCTAATCTCATGTGCCAAAGAGTAGTAGCCTCATCTACTTCAGGTTCTGACTCTACAGAACTAGCTCCACCTACAATAGTGCTACCGAGCAATCTATAGATATTTTCGGATCCCCTCTCACCTTCATCACCACCAATGCACCCTTACAAACCCTCATCATACCATCTTTAGATCTATAACTACAGCCATTATAGTCTAAAGTACCCAATGAGATCAGATTTTTAGAAACTTTCGGTACATGTCTAACATCACACAACGTTCATACCACACCATTAAATTTTTTAATTCTAATAGTACCTATGCCAGCAATTTTACAAGATGCACCATTACCCATAGTAATTACTCCAGAATTAACTGACATGTAGGTGTCAAACCAATCACGATTGGACGTTACATGAAACGAACATGTCAATCCGTAATCCTCGCAGGCGGTTGATGAAATTGAGAGCATATCACCATCTTCATCTGAACCATCCATAACCACATTAGCTGACTTCGACGAACCATCACCATTATTGCCCTTCTCCGGACAATCATGCCTCTTGTGCCCCTTCTTCCCACACTTGTAGCAATTTCATTTGTACTTCTTCCTTGACTGCGATCGGGAATTCTGATGATTCTTTGAGTTGTTTCTGGATTGTGTCCTCTCACGATCCTTGTTCTCCTTCACATACAACCCTTCTCCTAACGGTTCATCAACAACTATTTTCTTTCGTTGATGAAAAGCTAAGAGAGCCTTTGTAACAGGTCCCAACTCAAGAGTATCTTTCCCCCACGTCAACGTAGTTACAAGATTTTCATACGTTGTGGAAGACGACAACGAGTTTAGTAGCATCAATGCTTTGTCATCTTCCTCAAACATCACCTCCACCCATAGCAAATCATTGATGATTTGTGTAAACGTGTTTAAGTGAGCGTTGAGATCAGCCCCTTCTACCATCTTAAGCCCATATAACCTTTACTTGAGATATAGCTTATTTGACAAGGATTTTGACATATATTTTGCCTCTAAAATTTCCCATACATGTGTAGCCGACTCTTCAATTACGGGATACACCAATTCATCCGTAAGGCACGAACAAATTGTTGAGATGACCCTCCATTGGAGTTCCTTCCAATCATCCTCCTTTGCATCTTCAGGTCTAGTTTTGTTCCAAAGAACCTTCCCTAAACCAGCCTGCACTAAGGCATCCTTAACCCTTCTCTGCCACAAAGCGAAATTCCCCGTTCAATCGAACTTCTGAACTTCTTGTTTGGAAGAAGAGAAACCTGATCCTAAAACAGACATGTTGACCTATGCTCTGATACCAATTGTTGTGCATAGCGGAAGACTAGCAAACAAATTAACAGAGTATAATAGGATCAATCACAAAGAAGAGAGAGAGATTGGGGCCAACGAACTGTTGAAATTTTATTAGAGACTCACCTTCAAACGTTCTAGGTATACAACTATTTATATGGATACAATAGAAACCCTAAAACCTTTAAAAGTACAAAAAACTGACAAACAACAAAAACCTAAAAACGGGGCAGAGCGGTTGATCAGTCCAAAGCCTGGGCGACTGCGCAAAATACCGTAACACGCCTCAAAGGATACTTTACTGAGCGATCGCTTAGCCAAATTACTGAGCGATCGCCTAACCCCAAAAGGTACGATGCTCTTGTCCAAAACACGAATAGTCCATACCCTCGGAGGGAACTGGCCTGTTGCCTGGTTAATCGAGTCATCTCATTCTCAACAATATAGAATACAATACCAAACATAAATACATAAATACATTAAACAAAAAGAAACAAAAAACTGAGTTGTTGCACCGATGCAATCGCATCATTCTATGTGACGCGCCAGCCTTGCTTCGACACGATCGCTTTACCTCCATGGATGCAACCGCTTCAACTTCTTGAAATTCTGCTTAATAAACGCGACCACTTCGGGAAATCACAACATCCATCGTGGTCACTTAGCTTGACACGAACGCTTTATATGCTCGTTCGCATCATCCAAGCTAAACACAAACCGCTTTGATGCGTAACTAAACTCCAAAAGTTCGTGTCGCGGTAGGCTCTCTCACCCCATTTGAGGCCCATTTTAGTGGGATATGGTGCAATTTTCATTCCAAAGAGTTGGAGATGGTCTAACTAGGAACTCGTTTAAGATAATTGAAATTAACATGCGGAGGAGCTTGGAATTATTTGAAAATATCTACGGTCACTTGAAAGAAATCTTTTATCATTATTTTTTTAGTCAATTTTTTTTTTTTTTGGGGGGGGATGTTTATGTAGATCCATGTTAAAAACTTTAAAAATATATTATTAAGTTTATAAAACATGGTGAGAGCTAAGAGTTTAATGATGGCTAAAGGCTTAATTCTCTATTTGGTCACCCTACTTTCGCGGAAAAGTTTGCTAAGCTCACCCTACTATCATTTTTCACAGTTTGGTAACTTTACTTGACAAAAAGTGTCAATATCGTTTATAAACTGGATGTCGTGAATAGAATGGTATGAAAAGACTGAAATGCCCCTCTAAAACACATAAAAAGTCTAAAATAGCCACCCATCAACATTGGTCTCTATCCCCAGTTCAACCTTCGAGTACCCATTTATGGATAATCAAGAGCAGAGTCATACTATATCATTTCGATTGGTCTGATAATCAAGAATTGCAGTTTTAAAACAATTCAAAGCCATACTATATCGGTAAAATTGAGCAAGATCTCACATTTACTGAGCATAGTCTTAAAATGGGTACTCTCAATCTGCAATACTTCATCACAATCATTGTGGGCTTGCCCGAAATCGCAAAGTTTGGATCTTGCTTCTACGTGGCTGAAAGGTGATTCGGGTCAAAGTGGATTTAAGGATTCGAGATTTGGTTTTGGCAAAGAGAAATGAATCGATAATAGGTGCTCAGTAAAGTGTGGGTCACCCGGACTGTGCGCCCGTGCACCCTTGGATAGGGGTGCGCGTACGTGCGGATGCGGGACACCACTGCTCTCGTTCCACCCTCCCTTTTTTAGGGAAGACGAAATCAAAAGTGCGAGATGAGTGCTGTCTAGAATAGCGCATTGGAATGCGCCTCGGTTGACTTTAGTGGATTTTTGATCCAATATGGTAACTTTGAGTTTCCCGCATCAAGTTATCCCTTTTTTAGGGGATACCAGAATATGGGAATGCATCACCCTTTCATTCATATTTTCCCTTTTTTAGGGGAAAACGGAAAAGTGCAAAAAAGGATGTTGCGACGCCCCACTATGGATTTTATAAAAATAGCCTTATGACTCATTTCGGATCACTATGAGAGCTTTGGGTTTCCCGCATCAAGTTATTCCTTGTTTAGGGGATACCAGGATATGAGAATACGCCACCCTTTCATTCTCATTTTCCCTTTTTTAGGGGAAAACGAAAAAGTGCAAGAAAGGAGTGCTGCGAGGCCCACTGGATAAAAAAGTTTTAGAGTCGCCATCTTTATTTTAAGGCAAAAATAAAGCAAAACCAAAAAAGAAAAAGAAAAACTAGAGATAAAGAAAACGGGTTCGGAGGCTATGTTACGAGTTGGGAAGGTGCTAGGCACCCAACTCGCCCTTTCGGTCTCAAAAATAGTTTTTGGCTAAAGTATGCTTATTGTTATATTTATTTAGCAAATAAACAAAGCATTAAAAGACAGGAAAATAAAACAAATACATCCGTGGCTACATTATTTACGGACTTGCAGTCATTTCCTTACAATAATTACAAATATATTTAAAAATATTTGGCCATTATAACGGCTCTTTTACATAATATTTTCTAAACTAATCCGGGCAGCACAACGGCTTATATTAGCTACATTGGGCCGGATTTAAAAAGTAACTTTAATAAATAATAGCGCCCTTAAAGGCTATTACCTTTTAGAGCGCGGTGTGCTCGCTCTGTCCTTCAGGGAGAGGGAGTCTTTGTTATTGTTGTTGTGTTGTTGTTGTTGTGATTCGGGCAGAATGACTGCTTATTCTAGATGACTTTGCCTCGTTTCACTCGGGCAGAATGACGACTTATTTTTGAAGACTTTGGCTCGTTCACTCGGGTAGAATGACGGCTTATTTTGGATGATTTTGGCCTTTTTGGTTGGGCGGAATAACGACTTATTTTGTGTGCTTTTCAACCTATTAGTCGGGCAGAGTAACGACTTACTTTATGGATTTTGGGCCGGGGAAGTAGGGTGGATACCTAACTAAAAGGCTAGGGATCACTTATAACTGGTGGATTTGTGTTTGGGCAGAGTTTGGACGGGGTTTGGAAGCTTTGGTGGGCTACACACTCCTATCTCACTTCTCTCGCTACTTCGACGTTATAAGAACGCGGAGGATTTTCTCCAGCGTTTCTTCGCTTCTGATTTTCTTTCTCCGAAGGGGAGCCCAGTACTCCTATTTATAGCTGGAAGGAGGGACTCATTAGGAATTAAGAATTCCCTCAACGAGCATCAATATGTTGTACATCAGCCTTCACAGCTTGCACAATGCGTTAAGTCCTAGAGGTACTGTAGCTGAGTGGGTGCCTAATACTCCTTGGCATGGCGCGGTGCCAACCTAGCCTTTTGGCCGCGCCATGCTCCTATTCAAGTTCCATTTTTGGCACTTTCACCCCTTGCACTTTACTGTTTTGCGCATCATGCTTTGCCTTTTGCATTTTCGACTCCTGTAACTTGACATTTGTTAATTTTGAACAGTTCTTGATATCATATGTCAAAGTCACATATCAGGGGTACGAAATTGGGGTGTCTAAATAAAGTGAATCCTCTTTGTAATAATTGGAAAAAAAAAAGGACTCCCTATTTGTAATACATCGTTTGTTGAACTGGTGCTCAACTAATTCAACCCAGTCAAATCCTCTTTCGATTTCAAGCTGCTAAACCCAAACATCATCTGAAGACTCTTTTTTTATTCTCTTCTCTGTCGGCATTCAACACTGTTTACGAAAAAAATAGAGTTCAGCGATTTATCTCTCTCAAATCGTTCTCATCTCCATCTCGATCCAACCTCTCCAGCTTTGATTTCTCTCCACCAACCAGTCAACCTCAATGGTCTCCATCCCCAATCGCCATCACTGTGCTCTCTCTCGCTCACCTACAATCGATCTCCATCTTTATCACCCCTTCTCCACTGCCGTTCTCATCTTCATCTGCTATCTCTCTTCTTTTCGGCTCCAGATCCGGCCTTCTCCAACCCCAATCCTCAACAGATCCAGCTGAGCTCGCCTTTCTCGTCCATCTCCGTCAGATCCAGCTGCCATCTCTGGTTCCAGCTCCGGTTTCTGCCCACATCTTAGATCGATTTCATCTCCGTCAGATCCAACTGCCATCTAGATCTGGTTCCAACTCCGGTTTCTGCCCCCATCTCAGATCGATTTCATCTGCTCCATTGGGTTTGAAACAAATTTTGTCTTGGGTTGGATTTCGATTCTTTTCTGCTCCATGTGTCGTCTATGGCGTCTTCGTGTTTTGTCTGAGCCCTAAGGTAAGGTAAGGTGAGGGTGAGGGTTAGACAAAAACGTGACTAGCACGTGCAAATAGTAAGGGTATTTTCGGGTTATCATAAAAAATTGACGGCTCATCCCAAAAAACGGACGGAGTGATTAACCTGATACGTTTTGTAGAATGACCAAACTGTAAAAAATGGTAGTAGAGTGAGGTTAGCGAAATTTTCGCGAAAATAGAGTGATCAAATTGAGAATTAAACCTCGACTAAACACAAATTAATTTGTTTCATGCCTTTAGTACTAGCTATATATACAAGCACCACCAAAACACCTAAAACTTATGCTTCTCTTAATGATCACATACTTTTTAGCTTGATCATATGTAGTAATTACCGAGTGGGGAAGGGTCAATATTTATGTTATTTTCTTTAAGGTTATGTTTAGGAACCCTAATTGCATGGCTTGGAATTGAAATTACGGCTTCCAAAATCAATTTTATCTTTTGGGAACTAACTAAATTTTTTGAATTCGAATTGACTTGCAATTTTTCTCAATTTCATAAAACCAATTCTTTACCAAAAGCTCAAAATTAGATTGACTATCAACTATATTCTCCACTACGTACTTAACATAATAACAACCGACCCTTCTTCAACCGTATAAACTATTTATTTAAAAAAAATTTGAAATTAAATTTTAACATTGAATTTTACACCTACCCAAACAATGAAATCATTATGATATTAAAAATAAGTTTTAAGTTATTTAAATAGAGTTAAAATTTAATTTTGAATATATGCATCCACATGAATAAAAAATTCAATTATATACCGTAACGTTCACGCACGGGGCAATCAAATAATTACACTTGGAATTTCCCCTACGAGTCAACACTATTGACTAAAGTCTCAAGCGTAATGTTCACGGACGGTAATTCAATGCAGACTTGGAATTTCCCAAGAAAGTCAACACGACTGACTAGTACTTACTCAATTGGAAAATGCTCTTTAATTTGACTTATGGTTTAAAAAATATTAATTGAATGTATTAGTAATATTAATGTAATGTGTTGTTTTTTCTAAAACTTTTGAATATTTGACCATAATTAAAATATGTAGAAAAAGTAAGAGTAAAAAAAAAAGATAATATTGTTTTCCTAAAAAGTAAATTTTTGAAAAAGAATAATTATTTTGGAACAAAAAAAGAATAATTATTTGAAAACGGAGTGAATACCATTTATAACTACTTTTTTTCAACTTTAGTAATGGGCCACATGCACATATATTTTAAAGAAAAATACACGTTATTCAAATATTAATCATCAAGTCAATTATTTTTTCTTAATATGTGTATTGTGTCAAATATTATACATCGTCCCAAAACTATTTTTCTGCTTTTCATTTTCGTCGGTCGTAAAAAAATTGTCTTATTTGTAATTTTCATTTTTAAGATAATACTTTTATAATTGTACACTTTTTTTTTCATTTTACTTTGAATTTGAGTCACATACAAATGAGTTTAAAAGAAAACAACGCATTGTATTAATATAAACAATCAAGCTAAATATTTTTTCTTCGTCTATTTATCGGGTCAAATAGGATAATAATTTTAGGACGGAAGAAGTAATATACTTACATAATTATAGAGCTCTCTTGAATTTCGAATCTCATTGTCATTGTCTTGCAAGCAAATCAATCTATTATATATATTCCCATGCAACGATAACAAGAAAAAAGAAAGAGAAAAAGAGAGAGATACACAACATGGCATCTTGTTTAAGTTACGTAATAATAGTTGGGTTTGCATGCTTTGTACTTAATACTCCTTCTTTGGGGGTTCACCGGAAACAACCACCACTACCACCACAAATTATACAGCAGCCGAAGCTAGACAAGCCTTATTAGCCAGCGGTTGGTGGGGAGAACAAGAAGGTACTATTCGAGTGAACACTTCAATGAGTCACTGTTACTGGCCAGGCATCAGCTGCGATGATAGAGCAACAGTCACCAGCATAAACCTAACAAGGTCCGATCAGTACATGATCCCAAGTCATCTCGTGCTCCAGGACTTGAAGTTTTCCTCTTTTCCAAACCTTCAAGTGCTTGTACTTGATGGGTTGCAACTTTATGAAAGCCACATCCCCGGTGAAATTGGTATGCTCACAAAATTGGTACATCTTTCCCTCCGTGGCAGCCAACTTCGAGGTGAGCTACCAGTTTCCCTTGCCAACCTCGCACAGTTGCAAGTCCTTGAAATTTCTAAGAATCTTATCATCAATCCCATCCCTTCAGAAATATTCAAGAATTTGACGAACTTGATTTATCTAGACCTTAGCAGCAATATTATTAATGGTTCCATCCCATCAGGAATATGGAATTTAACGAACCTTGTTCATATGGACCTCAGTTTCAATGTTATTAGTGGTTCCATCCCCTTAGAAATAGCGAGTCTCAACAGTCTATCTTATTTCGACCTCAGGCACAATCAGATTAATGGTTCCATCCCATCGGGAATAGGGAATTTAACCAACCTTGTTCATATGGACCTCAGTCACAACAAAATTAGAGATTGCATACCCTTAGAATTAACAAGTCTCAATGGTCTATCTTATCTCAACCTCAGGGTCAATGAGATTAATGGTTCCATCCCATCAAGAATAGGGAATTTAACAAAACTAGTTTTTCTTGAACTCAGTCACAATATTATTAGCGGTTCCATCCCTTTAGAAATAGCAAGTCTCAACCGTCTATCTTATCTCGACCTCAAGGACAATGAGATTAATGGTTTCATCCCAGCAGGAATAGGGAATTTAACGAACCTACGTTATATGGACCTCAGTTACAATAACATTAGAGATTCCATCCCCTTAGAAATAACAAATCTCAACAGTCTATCTTATCTCAACCTCAGGGTCAATCATATTAATGGTTCCATCACATCTGGAATAGGGAATTTAACGAACCTAGTTTCTCTTGACCTCAGTCACAATATTATTAGTCGTTCCATCCCCTTACAAATAGCAAGTCTCAACAATCTATCTCATCTCGACCTCAGGGACAATGTGATTAATGGTTCCATTCCATCAGGAATAGGGAAATTAACGAACATAGGTTATCTCGACCTCAGTAACAATGTTCTTAGTGGTTCCATCCCCTTAGAAATAGGAAGTCTCAACCGTCTAACTTTTCTCAACTTAAGTTTCAATGAGATTACCGATTCCATCCCGCCTAGCATTGCAAATTTGAAAATTCTTACCAATTTAGATTTGCATGCAAATGAACTCAATGGTTTGATACCTCTTGAACTTGGTAACCTCACAAGCCTACGCTACTTGGATCTCTCTAACAATTCTCTCTCTGGAAAAATCCCCACTTCTGTTTGTTGCTCGAAGCAATTTCAATCTTTGGAATTATCAGACAATGCCCTCCTGTTACCTGAATGTAATTGTAATGTCCAAGCTTTGGGATATCATCCTAAGATCCACCATCCCCTCACCCTTACTTTTTCCATGTCACTGCTAATTAAGGTTTTGGCCTCGATTTGGCTCGTGGTTTTGCTCGTTTTGCTTGTTTTGCTCTATAAGCGACTGAAGCCCAAAAAGGATCTTACTGCCAACAAGGCAACAAAGAATGGTGACATATTCTCGATATGGAATTATGACGGGACAATTGCGTATGAGGACGTTATCCAAGCAACGAATGACTTTGATATCCAATATTGCATTGGAACTGGCAAATATGGCAGCGTTTACAAAGCAAGATTGCCTAGTGGAAAAGTGGTTGCCTTGAAGAAACTTCACCGCTTGGAAGCCGAGGAGCCTGCATTCGACAAGAGTTTCAGGAATGAAGTGCGATTTCTGTCTTTTATAAGACACAAAAGCATTGTGAAGCTTTATGGGTTTTGCTTGCACAATCGATGCATGTTCTGGTTTATGAATACATGGAAATGGGAAGCCTATTTTGCGCCCTCAGAGTTGATGCTGAAGCAGTAAAGTTGGACTGGAGTAATCGCGTGAACATTGTTAAAAGAGTGGCACATGCATTGGCTTACATACATCATGATTGCACGCCGCCTCTCGTTCACAGGGATATATCAACCAACAACATTCTACTCAACTCAAAGCAAGAGGCGTTTGTGGCTGACTTTGGAGCAGCTAGATTGCTAGACCCTAATTCATCCAATCAAACCTTAGTTGCCGGAACTTATGGTTATATTGCTCCAGGTGGAATACTCTTCTATTCATTCTTTTATATCTTCTACAAAATGGTTAATTGTATATAATTACCCCTTTCAAATTGATTCTACAGAACTTGCTTACACCATGGTTGTGACGGAGAAATGTGATGTCTATAGCTTTGGGGTGGTGGCACTGGAAGCAATCATGGGAAAGCATCCAGGAGAGCTTCTTTCTTCACTTACGTCGTCATCTTCTCCAAACATAATGTTGAATCATGTGTTAGACCCACGCCTTCCACTTCCAACTGATCAACAAGTCGAAAGGGATATTGTTTGGATGGTTACATCGGCATTCATTTGCTTATCTTCTAATCCCATGTCTCGACCGACAATGCAACATATATCTCAAGCGTTTCTAACATGCAAGGCATCAGTTGCCAAACCTCTCAATGACATTTCACTATGGCAAGTGATGAATGGTGAGACAAATTTGGTCCTCCAACGAAAGTGAAAGCAAAGGCATGTAGGTTGTATACTTGTATGTATTTCTAATAAAAAATGTATTCTGTAGGGAACCATCCAACCTTACTACTCCCTTCCCAAATAATCTCACTAATTGTTCTTCTACTTGCATGTCTGCTTTGATCCGCTTCATACTTACTACAATCAACAAGAGTGTTAATTAGGTCATGGTGTGCGTATATAACTCGGCTCTCAATCGTGGCATGGCATGGTGGCTGCCGTTGATTACAACAATATATATTGTACCACATCTTCAAAATAGTACAATTTCAAGCTAGTATCTTTCATCATTTTCAATCTTCTTACATCCGTTGTATACATAGGAAGCAATTGCAAAAAATTAAAAGAGTAATGCAAGAACAATCAAAGAGGACAGAGAGAGATTAAGGCCAACGAACTCTTGAAATTTTATTAAGCCAACTTTGTACACGTTATATGGTTATAACTATATATAAGGATACAATACAAAATGTGAAAATCTATTTAATAAGACAACATGAAAAAACAAATATGTCGCACGAATGCAGTCGTGTTACTCCCTATAGCGCGATAGCCTTGTATCGAACGCGGTCACCTTCTCTCTTGAACGTGACCGCTTTTATGATAAAAACATTCTCCCAAAATAACGTGGTCGTCTTGTCATAGAACGCAACCGTCTTCTCAGACGCGATAGTCTTGTCCAACCAAGATGCGACCGCCTTCATACCAGAAGCCCAACAACATCTAATAGGAATATCTCAATTATAGACTTTCTTATTTAACCAAAACTATTATTTAAACCACAAAATGAAAGAAAGAGGAAAAGAAATGGAGATAGAATATGACTCTCCTTGCGCTAGGAATGGCGCTAGTTCGATTGGTGTTTCAAAATGGCGTAGCACTTGGCGTCTCTGTTGGGTCTCAGATTTGGTGATTCTTGCACCAAGTTAGTGATTTGACTTCTCCTTTCGAGATGGCGTAAGAGCATCTTCAAACTATTTCTTTATATTTCCTCCGTCTCAAAATTATTATTATTTTTTTCGTCAATCTCAAAATAATTGTCTTGTTTTAAGGTTTTCTTTTTAGGATTGTATTTTTACCATTTTACCCTTGATTTTTCATCATACTTAAATTATGGGTCGCATACACATGGGCTTTAAAGTAAACTACACATCAAACTAATATTAATAATCCAGTTAAATGTGTTTTTTTAAACCGTGCACCAAGCCAACCAAGACGATTATTTTGGGACAGAACAATTAAAGTAGGATGAAAAAATAATGGTAAAGTGGTAAAAGTGTTGTTCTAAAAAAGAAATTTTCAAACAAGATAATTATTTTGTAACTGACGAAAAATGAATGTAAGACAATAATTTTGGGACGGAGAGAGTAATTAGTACTCCCTCCATTCCTAAATTATCGTCCTGGTTGACCCGGCACACCGTTTAAGAAACATATTTGACTAGATTATTAATATTGATATTTGTGTGAATTTCCACTTTACCCCTATGAACAAAAGTGAGATAACAGAGTCAGTACTCCCATCAATTCCATCCATCCAACATTTGAATAATTCGTGTGGATAAATTTCCCGGTAATTGAGAAGACAATCAATTGGAGTACCTTGTTTTTTAATTTGGTAAAAGATCTTTTTTTTTAAAAAGCCATTTAGCCAATGATGGTTTCTTCTATAAACCAAACATTGAAACACATAGGCAAATCGTTATTGTGATTCTTGATGGGGTTCTTACCTGATTTAAACTCTCTTCCTCCCAAAAAAAAAAATCTGACCGACATGGAAAGAAGAGAAATTTATGACTTACTACTAAAGCAAAGCAATAATGGGCGTACAAAAAAGGCTCAATTACATCAATTACATCTTCTTTTGGTGTAACACCAAGAATCATAAGCAATATCTGGAATCAAGCAAAAGATAATCTTGCGAAAGGTTTAGTTGCTAATTTCTCTTCCAGGATGCCAAGGGTAGGGCAAAAACAAGTTCAAATCGACTTAAATAGGATAATGAGAATTGCGAAGAAATCTCGTACAAACATTCGATCATTAGCTAAGGCTTTGGGTGAATCAAAAACAGTTGTACATAGGTTGATCAAAACGCGAAAGATTTGTTGTCATTCAAATGCATTAAAGCCATATCTAATAGAGGAGAAAAAGAAAGCTAGATGGGAGTATTGTATCTTAATGCTTGATCCAATAAGTTTAAATAGCAATCCTATGTTCCGTGACATGCTTGATTACGTGCATATTGATGAGAAGTGGTTTTATATGTCGAGAACTACACAAAAGTACTACTTACTTCCTTAAGATGAGGATCCTCACCGGACGTCCAAAAGTAAAAAATTTATCGAAAAAGTAATGTTTCTTGTTGCTACTGCTCGTCCTCGATTAGATATGTCTGGAAACTTACTTTTCTCTGGAAAAATAGGAATCTTTCCTTTCACTTTCAAGGAGCCGACTAAGAGAAATAGCAAGAATCGAGTAGTCGGAACAATGAAAACAAAACCAATCTTATCAATCACAAAAGAAGTAACTCGAGCTTATTTGATTGATAAAGTTTTGCCGGCTATTCGAGAAAAATGGTCTTATTCTTTTGGTTCGAGAACAATTTTTATTCAACAAGATAATGCGAAACCACACATCAATCCCTTCGATAGTCAATTTCGTGAAGCAGCTTCTAGGGATGGATTTGATATTCAACTAACCTTTCAGCCTCGAAACAGCCCTGACATGAATGTATTGGACCTTGGTTTCTTTCGGTCAATTCAATCTCTTCAACATGAAAGTGTTCCATCAACAATTGACCAATTAGTCGAAGCAGTGGAAAAGGCTTATGATGATTTATCCCCACACTGTCTCAATCGGGTTTTTGTTTCTTTACAATTATGCATGGTGGAAGTGATGAATTCCCTTGGAGGAAATAACTACAAACTCAAACATATTGAAAAAATAGATTGGAAAAAAATGGTGAACTACCTCTTCAAGTAAGTTGTGACGTTGATCTTGTAAAGAAGGTAAAAGAATATCTAAGCCAATAGAGAATAGCTCAAGCCAATTATGGTAGCTTTTGATGGAGGATGGATTTGTGCTTAAAGTTGTTCTTCTACGCTCAAGGTTTTGGTGTAAAGGGGTGTAGCAATGGCATGTAACTTTTGTATAAAAAATTTTGATGGGACTTTTGATGTAGTGGGTAAGGAAGGATTCTAATATGTGAATATGTTTCTTAATTGTGTGAAAATTTACCAGTCAATACTATGGTTGATTTGCCACATAAATGATGTAACTATTAGCACTTCACCAATGGATTGCATTTAGTTTTATCTTGCTTTTTTTACTTTTGTTTGTTGCCTTGCTAATATACATTCTATTGGTGAACAATTTATTTTAATCAATCTTTAAATGTGGAATTGTTTGTTTTAAGGGTTAAAAATGAGAAAATTGATACCGGAGTGTCTTATGAAGATGAATCCACGTAAAGGCAGAGCAGTGGTCAAGAAATGGGCTTAAAGGTGGTCGATGTCTAGAATGTGCAGAACAAAATTTCAGCCAAGTTTAACTAATAAAATGTATTGGCTCAGAAGGTTATAGAAGACGTGGCTATATACGTTGGAAAGATATATGAGTCTACTTCTAGTTTAGGGGGGGGGGAACGGTTTATCGTTTGGATCCCTGTAAAGTCAGATAAGGCATTTTTCGTACGAGGTGTCAAGGCTGTTTGCACACAGTTTCTGCGGTTTATTTTTCATCATTGTTTTCATATTTCCTCTCGGTTTATTCTCCAATGGGAAAGGCTGAAAGTTCATCATCCCTAGTAGATGTACAAGTTCAGATCATCTCTTTTGATATGGATAAGTCATTTGTATTTTGTTGGCCAAATTACAAATTCCCCCCTGAAGTATACACCCAATCTCAGATCACCACCCAACATAATTTTATCATAATTTGGTACTTGATGTTACCATTTGTGTCAAATAGCTACCTAATGTCTAACTTAAGTATGCTTGAGTTAACGTTTTTTCACTAACAAAAGTTGGCCCTAGATAGCAATTTGACAGAAATGGCAACATCAGGTACAAAATTGGCACAAACCTTATGTGGGGTAGTGATCTCGGATTGGGTGTATACTTTTGGGGGAAATTTGTAATTTGGCATATTTTGTTTGTAATGTTCAAAAGGTCAAAAGCTTACTAGTCATGTTAAAAACTTGAAATGAGAATTGCTTTAGTTCTAATGGTAAAATTTGAGGAAATTGATTCTAATGACCTTGAAATCTATATGAAAGAAAGATAACACTATTATAAACATTCTAGGATAATTAGTTTGGTCATTACATTCATGGATAAGTCAGTAACAAAATTAGCTTACTAGTCATGTTGAAAGCTTAAAATGAGAATTTTTTCCTATTAAGGGTCAAAAATGAGGAAATTGATTCTAATGACCTTCAAATCTGTATGGAAGTAATATAATACTATTATAAACATGATAGGATAATTGGTTTGTTCATTGCTTTCACGGATTGAACTCAGGAACAAAATTAGCTTACTAGTCATGTTGAAAGCTTAAAATGAGAAAAATTTCCTATTAAGGGTCAAAAATGAGGAAATTGATTCCAATGAGCTTGAAATTTGTATGAAAGTAAGATAATACTAGTATAAACATGCTAGGATGATTGGTTTGGTCATTGCTTTCACGGATTGAAGCCAGGAACAAAATTAACTTACTAGTAATGTTGAAAGCTTAAAATAAGAAATTTTGCCTATTAAGGGTCAAAAATGAGGAAATTGATTCTAATGACCTTCAAATCTGTATAAAAGTAAGATAATATTATTATAAACATGCTAGGATAATTGGTTTGGTGAATGCTTTCACGGATTGAAGTCAGGAACAAAATTAGCTTACTAGTCATGTTGAAAGCTTAAAATGAGAAATTATTCTTATTAAGTATAAAAAAATGAGGAAATTGATTCTAACGACCTTCAAATCTATATGGAAGTAAGATAACATTATTATAAACATGCTAGGATAATTTGTTTGGTCATTGCTTTCACGGATTGAAGTCAAGTTGTAACCTTTAAATGAGGAAAAACATGTGATCAATTTAGGTCTCTAGATTATAGCCATAACAGTAATTAAAAAAAAACACTTAACAAAAATTGAAGTAATAACGTGGTAGAAATTAAGAATTCATTATCAAGAGAAATGGATTATCAAACATAATACTCTTCTATAGAAAACTTGATTTCAGGGCACCATATTAACCAAATAAACCACCCACCATTTAATTAAGGACACAACTAGTAAATTTGACATGACAACAAATAATATTTTGACAAAAATAGCCCTAAATATAATAAATCACTCACCATTAATTAAGGTCAAACAAGTAAATTTATCATAGACTAATTAATTCTATTAATAATTAAATAATAATTTGATCCATTGACTTGTACTTATTTTATAGTTAGGTTCTAGATTTTTTAAATTCTATTTATTTCGTCTTGTATTTTGATTTTCTTATGAATTTTCCCATCCAACCATTATCATTACAAATGTCGTCTAATATTTTCTAAAATGACAAAAATAGCCTTACTCAGTCGAGAGACTAAAACTTTATTCAAAACTAAAAAATAATATGGTTTTACTTTCTTAAATATGTTCGGTAAGGACATTATAGATGAATATAAAAAATTGTAACTATAATAATAGATTTGTTGGTAAGTATCAAGATATTAAGCAAATATGTAGTATGTTTAGTTATGACCCGTGAATAAGCTAAGACAAATGGGTTAAGAAAATATGTCATAATGTTAATAAGATGAAGAAAATGAAGAACCAGTTAATGAATATGTGCGTTTTGTTACAAAAGAAAACTAAAATCTACACTTTACTTCTTTGAATTTACTGACTGCTATGGTGATCAACCGTATTTCGAGCACTAATTTGTTGTCCTCAAAGTTTATTTGGCATAATTTAGTTCCTAAGAATCTTAGCATATTTAAGAAAGTAAGACCATATTATTTTTTAGTTTCGAATAAAGTTTTAGTCTCTCGACTAAGTAAGGGTATTTTTGTTATTTTAGAAAATATTGCACGACATTTGTAACGATAATGGTTGGATGGGAAAACTGATAAAAAAATCAAAAACAAGAAAAAATAAATATAATTCAAAATTGTAGGACCTAACTTCAAAATAGGTACAAGTCAAGGAATCAAATTATTATTTAATTATTAATTGAATTAATTAGTC
Organism: Codonopsis lanceolata; assembly: GCA_013146195.2. Classification (NCBI taxonomy): domain Eukaryota; kingdom Viridiplantae; phylum Streptophyta; class Magnoliopsida; order Asterales; family Campanulaceae; genus Codonopsis; species Codonopsis lanceolata. The sequence goes on from CM028381.1 coordinate 56,867,686, forward strand.
TATAAAAAATTTACTTGTTTGACCCTAATTAATGGTGAGTGATTTATTATATTTAGGGTTATTTTTGTCCAATCATTATTGTTTGTTAAGATAAATTTACTTGTTGTTTCCTTAATTAAATGGTGGGTGATTTATTTGGTGAAGGGTTATTTTTGTTCATCTATTAATTTGTAAGAAATAACCTTGACTTTTATATGCTTTGGATTTGGATTGGATTTGGATGGATTTGGATTTGGATTTGGATTGGATGGATTGGATGGATTGGATTGGATGGATGGATTTGGATTTGGGTTGGATGGATTGAATTTGGATTTGGATTGGATAGGATGGATTTGGATTGAATTGGATTTGATGGATGGATATGGATTTGGATTTGGATTTGGATTGGATTGGATTTGGATCTGGATGGATTTGGATTGGATGGATTGGATTGGATTAGATTATTTCTATATCGGCTCCCCATCGATGAGGCTATTGCAAAAAAAGGGTTTCAGCTTACTTCTCGCTGCTATTATTGTCTTGTGAATACTGCTGCCGACACTTTCAGCCATGTTTTTCTTCAAAGTAAAGTTGCTCATGAGGTCTGGACATTTTTCCATGGCCACTTAGCTTTTCTTTGGGAACTAGTTATTTAGCACGTGCTTTCAAGAGTACAATATGGGATATATATATTTTTATAATAATAATATAACTTTTAGATATTATAATTAGATTGTTAAACTCTTCTAAGTTTATAATTTTTTTTCTATTATTACTAATATTTTACCTAAATACTTTTAAAATTGATATAAGTTTCTAGCTAACGTGAGAGAGATACATATTTTGTATTAATAATAATAATAATTTTTTTTATCTAAAGACTTTTAAAATTAACATTTAAGTTGATAATAATATTAGAAGTCATTTTGTTAAAAACTTTTAAAATCATAATTCATTTTTAACCAATGTGAAATACTTATTTTATATTTTTATTGGTAATGAAAGTTTAAGTCTTTTATCTAAAGACTTTAAAATCAACACCACATTTTAACCATGTGGTATACATATTTTCTATTGGTAATAACAAAATATATTTTTATCTAATGACTTTTATAACCAATACTCATTTATAAATAATGTGAGATACATTTCTTTGTAACCAATGTGAGATACTTCTTTTATATTTCTATTGGTAATAAAAGTTTAAGACTTTTATCTAAATACTTTTAAAACAAACATCTCTTTCTAACCATGTGGTATACATCTTTTCTATTGGTAATAATAGTATTTTTAAAACCAACATTAATTTCTAACAAATGTAAGATGTCTTCTTCTATAGTAATAATAATAGTCTTTTATATAAAAACTTTTGAAATCAACATCACTTTCTAAACAATATGGGATACATCTCTTCTATTGGTTATAACATAAAAATAATATTAGTAGTAGTATTCTAACAATGTGAGATACTTCTTTTCTATTTCTATTGGTAATAAAAATTTAAAAAATTTATCTAAAGACTTTTAAAACAAACATCTTTTTCTAAACAAACATATCTTTCTAATCATGTGGTATACATCTTTTCTATTGGTAATAATAGTATTTTTAAAACCAACATTAATTTCTAACAAATGTGAGATGCATTCTTCTATAGTAATAATAATAATCTTTTATATAAAAACTTTTGAAATCAACATCTCTTTCTAAACAATGTGGGATACATCTCTTTTATTGGTTATAACATAAAAATAATAATAGTAGTATTATTTTATCTTAAATAGTTTTGAAACAAACATCTCTTTGTAAACAATGTGTGATACATCTCTTGTATTCATAATAGCATAAAAAATTGTTTATCTATAAATTTTATAACCAATATATATTTTAAATAATGTGGATCTCTTTGTAACCAATGCGATATACATTATCTAAAAACATTTTAAACCAATATCACTTTCCTAACTAATGTGAAATACATATTTTTTTCTATTGGTATTAAGTCTTTTATAAAAACACTTTTAATACCTACATCACTCTCTAACCAATGTGTAATACATCTCATTATTTGGTTATAATAGTAGAAGTTGTTTATCTAAAAAAATATCAAAAAGCAACATCTCTTTCTATATAATGAGATATATCTCTTCTCTTCTCTTTTATTAATGATAAAAGTAGAAGTCTTTTTATTTAAACACTTTTAAAATCAACATCATTTTTTAACCAATGTAAGATTTATCTCTTTTATTGGTAATAATAGTAATTTAAAACCAACATCAATTTATAACAAATGTGTGATATATATCTTCTGTTGCTAATAATAGTAAGTCTTTTATATAATCTAAAATAATTAAAAATCAACATCATTTTTTAACCAATGTGAGATATACATTTTCTATTGGTAATAATGGTAGAAGTCTTTTATAAAAAAACTTTGAAAACTAACATCACTTTATAACAAATATATGATACATATTTTCAATTAGTAATTAATTATTAATAGTATTTTTAATACAAACATCAATTTCTAACCAATGTGTGATACATCTCTTCTATTGGTAATAGTAGTAGAATATTTTGTAACCATGTGAGATACATCTCTTGTAAAAGTGAAAATCTGTAGTCTAAAGACTTTAAAATCTAACATTTTATTTTTAAACAATGTGTTATAAATCTCTTTTATTGGTAATAATATAAAATAATTTATACTCAACATCATTTTCTAGCAAATATGATATATACATTTTTTATTGGTAATAATGGTAAAAACCTTTTATCATATATATATATATATATATATATATATATATATATATATATATATATATATATATATATTTAAACTTGGTGAGGAGCACTATGGTTGTGTCACCTCACCACCTTTGAATAAATCTTCATTCTAAAGCATCCATGTGGAAGTTTTAAAAATCTTTTGGTTTTCTAGTGACTTTGAAAATCAACATCACTTTCCAACCAATGTATGATGCATTTCTTCTATTGGTACTTAATAATAAAATTTTTTAAACCAACATCAATTTCTAACCAAAGTGGGATACATCTCTTCTATTGTTGAAAAATTAGTGTTTTTAGTGAAAGAAATTTTGCAACTTGAGGCACGAATTTCTTTACGTGTCATTTGCTTGTTGACGAAGGTAATTGTGCAAATGTGTTCGACTCGGTGAGACCATTAAAATGATATATTTATTTGTCAAAATCGAGTTTTTGATAATATGATATCAAGACTTAAAATTTAATACTTGTTAACAAAATTAGTGTTTTTAGTAAGAGAAATTGTCCAACTTGAGGTACGAATTTCTTTACGTGTCATTTGTTTGTTGGCGAAGGTAATTACGCAAATGTGTTCTACTCGGTGAGAGCATCAATATGATATATTTATTTATCCAAATCGAGTTTTGGATGAATAAGATATCAAAAGTTAAAATATAATACTTATTAAAAAATTAATGTTTTTAGTGAAAGAAATTGTGCAACTTGAGGCACAAATTTCTTTACGTGTCATTTGTTTGTTGAGAAAAGTAATTGTGCAAATTTGTTCTAGTCGGCAAAAACATCGAAATGATATATTTATTTGTCCAAATCAAGTTTTGGATGAATAAGATATCAAAGCTTAAAGTATGATGTTAAAAGTGAGTCATTAGAAGTAATATCTAACATTGAAGAGTTTTATCCCACATTGGTTAGAAGTAATATTAGTTGTAAATTTTTTTAAAATATAAGTCTTCTACTATTGACAATAGAAGAAGTTATATATACTAATACTAATACCCATTATCATATTGATTATTATTATGTATTATTATTATCTAATGGTTAGAAAACCAAAAGTATATATATCTTCTATTGCTAATAATAGTAAGTCGTTTATATAATCTAAAATAATTAAAAATCAATATCATTTTTTAACCAATGTGAGATATACATCTTCTATTGGTAATAATTGTAGAAGTCTTTTATCAAAAAACTTTGAAAACCAACATCACTTTATAACAAATGTATGATACATCTTTTCAATTAGTAATTAATAATAGTATTTTTAATACAGACATCAATTTCTAACCAATGTTTAATACATTTTTTTAAAGGAAACAGGGGTGGCACCCTGTGAAATATTATTAGAATGAAAAAATAGGTACAAACTAGACAACCAGCCTTACCCTTATAAATGGGAGGACAGACAACCAATGTTTAATACATATCTTCTATTGGTAATAATAGTAGAATATTTTGTAACCATGTGAGATATATGTCTCTTGTAAAAGTGAAAGTCTTTAATCTAAAGACTTTAAAATCTAACATTTTCTTTTTAAATAACGTGTTATACATCTCTTTTATTAGTAATAATATAAAATAATTTAAACTCAACATCATTTTCTAGTCAATGTGAGATATACGTTTTCTATTGGTAATAATGGTAAAAATATTTTATCATATATATATATATATATATATATATATATATATATATATTTATTTATTTATTTATTTAAAGTTGGTGAGGAGCACTATGGTTGTGACACCTCACCACCTTTGAATAAATCTTCATTCTAAAGCATGTATGTAGAAGCTTTAAAAACTTTTGGTTTTCTAGTGACTTTGAAAATCAACATCACTTTCCAACCAATGTATGATGCATTTCTTCTATTGGTACTTAATAATAGAAGTTTTTAAACCAACATCAATTTCTAACAAATATGAGATACATCTCTTCTATTGTTGAAAAATTAGTGTTTTTAGTGAAAGAAATTGTGCAACTTGAGGCACGAATTTCTTTACGTGTCATTTGTTTGTTGACGAAGGTAATTGCACAAATGCGTTCTACTCAGTGAGAGGATCAAAATGATATATTTATTTGTCCAAATCGAGTTTTGGATAATAAGATATCAAGACTTAAAGTATAATATTTGTTCAAAAAATTAGTGTTTTTAGTGAGAGAAATTGTGTAACTTGAGGCACGAATTTCTTTATGTGTCATTTGTTTGTTGGCAAAGGCAATTGCGCAAATGTGTTCTACTCAGTGAGAGCATCGAAATGATATATTTATTTGTCAAAATCAAGTTTTTGATAAATAAAATATCAAGAGTTAAAGTATAATACTTATTAAAAAATTAATGTTTTTAGTGAAAGAAATTGTGCAACTTGAGGCACAAATTTCTTTACGTGTCATTTGTTTGTTGACAAAAGCAATTGTGCAAATGTGTTCTACTCGGCAAGAATATCGAAATGATATATTTATTTGTCCAAATCAAGTTTTGGATGAATAAGATATCAAAGGTTAAAGTATGATGTTAAAAGCGAGTCATTAGAAGTAATATCTCACCTTGAAGAGTTTTATCCCACATTGGTTAGAAGTAATGTTAGTTGTAAAAGTTTTTAAATATAAGTCTTCTACTATTGACAATAGAAGAAGTTATATTTATTGTTATATATACCTATATGATAATACCCCTTATCATATTGAATATTAATAGGTATTATTAATAGGTAATGGTTGGAAGATAAAAAGTCTTAAATGGATGCCTAAGAATCAATATTTATCTAAAGTGGGTGAGGTGGCACAACCATAGTGCTCCTTACCAACTTTAAATATATATATATATATATATATATATATATATATATATATATATATATATATATATATATATATATATATATATATATATATATATATATATATATATTTATATTTATATTTATATTTATATTTATATTTATATTTATATTTTGTTTTATATTTTATAATCTTATTTATAGACTCTTATTCAATTTATCTTGGTATGTGACACTTGACATAAAATACAAGACTTGAATCCCATTCAAATGTCTTTGGCATCAAAATGTAAAAAGGACAAAGTAGGATGCGCAAAAGAGTGAAATGCAGGGTTCAAAGCGTCAAAAATCAAAAGATGGAATAGTGCTGGCGCCACCCACATAAAGTCTGGAATTGGCGCCCAGATTGGGGTAGTTGGCGCCCAGTTTCTTCACAAACCACTGTTCCTTCGCCGTAATGTGCAATCCTGGCCGCGGCTGGTACAATCGATCGATGCGTAATGAAGAAAATTTAATTCATTCGATGTCCCTTCACCAGCCTATAAATAGAGGCTTCGGGGTCGACCTTCAATACACCATTTCATCGATAAAAATTCTCTGCGTTCTCGTTACGCTGAAGAAATAGATAGAGAAGTGAGATAGTGAGCGTTCACCTCAAAAGCCTCAAAATTCTGTCAAACCTCCTCCAAACACAAAACCAACCGGTAGAAGTGAGCGTTAGCCCTCCAGCTAGGTATCCACCTTATTTCCCCGGCCCAAAAACGATAAAGTAAGCCGTTACTCTGCCCGAGTAAATAGGCTGAAATCACCCAAAATAAGCTGTTATTCCACCCAACCAAATAAGCCAAAACCACTGAAACTAAGCCGTCATTCTGCCCGAGTGAGTAAGCCAAAACTACCACAAATAAGCCGTCACTCTGCCCAAATCACAGCAGCAGCAACAATAAAAAACTTCCTCTCCCGAGAAGGACAGAGCGAGCACACTCCGCTCTAAAAGGTAATAGCCTTTAAGGGCGTTTTATTTATAAAATTGTTATTTAAAATCCGGCCCAATGTAGCAATTATAAGTCGTTTTGCTGCCCGGATTAGATTAGGAAATACTATGTAATAGAGCCCTTATAATGGCCAAATATTTTTAAATATATTTGTAATCATTGTAAGGAAATGGCTGCAAGTCCGTAAATAATGTAGCCACGGATGTATTTGTTTTTTATATTCATGTCTTTTAATGCTTTATTTATCTGCTAAATAAATATAACAATAAGCATACTTTAGCCAAAAACTATTTTGAGACCGAAAGGGCGAGTTGGGTGCCTAGCACCTTCCCAACTCGTAACTTAGCCTCTGAACCCGTTTTCTATCTCTGGTGTTCTTTTTCCTGGTTTTGCTTTATTTTTGCCTTAAAATAAAGATGGCGGCTCTAAACTTTTGGATCCAGTGGGGCCTCGCAACACTCCTTCTTTGCACTTTTTCGTTTTCCCCTAAAAAAGGGAGAATGAGAATGGAAGGGTGATGTATTCCCATATCCTGGTATCCCCTAAAAAATGGATAACTTGATGCGGGAAACCCAAAGCTCCCATAGTGATCCGAAACGGGCCATAAGACTATTTTTCATAAAATCCATAGTGGGGGCACCGCAACACTCATTCCTTGCACTTTCCCGCTTTCCCCTAAAAAAGGGAGAATGAGAATGGAAGGGTGATGCATTCCTATATCCTGGTATCCTCTAAAAAAGGGATAACTTGACATAGAAAACTCAAAGTTCCCATATTGGATAAAAAATCCACTAAAGGCAACCGAGGCGCATTCCAACGCGCTACTCTGACAGCATTCCTCTCGCACTTTTGATTTCGCTGTCGCCTAGAAAAGGGAGGGTGGAACGAGAGCAGTGGATGTCACCGCATCCGCACGTACGCGCACCCCTATCCAAGGGAGCGCGGGGCGCGGTAGCATATTTCTCGGGAACCCACAGTGTCGACTCTCCTGGGGAGTTGTTTTATTTTAAATAAAATGTAGGGCTAGACTCATAAAACAAAAAACTTTTTTGTTTTTCTTTGTTTCTGACTAAAGTATGCTTGTTATATTAATTTATGCATTTGAATATTGCGTTCCTATACATCCGTGTCTATATTTGTGGATATGATCCTCCATTTTGCAACAACTTCATTCCAATCACTGTTACGGATATACTTAAAAATATTTGTATCTTTCAAAAAAAAATTACAATATATATATATATATATATATATATATATATATATATATATATATATATATATATATATATATATATATATATATATATGCAGTATTTTATGTGCAATAATTTCCAGGCAGCACAACAAAAGGGCCGGGGCTTTATTTTTAATATCACTTCATTTTCGGCCTTATATATTATTTTATTCTGCTTTATTTTCATTCCGCAATATATATATATATATATATATATATATATATATATATATATATATATATATATATATATATATATATATATGCATTCATTCTGTCATTTTATTTCGGGGATTATGACCCATTTGTAATTAATAGGAATAGATAGATTCCTCACTTTTCTTTCTATTTCTTGTTGGTATGCTTGCTTGCTTGCGCTCAAACTAAAAAGTCGAGAAAATCCACACGTAACAGCAAGACAGGCCATATATGTTTTTATTTTCTGTTTATATATTTGAAAACAAATAAAGATTTTATTGCTTTTTAGATACCGCACACACGCGCACATGCATATAAATATATTCCGAACTGCTACCCTACACCATGACCAGCCTACCACCTATATAAGTCAATGTTAGACTGGATATAGATTCTCAGGACACTTCAAAGACCGACCGGTTTTTGCATTTTAAATCGTGGGTCAGCCCTTGTCAAAAAACAAAAAAGAAAGAAAGAAATGTACGCAAGAAAAAAATATGTGCGCAAGTCAAAAAAAAACACTGGGGCTGATTTATTATTTTCTAATGCTCGACCTAGACAATTTCGAATGGTGGATCTCGGAAAGAGTATAAGCCCTTCGCCTGGGATCAGTCTGATCTCGGGGAGTCAAAAGACAGGTGGAATACGTTGGTCCTATACTCTGGAGAAAGAATCCACTGTTCCAGGGAAAGTCCTGAGACTGTCAAAATTAAGCAGGTGCTTATCCGGTCAATTTGTAGGGAAAATAATAAATAATAAAATATACTAATAAAGACACGCTGTACTCCAAGCCCAGAAAGCCTTCAGCCAGCCTTCTGATACTTCCAAACCCTTTTTCCTCAGAAACCTGGCCCGAATTTGGAAAGGCAGAGATAGTATTGGCTGGTTGATACATGAAATAAGTGCGGAAATAAGAACAGAGGGTATCAGTATCATATCAGACAAGGGCAGAATCAGTATAGAGAGTACAGATCCGAGCATTATGACAGCAGAAAGTGAGCAGTCCTCTATGGGTATAGATGCAGGGGCTCCAGGGTACGCTCCGACTTCGGCAATGGAAGAATGGTTAGACCAAAAGTTGGGTGCAGCAATAAGCCAAATGGAAAGTCTAATGCAAGGTCCAAAATCTAGTGGTGAGGTGATTTCTTCCCCTACAGTCCCACAAGAAGCATCAACCTCACATGTGCCTTCAAACCCAAACCCTCAGCCAAACACTAACCCACCAAACACTGTCATCACTCCAAATCCTAACCCTCCACCAAATCCCTACTACCCAAATGTCAACCCTTGCCCATCCTATCCCCCATATCCTTTCCCGAACACAAACATTACCCAGTTGTGAGGTTCCCGGTGCGACCCGCGCCCCGCGCGCCCTTGGATAGGGGTGCGCGTACGTGCGGATGCGGGACACCACTGCTCTCGTTCCACCCTCCCTTGTTTAGGGGAAGACGAAATCCAAAGTGCGAGAGGAGTGCTGTCTATGTTAGCACGTTTGAATGTGCCTCGGTTGCCTTGAGTGGATTTTCTATCCAAAATGGGAACTAATGGTTTTCCATGTCAAATTATCCCTTATTTCGGGGATAACAGGATATGGGAATGCATTACCCTTCCATTCCCCTTCTCCCCTGTTTTCGTTAGGGGAAAATAGAGAAGTGCAAGAAAAGATATTGCGACGCCCCCACTTATGGATTTATTAAAATAGCCTTATGGCCCAATCAGATCGCTATGGGAGCTATGGGTTTCCCGCATCAAGTTATCCCTTGTTTAGGGGATACCAGGATATGGGAATACATCACCCCTCCATTCCCGTATCTCCCTTTTTTAGGGAGAACAGGGAAAGTGCAAAGAGGAATGTTGCGAGGCCCACGGATCTGAAAGTTTTAGAGTCGCCACCTTTATTTTAAGGCAAAAATAAAGGAAAACCGAGAAAAAAAGAGATTTTAGAAAACGGGTTCGGAGGCTAAGTTACGAGTTGGGAAGGTGCTAGGCACCCAACTCGCCCTTTCGATCTCAAAACGTTTTTGGCTGAAGTATGCTCATTGTTATATTTATCTAGCATATAAATAAGGTCTTATTTTGACAAGGAAAATTTAAACAGATACATTCGTGGCTACATTATTCTGGACTCATGGCCGTCTCCTTCCAATAATTACAAACATATTTAAGAATATTTGGCCATTATAATGGCTCTTTTACATAATATTCCCTAATCTAATCCGAGCAGCACAACGGCTTATATGGACTACATTGCGCCGGATTTAAATAACAACTTTTGAAAAATAAATAAAAGGCAAAAAATACAAATGAAATAAAAATACGCTCTTAAAGGTATTACCTTTTAGGCGGCGGTGTCTTCGCTCGTCGCCCTTGGGAGAGGGAGTCTTTTTGTTGTTTGTGTGTGTTGTTGTGTTGATAGAATATTTGCTTGATTTTTGAAGTTTGGGCTTATCAACTCGGGCGAGTGACAACTTTATTTGGGTAGGTTTGGCCTTTCTAGTTGGGCGGAACCTAGACTTAGTTTGTTGACTTTTAGCTCGTTACTCGAGGCGGAGTAACGGCTTACTGGGATTTTTGAATTTGGATTTGAGGTGGATACCTAACAACTAGGCTAGGGATCACTTATAACCTATGGGTTTTTGATTTGGCGAGTTTGGACGGGGTTTGGAGACTATAGGGGCTTCCACTCACCTATCTCGCACCTCTCGTACTAAGCGTATCGAAAGATCGCGAAGCGAGCTTGCTGCGATTAAAATTCACGTAAGCGAACAAGCTGGAATGAGAGGCCGGGGTCTCTATTCATAGCGATGGAGAGGCGGGCTGGAATTTCTTGATTTCTTTCCGTGCATCGGCGGCTTGTACTCTGCGCTTTAAGACTTGTACTTATTTGATCGAGAGAGCCGAGGAAACCCCATGAGTGCGGCCAAGGTATACAAGTGCGGCACCATGGGTGTGATGGCGGCACCATGCTCCTTTGGAGTTTCAAAATTTGTCACTTTCCCCCTGCGAGTTCCTTTGTTTCGCGCATCTGTTTTCCTTTCGCATTTTTGATTCTGCAACTTGACATTCGTTAAGTTTTAACGAGTTCTTGATATTTTATGTCAGTCATATATCGAGAGTGCGTGGGGTGTCTGAGCCCCTCAAAGATGGAGTCTACGGGTAACCTTAAGACTTGCGGAGTAGGCGAACATCGTTGATAAACAATAGACTCTCCAATTTCGTTCATTTAAGAGCGAGGAGAATGCAATTGGTAGCGAGTTATAATGCAGTGAACATGCTATTCAAACTCTATAACCTAGACTTTTTAGTCGGTTATAAAAAGTTATCAGTTTTGAGCGGATGTGAATTTAATGTGCTCGATGGTCGAACCTACTAAAGTAAGTGCCTCGTATTCCTATTAAAGGAAATCGGACCAAAGCGTAGTTCGGGCCAAAACCTAAACTACAACTAAAGTGAGGATGTCATGTTCTTCGGGCCAAACCCGATCGAGAACACAACGGAAAAATATTTTGTGTTTTCGAATAAGTCGTATTCTTCGGTCGAAACCGTTGTCAAATACGGTATGAAGATTTGAATGTTTTCTATTACCACCTTTCAACGGTCAATACCTTGTAGTTGAAGCGTGTTAAGAAGAATTTTCTAATTATGTACGGGCCTTGATGTTGTCTTGTTTCGGACATAACCAGAAAACTTTCAAATATCAAAAATTGTGCTTGACTAAAGGTCCATTGCCGAGCAACTGCGAATTGCTTTCTGTTACCACAATTTCAACGGTCAATACCTTGTCGTTGAAATGTGTTAAGAAGAAAAATTTTCTAAGTATGTACGGGCCTTGATCATTTGTCTTGTTTCCGGACATAGTCGAAAATTTTCGAGATATCCGAGAAAATTGTGCTCGACTAAAGATCTATCGCCGAGCACGGCGAATTGATCATTCTTCAAGTATTTTCGAAAATTGTGAAGTGGAAAATATTCTTTTCCTTCCTCTTTCTTCTTCTCCTGTTTTTTTTCAAATATTCCTCTTTTTTGTGTTTTCGAAATATTCCTTTTTTTTTTGTGTTTTTTTTTTGAAATCAAAACTCAATTTGAAAGAGACTTTCTTCTTCTTTTTTCTTTTTTTTTGAAAAACAATTTTTTCTTTAAAAGGAGATTATTCTAGAGTCAGGGTAAGAATCATACGACTTACTGTTACACAGGGTGGGCTGCCGGATTCGGTGATTCGACATTTACGCCACTCTTCTTTGGGAATTTATTATTATTATTTTTTTTTTTGTGATGGTCGGACCTATAAAGATAAATTTGCCTACGTATCCTTTTCAAGGAATCGGACAAGCGTAGTTCGGCATGATCTTTGGGAATCTTGCTCATTTTTTTTTCTTTTCTTTTCTTTTCTTTTGATTTTTTCTTTTGATTTTTCTTTTATTTTCTTTTTCTTTTTCTTTTCTTTTTTTTTCTTTTCTTTTTTTTTTTTTTTTTTTGATCTGCTAGGGATGTTATTATCTTTGCCCTTTGGTAAATGGTCGCAAATTTTGGTTAACAAGACTAACTTTGTTAACTTTCCGTTAGGCTCAGGGACCATTGTGAGAACTTTGAAACAGAGGACAGTCTTTGCGGCTGCAAACTTTGGAGGGAAAAGGAAAATTCCATATTTCTCCCTTAAGTGGACGGGGAAATGAAGGGAGAAAGCACTGCTCCTTCTTTTCCTTTCTTTCTTCTTTCATTCTTCTGCTGCTCGTCGCCATAGCCAATGTCTTCTTGCTTCTTCTTTTTTTATTTTCTCCATTTTTGCTCCTTTTCTCGATTTTCTTCCGCCAACTTCAGTGTTTTACTTAGCAGATGGCTTCTTCTTCGCGATCCAGGAAGGAAAAAGCACCGGTGCGCCCAGAATCTGGTGGTAGGAGGAGGGAACCTCCTAGCTTGATTCGGAATCGGCTCAATTATACGTATTCCAAGGATGACTGGGGCAACCTTTTGCGAGATCGGGACACCCACGTGTCCAATCTTCCCTTAACCACTGTAAGATTTCTCTTTTCTAGCAATTTTCTTGGCTATTTTTCAGATCTGCTAAATTCCTGCACTGTAAGATCCCGATTCCCGGTTAGCTTGAATTGCGTGCAATGCTCGCATTTCTTCTTTGGTTGATTTCTCGTTTGGTTGTGAGAGAGTCTAAATGTGTATGAGAGACCACATTAAGACTAAAACACTTTTAGGAGATGTCATATAGTGGTTGACTTGTTAAAGTCAAAAGTCGTAACCGACGATAGTCGAAATGCGGCAGCGATTGAGAGTTTATCACGGGTTTGTGTTTCGACCTCGATTTGGTCCCAGATCTTTACATGATGATTAAATAACATGTTTAGATGTGTTAGACTTCTAATTGGATGTATTCCATAAGTATCGTGAAGTTTTGACGCCTCGAGAATAGCAATTCTCCTTATCGCGTAGTTTGAGATTGAGCCGGGCAAACGTCTCGTCTTTCGGGAGCCTATTTCCCTTATCTATTGAGCATCATCTGAGAGGCATTCAGGCCTATTTTGTAGCCCTAATAGGTGTTTACAATCATGGGTTATTACCCGTCGGTTTGTGGTTTCATTCGACGTTTCGATAGTAAGTTGTTACGTCTTGCGCCGGTTTTGCCCCGGGTTGTTTCGGGTGTTGTTTATGGGAGTCTAGACCTACTTTAAAATTGGTTTGAGACTTGGATGGATGTGTTTAATGTTTGAGGACTTTAAGGGTTCAATTGTGAGCCATTTCAAGCTTTAAGGCTCGAGGATGCATGCGGGAACGGCCGAAACCGAGCAAGGAATCAACAAAGGGGTTTTAGTGATGAATAGTGTGATGCGCTCGCATCATGCTTCCATGATGCGACCGCAAGGGTCCACAGCAGCCATTCACGGGTTTTTGTGAAAATTTGAATTGTTGACCAATTTCTACCCACCCAAACCCATCCTAAACTAATCCTAAACCTTCTAACTAACCTAAGACTTGTCCTAAACATTATTAGAGGATTTAGAGGTGGATTAGTGAGTTGATTAAGAGAATTAATCCCCCATATAAAAATCAAAACTCACACACTCTCTCTCATTTATTCAGCCAAGAGAGCGACTTCTTCCTCCCATTTTACGCCTACACTCCACAAAAACGCATTGAGAGGAGCTTGGGAGAGGCAATTTCTAGGGTTCTTGAGTGCCCAATCTTGGAGGCCATAGCTTGGGACCTTCATTTCTCAAGCTACACCATAGTTTTGAAGAGGGATTGAAGGGAACAACACCCACCAATTGGAATTTCGGGATTGTGACTTGTAGGGGCTGAATCAAGGTAGGTTTCTACCTCTCTTCCTCTTTCTTTTGGCTCCATTGACCCTAGGGAAACAATCATTCTTGCTATGTGAGGTCAATGGAAGCAATTTCTAGGGTTGCTAGAGATGCCATGAACCCTAGGTTTTCAATGTGTTGATATAGTTGGATGAACCTATGTGAGACCTTGATTAGTATGAAATTCATATGCTAAATGGTCTATTAAACCTTGTTATGTGAATTGTTTATGTGTGTTGAGCTTGATTGGTCAAGATACTTGGAAGGGGATTTTGCCCAAATCATGAATTGGCTTAATAAACATAGTTGAAAGCTTGATTAAAATGTTACACATGTATAGTGTAGTATATTAATCCGGTTGTGCGATTTAACGATGTTTTGGAGAGTGGGATTGGTAAGGTGACTTAAAGGAAATTATGCACAAATTGGTAAATTTGTTCTATGTCACATTGATAAATGTTTTGTTGGGTTTATGTGAGTTAAGCGAACTTGGGAGGATGGCTATTGATGTTAGTTGCGAATATAGAGGTTATTGAGGACCATGGCTTCTATGCCTAAATTTTGGAAAGTGTAAATTGGACTCAACGAGTCATTATAAGTTCGATAATGTGCTAAACGAGCTTGGGTTGAAATCCTACGACGATTGGATTTCGTTTGATTAATGTTGTGAAATGCTTAGTCTCCAAACTTTAAATGAAATTATAATTACGATAAACTTTATGGATTTTTAGTCTTGGGAATTAAGCCCGAGCGACTATTGGGATTTGGTTGTGAACTTTAATGAAATATTTCGGTGTGGAGTTATAAAACACATAAAGAATAAAATGTGTTAGTAAGACTCAACAAGTCGTTATAAGGCTAATAAAATGATAAAGAGCCTTGGGTTAAAACCTACAATGTTTGGGTTTGTTTTGGTTATATTTGTCTTTAGGGTTTTTGGTTGTGTCCTATGGCGACACTTATGTTATGGAGATGAACTAGAAATATATTTTAAGCATGCTTGTTAGAGCATGGGACAATGGAGACCCATATAAGGTCACGAGAATATTTAAGAGAAGATTAAGATATAATCCTCTTCTCAAGGGTTTTTGTTGCGTGTATATGAAAACATTTGAGAGAAAGTGACTACTGAGTAGTCATGATGTTTTGAGTATGGGGTTGGTGTTATCGATCATGTGTGACGATTAGGACTATAATTGAGTCCGTGTACTTAAAATAAAGACTAAAATAATAATGTCTTGAATTGTGGATATTTTGAGACTAGCGTAGTAGTCTTGGGTTTGAGTTGAGTTGAGGATTAGGGAAGACCTCACATTATATTTTATTAAGCTTGATAAGCTATACTTGAATGGGTTGATGACTTGAGGAACAATGAAGTACCTCAATAATGTAGTTCTCTAAACTAAACTTGTAAGTTAGTTGGACACAATGGTTATATGCAAATATATGCATTGTTCATGATGTTTGGTAGAGACATTATGTCCTACTTGATTTTATGCAATTATATGCATGGTTTATGAGATTTAGTAGAGCATTATGTCATACGTGGTTATATGCAAATATGTGCATGGATTATGGAATTTTGTGGAGCATTATGCCCTACTTGTTTATATGCAATTATGTGCATGGTTTATGAGTTGTTGTTGTAGAGCATTATGTCCTACATGGTTTAATGAGTCCGATAATTATGAACTTGGTCTCATTGGTTTATGCAAGTAAATATATACTTGATCGTTTGGTTTAAAGTCTAGCTGGCGGGTTTGGTTGTTGTGTCGGCAATGGG
The DNA here is from genome assembly GCA_013146195.2 of Codonopsis lanceolata. Lineage (NCBI taxonomy): Eukaryota > Viridiplantae > Streptophyta > Magnoliopsida > Asterales > Campanulaceae > Codonopsis > Codonopsis lanceolata. The sequence continues at coordinate 56,883,757 of CM028381.1, forward strand.
ACGATTCATAGTCTTTGGGAACAATCGCTATGAATCGTTGCATTGGGTCCTTTTTCTCCTCACTATTTGGCCAATAGTGGGATGTGATCTCGAGTTATGCCATCTAGCTAGACATCGAGCTCTCATTTCTCATCCGGAGGCTGGATGAATGTAACGAGTACTCATTAAAGGGAAATCGATGAGTTGAGATTATTGGGGAGAAACCCAGGGTATGATTGATTAGGGAATTGAGCCGGATCATGGTTTGAGGTTTGATCTCATGGTAAGTTGGTTGGGTTTTGAACCGGATTTGATTGTAACGGTTCGATTACATTTACGTTGCATGATTATTTATGAGCATTTATATGAAAAAATAAGATGCTACTTGATTTATGTGAGTTTATGTGCTTTAAAATTAAGTACATGTTTCATGATGGTATACTAGCATGATACCATGATTTTATATGTTTGCATGCATTTATGCCATGCCATGTCATAATATGCCATCATGTTGCATTTAGAAACTTACTTGGGTCATTATGACTCACTCCGTGTGATTGTTTTCCCAGTGTGTGTGCGGTGATCTCGTTAGTACGCAGCCGGATAACGACTTTTAGCAGGTGGTCTTCCAAGTCAAAAGCTTGGAGTTATTTATCATTATGTTGTATTTATTGTGAGGCTCGAATGTAAAGTTATGTAGACTTTACTTGGGTAGATTGTAGTGTTATATTATGGTTGTGTTTTTGGGAGCCGGTTGTATTGCCGAGCCTTTGTACCCTTAGTATTTATTTCCTTTGTCGATTCGAGCATGTGTGGCTCGTTTATTCTAGTTGTGGTATATTGTTGTTCCTACCTCCGATAGTTTTAGTCGTGAGGTTTGGTTGGTGGTTTAGCATTAATTATATGCTTATAGTGAATTGTTCCTCCCGCATGTTATCGCCGCTTGAGTGTTGTTTATCGTTGGGATTTTGTCTGCCGCCGCCTTGGTTGCCGATGGTTTGTTGTCAGGCGTGTCTAATGTTGCCACGCATGTCGAATTTTTTGGGCCGAGATTTACTATCTCTTGGGTTGTTTATATTTAGGAGCTTGGATAGCTCGGGTCCCATTATGGTTTTGCTTCCGCATGTTTTGGTTTTTATTTTCAGATACCGTTATGGCTTTACCTTGCCGTGTTCGGGTTGGCTCTTTTGACTCGCACCATTATGCTTAGTAGGTGCTTGTCTGCCTTGTTTGTTCACGATGGCACGACTCGACTGGGATCTCGAGATCGGGTCGGGATCGTCACACATTTAGACTTCTCTCTGAGCCAAGCAAACCAAACAATCAAAAGAGAAATGCGAGCTTTGCACGCAATTCGAGGCAAGCTGAATCGGGATCTTACAAAGAACGGTATAATATATATATATCGAGCATACCTTCCTATTGGGATAGGTTTCTATTCTGGATAGGTTTCAAACTAAGCCACCGCATAATGGCCAACCCGCCACGCAGATACGATCTTCAAACTCTAGCTCTAATTCATCACCATCTCTCTTGGAGCCACCGGATTGTCGATTACTAGTACTCCCAAGGCGATTAACCCTCATCTTCTGCAATCCTACGAACATGATCACCACCACAAGCAAAGCACTTTCCTACCTTGCCCGACATACACTGCTCTCGGCATGTCCGTCTCGAACAAAAATTACATATCAACTCACCGCCTAGTCGCCCCGATTGGAGGTAGGAACATCACTGCCCTGCAACGTGTGATTCCTTGATTAACTTTCTCGAGGTGCTAATTGCCTCCCAATGTTATCATCACTCTTAATAGCTCTTGAGGTTCTCTTTGAGCATATTCCTCGAAGTCTAACTCCATAAGCATCCGCAGATCTCTGCATCTCGGTCTTTCGTGAGCCGTAGGAATAAGCCGCCTCCGATACTTCATCTTTAGGCCTTTTACACACCGATGGGTCTTCTTAGCCTCATCTGTACTAGTAACCACAAGAACGAGCCAACTTCTGTGAACTTGAATACCGAGCCACCATATCTCCTTGTTCTAGCGCACAAATTCCATTTCTCTTCTTTCCGAACTACCGGAATAAAGCGTGCCCTAAACTCAAGATGAAATTTTCCCACACTTGGGGCACTCCAAAGTGTCTCCAATTATCTCAGAACACGTGCCACCAATGGTCACCACACCACTCAAGGTAAACACCGCTAGGTCACCATCTCTTTGATGTACAACCCATAACGCCAAAAATCTTTTCCATGCTTTCTAACCAATGTTCGCTTTAGAAGCATCGGCCTTCCATCGAATCCTCAGTTCCAACTTCATGAATCTCCCAAGCATAGTGGAATCATTCTCCTCTAAACATTTGTTGAGGAGTCACACGACGATCATTAACATTTTCTCTCTCATAACCACGAACGTACCGAACGAGAGGTCTGCTAGAACTAGCTCCACGCTAAGCCCCCGACATGATATACCTACAAGGAACACTCGGCGTTAAAAATCTCAACAATAAACCCAACCCAACTAGGCCAAGGAACCTATCCCGCGAAATAGCTAACCAATAGCTCGATATAAGGATTTGACGCACCGACCCGAATCACAATACGAGATCCCAAGGTCGTGCCATCAGACAAACCAAGAGATGACAAGCACCTCGCTAAGCATAATGGTGCGAAGTCAAAAGACGAGCCAACAAGCTCAAAACAGAAGGTAAAGTCATATCACAATACGTAAAAATAATAACCAAAACTCAAGGAAGCAAAAACCATAATGGAACCCGAGCTAACAAGCTCCTAAATATAAACAACCAAAGAGATGGTAAATCTCTCGGCCCAAAATTCGACGCGTGGACGCAACATTAGACACGCACAACAAACCATCGGCAACCAAGGCCGGCAATGCACAAAATCCCAACCTCGATAAACAACACTCAACGGCTATAACATGCCTGAGGAACAATTCACTATAACCATATAAATGATGCTAAACCACCAACCAAACCTCACGACTAAAACTATCAGAGGTAGGAACAACAATATACCACAACTAGGATAAACAAGCCACACATGCTCGAAACGACAAAGGAAATAAATACTAAGGGTACAAATGCTCGGCAATACAACAGGCTCCAAAATACACAACCATAATTTAACACTATAATCTACCCAAGTAAAGTCTGCATAACTTTACATTCGAGCCTCACAATAAATACAACATAATAATAAATAACTCCTAAGCTTTTGACTTGGAAGACCACCGCTAAAAAGTCGTTATCCGAAGCACTAACGGATCACGCACACACTAGGGAATACAATCACACGGAGTGAGTCATAATGACCCAGTAAGTTTCTAAATGCAACATGTGGCATATTATGACATGGCGTGGCATAAATGCATAAACATATAAAAATCATGGTATCATGCTATTATACCATCATGAAACATGTACTTAATCTTTAAAGCACATAAACTCATATAAATCAAGTAGCATTTTATCTTTCATATAAATGCTCATAAATAAACATGTGTAACAGTATATGTAATCGAACCGTTACTATCAAATCCGGGTTCAAAACCCAACCAACTTACCATGATATCAAATCTCAAACCATGATTCGGGCTCAATTCCCAATCAATCATACCCGGGTTTCCTCCCCAAATAATCTCAATTCATCGGCTTCCTTAATGAGTACTGCGATACATTCATCCAACCTAGGATGAGAAATGAGAGCTCGATGTCAGGCTAGATGGTATAACTCGAGATCACGTCCCACTACTGGCCAAATAGTGAGGAGAAAAAGGACCCAATGCAACGATTCGTAGCGATTGTTCCCAAACGCTATGAATCGTCCCATTGCCGACACAACAACAAAAACCCGCCAGCTGGACTTTAAACCAAACGTTCAAGTAGATAGTTACTTGTCTAAACCAATGAGATCTAGTTCATAATTATCGGACTCATTAAACCATGTACGACATAATGCTCTACAACAATCTCATAAACCATGCACATAATTGCACATAAACAAATAGGGCATAATGCTCCACAAAATCCCATAATCCATGCACATATTTGCATATAACCACGTAGGACATAATGCTCTACGAAATCTTATAAACCATGCATATAATTGCATAAAATCAAGTAGGACATAATGTTCTACCAAACATCATGAACAACGCATATATTTGCATATAACCATTGTGTTCAACTAACTTACAAGTTTAGTTTAAAAACAAAATATTGAGGTATTCATTATTCCTCAAGTCATCAACCCAGTCAACTATAGCTTACAAGCTTAATAAAATATAATGTGAGGTCTTCTATAATCCTCAACTCAAACCAAACCAAGACTACTACGCTAGTCTCAAAATATCCACAATTCAAGACTTATTATTTAGTCTTTATTTTAAGTACACCGGACTCAATCATAGTCCTAATCGTCATACATGATCGATAACACCAACACCATACCTAAAACATCACGACTACTCCGTAGTCACAAGTGTTTTCATATGTACGTAACAAAAATCCTTGAGAAGAGGATTCTCTCTTAATCTTCTCTTAAATATTCTCATGTCCATCCGTGGGTCTCTATATTGTCCCATGCTGTAACAAGCACGCTCAAGATATATTTCAAATAAATCTTCATACCATGAATATCTCCATTGGACACAAACCAAAGACCCAGTGTGCACAAACACAACCCAAGCAAACCCAAACATTGTAGGGTTTCAACCCAAGGCTCTTTATCATTTTATTGGCCTTATTACGACTCCGTTGAGTCTTACTAACACATTTCATTCTTTATGTGTTTTATAAATTCACACCATGATAATTTCTTAAGGTTTACAACCAAATCTCAATAGTCATTCGGGCTTAATTCCCAAGACTAAAAATCCACAAAACACATCTCAATCACCAACCATTTAAAGTTTGGAAGTTATGTTCTTCCCTCCATTAATCAAACGAAATCCAATCATCGTAGGATTTCAACCCAAGTTTGCTTAACATATTATCAAGCCTATAATGACTCCGTTGAGTCTAATCTACCCTTTCTAAAATTTTAGGGCATATAAGCTATGGTTCTCAATTCTCCCTATATTCATAACTATCAACAATAGCCATCATCCCGGGTTCGTTTAACTCACATAAACCCGACAAAACCTTCACTAATATAACATAGAATAAATTCATCATTTTGAGCACAATTTCATTTAGCTCATCTTACCAATCATAACTCCCAATTCATGATTAAATCATACAACCCGGTTTAATATACTCTATTAAGCATATAAAACATAGTAATCAAGCTCACATTAATAATTTTGCAAGCTAAACCAAATTTGGGCAAAACACCCTCCAAGTATCTCAACCAAACCAACATCAAAACTCATGGATAATCAACATAATCAAGTTCAATAGACTAGTTAGAACATGAATTTCACATATATCATGGTCTCACATAGGTCAATCAAGTTCTATCATCAATTTGTAAACCTAGGGTTCATGCTTCTTCTACAAACCCTAACAATGGCTTCCATTGACCTCACATAGCACAAATGATTGTTTCCCTAGGGTCAATGGAGCCCAAAAACAAGAGAATTAAGGTAGAAACTTACCTTACTCAGCCCCTAATCAAGCTGCCATACCCGAATCCAAGAGGTGAGGTTGTTCTCCTCAACTCTCCCCTTCAAACTCACGGACTGAAATGGGGGAAGAAGCCCTCTAGCTATGGCCACCAAGGACGAGCTCTTCAAGCCCTAGAAATCGCCTCTTCTCAGTTCTCTCATGCCCTTGTGTTCTGTTCGCAGAAGACGGGAGGGAGAAGTCGATCTGTTTGGCCGACTAAGAGGTAGAGTGCGGCTGATTTCTTTTTATCTGGGGGATTAGTTCCCCTTAATCACCCACTAATCAACCCCTAATCTCACTAATAATGATTAGGACTAGTTTTAGGCTAAGTAGGTGGGTTTAAGTTGGGTTTAGAATGGGTTTAATGGGGTAAATTTCGGACAGCGCACTAAACAGGACAAAATCCCGTAATGCTGGAATTAAGACCCTTGCGGTCACATAATATAGGAGTGATGCGAGCGCATCCTCCCGTTACATTCCTTCCGGCTTTTTCTTGCTTCCTTGCTCGATTTCGGTCGTTCCCGCATGCATCCTCGAGCCTTAAGGCTTTGAAATGGCTCACAATTGAACCCTTAAAATCCTCAAACATTAAACTAATCAATCCAAGTCTCAACCCAATTTTAAATTAGGTCTAGACTCCCATAAACAACACCCGAAACAACCCGGGGCAAAACCGACGCAAGACGTAACAACTTGCTATCTAAACGTCGAATGAGACCGCAAACCGACGGGTAATAACCCATGATTATAAGAACCTATAAGGGCTACAAAATAGGCCTGAATGCCTCTCAAATGATAAACAACAGATAGGAGAAATAAGCTCCCGAAAGACGAGACGTTCGCCCGGCTCAATCTCAAACTACGCGATAAGGAGAATTGCTATTCTCGAGGCGTCAAAACTTCACGACACTTATGGAATACATCCAATTAGAATTATAACACATCTAAACATGTTATTTAATCATCATGTAAAGATCTGGGACCAAATCGAGGTCCAGAACACAAAACCCGAATAAACTCTCAATCGCGTCGCATTTCGACTATCGTCGGGTTACGACTTTTGACTTTAACAAGTCAACCACTATATGACATTTCTTAGGAGTGTTTTAGTCTTATTGTGATCTCTCATACACATTTAGACTCTCTCACAAACCAAACGAGCAATCAACGAAAGAGGAAATGCGAGCTTTGCACGCAATTCAAGCTAACCGGGAATTGGGTTCTTACATATAATCAACATGTTGAACTATCTTATAAGTTTAGTTCAAGAACCACATATTGAGGTGCTCATAAATCCTCAAGTCATCAACCAATCAAGAATAGCATATAAACTCAAGAAATCACAAGGTGAGGTCTACTATAATCCTCTACTCAAGATCAAACCAAAGACTATTAAATTAGTCTAAGAACATCCATATCTCAAGAGTTAGTATTTAGTCTTCCCTTAAAGCACATCAGACTCAATCATAGTCCTAATCGTCGCATATAATCGACATCTCCATTTCCATACCCAAGAATATCATGACTACTCCGTAGTCACTTCTCGCAAGTGCTTTCATATGCACGCGACCAAAATTCTTAAACGGGGAATTCTTTCATTAATAATTTCTTAAATATACTCGAGGCTATAAGTTGGTCTCTAATGTTCCGTGCTCTAACAAGCACGCTCAAGATATATTTCCAATAAGTCTCTATAACATGAGTGTCTCATATGGACACAAATGAGATGCTTGGTTCGCACAAACATGATCAACCCAAAACCCAAACATCGTAGGGTTTTAACCCAAGGCTCATTATCATATTATTGGCCTTATAATGACTTCATTGAGTCTTGATACTACATTTCATTATTTATGTGTCTCATAAATCTACACCTTAACATTTCATTTGAATTCACAACAAAATTCCAAAACTCATTCAGGCTTGATTCCCAAGCCTAAAAATCCATAAAGCTCGTCATAATGACAATTCCATTTAAAGTTTGGAGACTATGAATTTCACAACGTCAATCAAACGAAACTCAATCGTCGTAGGATTTCAACCAAAGTTCGTTTAGCACATTATCGAACTTATAATGACTTCGTTGAGTCTAATGTACACTTTCCGAAAATTAGGGCATAGAAGCTATTGGCCACAATACCCTCTTACTAACATCAATGACAATTTTTCCAAGGTCATTAAACCAATAGAATCCCAACAAAACACTTAGATAGGCAACATAGAGCAAAATCACATTTTATGCATAAACCCATTTGAGCCATTTCATGAATCATGCTCTCAATACTTGAATAAATCACATGGCATGGATAAACATACTACACTACACATAAATATCATGCTAATCATGCTCTCATGCAAGTTTATCCAACCATAATCAACATTTAGGCATTTGTGGTTCATAGCATCTCTAAAAAGCCCTAAAATGCACCCATTGACCTCACATAGAACCAAGGTTGTCTTCCCTTGGGTCAATGGGGCAAAAACAAAGAGAAAGAGGTGTAGTAACCTACCTTGAATCAGCCCCTTCAAGCAAGCAAAATGAAATTCTAATCGGTGGATGTTGTTATCTTCAACCTCCTCTTCAATTCCATGGCTTGGTTTGGTAAATGAAGCTCTCAAGCTTTGGAATCCATGGATGGACCTTCAAGAACCCTAGAAGACTCTCTCTCCAGCTCTCAAGAAACTGTATCCCGTTTTTTTAAGTCAATGGCTGAATATGAGAGGTTAGACTTGGTGTTTGTAGTCTAAAAGGGTTAAGGAATAAGTGGGTGATGTGTCTAAATGATGTGGGGGTTTCTCCTTAATTAAACCCACTAATCAAACATTAATTAACTCCCCTCACATGATAAGACATCACTAGGACTATGTATGGGTGTTAGGAGGGGTTTAGAGGAGGTTTAGAGAGGGTAGGATGGGGAAAAAACGAGAAAATTCGAATCTGTCCCAGCTCTCGCGTCGTGAACAGTAACTCGACTGCGCAGACCAAACTTCCCGAGGCTCCAGTTTGAACACCGTTCGACGAAATGACGTGATTTTTTCTCTTGGCACTCTGTAAAAGTCCAAAGTAAAAGCCTTAAAAGTACCAAACCAAACTAAAATATTATCGAAGGTTTCTCGATCAAACAAATCAGCCACGTATCAAAAATCGGTCCGTAACTATTGTATGACAGATGAAATTATACAGAACAAACTAACGATCGAAACAACAGATGAACAAACATAATTAATTGTTTTAAAGAATTTTAAAAGACTAATTAATGGTACCAAACACATACCCAAGGTTACACCAAAACTAAGTGTAAGGAAAATACGAAAAGCGATACGTTAACAAAACGCGAATCGCGAAATCAAACATATGACGACGACTATACTTTGAACGTCGTGACCACATGTAAACTTTATAAAAATGATTATAAACACTTAAAAGGGCTATAGAATAGGCATGAATTTCACTCAGATGATGAACAACAGATAGGAGAAAAGAACTCCCGAAAGACAAGACGCACACACGGCTCAATCTCAAACTACGCGATAAGGAGAATTGCTATCCTCGAAGCGTCAAAACCTCGTAATACATAAGGACTACCTCCAAATAGAAGTCTAACACATCTAAACATGTTATTCAATCATCATGTAAAGATCTAGGACCAAAACGAGGTCAGGAACACGAAACGCAAGTAAACTCTCAATCGCGTCGTATTTCGACCATCATCGAGTTACGACTTGTGACTTTAGCAAGTCCACAACTATATGGTATCTCTTAAAAGTATTTCAGTCTTAATGTGATCTCTAATACACATCTAGACTCTCTCACAAACCCAACGAGCAATCAACCAATATGAAAATGCGAGCATTGCACGCAATTTAAGCTAATTGAGAATCGGGGTCTTACACATCCTAAGTACATTACTAAGTCCAACTAGGTTATGAGTGTACCAAAATACTACAATGTGATCCCTCTTCAATATAGAGTTCAAACATAAGCTAGAACACAACAATTCACCATTTTACCAAGTAAGCCACAGATAGGGTACTTTTCACTTAACACCATTTCTAATACATATATAGGCATTATTTCTAACATGCTCACAATCCTAGATACATAAGATGAAGGTGTGGGTCGCCCAGACTGCGCCCGCGCCCTTGGGTAGGGGTGCACATACGTGCGGATGCGGGACACCACTGCTCTCATTCCATCCTCCCTTGTTTTGAGAAAAACAAAATTAAAAGTACGAGAGGAGTGCTGTCTAAAATAACGCGTTTGAATACGCCTCGGTTGACTTTAGGGAATTTTTGGTCCAATACGGGAGCTTTGGGTTTTCTATATCAAGTTATCCCTTTTTTTAGTTGATACCAGGTATAGGAATACATCACCCTTTCATTCTCATTCTCGCTTTTTTAGGGGAAAACGGAAAAGTGCAACAAAGGAGTGTTGCGAGGCGCAACTATGTATTTTATGAAAATAGCCTTATGGCCTATTTTGGATCATTGTGAGTGCTTTGGGTTTCCTACATCAAGTTATCCCTTGTTTAGGGGATACCAAGATATAGGAATACATCACCCTTTCATTCTCATTCTCTCTTTTTTAGGGGAAAACGGAAAAGTGCAAGAAAGGAGTGTTGCGACGCCCCACTAGATCCAAAATGTTTTATAGAGTCGCCATCATTATTTTAAGGAAGAAATAAAGAAAAACCAATAAAAGAAAAACCAGAGATTGCAAAAAAAACGGGTTCGGAGGCTAAGTTACGAGTTGGGAAGGTTCTAGGCACCCAACTAGCCCTTTCAATCTCAAAATAGGTTTTTGGCTAAAGTATGCTTTTTGTTATATTTATTTAGCAAATAAACAAAGCATTAAAAGACAAGAAATAAAATCAAATACATCCATGCACTACAACAATAATGGGTTTTCACAACATTTATTTCACAACGTTTTTTTGAAAAACGTTGTAATTTATCCATTTAACACAACGTTTGCATAGAAAATGTTGTATTTTAATTTTTTTACATTTTATTACAACGTTTTAAAAATAAACGTTGTGTTACGCATGTAACGTTTCTATAAAAAACGTTGTTAAATTCCATTCACAGTACCTACCACAGCGTTTTATAAAAAAAATGTTGTAAACCCAGTCCAGCCAAAAAAAGACGCGGCATAATTTCATTTCCCCGCGCAATAGCAATTTTTTTTTCCGGCCACTAAAATAATATCAGTCTATTCCGCCTTTAGTCGATTTCGTGGACTAAGACGCAGCATAATTCTCTCAAGCTCTTCCATAATTCGCCTCTCTCAAGATCTCTCTTCTATCCTTCGCATCAACAAGGTAAGTGATATGATTTCAATCCTAACTCTCATAAAAACAAGCTTTCTGTTGCTGATCTTCCTCTGCTTCTTTTCCCCTTTCACACAGATTTCGTGGGAAGAATTGGGGCTTAGGGCTTTAGGCTTGTTTGCTCCCATGAATTGTGGCTTCATCTGGTAATTAAGCACCTCTCTCTTTCCTTATGTAATTTTGTGCCCTAAACCATGTTTCTTTTCCCCTTTCACACAGATGTGTCATGAACTGTTTACATCTGCATGCGATACTTGTATTTTTTTCCGTCTCCCTGCAGGCTACCAAAGAAACTGGTGCTCTCCAGGAAGCCAAAACTAAGATAGAAAAGCAAGTTGAAGAACTGAACTGGCAATTGGAGTTGGAGAAACACAGGAGGGTAAATATAGTTGTACATTTTTGTTAAGTCACTTTAATTCTTAAAGCCCTTCATTTTCTTTTCTCAAATTGACTCTTATGCATCAATCACTCTCAACTATGATTTGACCATACTTGAAAATAAAGTGCTCCTAAATACTAATGCCTAACTCAAAAAAAAAAAAAAAAAGCCTAACTCAACTAAATTGGTATTCGGTACCTGGGGGGTATATTCTATTTTGACCATACTTGAAAACATGTTTTATCTGTGTAAAATGTGATAGGTTGGACCCTTCTAATGCTACAGTTCGGCACATTATGTGGTCCATACAATGGGTGAAATATCACTTTGGTTTATAACAAAACACTCTTACTCATAACTCATGTTTTGTAAAGTGATGGGTGTTTATGCGCGCCATATCTTTCCATTGCTACTGTTTTGGAGGTGCATTGCTGGTTTTTATTTGAACTGATGGAGTAATTTTTGCTTATTACTACAAACATGTTATTTTTGGAAAATGTGAAAGTTTGTCTAATGATCGAGTCTGGCACATTATGTGGTCTATATAAGGAGCCATGTAGCACTTTGGTTTACAAAGAACATGCTTACTTACAACTTAAGTTATGTTTACCGCTTTGTGTCTCCCCTGTCGTCAACCGATTTGTCAAATTTGGGATTTTACCAGATATTTGATTCCCGAGCTGGGACCATGTTCCCTTAGGATCACATATTCTGCGCATACAGACTTGAGCGTGAAATTCCAGAGCCATCGTAGCAGGTGAAACTTATATCATAATTGTTGATACTCAAATGTCTTTATTCTGCTGGTAGACTTGTTATGCTTATTGATCTTTTTCCGCTTTATCTTTCAGGTCTGCTTTTGTTTTGTAATGACTATTATGTCAATTTATTGACTCACATTAATGTTTATTAATCTCAGGGATTATACCAATCCTCACCTGCCGGTTGCTTCATCAGCCATAGATGCTACTGGCCAGGTAATGATGGAAAATAAGAATTCCTTGTTCTTTTGTAAATTAGAGAAATATGATTTAGTCCCTAATGTGAGGTTACATTCTTACTTGTCATGGTGGTATATAAGGGGTCTCGGCAGTTTATGTTTGCAGCATCTTGTTTTCGAGTTGTTTTGTCCTTGGAAGGCGGCTTCTGATTGTTTGTCTCTCTTGTTTGTTTTCGTTTTTGGTAGTGTCTGTTACTCTTTATTTATTCGCTTCTTCTCTATTAAATCTTCTTTTTCTGCAAAATTTTTTTAAAATTATTTGTCGTTGTTATACTTATCAAAAATAAATAAATTATTTGTCGTTGTTATTCTGTTGTATTTATGTCTTTTTTGACGGTCCCTGTGTTGAACTCAAACTCTTCTCTCCCTTACTGGCGTATGATTTGGTCGGTTCGGGGAGGGGGGAAAGAGAGGGTAGTGGGGCTTGATTGGTGAACTGAACAGGTATCACACCTTCTTTAGAATACAAACATGGGTAAAAAGTCTTATAGCTTATTTTGCTCTTGAGTCTTATAGATTTGCTCTGCTGTTATTCAATTTCTTCGACTTTAAGGCATGTGTTTGTAGAAATTGCTTCTGATTACTCTTAACATGATAAAGATTTACTATTGTTCCAATTCTAAGATGATTGTCCCTTTTAATCCTTAGACCTCAAGAGTACTGAAATTGTAGAGAAATTCATCTACCTATACATTTTATTGACCAAAGACAACTATTCGCAGCTATGAGAATGCACATTAGTGATTACTGCCACTTCTGGATGAGATGGTCGGTAGAGGTCGATGTGATATCTGAAGTCTGAACCTTGTCAATCTTGTTTTGTGTGTTCCAGGTTAACTTCTTCTATGTTAGTCCATTTGTTCTTTATCTTTTCTCCTTTCAGTTTGCAGCAGGATGTATACTAATGTAGACTACTTACTGTACCATTTTTTTTAAAGGATGGAGAAGGGGACATTGTGATACGATGTCAAACTTTCCAACACTATAATCTGTTCCAGCCCCTTTGAAACAGTCCTTGGCCGAAAAACTGCTCCCAAGAACAGCCACAAAAATCCTATCAATCTATCACAAACCTGCCACTTCTCTCCTAACAATCTGATTGGCTTTATTAAACTTTTCCCTTACAATAATAGCCCACTATCACAGCCTTGAAGATCGAGTTGACCATCTTGATGGAGCTCTTAATTAAGGAGTGTTTGAGACAGCTTCGTATGTGTTGATATGCCCTCTTGCACCCACCTTGGCCTGAGGCTCGGAAAGACCCATTTACACTTGATCCTATATTAGCTGAACTGGTCTTGGCCACTGTTTATATAAGCCTTTAATTAGTTGCCTTTGTTTGTTAACAAAGGCACTAGATCTGGCTATAACAATAACATTGCAGCCTGAGGCGCTTTTGCCCAGCTTCAAGATACCTGTTGTTGCTAACTGCTGTGGTTGATTGCCTTTCAGAACTGCTCTCGGGGTTCACATGTAAAAGCCTCCAATCTCAAGTTGCTTTCTATTCTGACTTCTGAGCATAACATACCATCATCAGGTATATACATCAAATATGGTATTGGTTTCTGTTAATTTGTGTGTGCGTCCTCACATTTGTTAGTTATTGGTAAAAGCTTTGTTCGACATAAGTTTTATTCAGTAACTTAAAACATCACCCACACAAAAACTAGGAATACAATGACTTCAGTATCCGATTGAAACGATTCATATTTTTAACACTGCAGGCTAGCTTAAAGATTCTTCATCGAATATTTCCATCATCATCATTGGCTACACTTGTTTTGTCAAGGTGATTATCGAGGTAACCTTTACTCTCACAAGGTTCTCTCTCTTTATTTCGAAAATCTAACTATTTAAAGTGAGAAAACTCATGTAATAGCTTTACTATATCTATATCTCTTAAAGGAATTTTTAGTGCAGAAAGATATATAAATTTCAACCAGAATTCATGTAATTGATGTATAGCGATTTGTAACTGTGCAGATCAAATAGGTCATTTACCCTTAAGTGTGTACAGACACAAACACGCGCTTCAATTTGATTAGTTTTCTCACTCTATATTTCTATCATGATATAGTTATGAATGAAAATTCAGCACCTATTCCAATTATAATCTTGAACCTAGCATGATATAGTTATGAATGGAAATTCCGCACCTATTCTAATTCAAACAAAAACTGAACGTTAGAATTAACTCTTGGAAAGTTAGAATGCCCCCATGCTCCCCAAGTTGAAAAATATCGTCCATTATAAAAGGAATAAACAAAACAAACCTGAAATGTACAGGCGCATAGGTACGAACACTACAACAAAAACAGGCAGTAGCTCAGACTAATGGGTTTTCTATCAATGAGGCATGAGCAGGCAGTAGCTACCACTTTATTCAAGCTTTTCGTCTGGCAATCTCTTAAACAAGTGGGTCTACCAAGTGCAGGAAGCTAGCTATATGGTTTCAAAATGTAGTAGAACTAATAAGCTACTTTTAGTTGTACACTGCATGAAAGCAGTGGAAACTGGAAAGTAGCTTTATATAAACCAAAGTTATTTAGAGTGAAGATCTCCTTAAATAGGCCTTAATGGATATAATCGGTAATACTATTGTGCATAGCTATGGAGCTAAGAAAACACGCAACCAAACTTCTCGTTAATTGCACCCGTTGCCTTCGAATTAGAACACTCATGAAGAGTTAGGTGATCCAAAGTTTTGCATTCAAGTGGATGGATCTTGCGATCTTTTTCAAAAACAGAGCAACTGGCCATAGTTCTGAGATTCATTGATAGTGATGGCATCATGCGGGAATTTTGCATTCGAGTGGATGGATCTTGCGATCTTCCTTGTTTTTTTGTGTTTTTTTTTTAAACTTGGTATTTATTTCTCAAACGCCATTATCTGTTCTGCACATGAAGTATCAATTCACCAACTAACATACGTCCATTCGATGTGAGCCTGGCGAAATTCTTTAATTATTCTTCTCATTGCAATATGTAGACTTAAACTTGTTTGCTTCAGGTAATGCTACAAATGGAGGGATCTCTCCTGATCCTTTTTTGGTTTTATCCATTAATTATTTAGTGGTTCTTTAAATTGAGGTCTCTCTCACCTTAGATAACCTTGATCCAACAACAAAACAGAAAAAATCCCTTGATATTAAAAAGCGATCCCTCTATCCATTAATGTATTAATTTGGGGACGTATACGATATACACATGATTCTACCGTAAGGGCATTGCCACAAGTATCAGGTATTTGTTTCTTCCATGTCTTCTGAGAGTTCTTTTCTGAGTATCAGGGACATGTTTTTCATTTTCTGAGTATTTCAAACCTCAAGATGGTATTGTATTTTGAATATGAGTAAATGGATCAACTAGGCTACCTTATTTTATGTGTTTAATCCATCACGACCGTCTTTTTGCTGCATGCTTCGAGTTAAACTTTTCTAAAGTTGAAATCATATGGACTCCTTATTTGTTGTTGTGTTCATGGTTAGGAAAGGTATTAATTAATTATGGGTTTGTGGCTGGGTTCTTTTCGATTTATCAACTAGCTTTTGCCCTGCCAGTGGATTTCAATGTTTTTGCTTAAACGAGTGTTGGGTTACCCTGAACTCAATTTGATGATTAAGATTATCAACATGATCATAAGCTCCTAGGCGTCAAGATGGCACAATCACATTTATCTATTATTTTTATCAGCAATCGTATCCCATCCTTCCTAATTGAGTGTCATCTTAATAAGTTTTATTTTCTAATGTTTGTATTTGCTCAGTTTAGGTGTAAAGTTATTATCCTCATCTTTCGATGGATAAAGCCTGGGTGAATGTTCCAAGGTTTTGAATCTAAACTTTAATGTTAGTTTGGCACCAACATGCTCTTGTATTACTTGGCAAATTATTTATATTAAGTTCTATTTGTAGACCATTGCCTGCATATAGGGCGGGAGCTAAAGCTTTCATTGCAAGTGCTATGGATAAGCTTGGAAATCCACCAAAAATTCAATGTCCTTGTACTCGGTGCAGAAATATCACTTTCCAGACCGGTGACGATGTAGTGTCACACTTGATTATGTTTGGGATGGACCAAACATACAATATATGGATTTTTCACGGGGAAGAACGTCCGGCCTCTTCCTCTAAAGTAACATGTGATCGCGATGAAATGCCAGATACATACAGGATGTTTGTAGATGCACAAGTTAATGAGGAAGAGAATGTAGATTATACCAAAGAAAGGATAGATGGAGGGTATTCTAAATTGTTGGAAGAAGCAGAAACTCCTCTGTACCCAGGTTGCACCGACTACACTAAGTTGATAGCGACAGTAGTACTTTTCAAACATAAATCTGCAAATGGTATTTCTGATAAGGGATTTACTGAACTTCTTAAAATCTTGGGAGACATGTTACCACGAGAAAATACACTTCCGGTTTCAACATATGCTGCCAAGAAGTTACTTAAGACCTTTGACCTCGGGTATGAAAAAATACATGCATGTGTCAATGATTGTTGTCTATTTAGAAAAGAACTGAAAGATTTAGACAATTGCCCAAGATGTGGGAAATCCCGGTGGAAAGTCGTTGGAAAAGGAGATGAGCGCAAAACTAAGAAAGGAATACCGGCCAAGGTTTTAAGGTACTTTCCGATTATTCCAAGATTTAGAAGGATGTTCAGATCATGTGAAATTTCAGAACAATTACTGTGGCATAGTACCCATCATAGTAAGGATAACAAGATGCGACATCCGGTTGATTCACCTCATTGGAATTTTATCGATAACAATTGGCCTGAATTTGCATCTGATAATCGAAATCTAAGACTTGCACTTGCTACCGATGGATTTAATCCTTATAGTAATTTAAGTTCCATTTATAGTTGTTGGCCTGTGATGCTTGTTACTTACAACCTTCCGCCATGGCTATGCATGAAAAGAGAGAACCTAATGTTAACATTGTTAATCCCTGGGCCGAAGCAACCAGGGAATGATATTGATGTATATTTAAGGCCACTCATTGAAGACTTGAAAGAATTATGGACTAGTGGGGTTGAGGTGTACGATGCATATAAAAAGAGCATGTTTAATTTGAGGGCTATTCTAATGTGGACAATTAATGATTTCCCAACTTATGGAAATCTGGCTGGATGTACCACAAAGGGTAAGGTAGCATGTCCGATTTGTGATGTTGATACTTGTTCAATATGGCTACCTTACAGCAACAAGTGTGCATACATGGGTCATCGACGATTCCTTCCATCCAATCATCCTTACCGAAAGAACAAGAGTTGGTTTGATGGAACCATAGAGAAGAGGGGCAAGCCTATAATACAGACTGGCTCTGAAATTTATGAAGTTGTTAGTGATATTATAAATGATTTTGGAAAAGGGGAGGAAATGAACAATGAGGAAGAAACAAGCAAAGGAAAGAAAAAAGGTAAGGGTCACCAGAAGAGGAAGAGGAAGATTAAAAGAAAAAATGTCGTTAAGGCCCTCATGTGGAAGAAAAAGCCAAATTTTTTTGAGTTGCCTTATTACGAGGTAAACCATTTCTTACACTTCAATTTAATATTTGGTGAAAAAAGTATTTTATTAAATTGTAGATTTTATTAGTCAATTAACAAAGTGTCATTGTCTCTTTTCAGTATTTACCGGTACGCCACTGTTTAGATTTAATGCATGTTGAAAAGAATTGTGGAGAAAGTTTACTTTGCACTCTGCTTGATATCAAAGGAAAATCAAAAGATGGTCTTAATGCTCGGAAAGACTTAGAAAATATGGGAATTAGGTCAGATTTGCACCCAAAGTTGATGAAAAAGATAAAATGTTCCTTCCACCAGCACAACATACACTAACAAGTTCAGAGATGGAGACCTTCTATTGGCGATTAAGAAATTTGAAGGTTCCTGACGCGTATAGCTCAAATATTGCAAATTGTTTTGCAAAAGATGACAAGATACTTGGACTTAAGTCCCATGATTATCATGTTTTAATGCAACAATTATTACCCGTTGCATTGAGAGGAATTTTACCTAAAGGGCCAAGAAATGCAATATTTCGACTATGTTCATTTTTCAACGATATAAGTCAAAGAGTGATTGATAAAGAAAAGCTAGAAGTTGTTGAAGAAGAAATTGTTGAGACATTGTGCATGCTTGAAAGGTATTTCCTCCTTCCTTCTTCGACATCATGATGCACCCGCCAATACATTTAGGACGGAAACACGATTATGTGGACCAAATCGCCCATTGGATGTTCCCATTTGAAAGGTATTAGTCATTTCATCTATTAAACATTATTTTCTTCATACTCTAGTAGTTTTGCTTCATTTTTTAATTCAATTTTTGTAGATTCATGAAGACATGCAAAGATAGTGTTAGAAGTCCTTCACGCCCGTATGATGCATATGTGAAACCTATCTTGCCGATGAGTGCATGAGATATTGTAGTCAATATATCAAGAAAGCTTGTGAAATTGGTGAAACACATAATCGTAACGAGGATTATCAAGATGATAGACCATTTGATGGACGACCGATCTCGAAAGGAGAGCATATTGTATTGTCTAATGAAGACATGCAAAATGCTCATCGATATGTGTTGTTTAATACCACAGAAGTGGAACCATATGAAGAGTAAGATTAAAATAAATTAAAATTTGTCCAACTCGTTCCTCACTTCCGGTTTTTAACTCTTTCTTTCTCTTAGGATGCGCATGGAAGAGTTGAAGAAGCTACATGATAATCTCTCTGAAGAAGAAATTTCAAAGATTCATTCAGAGACTTTTTGTGATTGGTTTACAAATAAGGTTTCTTAGCACTTTGTTGTGTTTTATTACACAATTAATAGATTAGCTTACATATTACAAATAAATATGTTATTGTTTTGAATACATACAGTTAAACTCGAAATGGAAACAGTAAAGTTTCGACATAGTAAAGTGGCTATCATATTGGCCTAGAAAGCAAGCACTCGCTATTCTCGGTTTTATTATAAATGGTCGTCGGTTTCGCACAAAGGCATCGAAAAATCTACACGTAATAGCGGTGTTTCACTCAAGCAACCACTTGTAGTAGTTCATTAGGTTACTATGGGATCTTGCGTGACATTATTGTGTTGGACTATCTTCGCTTCAAATTCCTTTATTTAAGTGCGACTGGGCAAATATTTATCGTGGAGTGAAGGTTGAAGATGGATTTACTTTAGTCAACTTTGACAAATTCCAAGATCAATTTAAAGGAGATCCTTTTATATTAGCAACGCAAGCCTCCCAAGTGTTTTATTGGAGAGAAACAAATCATCTAATTGGCAAGTCGTTCTGAGGCCACCACCAAGAGGCTACCACGATTTGGAAATATATGTCGTGGATCAAGATCATGAGGATGATGAATTATCTTATAACCCAATCGATGCAACTTTGCTTGAGAAAACCATGGATGACCAAGATGGTAGTTGCGTAAGAACGGCCGTGACAACATATTGGTAAAAACAATGAATGTTTCTTTTAGTATGTATGTATGGTTTTTAGTACATGAGTTGTGATGGTATATTGATTTAAATACTTTGATATTACAATGTTTTCTTTTTTCATGATATTATAAAGTTATATCACTCTTATGTATATACAAAATTTAATCCATGAATATTTTCTTTCATTAACAGTGAATCTTTAGATAAGTGAACTACGTTTATCGTCATTTGTTCAATATGGCTAATCGACAACCAGAGGTAAGACTTCGTTATATCAAACATATTTGAACAAGTTATAATATCTCATTATTTGTTTTCTTAATGATTTAAACAATTTATATAGCTGATTAATATTATTTCATCATTAATGAACTATGCAGAGTTCAAGGCAAGGGAAGAAACGGTCGAAAAGATTGAATCTAGCAGCCATTTCAATTTCCCAACAACAGGGACATGAAGGCATCAGGATTTCTGAAGGAGGTTCTAATCCCTCCCCGCTCAAACTTCTACTGCACAAAGAATACCTTCTCCCCCACTTTCTGCTCAAAGAATGCTTTCTCCCTCGCCGGCTTTATCTAACGAAGTACCTAATCAAGAACCTGCTGAAGAAGAGAGAATAAGGCAAATGAGAAAAAGAGGTAAAACAAAAATGAGAAAAATCAGCTTAACTCCTACTACTCAAGTTGAGGTGGAATTCAATGAAAGAGGACAACCTATAGGATTGAACTCTCAATGGTTATCTTCATACATGGGTACATTAGTACGGGAACTTGTACCCTTTACTCATGATGATTGAGGAAAGTTAAAGAAACCACAAAGGATGATCGTGGACATGTATTAAGGTATTATTTATAGATTTAACTCATGGTTAAACCATAACTTTTCAAATTCACATGGTATGTACTATATATATAAATCTGACGTGACACTATTCTTACAGGCGAGGTTTAAGATCGACGACTCATTCAAAACGCTATTTATTCAGATGATGGGTACTCGTTGGAGGGAGGCTAAATCTAGGCTAATAAAATCACTTAGAGATGCATCAAAACTCCCAAATAAGGAGTCTTTGATTGCTAACCTTAGACCGGATAGCATGAAATCTCTTGAAGACTGGAACAATTTTGTAGCAGGAAAGTTATGCGAGGAATTTGAGGTACACTCTAAGTGTTATTTTAAGGATTTTGGTAAGCTATGTTTTGTACTTACAATTTAATTTTTGGTGTAGGTAAAGAGCAAAAAGTTCAAGCACATCGCAGCAATGAATAAAACTCCACACACAATGAGTAGGAAGGGGTATGCTCGATTGGAAGAGGAGATGGTAACTCACTATAAACCTACTAACACATTAAATGATTGATTATAGTTTGTTTTGTCATTTAAATAATGTTTCATCTTTTAGAGAAATGACGATCCAAACAAAGTTATAAGTAGAGACGAAGTTTGGTGTAAAGGTCACACAAAAAGGAATGGAGATGTACCAAATCCTTTTGTCGCTGATTGTGTGGTAAGAACACATTTTATTACAGATTTATTTTCTTATTCTCCACATAATCATAACATTACTTTATTGTTTATACATTTTTAAGAACAAGATTAAGGAGTTCAATTCCTCGCAAGTTTCTCCTGGTAATTCATTACCTATGGCTGAAGATGCACTCTCTATTACCCTGACCGAACGAATGGAAGGGTAAGAGGGATGGGATTTGGTATAACCCCTTCTAAAGTAGGTATCCATATCAATAGTTCCAAGAGAGTACATGTTCTTGAGAGTGAGATTTCTGATTTGAAAAAGGAAATGGCTTACATGAGAAGTACAAATCAGAAGGAAATGGAAGAAATGAAAAATCTACTCATGCAGGAAAGTATTCTATATTAAAACAGATTGTTTTGTAGCTTTATTTATACTTGTTACTTAGGTGTAAATTTTTATTTGTTCACGTTATGGCTTCAAAGGGCAATGAAAATTTCAATACACCCTCTCCTCACTCCCAAAATGGTAGTTCTCACTGGTTGTACTAATTTATATGCAAGAAAAGAAACATCTAACGGTGATGTTGGTAGAAAATGCAAGCGAATTGGTCAAGATTGATTGCCGAGGGTACAATCGAAGAATGCCGAGGGTCCAAATGAATCCAATGGTGCACCAATTCCCTCGGCACCACATCAACATGCTTGGAATGTTTGGGTCAATGTGCCAATAGAATCCCAAGGCCCGCTCCAAATAGGCCTAACTCATTCATGCTATATAGCCTAACTCATTGCACCACATTCCCCTGGTGAGAGATATGCATTGGGAGTACAGCTTCCATGGCACAAGGATTTAATTAGTCTAGATTAATCTTGTTTTAAAATGACTCTTTGCCTAACTCATTCATGGGTGATAGAGGATATGCATATTTTGGCCAAAAACTTATAATTTAAAATGTTAGCTTGTTTTAAAATGATCTACTAATTTATTGGCTTCGCTTATTAATTGCATTGCCTATTACTAACCCCTTTTTAACTCCGCCATTGCAATTGCTATATATAGCATTGTAGTGTCGGTCCCAAGCCCTGATAAAGGAGGAGGGGAAAGGAGTTCGGTGACCACAAAGCTCACTCAAGGTAATTGTGTGATGTTTCAAATGCAAATGATTTCCTATGTTAAATGCATTGGGGTTCGGGAACTCTTTCAAGCTCGATCCGATTGTCTTTCTTTTAGCGGCTCGGTGTCCCGACTTAAAATGTCACCTTCGGCCAAGGTACATGCAATTTCCATGTCACCGAATTCTACTTCAGAAACTTTGAGAGCTCAATCACTCGACCTATAAGGCTTTCGAGATTTATGTGGTCAGACCTTGAGGTATTTGCTTAAGAACATTTGAAGTTAATGTTCATGTTTGCAAAGATTATATCTTCTCAAAGATCAACATAACCAAGTAATTAGCTGTTTCACGAGGCTCATTATATGCAATCAAGTAACCTCTTAGCATGCCATCTCTATTAAGTTTACATATACTAAGTTTAAGATCAATTAAATGCCTTCATTTCTGAATAGATATTAAGTCATAATTTTCTTTGAGATTAATCTTATTTGTACATCCATCTCATTGACATTTCTATTAACCATTTGATAATAATATATTATCTGTTGGGGCTTCAGCGGAGGAGGTTAATCTTTCTTTGGACTTGCAACAATGGGGAACTTTGTCCGAATCTGAGAAACACTTCATAAGCCATATATTGGCTTTTTTTGCTGCATCAGATGGGATTGTTTTGGAAAATTTGGCTGCAAGATTTCTGAATGATATTCAAATACTAGAGGTAAATTAACAAAGTGCTTTGACAATGGTTCATCTTTAAAATGCTGAATTGGAATATGGTATTTGAGTTCTGGTTGAAATTTCAGCTCCATGAGAACAATTTCTGATAATGTTGTCTGTAGCAGATTATAGACAAAAGTTATGTTTAAACATTACATGCAAGTCTAAATGGGATGCATAATTCCTTAATGTCAATGCTCATGACTTTTTCTTTATGTGATTGTAAATGTCCACTTTATAGTTGGAATACTCTTGCCTTTTTAAAGCTGATTAAGGGAAATCCTTACTCTTTTATATAGGCTCGGGCATTTTATGGATTTCAAATTGCAATGGAGAATATACATTCTGGTAAGACTCGGTACATGAGGCTTATGGTGGTTTAACTTATGTTGTAACTAGCTGACTGTATGTATCTGTTTGTAGAGATGCATAGCTTGCTTTTGGAAACATTAATCAAGGATTCAAGCGAAAAACATAGGTTGTTTAATGCTGTCGAAAAGATTCCTTGTGTGGCACAAAAGGCGAACTGGGCATTGAACTGGATTAAAAGATTTTACTCTTAATATGTTTCTTTTCTCTTTACTTCTGTGATTAGGGCTTGTTTGGTCCCTTGAAGTTGTTACATCACCAATAGGTGTTCATCCGATAAAAATCTCTCTCTTTCCTTATCTAATTTGTGCCTTAGACCATGTAACTATGCCCTAATACATACCCTCTGCCCTAAAATCCGACTATGCAATTAACTATGCCTTTATACAAGTTTTTTTGCACTGTTATGGAATTAACTATGCCTTTATATAATTACATCAGTTTCTTTTGTTTTAGGTGTGTAATTGTTCAGTTTGTTGGCTCAAGTGAAATCTTCTGGCAGTTTGGACCTTTTCTTCTTGAGTTCTTTCCTGCAGTGGTTCCTTCTTTTTCTAACCCCTTCTCTGTGTGTGTGTTTACTGATGATTATGATCTTCATGAAGGAGTGATTCTTGAGGAGAGTTGCCTTATGAACCCCGAGCGCAACATGGTCTCAGATACCCTTAAATGGAGCCGCTTAACAAATGGGGCGGCTGAGACGAATATTCATGAACAAAGGGACCCGATTCTATTTCAAGGCTTCAAGTACTTACTATGATGATGAAAATTCTGAGGAAATATTAGGTTCATCTACCAAAGAAAAAGTATGCAACGTAAGTGACTGTAAGCTAAACAAAGTACTATTTTTTTCTTCATCCCAAACAAGACTTCCCTTTCTGAATCAAACATTAGGAGTGCATTTCATTACCAGGAGTTATTGAATTTCGTAGCTTCTTACGTTCAACTGTTGTCATGCTCCCGTAGTTGTTCTGAAGAGAGTTCAGCCGAACTGAAAAGAGAGTGTATGTGCATGAATTTATAATACACGGAAATGTTGTGCATGAATTGTGAAAATATAAGTATGAAGATTACTAGCCATAAGATACTATTCAGATGCTTTCGTTTTCTTTTGTCTTGGATCCCGAATGTCTTTGAAATGGGGGTTGTTGGGGAGAGGGGTTTCCTGATTGATACTGAAAAATATATAGCTGTCTAAGCTTTTTCCTTCTCTCACTTGGAAAGTGTAAAGTATTTGAATCAAGAAGTCAATAGAGTTCCTATGTATTACATACTTTGCATGTGAGTCCATCTGAACTAGGGATAGGTAGTGAATAACAACTCTGTTTTGTTTATGTAATTGACCTCCAGGTCTAACATTAATTCTTTTACTCAATACAATGTAGAGTCATTTCTAAGTTCAGAAGTTGTTCAAGCTACTTCCTGTTGTATTTATTGAGTTTTATAATCTGATTTATTATATTCTGTGGGTAGATTGAAATGAAGCCTCATCCTCACCCCGAAAGACCAGATCGCCTTCGAGCTATAGGCGCTAGCTCGGCAACCGCAGTGTGCTTGTTCAACCTTTGCTACAACAAGATTCTCCACTTGTTTTCTGGCATTTTCTTTTACCCTTTCCTTAAGCAGGTTTTATTTATGTTTAATTATTGTTGTCAAAGTTTCTGTATGGCAATCTATTTGAGATCCTGTACCATACTACTGTTAACCATACTTAAATTAGTCTGGACACCAAAAGTTTGCTCAATCTCAGACGAAACAAAGGAGCGATCTGCAAGATCTCTTTTCTGCTCCATGTTAGTAGCATCTGTATATAACCCCGCATGAGGATTACCAAAAGCAAGACTTAACTCATGATTGCCTATGTCTCTATCTTCATCAAACTTTAGCTCATCCAATGGTGAATTATACAGCTTATTCACAAATACATCATCAGAGGTTTCTGCAATACAAAATTGATTAAGCAAGCCTCTTTTCAGAGAAGCGTGCTAAAAGAAAGGGGAAAGATTAGGCAAAACTCGTAGATGCACTTTCAACCATTTTAGCTTTCGATGTTGCAGCAATCAGGTTTGGTAGAGGTATTCAGAGTGAAAGAATGATCAGGTAACTAAATCCTGTTGTTTTTCAGTAAGTGCTTTTTCAGTAAGAGCTAGCTAAATTGATCATGTACCAGTTTTTCCAAACTTGAGGTTTCTGAGTTCAGTTTCAACTGAGTGAGACTATTGGTTCTTTAGGATAGGAATTGATCATGTATGAAGTATTTATATTATGTTTGGTCTCTTTGGCAGGTCCTGCCTTGATGAAAACAAGGCATTTTTGACTACTGTAGACTCTGCCATTAAGCTACTTCCTGAAGCAACAAAGTCAATAATTGGGTGGAAAGGTCTCGAGCATAAAGCGGCCTTTCGTATCTTGA
Source organism: Codonopsis lanceolata (assembly GCA_013146195.2). Taxonomy (NCBI): domain Eukaryota; kingdom Viridiplantae; phylum Streptophyta; class Magnoliopsida; order Asterales; family Campanulaceae; genus Codonopsis; species Codonopsis lanceolata. Next base: position 56,909,613 of record CM028381.1, read on the forward strand.
AACCATCTAGGGCCACTTTCTACCCCCCAGATATGGATAAACTGGTATAGGGTGAAGTATTTATGATATTCCTCAAAAAATGATTATTTATCTAAAAGTAAAAGAAACCTCATAAAAATAGTATAAGCTGATGTCTTCTATTTTATCTAACTTTTAGCCATTCTTTCGTACATCCCATCTTTCATTTATGTTTCATCTCAGATTCATATTTTCCTTCCTTGTAATAGGAATTTGAATTATGGAAGAAAAGGCTTGCAGATGATGAAAAAGAAGATGCAAATGGGCTTTTTCAACGTTTTAAAAGGCATAGTGAACTCATATTAGACACATCCCATCCCGACCATACAAATAGTAGCACGAATCATGCCGATGATCTCTATATCGTCCCTTACTCCCAAGAATATGGATATTTACTTGAAAAAGCTGCTAAATTATTGCATAAAGCTGCAGATTTGACGAGCTCACCTAGGTATAGTGGTAGTTCTTTTTTTTCTTTATTTTTTCTGTATATTAATTAATTAATTTTGGTTGGTTTATTTTGTAAGATTTGACGAGATAACCTAGGTATATTAATTAATTAATTTATCTGAAGCAGTTAATAAGGTGTGCACAAACTTACTTCTAGTGTAAAACTTCTTTGAGATTCATATTAAAGATTGCTGAAGCACTTATCTTCTTACTTCTGAAGCAGATAATAGTGTACATGCATGTATAGTAAGGTCTGAAATGCTTGTGTGCATTCACTAAATCAATCGAGGGGAGTTCTCGCAATGATGGATCACACGTCTGCATTGGTCATCCAAACACATATATCTGTTGTTTTTCGGTAAGTGCTTATACAATGAAACATATATCTGTTGTCTTACGCTTAAGCGACTCGAGGAACAATTTGCACATATAGAGGGGTCTTAAGTTGGCTAACTCCTTGGTGCTTCTTTTGTATCATACGTGCGTCTTTGCTTTTGGCAGAAGCTCTTGTGAGGCTGTTGGGAATGTTTGCATTGTCTAATTCTGCACTTAAAAAAAGCTAATATGCACAATTTGGGTGATAGATGTAAGGGCATTGGTGCCTGAGGTGTTTTAGTGGTTATTTGGTTATAAATCTTGCGACTGAGGAGCGGAACTGGATGTATTAAACCGCGAATTTATTTTTTTTATAAAAAAATAAGATTCACAACGTTTTTTAAAAAACGTTGTGATATATCATTCACAACGTTTTTCAGAAAAATGTTGTAAATGATATATTACAACGTTTTTTTAAAAATGTTGTGATAGACCATACTACAACGTTTTTTTTAAAATGTTGTGATAGACCATACTACAACGTTTTTTTAAAAAATGTTGTGATAGACCATACTACAACGTTTATATAAAAAATGTTGTAAAATGGATATTACAACGTTTTTTGTAAAAAAAACGTTGTAAAATCTTATTTACAACGTTTTTATAAAAACGTTGTAATATCAATTTCACAACGTTTTAAAAATGGATCATGGGATGATAAATAACAACGTTTTTTGCAACGTTTTTAAAAACGTTGTGAAAAAAAAGAAGCTATTACAACGTGGCCTATGACAACGTTTCAAAAACGTTGTAAAAGGTCTTTTACAACGTTTTAAAAACGTTGTAAAAGCCCTTTTTTGTTGTAGTGTAAAAAACGTTGTAAAACACTAATCAACAACGTTTAACTAAAAAACGTTGTCTAAAACCAACTTTTAACAACGTTTTCCTAAAAACGTTATGAAACAAACGTTGTAAATGCTCCTTTTTGTTGTCGTGAGATGTATCTCGCCATGTTGAGCTTGAGGCCGAGTGTCATGAAGCGAATCGCGCGATAAGTGTTGCGACTCGTGATCTTGCTCTTGTTTCCCTTGAGGGTCCACACAAGCTACATGGGCAACACGAGAAATAAGTTAAAGGCAAGAAGACTCAGAATTTGGGCCTCAGACAAGATTGTTGAATCGCCGAAGAGGCAAAAAGAATATTATTAAGAAGAAGTGCTACAATTGTGGTTCCTTGGGTCATTTTGCTCGGACTTGTCCTGAGCCCAAGAAGGTATTTCTTAATACTATCTCCATGCAAAGTTATGTTTGCTCTCATGTTTATTAGCTGACTCTCTCCCTGTGTGAATTGTAGACTCAGGCTCAACCAAACATGTAACGAGGGATCGAGGAGGATTTGTAGATTATCAAAAAATTCCTGCGGGTACAAGAAGAATTTTCATGGGAAACAGTTCGTGTGTTGAGGTTAAAGGAGTTGGCTCATACCAACTTCAATTGCTGAATGGACGCACATTGACTCTTCATGAAGTTCATTATGCACCTGGAATTCGATATAATCTATTATCATTAGTACAATTGCTAGGACATGGATATTCTTTTTATTTTAATGATAATCACTTGGATATTTGTTTTTGTGATGAGATTTTGGGATATGGTTTTTTGTTAGATAATTTCTTTAAATTAGATTTGTTGGATTCTCATAATTCTTCAATTAATTCTTCTTCTTGTATGGTTTATGACGATTCTAATTCCGAGTTATGGCATGCTAGACTTGGACATATAGGAAAAGATATGATGACTAGATTGGTTCGAAAAGACCTATTGGGGTCTCTCACCAAAGTCAACCTACCCTTGTGTGAATCTTGTTTGGCAGGAAAAGCTTGCCGAAAGTCTTTTGGTAAGGAAAAAAAAGCCACACATTCATTAGAGTTAGTTCATTTAGACATTTGCGGACCAATGAATGTTTAGGCACATCATGGAGCTTCCTATTTTCTCACTTTTATTGATAACTACACACGCTATGGTTATGTATACCTTATTTCTCACCGCGATGAAGCTCTTAAGTGTTTTGAGCATTTTCTCGCAAAGGTTGAGAATCAAAAAGATAAAATCTTAAAAACTTTTAGAACTGACCAATGCCGTGAATATTTATCTGATCAATTTATAGAATTGTGTGAGAAAAAGGGAATACGCCGATAGTTGACAATTCCTAGAACTCCGCAACAAAATGGTGTTGCAGAACGAAGAAATCAAACATTGTTAAAAATGGTTATGTCGATGATGATACAGGTCAACCTCCCAATTTCGTTTTGAGCTTCTCCATTACTGCGGCTTAGGAGCCGTCCCACCGTTTATCTTCAACGGTAGCACGAACAACCTCCCCCTAACTCCCCCTAATTATATTGACTTAATGATGATAATTTACTTACGGTAATAAATAGGATTATTATTATTATTACAATTTTTCCTATTATCATAAAAATATAATATTATCAAAATTAAGGAATATTACACTAATCCTATTTATTGGTCTTCCATTTCTTGAACTTGGAATGTGCTCACTTTCTGCAGAGAAAGAAAGCATGATCTTTCAGGAGAAACAGGTATATCAAACGGAGAAAAGAATGAAGGAGGAAAGAAGAAACTGAGTTGTTCTCTCGTTTTTTATCTCATTGAAGATGACGATGGGCATTTTAGGAACAATTTAATTAAAATAAATTTTAGTGATTGAATAAAAAAATATAAAAGTGAAGCGATTATAACTTCAGAAAAAGGGATCGGCCTGCAAATATTTCGAAAAATAGTTGTATTAGGAAGTACTCAGGTAAGAACCACCAGGTCCACTATCCTTGAAAAAGCCTATTTATTAAAGTTCTTAAATTGTATAGTGAAAAGAGTCTCATTAGTTGACTGGAAAGACTTTAAAGAAACTTCCCAGAAAAAATATATTGAAATGGAAGTCTACAAAATGGCAAAAATCGGCCTTAATTTTTTCGTACCACCAACATCGGTTTGCGTTTCTTTCCGTTGAAGATGTGTGAGTGTGAGTGTGAGTGTGAGTGTGAGTGTGAGTGTTTTGTGTTGTTTTTCGGAAGGCCAAATGAGTGGTTGAGTATAAAGAGAAAAATACAAAAACAACTTAACTATAAAACTATATATATATATATATATATATATATATATATATATATATATATCAATTTTTTTATAATCTTCCTTAATCTATTTGTAAATTACTAAAATATAATTTATTTTGAGGCGAAAATAGTATGAAATACTTTCAAAAGAAAAAAAATAGGTATCCAACTCTCAAACCTTTTATGTCGTCAAGAGTGTGTGAAAAGCCTATTGAAAAAAAACCGAACTTTCTACAATCTCCCAATTTACTCGCCCCGAACATGATTATGCCGCTCTTGACGATCATTAATTTGAAAAAAAAAACTACCTTAAACCGAAAAAATAAAAGAATATTTTTTCTTTTTTAACTCTAGTCGCTGAAAAGAAAAGATAATAATTTTTTATATTGTTACACTAGCGTCGCCTCTAATTTATTTTTTTCACTAGTGTAACGACACAATCTTTTTCACCAAAAAACAAAGATTTGCAAAATCGTTTTCACCTCTTTTTTTGCCATTTTGTAGAGCTTATGTTTTCTTTAAGAAAGTTGGTTTAAAAAAACAAACGGGTTTTATATATTTCTTTACAACCCAACTTTAAAAAAACAAATTAAAAATTGTTTAAAACCAAAAATAATAAATAAAAATTTGGGATTGGGTGGCTGTAGCGAGTAAAAATAGAGATAGTAGGAAGTACTGAAGTAGGAACCACCAGGTCCACCACCCTTTAAAAAGCCTATTTACAGGTTAAAGTTCTTAAACTGTATAGTGAAAAGCGCGTCTCCTTAGTTCTTAAGGAAACTTGGCAGAAAAAGATATTGAAATAGAAGTCTATAAAATGGCAAAGATCGGCCTTAAACTGTGCGAGTGTTTTGTGTTGTTTTTTGGTCGATTGAACGAAGAAATCAATCGTTTGTAGTTAACCGATCGAGCTTGCCGGCCTTTCTCGCTCCCAACCCCGTTCTTATACATTTGTTTTGAACATGGATACGAATAAATCTATTGTTCAAAATGATGATGTTAAGGATGATAGTAAGGGCTCCATTCCTCCTCAATTCATTGAGAATGGACCTATTTGTAAAGGTGATGGTTCAAAAAATGACAGTATTGTTCAAAATGATGTGAACAGTGAAAATGCAGCGCCCATGTTGCCATTAGGGTGGGGTGGAGGCTCGGAATCATACCCAGAACGGCCTGATTACAGTGATGAGGAAGTAAGTGATGAATTTGGTAATTTATTCAAATTCCCCCTTTTCTTACTCTTTACATGTGTGTGGGTATATCATATATGTGTGTATATGGTAATTTGTTGGGGATTACATTTTTATTTTATTTTTTTAGCAAATTTTGCACGTTTTGGGGCTGTGAATTGTCAAGATTGGATATTTATACAAGCAAATTTTGTACCTTTTAAGTTGACTAATAAAGTAACTTTCGTAATTACCTTATTGTATTACTCTCTCAGTTCCACTGTTCCAGGTAAATAGTTTTCGTTTGAAAATCATTTTTTTAAAAGAAAAATATAATTTTAGTAATTTATTAGTAATAAAATGATATTTTTTTATCTTAATTTTTAAAAATTGACTCTTTAAACGAAACGTCCAAAAATAAAATAGTAGACTCTTTTGACCAGAATAAAAAGTATTATTTTATTTTTATTTTTATATTTTTGAATCATTAATCAATTGAGTTTATGACTGAAGTTGTCTTCAATAATTAAAAAATTAATCTCAAATGACATTTTTGTTTACCACACTTTAAGAAAATGTGTGGTTTTTATGTGGTCTTTGGTTATTGGGTATAAAAATTAAAAGTGAGATTTAAACGATATAATTGTATTTTTTATCTACTAGTACAATCATAGTGTAAAATAGTATCGTAAATTTTTAAAACATTTTGTATACGTATTCAATCGATTTAACAACTTAATTTTTGAGTTAATAGAAACTAATATTAAGTATTATAGCTACCATGTTGTGATAATTAAATTAATTTTTAAAATAATATTATGCGACTTAAATAATTATTTTCTTGTGATAGTCAAATAATACTCCCACCGTTTATGAGTTAGTATCCTAACCCAGTACACCATTAGAGAAAAAAAAAATTAATTGTATTATAAATATTGGTGAAGCATGCAGTTTCCTTTAATACTTTTGAGTATGTGGCCATAATTAAAGTAACTAGAAAAAGTAAGGGTAAAGTGGTAAAATGTTTTTCTAAAAAGTTTTGAAAGATAACATTATTTTAAAAGCGGATAAAAAAGCGATAATTTGAAAACGAGAAGGAGGCGAATATTTCTAAAATTCGGGTAGACAAATTCCTTATTTGTATTATTTCTACTTTTCTTTGTATCTTGTAAATGATGTAAATTTTAATTTTTTTTAACACTAGTTTCATCGTGATGAAATTTTCACAAACAAGCGGAGGAAGAGGTGGATATCGATTACTAATGTTTTTTGTTCGATTCTTCTATAAACTTTTATTTTTCTTTTCACAATCTTTAAATGATTTCATTTTTATAAAACACCACTCTTTTTTGCCCATGCGCCTCTTGAAACCGGGGTTGGCCCTAGGGGTGGTTGGAGGTTCTTGTCATGGGTCCCAATTTTTAAAGGCGTAAATGTTTAAGTACTACCTTATATTTGTTATACATATATTATAATGTTAAAAAAATTTATAATTAAATGTCTTTATCTAGTGGTTAAGACCTTTATGATTTAAGGTAATGGTCTCATGTTCGAATCCCAGGTAAAACAACAATGTGCAGATGGAGTAGAAAGTCTAAGAAATGACTTATTTAAGTGGTCAACATTCGATCCACGTCGTAGAGACTTTATTGTTCCAAATGATAATGGTTCACAAGTAGAGCAAGGGGATAGCGGCGGTGGCGGTAGAATTGCGAGACAAATTATTGGAAATGTTAGTGTAAATTTAGTTATTTTCTTACATTCTTTTATTGTTTTACATACATATTTAACTAATATTCATAATGATCATAGACTCAGAAATACGGTTTTGACATCGGATTTTGATTTGTTTTTTTTATGACAGTCTAATAGGGCATCTTCTGACGCTTCCCTGTCAACACCACGATCACACCATCTTCCAAACAATAGTCAGCAAGTGGATAGCGATGTGAACAATGAAAATGCAGAGTTTGATGACTTTGATGAGTTTGATGACAGTGATGATGACGGTGATGAGGTTATTGTGGTTGCTGACAGTGGTAATTTATTCCAATTCCCCTTTCTTACTTTATTGTTACTCTAGCCCAGATCTCCTGTACTTCACTGTCAAGGTAATTACCTGCACCACTTTATCTTTACTATCAGATCTCAATCAATGGTTAAGATGAAAAAGCAGACACCAAGTGATACATAAAGCCGCATTGCAAGATCTCCTGAACTGTTACATGTGTAATGTCGCATATGTGTGTATATCGTACTTTGTTGGGGATTACATGTTTTTTTTTTTTTTGGCAAATTTTGCACGTTTTGGGGCTGTGAATTGTCAAGATTGGATATTTATAGAAGCAAATTTTGCACCTTTTAAGTTGATTAATAAAGTAACTTTCATAATTACCTTATTGTATTACTCTCTCAGTTCTAGGTAAATAGTTTTTGTTTGAAAATCATTTTTTTTAAAGAAAATGATAATTATAATAATTTATTAGTAATAAAATAATACTTTTTTATCTTAATTTTTAAAAATTGACTCTTTAAGCGAAATATCCAAAAATGAAATAGTAGACTTTTTGACCAGAATAAAGAGAGTATTATTTTATTTTCATTTTTACATTTTTGAATCTTTAATCAATTGAGTTTATGACTGAAGTTGTCTTGAATAATTAAAAAATTAATATCAAATGACATTTTTGTTTACCAAACTTTAAGAAAATGTGTGGTTTTTATGTGGTCTTTGGTTATTGGATATAAAAATTAAAAATGAGATTTAAATGATATAATTGTATTATTTATCTACTAGTACAATCATAGTGTAATTAAAATAATATCGTAAAATTTAAAAAAACATTTTGTCTACGTATTCAATCGATTTAACAACTTAATTTTTGAGTTAATAGAAACTAATATTCAGTATTATAGCTACCATGTTGTGATAATTAAATTAATTTTTAAAATAATATTACCTTATTCGGTATTATAGCTACCATGTGGTGGAAAATTTTACGTACTACCTTATAGTTCCTCCGTGTTGGAATAATTGTTTTGTTTTTCTTTTTGCTCAATTTCAAAATACTAGTTATATTTCAAAACTTAAAAAAAAAACACTTTTATCGTTTTATCCTTACTTTTTCTACTTATTTTTTTCATTTTACCCTTAATGTTACAGTCGAGCCACAAGGTTTTAAGATGTCAACATTCCGTCCACCACATAGAGACACTAATGTTCCAAATGATAACGGTTCACAAGTAGAACAAGGGGATAGCGGCGGTGGCGGTAGCATTGCGAGACAAATTATTGGAGATGTTAGTGTAAATTTAGTGCTTTTCTTACATTTTTTTATTGTTTTAAATACATATTTAACTAATATTCATAATGATCATAGACTCAAAAATACGGTCCTGATATCGGATTTTGACTTCTTGTTTTAATGACAGTCTAATAGGGCATCTTCTGAGGCTTCCCTGTCGACACCACGATCACATCATCTACCAAACAATAGTCAGCAGGTGGCGCGCATCGAGTCCTTACAAGTTCAGTTGGCTCAGCGTGAACAAGTTATACAGCAGATGAAAGCGCAAATCAATGCCCTCAGACAGACGAATAGTAGCGGTACTAGCATTGCGGGACAAAATCACCGAAAGCGTTGGTCGAAGCTGAAGGTTTGGAGATTGTTGACAAAAAAGAAACAGCCTAGAGATACGAAGGATCCTAACGACCATGGAAGCTAATAAGGCGCTGCAAAAATATATGATTTGATATTGCATGTAATAAAATGATTAAGTTTTTGGAAAATGGTGGAGCTGTTCTTTCTGCAATATTCCTAGTTATTTGATAAAACTAGTATTTCTTTATGTTCATTCGCAAACAAAAGTTTTACTAAAGTCTAAAGTCATGGCAGACGTGATCAAATTTGACATATATAGCTCATTGTTTTTCTGCAATTACAATCATACGTCGAATGTAAAAGACAGGGAGACTTGCACAGCCATGGAAACAATTCACATTAATAGAATTGGAACTTAACACTTTAGTTAAAGTTCAAACTGATAGAAGCAGCCTGACAATTTTTATTGCTTCATGTCAGCCCCGATTCATATATCCGTTGCTTGTAATAAATGAATGTGGCATAGAAGAGGTTCAGCTGAGTTGTTGGTTGTTCAATTATTAATTCTCCTTCTATTAAGAGCACAGATATTCCATAACATATATAGATTTTGAATAAGTTTTTGTAACACCTTCGTACGGATCTTAAAATGAAAATTTGGTACATATTTTTCTTTAATCGTCATACACGTAATTTGTAGTGTTAAGAACGTACTACAAATTACGTTCTTTGTGATTTTGAAAAAAATAATATAAACTATACGTCAAATTTCATTTGAAAAACACTAGACTCTAAAAGTCAGACCAAGAGAATAATTTCATTTACAAAACAAGTGGACTATAAATTACCTTTCTTTACTTACGGACGTCGACTTTTCAAAACGTGTTCACATCACCGTATGGTCCATAACTAGACTTGACAATTATAACTCATTACCCATTAATCCACCCAATCAAACCCACTAATTTATTACCCAATTCAACTCATTAATATTTTTGGATTGAAGCGGTAACCCGTTTCGACTCAATAATATTAATGAGTTGGGTGATGTCGGGTTAAAGCAGGTCGGACCCGTTACCTATTTCAATCCCTAACTTTTTATGCTACGAATTTATGTTTGGCAGCTGGGGGGGGAAGTTGGAGACGGGTCGACCCGCTTTAACCCGACTCATTTTGATACCACTCATTTCAACTCGTTTGACATTTGGGCTCTAACGGATTTCGATCCGTTTCAACCCATTACACTTTCCAACTCAACCCAACTCACCAAATTACGAGGACTATACATAACTAATGCCACCTTGACCAATTTCGTATAATAATAGTCCATTGGACCATTTAATTACTTTGAAAGTATCAAATATATTACTGAAGTGTCGTTTTGATAAGTTGTAATGCCCACCACAAGAATCCTATTACCATCTACCTACACACAATTTCTTCAAACAATGACTTTGAATACTCATTTGCATTTTGTATGATAATTGGCACTATAAAAGGTAGAAGTTATTTAACAACATTAATTTTGGAACAAAAGTAGTATGTCTTAGGTAAATAATAATTGATTTTCAATTATAGATGCAATATTTAAAACACTATCAATAACAATTCCTAGAATTTTGAAAAAATAGTGTACTCACCCAGTTCCTAAATTATTGTTTTGGTTGACTTTTTAAGTTAAACATGGTATTTTTAAATGAAAATTTTGAGTATATTCTTTTTTTAATCGCAATGCATGTAATTTGTAGTGCTACAAAAGTACTACAAATTACGTTCTTTGTGATTTTGAAAATAATAATAATAACAAATAGGGTGAATTTCCCACATAGTCCATAAACTTTTTGCATCTTTTGCAATTGGTCCTTTATCGACCTAAATGGACCTTGTACTTCTTATATTAAGGAATTAGTACCTCTTTTAAATTTCATCAATTTTTAACCGTTAATTTTAAACACATGCTTCACACGTCAATTTTAGCTTGCGTAAAATCGTAACTTCCAGTTCAAATTGAGACATCATTCATCACTCTTCTCACAGTTGTAGTCCAACCATGGCGTCTAGTACTAGTAATTGATATCACAGCAACACCCATCCCAAATCACCAAATCCGGTTCGAATTATTAATACTATAAATTAAGTTAGCAAGACACGATTTTTTAACGAAAATAGACACAGACACCGGCCAACAATTGGGAAAAATAGAAATAATAATTGACATAATTGCAACACCCATCTCAAATAAAGAAAACCCAACTCAAGTTATCAACTATGTTTTCAATTAAGCGATCAACTAATTAAATTTTGTTACCGAAAACTAATTGCCAAGAGCAATCTGATCACAAGTGATGGAATTATCCCAATCGGGAATATGCTAGGTAGGAGAGAGAATTCAAAAGCCCAGGTTCTTGATTTTGAAGGTCATGGTTAGAGAGACCCATGTCTTCAAATCCATCACAAACTTGTTCCGCGTCTTGTACACATATAGTGGTGGCGTTAATGGCTTCAGTTTGTAAGGAATCTCAGGGGGGCATGAAGAGAGATAATCAAGAAAAAGTGCTGCTTAAAGAAGGGCATATTCCAAAAATATGTTTTGATTAGGCCAAACGTTGTTGCACCATCATAAATACATGGAAAAAATTGGAGAGTTTACTTTGACTAGGTCCTGCCTCTGGACACGAATTCTACTCGGGGAACTTGTAGAGCTTTTAGAAAAGTGCGTTGAACTAACAGTCCTCTCGGGCCAATCTAGACACATGATATCTATCCATCCATCTAGCTGCCAAGTAAACAAACCATATAATCAAAATCAACCACCCCGATAATAATTCTCACAAATCCGTTTATCCTTCTACCTTAATTGCAACCAGATCCAATCTTTGAGAAAGAAATTACATAGATTTAAAGGAATAGTCCATGTACTAATGTAAATGGAATTGACTATTTTATCCCTAGGCAAAAACACGTGAGAGACACGTGCATGTATTTAACGATATAAATTTGACGAAATTGAACAAAAGACTAATTGCATTTAATGGAATAGTAAAAGAATTCAATTTTTTTCGAATTTCAGTACTAGGACCAATCGCAAAAATAACAAAAAGTTCAGTGACCATTTGTAGAAGTCGAATTTTATTTGAAAAACACCTAGACTCCAAAAATCAAACCGAGATTATAATTTTGGAGCGGAAGGAGTAATATTTATAAATCTTTGGTGAAATTTTAAACGATCTGACCAAGAAAATTCAATGTGGCAATTATTTCTTTTGGAATGGAGGGAGTACATAATTATAGGTTTCCAAAAAAGAAAAAAAATTCATGGTATCCATAATTTATCTATGTACAATATCATAGATTCGTGGACACATGGCATTGACGAGTGACCGAGAGAGCAAGCAAACTTGGAAGCCTAGGTCGACCAAGGCCACCTGAGCAACCACGTCGCCTTATGGACTCGGCCAACTTATCCCCTTCCGGTTCACCAGCACTTCAATGTCGCACACTTAAATATAGAAAGTGCTGAATTCAGGAATAATATTGATCGGTGTCTAAAATTTTAATTACTCCCACCGTACTAAAATATATGACATTTTGATGTTTTTTATACAGATCAAGAAAATATATTGTAAAGACTAAACTGTTTATATATATCCAAACATTAATGAGGTGTTTTGATAATTTTTGCCCAAAGAGTCAAACACTAGTACGAAGTCAATATATATGAGTAGAATTAACAAAAAAAGAAAAAAGTTCCTTAAAAATTAGAAAGTGTCATCTATTTTAGAACAAAAAAACTTTCTCAAAACGTCATATATTTTGGGACAAAGGAATTATTACATAAAAAATTAGAAATTACAATTATCTTTAACACGTTATCATACGTTGAAAACACGTAATTACGTCATCATCACTAATATTCATTAAAATATATTTTTGAATATAATATAAAAGAGAATCATTTAAAAATTGATCGGACATTCGATTTCGTAAATCTGTCTTAACAATATTCATTACGGAGAATTTGGGAGGGGTCCAATGAATTTTTTTTTTATGGGTCCAATTGTCAAATATCACAAATCTACTCCCAATTTTTTTTTTCTTGGGCGGTGTCCATGTACACCCACCCCTACTACTCATGTGGATCCGCCACTGAGTGACGGTTCTCGATTTTGGCCATGTAAGAACAATAGTAGCTAGGATTCTTAAAATTACCAATGCAGTTTCCAATGTAGCTTCTGATGAAGCTACAATGGAAGTCACAATGGTTAGAAAAGTTCAAAATAGCGGAAGACTTAATAACAGAAGCACAAACAAATACCAAACAACCTACAAGCCTATGCTTGTAGATCTAGCCTCATGGTCAAAAAGATTTCACTAAAAAATATGATTTGTTTTGCAAAAACTATGTGAAATCACCAAACAAAACACTCTCACAAGACAACAAGTCTTGGAGAGTAAAAAAAAAAGACCACAGAAAAACAGATACAACAAACGTAGGAAGAAATAAACAGCTTCCTAAAACAGCTAGGAAGACAAAACAACACCAGTACTCAATGTAGCTTCGAATGTTATAAAATTCGAAGCTACAATCAAAATCTGCACACTTCTGAAAACTGAAACTGCTTCGGGATCTGATTTCTGCTTCTGAATTTTCTTCTCTCTCTCTCAATGTGTATCTTCAGCCGTTACCCACGTCTTCTATTTATAATGTGGAGGAAACCTACACACAAAGAAGGAATCCAACTTTAAGAAGGGCAAGGATTAAAATTAGAAATAAAATCAACTACCTCAGATACTAGATTTTCTTACCATATTAATAAGGACTCTAAGGCACGATATTTATAAGGATTTTGACATAGATTTTGTTTACAAAGACAACTCCTAAGATTTAGGACCAAGAAACCACAAATCTAAAGGAATATTTTGTTTCCAAAATTGTCTAACCTTAGGGACCAAGAAAGGAGAAACAAAATTAAAATAGGTCATGCCTATTTTACCCTTACAATATCCCCCTTTGTTGAGCCTTTCTGGTCAAATAATATGACAAGAGTTGTCACATATTCAACACAACCAAGCTCCTTCAAAAATCTGCAAATGTTAGTAAAAACTCCCCTTGAATTTATCAACCAGAAGAAAGTTATTAACTAAGAAAAAATGCAGCAGACTACTAAGTATGTAATATCCCAAAACAGTTATGCAAAAATCCCACAGATCAGAGCTTATTATAGACCAAAGTATATCAATGAGCAGACAGAAAAATTCAGATTACAAGCAAGAAACAAAAACAGAAGTTCTGACATCAGTTTCTTCTTAGGAAGAGGCAGCTTCAGCTTCTTCTTCCGGTACATCAGCAGGAGCAGGAACAGGTGCAGGTGCAACACTTGGATTATTTTCTCCCCCTATTTGTTTAGAATGTAGGCTCAGCCAGGCAGTGTATTGAGCCTCAAAGTTATGAAGGATAGCAATCTGAGACCTGACTTGGACAAGATGGCCCTAAATGAAGGACAAAGAGATAGGAGCAGATGGTCCAAGAGAAATCAGGGCAGGAGCTGATGATGGACCAAATGTAGCTACATTGGCAGCTACATTGCCCATGGCTGGAGCAGGTGGAGCAGCAACAGACTGAGAAGCAGAGGCAGGAGCATCTGGTGCAGGCATGGCTGATGAAGTACTAGGAGTAGAGGGATAAGGATAGACTAAAGGCAGGTTGATCAGTCTATCTCCCTTTAATATAGCTTGATAGAGATATGCAGAGGGTCAAGAATGGGGGTGAGTCTATCACCATCAGTAGGAGCAAAGACTTGGGCAACCAGCACTTTGTAAATAAGAGAATGAAATATGAGAGCCCTTTTATCCCCCTCTGACTCTGCTAGGGATACAATCTTTCTAAACACAAAATCTCCAAAAATCAAATGGTAAACCAAGACCAATATGATATAAGAGTCTAGCATGGTCTTCAATAAGGGCATTGGAATTTGTAGTAGGGGCCCAATTTGCACAACAAATTTTGTGCATAACAACATTCGGCCTCCACCAACGCTTTAGGTGATTTTTTCCCGCAACGCTAGTACCGCTACTATCCATCTGCATGAGGGCAGTGATTTGCGCATTCTTCTCTTGTATAACTTGTTCACGCTGATCTAGATGAGCTTGTAAAGACTCGACGAGTGCCACTTGTTGACTATCGTTTGGTAGATGATGTGATCGTGGTGTCGACAGGGAAGCCTCAGAAGATGTCATGTTAGACTGTTATAAAAAAAAAAAAAACAAGTCAAAATCCGATATCATGATCGTATTTCCGAGTCTATGACCATTATGGATATTAGTTAAATATGTATGTAAAACAAAAAAATAAAGTAAGAAAATAACGTAATTTACACTAAATCTCCAATAATTTGTCTCGTAATGCTACCGCCACCGCCGCTATCCAATGGATCATGATCATCATTTGGAACAACATTGTTTCTACGACGTGGATCAAATGTTGACATCTTAAACAAGTATGGAACAATACTGTCTATACGACGTGGATCGAATGTTGAACTACGGTTAAATAGAATCGCAACATACAAATATGAAATCGAGGGGGCTGTTTATAAAAATTAAAATTTACATCATTTACAATATTAAAAAGAAAAGTATAATGCATAAGCCATGAGGAATTGAATCATGGATCTCTCACTCTCTATCAAATAAATTAACCATTGGGTCACCTATTCCAAAATAGAAATATGAATACATTATAAATTATATATATATATATATATATATATATATATATATATATATATATATATAGAGAGACAAATAACCAGTTCTAGCAAATGTCTTAACCACCGGGTAAGAGAAATCAATTGTGTATCTTTTTCAAATGTTATATTATATATACTAAATACTCCCTCCATTTTCAAATAATCGTCTAACTCGACTCTGCACATCGTTTAAAAAATTTAATTTACTATATTATAAATATTAGTGTAATGTGTGGCTTCTTTTAAAGCTTTAAACATGTGGTCATAAATAAAATAGGTAGAAATAGTAATGATAAAATGATAAAAGTGTTTTTCTAAAAGAATTTTTTTGAAAAAAAACAATTATTTTGGAATTGAGCAAAAAGAAAAGCATGATAGTTATTTACAAATGGAGGAACTATAAGGTAGTACCCAAAAATTCTGGAACCTCCAAAATGGGGGCCCATACCTGTGGTCGGCCCTGCTCTAATCATCATCAGATCTCTTATCCATGTTTTGCCCTAATTATAAATAATTATCATCATCATTTTGAACAATACTGTCATTTTTTAAAACCAACACGTTAACAAATTGATGTATTTACAATGTATCCAAAAAGGGGAAACTCTCCCCCCGAGAGCCCCCATACCTCAGTGCTATGAGAATGTGAGAGGGAAAATCATGGTGACTCAGCGATTAAGTAGCTAGGAGGATCCGTGCCTAGTACCTACAATGAAACCCCTCACACTGCGGTTGCTAGAACTTGATCTTTGGTCATGTATTTACAATGAATTGAGGAGGCATGGACCGCTTACTATCGATTTTTGTAATCCATTAAATATGTTTAATCAATTTCACTTATAACAACTTAGAGCATCCTCAATGTTAAAATTTATATCAACTTCTTATACAACTTCTTAACTGGGTCCCACTACCACCTACATATTTTTCTCTTCTTACACACTTAAAAATAAATCTTCCCATTGTATATTATTCTTACACAACTTCTTACACAAAAAATATTAAATTTAACACCAACCCAAATAAAATAAAAATCTCTTCCCCCCCCCCCCAACCCCCACACACAACCGCCGACAGCCCCTGCACAACTCCCTTCTTTTGCAGGTTCCTATATAAGAAGCAAATTCTCTCTCCCTTTCCTAGGTGGCGCCTAATGGCCACTTTGCACACAATTTAAGGCACTAAGAAGTGGTTAAAAACCGCAATGGTGATGCTCTTATAACATATATAAAAATAATACAACTAAGGAATTTGTCTACCCAAATTTTAGAAAATATTTGCTCCTTCTATTTTCAAATTATCGTTTTGTCATCCGTTCTAAAATAATTGTTATCTTTCAAAACTTTCTCTTTAAAAAAAACACTTTTAGCACTTTATCTTTACTTTTGATGTGGCAAAAGCTTAGCTTGGGCCGTCCTTGAGTTGGGTAGGATATCTGGGCTTTGGATCGTCTCCCTCGAGCCTGTTAAGATCACAAACAAACCTGAGTGGAAGTGCAAGGCAAGGCCTCGCGAAACCCCTCCGGCGTGAGAGTAAGTCTCGAGCGTGATTGTCAAGGAATAAATTGACAGAGTAACGAGGCTCAAGAGAGTGTGTGTGTACCTTGTTAAGGATTATGAAGATGTATTTATAGGCCTCGGTGGTGTTTGAATCCGTCTAGGATTCAGTTTCCATAACTGCCGAGTCAATCAAGGAGAGAATCCCTTGATTTTAGGCGCGGCGGCTAACCGCGTAGATATAGGAGTAGATAAGGCAAGTGTTCTGCCTAAACATGGAAACCTTTGACTTGTCTTGGAGAGCAAGCTGCCGGTGTTCCCTGTTTGATGTGTGTCCGGGCGAGCAGGGCTCTGCCCGGCTATTCTACTTATATTGCTCTTTGAGCTTTTTGCAGGTCCGAAGAACGGCCCTTGGTCGGGAAGGCAAGGCCAATGCTCGACCAGGTTTGGACAAGATGAGTCTGATTCCTTTGCTAAGCACGTACGATGCCCGGGCATGGCCTCTGGTCGGACAGGCAAGGCCTTTACCCGCTCAGGTTTGAATGAAGGTTACGCTGCTCGGTGCTCGCCAATTCTATCATTTTGCTCGCTGGGCTGTGGGCCCCATATGCATTGTGCTCGTGATTGGCACGTGATGTTGGCTCGTGCATTGCTCGTGACCGGTTTGGGCCGGGTATATCAGTGGCCCCTAGCTCCTTGCCTGGCGGGCATTTATGCTCGGAGCGGGGAGCATTTAGATCGAGTGCTCGTGCGAGCTTAAACACTTGTGAATTTTCAGAAATACTTGAGGCGTGCCCAGGAAGCTTTTTATCAAGGGCATGCCAGGCGCGTGGGCGGAGAAAGCGCGTGAGCCGTCAGAAGTTGGGATGATTGGATGGGGCACGAAGCACGAAGGGCCGCATTTAATGCCCTGTGATGATGGGCCGCCAAGTCTGAGTGCCTTTTCGGGTTCCGAGCTTTCCCCCCAAAGCAATTCGGAGACCGGCCTATAAAAGGCAACCCCCTCTTCCCTTTTTCCTCTTTTATCTCCTTCGAGTTTTTAGAGAGAGAAAATTCTGAAAAGCTCCAGCGCCGTTGCCGCTATATTTTACCCCAGATTCCGGTGAAGTTTCCGTTCATCCCTCGGCGTTTGCAGTACTCTCACCAGCCCAGATTGTCTTCCTTGAATTCTCAGTGGAGGCCCATTGTTCCAGAAATAACGGTAAGCTCTGGGCTCTTCTCTAATTATGCTTTTAATTTTTCTAGCTCTTCAAAGGTCTTTGCTTTTCTCTCCTTCATCTTTACACGGCTCTGTTAGGGTTTAAGAGGGTAGGACCGCCCTTAGGTAGAGATCGAGGAATAGAGCCCACATCCCTGCTCGCTTGCCGGGCAGAACTTCACGTGTTGACTTAGACTTAGGATTTTCCCTTTTCTTTGCTAGTTGCTTGGGCAGTTCTCTGATAGTCACCTTCCTCGATCTCTTTGTAGATGTCTGACGCGTCTAAGAATGACCGCGAGGCTTTCAGCTATGGCGGGAAGAATGACTCGCTAAGCAGCGAGAAGTCTCCCTCGATTAGCGTCGAGTGCGATGAGGGAGCCAGATCCGTGGCCGGACCAACGGTTCGAAGGCGTGCGGTGGATCTCGTGGTTGACATAGTTGATTCCTCTAGCGAAGAAGACTCGGGCGAGAAGAGTGTGACCGGTGGTTTTGCTGTCGGGCAAGGCCTCGACCAGCAAGCGGCCCTGGTTGGAGATCTGGCTGGCCTAGTGAGGACTGAGCGAGCAGAGGTGGCCAGAGGGACCTCAGAGGCTGATGAGGTGGATGACATGCCGCTTGCTCGGCGTTTCAAGAAAACTGGCCGCTCCCAAGTGGAAGCCATTCCTGAGGGGGAGACGGATGACCAGGACAACATCCCTATTGCTCGATGCTTCACTGTGGTGGGTGGTTCCCCAGTGGCCATTCCCATTGACGAAGTAGCCGGGGATGAGGAAGTGGAGGAAGAGCCCGAGTGGTTTGTAAATGCGGACGAGAGCCAGTATGCTGCTCACTGGGCCTCCTTGGACACAGCGGACAAAGTCACTGCTTGGCTTACGTCCCTAGGTATTGACCCCGCGTATTATCGGGCTAGCAAAATGGACGTGCCCGCCGGAGTTCAGCTTTCCCGCGAGCAGGGGAATGAGCTCCTATTTTTTGCCGACTTCTTCAGAGTTGGGTTACGCCTCCCACTAGAACCTTTCCTGGTAGACTTCTTGCACGAGACCAAAGCTGTGTCGTGCGACCTGATGCTGAACACAATTCGTGACATCATTGCCTTCACAGTGGCGAGCAGACTGTTAGGATTCGATCCGGACATGTATCTGCTCCGGAAGCTATTCATCTTTGCTCCGAGCACAGGCGGAAGGATAGGAGTGAGGGCCAACTCCAATTTTTTGAGGCTGCTGTCGGAGGTTCCTTGGAAGGTAGATTCCTGGGATAGGAGGGTTTTGTTCATCGAATCTCGGGTTGGCTAGCCGTTCGCACCTACGACCACCAATGAGATTAAAATTCCCAAGGCCTCCAAGCAAGATTTCAGCTCGGGGGAGATTGCCTGACTGAGGGCGTTGAAGGATGCTGTGGGGATGATCGAGGAGAATGAGAAGCGCGTTGGCCAGCAATTCTTGCTCGACTGGAAATAGTTGGTTTGTAATCCTCGCTACCTTTGCCTGGCCGGGGTAATGCGGGCAGAAGTCCCTGATGTGGAGCCCCTTCTCATCCATGTGCCCGAGAGACCCCATCCGTATTGGGATGACTGTCACGGACGAATGTTCAAGCACGAGTGCGTTGAATGTCAACGGCTGGGCCCGGGCGGAGATTGTCGACCAGTCTATGAAGATGAGGATGGTCGATTTTAAAATCATACCGCTGCTCTTATTATAATTATCTGTTGCTCACATGAGTAGTACTGACTGTTTTGAATTTTCTTATCTCAGGGATGAAGAACATGGCCGTGCTGAGGTTGAGGAAGCTGCAAGCCAACCAGCGGGCAGCCAATCTGAAGGTTAATGAGCCTGTGGAGCTGCCAAGGTGCCCTTCAGTCCTCTTGCTAAGAAAGCCCCGGGCTTGGGCAAGGCCACAAGCCCGGTCAAGAGAACGCCGGTACCCAAAGTCATCATCCCTCCTCGCAAAGGGACTCCTCCCAAGGAAGCCGTGGTGGTCATTGACGATGTAGTCGGGCAATCAGGTGCCAACATCCCTGTGGTGCCCCGTGCCAAAGACAAAGGGAAAAGGAAGAAAAGCCGCTCTCCTCCTCCTGCTCGGGATGTCCGCCGCCGAGGCTCGAGCCCCGACCCTATTCCTTCTGCCCCCATCCAGGCCGGGCCTGCAACTTGGAGGCAGGCTGGTTTCAAGATGCCCTCCACTACTAGCGCAGCTCGGGCTCTGGTGAAGGAAATTTCTGGGGATGCCCCATTACTGGGGGGCATCGATCTTTATGCCCGCGGGAGCCCGGGTGGCCTGGTAGGCAAAGGCGTGATAGAGAGGGCTTTGCACGATGATCTTGCCCGCGATCGTGATACGGCCGGCCATGTCTTAGTTGGAAACGTAGGGCTCTGTTTGAGCGAGGTAAGGCTCTTGACTGGAATTTGCCTTTCCTTTCTTTACTTGTTTCATGCTTCTGACGACCTATCTGTAGACACCCCAATTTCGTACCCCTGGTATGTGACATGACAAAAAATATCAAGACATGTTAAAACATTAACAAATGTCAAGTTACAGGGTCAAAAGTGCAAAAGGACAAAGCAGGATGCGCAAAAGGACAAATTGCAGGGACCTAAGTGTTCAAAATGACCAAGGTTTGAAAATTGGGCACAACTCCCATAAAAAATGGGCATGGCGCCCAAATTGGAAGAGGGTGGCGCCCAAAATTGCTCCCATGCACTGTTCATGCAATGTTTTGCCGCAAAACACAATTTTTCCAATGCAGGGTACAATCATTTGAAGCACAAAAAAAGAAATGGGCGTGGCTCCCCACAAATTTGGGCATGGCGCCCAATTCTCCTCTTCAGCCACTATTCACCCAAATAGTTGCCGCAAAGCACAATTCATCCAGCGCGGTGTACAATCAAAATGAGCGCGATGAAGGAATTTTAATTCCCGCGATGTCCCTGATTCAGCCTATAAATAGAGGCTCCCAGCTTCTCGCAAACAGACTCCTTCATTCATCAAGCTTCTCGCGTTAACGTTACGCTGGAGAATTAGAGAGCGGTGCGAGATAGTGAGAGATCACCTCCAAAGCCTCGAAACCCTGCCAAACTTCCTCCAAACACAAAACCAACCGATAGAAGTGTACCTTAGCCCCCCAGCTAGGTATCCACCTTTTTTCCCCGGTCCAAAAATCGTGGAAAGAGCAGTTGCTCTGCCCGATTTCAGCCTATTTCCAGTCAAACAAACAACCAGACACAAACAGTTACCCCGCCCGATCCGAGGCGAAAAGTAACTTTCGAGCGATTCTGTTGCCCAAATTCACACAACACACAACTTCAAAAAAAAAAAAAGACTCTCTCTCCCCGAGGGACAGAGCGAGCACACCCCTACGCGATCTGTAAGTTTTTATTTTTAAAGTCTTTCATTTATTTGTATAAGTATAATTTCCAGTCCGGCCCAATGTAGCCATATGAGCAGTTGTGCTGCCCGGATTTAATTAGGAAATAGTACTAAATGTAGCCGTTATTATGGCAAAATGTTTTTAGATAGGTTTGTAATTATTTACTTTGTTTACTCAATAAACTCTTTATTTGTAAATGTATTATTTTCAGTCCGGTTCAATATCAATATATAAGCAGTTATGCTGCCCGGATTTATTTAGGAAATAATACTAAATGTAGTCGTTACTATAGCCAAACATTTCCAAGTATATTTGTAATTGTTTGTAAAAGAGTCTGTTGCAAGTCCGTAAATAATATAGATGTTACGGATGTATTTGTAGGCATTTAATGCTTTATTTACCTGTTTAATAAATATAACAAAAAGCATACTTTAGCCAAAAACCGTTTTGAGACCGAAAGGCGAGTTGGGTGCCTAGCACCTTGAACTCGTAACATAGCCTCCGAACCCGTTTTCTATCTACGGTTTTCTTTTACGGTTTTGCTTTATTTTTGCCTTAAAATAAAGATGGCGACTCTAAAAACATTTTGGATCCAGTGGGGCCTCGCAACATCTTTCTTTGCACTTTCACGTTCTCCCCTAAACAAGGGAGAATGGGAATGGAAAGGTGATGTATTCCTATGTCCTGGTATCCCTTAAACAAGGGATAACTTGACGTAGAAAACCCAAAGCACCCATAGCGATCCGAGATGAGCCATAAGGCTATTTTTATAAAATCCATAGTGGGGGTGCTGCAACATCTTTCTTTGCACTTTCACGTTCTCCCCTAAACAAGGGAGAATGGAGAATGGAAAGGTGATGTCTTCCTATGTTCTGGTATCCCCTAAAGAAGGGATAACTTGACGTAGAAAACTCAAAGCTCCCATATTGGATCAAAAATCCACTAAAGGCAACCGAGGCGCATTCAACGCGCTATTCGACAACACTCCTCCCGCACTTTTGATTTCGATCTCCCCTAAACAAGGGAGGCTGGAACGGGAGCAGTGGATGTCACCGCATCCGCACGGACGCGCACCCCTATCCAAGGGCGCGCGGGGCGCGGGAGCACGTTTCCCGGGAACCCACGATGGCGACTTCTGGGGAGATCGTTTTTATTTTAATGAATAAAAATGGAGGGCTAGACTCATTAACCAAAACTTTTTTTCTTTTGTTTCGGCTAAAGTATGCTTGTTATATTAATTTAAAAGCAGTCTAATATTGCGTTCTGTAACATCCGTGTCTATATTTGTGGATATGATATCTTGTGTCTATACTTGAAAATATTCGTATTTTATGTATTATATATATATATATATATATATATATATATATATATATATATATATATATTTTATGTGCAATACTATCCGGGCAGCACAACAAAAGGGCCGGGGCTTTTATTCAAAAAAAAAAATTCTTTTCCGGCCTTATATTATCATTTTCTGCTTTATTTCCATTTTGCAATACATATATGCATGCATTCATTCTGTCATTTTATTTTGGGGATTAGGACCCTTTTCAAAAAAAATAGACTCTCCGCTTTTCTTTCTATTTCTTGATGGTATGCTTGCTTGCTTGCGCTTAAGCTAAAAAGCCGAGAAAATCCATACATAACAGCAAGACAGGCTATATCTGTTTTATTTTCTATTTCCATATCTGAAAAAAAAAAAACTCTTTTTTACTTTTTAGATACCGCACACACGCGCACATGTATATAAATATATTCCGAACTGCTACCCTACACCATGACCAGCCTACCCCCTGCATAAACCAACGTTAGATTGCATATAGATTTTCAGGACACTTTAAAGACCGACCGGTTTTTGCATTTTAAATTGTGGGTCAGCCCCAATCAAAAAAAAATCTGTGCAAGTCAAAAAAAAAAGTGCAAGTAAAAAAAAAAATAATAATAATACACTGGGGCTGACTTATTATTTTCAAATGCTCGACCTAGACCATTTCGAATGGTGGATCCCGGAAAGAGTATAGGCCCTTCGCCTAGGATCAGTCCGATCTCGGGGAGTCGAAAGGCAGGTGGAACACGTTGGTCCTATACTCTGGAGAAAGAATCCACTGTTCCCGGAAATTCCTGAGACTGTCAAAATTAAGCAGGTGCTTATCCGGTCATTTTGTAGGGAAAATAATAAATAATAAAATATACTAATAAAGACACGCTGTACTCCAAGCCGGAAAAGCCTTGACCTTCGATGCAAACCCATTTTCCCTAGAAACCTGGCCCGAATTTGGAAAGGCAGAGCAAGATCGACCGATTGATACGGGAATCAAGTGCGAGAGATCGATTAGAGAGTATCGAAAGCAGTCAGACGAATCGGGGCAGCCCGAGATTCAAGTGCAGATCCGAGATAGTATGGCGGCGAAAGTGAAGCAATCCGCCATAGGATGCGAATCTGAGGGGCTCCGGTATGCTCGACTCGGCAAAGAATGCAGCAATGGCTAGATCAGAATTTGGGTGCACAGGCTGACCGAATAATGAGCCAAATGGCTAATCTGGTATAAGGCTTGAAGTCCAGTGGAGAGGTAATTTCTTCCCCTACAGTCCCCCAAGAAGCATCAACCTCACATATGCCTCCAAACCCTCAACCAAACACTAACCCACCAAACACTACCATCACTCCAAATCCTAACCCTCCACCAACTCCCTACTACCCAAATGTCTACCCCTACCCATCATATCCTCCATATCCTATCCCAAACACCAACATTCCCCAAAGTCCAAATGACCTCCCTTTTCCCATGAACAACGCACTCCAAAATAGCCCACATATGGATCCCAAGAGCTATAACCCATCAGGCCAAGTTACTACCTACTTACCTCCTGATGATCCTGGCCGTCCAGCCGAAACCATCCAAAATCCACCAAACTACACCACCCAAAATCCATATCTTGCAAATAACCCACCAGCTCTAAATCCATATCCGCAAATAACCACCACCTAAATCCATAAACAAACCACCAGCTCAAAACTCGTACCCTGTTAACAATCCACCAGCTCAAAATCCCTGTACTGTCCAGAATCCCTATACTGCCCAGAGTCCCTATACTACCCAAAACCTATATCCAACTCAAAACCCATATCCGGCTCATAATCCATACCCAGCTCAAAACCCAACCCAGAATCCATATCCAACTCAGAACCCATGCCCAACACAACAGCCAGAAATCAACATAGCTTTTCCAAATCCTGCCAGCATATACCTGAAACCAACTCCCCCAGCCACCAAAATGGAGGCCGACATGGAAAACATGAAAACCATGATGCTCAAACTGCTCAACAAAGGGGAATTTTCTACGCGGGCCTTGGCATTACAACCTTCAGCAGTACTACCTTCATAATTCAAAATGCCCGACATAGAAAAGTTTGATGGGACTGGATGCCCTATATCCCATCTAAAATCCTACTCCACTGGTATGCAGTCAAGGGGAGCTAGCTTTGAAGCTATGGCTTCCAATTTTCACCTCACCCTTGTAGGAAATTGCGCCAAGAATGGGCGATGTTGTTAGACAGTAGCACTCTGAATACCTGGGACCGAATAGCCGAAGAATTCCTTGAAAGGTATAAAGACAACACTAGCCCAGAAAATAAAAGAGACCTCGAGTCATGCACCCGAGGAAAAAGAAACATGTCTTGAATTTGCAATGTGAAACGAAGCAGTTAGCCCAGACTTTTGAGCGGACGATCCAGTGAGTCATGGGATGTTCATCAAAAATCTCGACCCGTACGGAACACATGCGATATCTCCCTTACAACATCTTTAAAGAAGTAGTAGAGATAGGGGTTCGTATTGATCAAGATATACGGACCGGGCAACTAAAAGTCAATACACCCTCTAGTTAACTACGGTTCTCTAAAGGAAAACGGCCAGCACGGCACCGGTTAACATGGTAGGAGATGCATCAGCCTCTTTCCCTACCCAAAATTATAGTGCTACTCCATGGTCCTGGACGAGCAGTCCGTCAACTTCAGTCGGAGGAATAATGGCCCAAGCAGAGGAATTCGGGAGGCGAGCAGGGTCAGCGGTACTTTGACGGATTGCAAGCTCCTCGATGCAGTAATATTGCGGGCGTGGCTCGCGAGGAGTATTGAAGCGGTTGGAAAACTACAGAACCACCAAACCCACGACAAGCGGAACCATGCCCGTCTGTGAGTATCATCGCTCACAGTGGTCACCTCACCGAAGAGATGCTACACACTCAAACATGCTATCGAATCGATGAAGCGACAAGGTAATTGAAAAACCTCCCCGGACCAAACACAATCAATAACCCTCTACCTCAAGTCAACATGATTGAGGTTGATGAAAAATCACCGTGCCCAAGTTCGAAAAATTAGCCACCATTACCATACATTCTCATTCCTTTTCTCCATCTACATCCATAAAGAGCCTAGGCGCAATATGCTCTCTTGGGACATCTGGATAGCAAAATACTTGCAACATCGGAAAAGTCACTTGGATCGGTGGGGATGTTAGCTACCTTACTAGATACGGCCGAGCCTACCAGCCAAACCCGGAAAGGTGACCACTCAGTAAAGACAAAGTAAAAGATATCTGGGCAAGGAGGCGGAAGATACTGCTAGCTCGTATGAAGAAAACTCGTGCCAACATTTCCATCTGGGCTTACTTTGGCATCAAAAACCCATCGTGATACCTGCCAAATCTCTAAGTCAGCAGCTTGTTCCCATTGAAACCTCCCCAATGAAAGCTTACTGTATGATCTAAACATTCATTTTGGAAATGTCATAATGTTTACCGATCTAGATCTCGCCCAAAGAAGGAGCCGACCACATTGATGTCATATCACCGTGGAATATGGAAAAGCGGGTTCCTCGAGTTCGATAGATAACGGTCCTCTCTCGAATGTATGTCCCGCCAACACCCTAGCCAAATCGGGGAACAAAATATCGAACTCACTCCTTCCTCACAGACAAAGGCATACGACAACACCGCCGACGTGTCTGTGGGTAGTCACTCCGATGTCGACTATTGGGCCACTAACCATGCTCTGGCCGACTTCGTGTCTGGACATACCCGCCACTTTCACTGCTACCTGACGCCTCGATCCACGAGAAAGGGGTAGCCTTTCTTTACATCAACGTGTCAAATTCATCCACGATGATCACATTGTAATTATTATTCCTGGCCGACAA
>CM028381.1:56936415-56958964 GCA_013146195.2 Codonopsis lanceolata
ATTTCAGCCAAGTTTAACTAATAAAATGTATTGGCTCGTAAGGTTATAGAAGACGGCTATATACATGGAAAGATATATGAGTCTACTTCTAGTTTGGGGGAACGGTTTATCGCTTGATCCTGTAAAGTCGATAAGGCATTTTTTCGCGACAGTGTCAAGGCTCATGCGACACGTTATGTTTATTTTTCATCATTGTTTTCTATATTTCCTCTCGGTTTATTCTCCAATGGGAAATGCTGAAAGTTCATCATCCCTAGTAGATGTACAAGTTCAGATCATCTCTTTGATATGGATAAGTCATTTGTATTTTGTTGGCCAAATTACAAATTCCCCCGGTATACACCCAATCTCGGATCACCACCCCAACATAATTTTATCATAATTTGGTACCTGATGTTACCATTTGTATCAAATAGCTACCTAATGCCTAACTTAAGTATGCCTGAGTTAACGTTTTTTCACTAACAAAAGTTGGCCCTAGATAGCAATTTGGCAGAAATGGCAACATCAGGTACAAAATTGGCACAAACCTTATGTGGGTAGTGATCTCGGATTGGAGTGTATACTTTTGGGGAAATTTGTAATTTGGCATATTTTGTTTGTAATGTTCAAAAGGTCAAAAGCTTACTAGTCATGTTAAAAACTTGAAATGAGAATTGCTTTAGTTCTAATGGTAAAATTTGAGGAAATTGATTCTAATGACCTTGAAATCTGTATGAAAGAAAGATAACACTATTATAAACATTCTAGGATAATTAGTTTGGTCATTAAATTCATGGATAAGTCAGTAACAAAATTAGCTTACTAGTCATGTTGAAAGCTTAAAATGAGAATTTTTTCCTATTAAGGGTCAAAAATGAGGAAATTGATTCTAATGACCTTCAAATCTGTATGGAAGTAATATAATACTATTATAAACATGATAGGATAATTGGTTTGTTCATTGCTTTCACGGATTGAACTCAGGAACAAAATTAGCTTACTAGTCATGTTGAAAGCTTAAAATGAGAAAATTTACCTATTAAGGGTCAAAAATGAGGAAATTGATTCCAATGAGCTTGAAATTTGTATGAAAGTAAGATAATACTAGTATAAACATGCTAGGATAATTGGTTTGGTCATTGCTTTCACGGATTGAAGCCAGGAACAAAATTAACTTACTAGTAATGTTGAAAGCTTAAAATAAGAAATTTTGCCTATTAAGGGTCAAAAATGAGGAAATTGATTATAATGACCTTCAAATCTGTATAAAAGTAAGATAATATTATTATAAACATGCTAGGATAATTGGTTTGGTGCATGCTTTCACGGATTGAAGTCAGGAACAAAATTAGCTTACTAATCATGTTGAAAGCTTAAAATGAGAAATTATTCCTATTAAGTATAAAAAAAATGAGGAAATTGATTCTAACGACCTTCAAATCTATATGGAAGTAAGATAACATTATTATAAACATGCTAGGATAATTTGTTTGGTCATTGCTTTCACGGATTGAAGTCAAGTTGTAACCTTTAAATGAGGAAAAACATGTGATCAATTTAGGTCTCTAGATTATAGCCATAACAGTAATTTAAAAAAAAACACTTAACAAAAATTGAAGTAATAATGTGGTAGAAATTAAGAATTCATTATCAAGAGAAATGGATTATCAAACATAATACTCTTCTATAGAAAACTTGATTTCAGGGCACCATATTAACCAAATAAACCACCCACCATTTAATTAAGGACACAACTAGTAAATTTGACATGACAACAAATAATATTTTGACAAAAATAGCCCTAAATATAATAAATCACTCACCATTAATTAAGGTCAAACAAGTAAATTTATCATAGACTAATTAATTCTATTAATAATTAAATAATAATTTGATCCATTGACTTGTACTTATTTTATAGTTAGGTTCTAGATTTTTTTTAATTCTATTTATTTCGTCTTGTATTTTGATTTTCTTATCAGTTTTCCCATCCAACCATTATCATTACAAATGTCGTCTAATATTTTCTAAAATGACAAAAATAGCCTTACTCAGTCGAGAGACTAAAACTTTATTCAAAACTAAAAAATAATATGGTTTTACTTTCTTAAATACGTTCGGTAAGGACATTATAGATGAATATGAAAAATTGTAACTATAATAATAGATTTGTTGGTTAGTATCAAGATATTAAGCAAATATGTAGTATGTTTAGTTATGACCCGTGAATAAGCTAAGACAATTGGGTTAAGAAATATGTCATAATGTTAATAAGATGAAGAAAATGAATAACCAGTTAATGAATATGTGCGTTTTGTTACAAAAGAAAACTAAAATCTACACTTTACTTCTTTGAATTTACTGACTGCTATGGTGATCAACCGTATTTCGAGCACTAATTTGTTGTCCTCAAAGTTTATTTGGCATAATTTAGTTCCTAAGAATCTTAGCATATTTAAGAAAGTAAGACCATATTATTTTTTAGTTTCGAATAAAGTTTTAGTCTCTCGACTAAGTAAGGGTATTTTTGTTATTTTAGAAAATATTGCACGACATTTGTAACGATAATGGTTGGATGGGAAAACTGATAAAAAAATCAAAAAATAAGAAAAAATAAATATAATTCAAAATTGTAGGACCTAACTTCAAAATAGGTACAAGTCAAGGAATCAAATTATTATTTAATTATTAATTGAATTAATTAGTCTATAAAAAATTTACTTGTTTGACCCTAATTAATGGTGAGTGATTTATTATATTTAGGGTTATTTTTGTCCAATCATTATTGTTTGTTATGATAAATTTACTTGTTGTTTCCTTAATTAAATGGGGGGTGATTTATTTGGTGAAGGGTTATTTTTGACCATCTATTAATTTGTAAGAAATAACCTTGACTTTTATATGCTTTGGATTTTGATTGGATTGGATTTGGATTGGATTTGGATGGATTTGGATTTGGATTTGGATTTGGATTTGGATTGGATGGATTGGATTGGGTTGGATTGGATGGATGGATTAGATTTGGATTGGATTGGATTGGATGGATGGATGGATGGATTGGATGGATTTGGATTTGGATTTGGATTGGATTGGATTTGGATTGGATGGATTGGATTTGATTAGATTATTTCTATATCGACTCCCCATCGCTGAGGCTATTGCAAAAAAGGGGTTTCAGCTTACTTCTTGCTGCTATTATTGTCTTGTGAATACTGCTGCCGACACTTTCAGCCATGTTTTTCTTCAAAGTAAAGTTGTTCATGAGGTCTGGACATTTTTCCATGGCCACTTAGCTTTTCTTTGGGAACTAGTTATTTAGCACGTGTTTTGCAAGAGTACAATGTGGGATATATATATTTTTATAATAATAATATAACTTATAGATATTATAATTAGATTGTTAATCTCTTCCATGTTTATAAATTTTTTTTCTATTATTACTAATATTTTACCTAAATACTTTTAAAATTGATATAAGTTTCTAGCTAACGTGAGATACATATTTTGTATTAATAATAATAATAATTTTTTTTTTATCTAAAGACTTATAAAATTAACATTTAACTTGATAATAATATTAGAAGTCATTTTGTTAAAAACTTTTAAAATCATAATTCATTTTTAACCAATGTGAAATACTTATTTTATATTTTTATTGGTAATGAAAGTTTAAGTCTTTTATCTAAAGACTTTAAAATCAACACCACATTTTAACCATGTGGTATACATATTTTCTATTGGTAATAACAAAATATATTTTTATCTAATGACTTTTATAACCAATACTCATTTATAAATAATGTGAGATACATTTCTTTGTAACCAATGTGAGATACTTCTTTTATATTTCTATTGGTAATAAAAGTTTAAGACTTTTATCTAAATACTTTTAAAACAAACATCTCTTTCTAACCATGTGGTATACATCTTTTCTATTGGTAATAATAGTATTTTTAAAACCAACATTAATTTCTAACAAATGTAAGATGCCTTCTTCTATAGTAATAATAATAGTCTTTTATATAAAAACTTTTGAAATCAACATCACTTTCTAAAAAATATGGGATACATCTCTTCTGTTGGTTATAACATAAAAATAATAATAGTAGTAGTATTCTAACAATGTGAAATACTTATTTTCTATTTCTATTGGTAATAAAAATTTAAAACTTTTATCTAAAGACTTTTAAAACAAACATCTTTTTCTAAACAAACATATCTTTCTAATCATGTGGTATACATCTTTTCTATTGGTAATAATAGTATTTTTAAAACCAACATTAATTTCTAACAAATGTGAGATGCATTCTTCTATAATAATTGATGCGTCCAAGATATTTTGGATGCACTGATGAAGCCCAATCTGGACACCTGGCTTTCAACGTATCCTCTAATCCTCAAAGCCCAACTCTGTAATAAGAATAAGCAATCGTGAACTAGGCAGGGGCTCTCCCTGCAAAGGCCCTCCGGCGTAAGAATCAGTACTAGATTCAGCAAATGAGTAATCAATTTGGCAGAGTTTTAGCTAGAGAATATGATTGCGCGTACCTTTCTCCTTCATTTTCTGAGGTTTTTATACTTGCCGGAGGACATAACTGCCAATAACCGTTAATAACTGCCCATAATTGTTATTAACTACATGTGAATGATCGTGGCCTTTAATGGCGGGCACATTAACTGGCCCATTAATGGCAACGGTTTAAATGGAGAGTTTCCCGGACATAACCGTCCTTAACTGTAACTTGATCTTGCCCGAACATAACTGTCCTCAAATGATAGCATTCGGAACTAGCGAGCATTGCAAGTCCCGTTTGCTGGTTAAGCCCCCAGCTCGCTGGCTACTCACCTGACAAAGGCCAAGGCTTTGCTCGCTTGCTCGGATGAAATCCAAATGCTTGGCACGTGACTCATGACTTGGGCCTATTGGGCCGGGCAGTTCAGTAGCCCCTAACTCCTTGTTCACCGAGTATTCATGCTCGTGACGAGGAGGAGCTCAAAAAATTCAAAGAACACTTTCCAGAATAATCAAATCTTTCAAATAAATGATCCCAATAATCTTGGAGCCAAAATCTGAATGGACGGTTACCCAAAAGGCACTTTAGGAATACGTACCCAAAAGGCAAAGCCGTCAGCCGCCAGCCATGAAGTAGACATGCCCATTTTCCTATAGGGCATTAAATGTTGCCTCGTACAATGAGCCTTGTATTAAAAGTCCAATGATTCATACTCACCAACCGGCGGCTTTGTTGGGTATAAAAGACAGAGTTCACTTCCTTTCAGAACTTTACCATTTACGAATTCTTGAAGAAACTTGAGAGAGAAAAATCAATTGAGGAATCTGCAGACTCCAATCAAGAACAAACTTCCAGATTCAATCTCTCACAACGCCTCCGAAATCAAGATTAAGATCTTCAGAAACTACCAGGTATTTCACGCTTTCTTCTTTTCTGCCATGGATTAGGGTTTTGTCTATGTTCAATCCTTTTTAACTTTTCACGAACTATCCGAACCCATAAGTAAAACAACCCCATTTTCGACTCATTCTGCCCCCTTTATCTATTAGCCACTTTGAACCAAAACCCAGGGAATCGAGAAATTTGTGATTGGTGCCCTGTTCACTGATCTCACACCCTGCTTGACACATTTTTAATTTTGCATACGTCATTGTGTCCATCCCGGTCCATTTCTTTAATACACATTTCTCGATTCCTCTTCCTGTAGGATGTCTAGCGAGGGCACTGTATCTGAGATTGAAGGTCAAAGTTACGACCATGGAGCACCAAGAGAAGATCCACCATCTTCACATTCGAGCTCTGAAGAAAACGAGCAAGAGGAGGCCACGCTAATCCCTCGTCGACGAAGGTCTTTACAATCAGGCGAGCAGGAAGTAAATAGTAGTTCCCAAAACCCTTCTGAGACTATGCGAGCAGAAAATCCTCCCCGCTCAAACAGTCAACTACCTGGGCCAAGCCAAAGTTCATCCACTCCCATCACTCCATACACCCCCTCCTCGATCAAATGGGATGACTTAAATTCCGAAGAGGAAATTAGCACCTGGTTTTATTCTTTAGGAATTGATCCCAAACATTACCGAGTCCGCGCCTTCGATTTGGACATTGACAAGGAGGGTCATAACTTCCAAGGGGACAAGATGGTATTTTATTTTGACTTCTTTCAGGTCGGACTTCGCCTCCCCCTCGACCCATTTGTCGTAGAATTCCTGAACGACTCCAACACTCTTCCTTGCAACTTAACCCTTACCACCGTTAGGTTCTTAGTATCCTTTACAGTAGCCTGTCGGTTGCTCGGGTTTGAGCCCGACATGACCTTGTTTCGAAAATTCTTTCTCCTCTCTTTAGATAAAAAATTCCGGGCGCATTTCAAGTCGCTCAAACCCCAACTACTTCAAACTCCTTAACGACAGCCCAAACAAGGTGGATGGATGGGACAGCAAGGCTTTACTGGTCGAGTCGAGCATTGGCTTGCCTTTTGCTCCCTACCTCAGCGACTATGGACTCCCCGACCATGATAAAAATGCCTATCGAAATGGTGAACCCAGAATAGCCCGAGCTTTCAGAACGCTGCTCAAAGTAAAAGAGGGAGATGGACGAGCTTGTCAAGATTTTGTGCTTTCGTGGCGAAGTTCTCACCTCCGACCTCGCCCTTCTCCGTCGAGCTGGAGTTTCCAACTTGCCCATGGAAGGCATTGAACCTCGGGTTGTTATTGACCCTGAAATTCCTCACCCATACTGGGGTTTATGTCACGGAAGAAGTTCCCAAATGAATGCGAGGAATGTGCTCGAACTGGAGTTCTTTGCAGACCTTCTTTCTCACTGACCGGTTAACACTTCAACTGCATTTATCTCTGTAAATTTTCGCTTTCTTCATATTTCTCATGCTCAATTTAACTTGTGCAGATATGAGGCAACTAACCGACGTCAACAAGTTTTTGCAAGCTGCCAAGAAGAGCTCAAACAAGCGAGCTAAACATCTTTCAACCCAACCTGCGGTCAATCTTCCCACGGCTAGCACCACTAGCCGTGGGACTAAACAACAACCTGGAACCTAGCCAGCCTACCACAACGGCCATCTTGACCCCCACCACTCAAAGGGTCGAAACAGCCTCCCTCCTGTTATCAACATCGATCCAGTGGCAAGAAGAACCTGGCCGAAAAGACAAGGTTGTGATCGAGAGCGACCCCTTCCGTCCCGTCATGGACATCAAGAAAACTTCATCATGCCCGATACTCGAGAGAAGCAGCTGCCCTCATTGCTGAACTTTCTGAGGTCCCCGACCTCAACAACATAAATATTTTCGAACGAAGCGGTTTCCAAGCCACCGCAGGTCTAGAATTGATGAAAAGGCTCCACCACAGCGCGGTCAAAAAGAAAAGCAACGACCAGGCGAACTCCGTCTTGATAGGAGAAATCGGAATGTGTTTCACTGAGGTAAAAACCCTTCCCCAAATCTGACGCCTCTTACCATTTCATTTTAATTGATCATATCTTTCCCTTGTAGGCTGCCAATAAAACAGTTCTCATGTACGAACGTCTCATGGAGAAACTCGGCGAGAATGATTCCTTACAAACGGAGAAGAACGAGCTGGAAGAAACTGTCAACTCGGTTCGAGCTGAGCTTAAAGCCGCCGAGGAAAGCCTTCGATAAGGTGGAAGGCGTCCAAAGTTGAAGCAGAAAAGAAGACTTTGGAATCCCAGCTAAACCTCTCCAAGAAATCCGAGGAGACAGCCTTGATAAACATTGCTGGAGTCCGAAAAGATCTCCGAACTAGCCAGGCCGAGCTCGAAGAGTTCAAGGCCAAAGTTGTCGATCTAGAGAATCAATTGATGGAAGCCGGATCTTTAGCAAACGAAGAGCAGAAACAAAAAATCATCGAAGATTATAAAAACTCTGATGACTTTCTTTGCTTGCGTGGAAGCGGCGTATCCATTCTTCCTGCAAGGTATGAACCACATTTTAAGACAAATTTCTTGCAGCGGGCTGGAGATCCGACCTGAACAGCTCGCAGAATGGGGCGCCAATCCGTTATTCAACTTGTCTGCCCGGCCAGGCCATGCCCTCGTTCCCTTCACAGCAGATGAGCTAGAATCCCTGGCCGAAGCAGATGCAGAGAAGGGTCTGTCACCTTGGAATCCTCCCCCTGTTGCCGAATCCAACGTAACCGAGTTGATGACCCAAATCTGGAAATCTCAGGCCCCCCCAGCCACAGACGATGATGCCTCCAATCAAACTGAAGAAGACGAAGTGACCATCCTTGAAGCCACAACCGAGGGAACAAACGAACCAACTCCACCGACCAAAAACAACAACGCTGCTCCAAGTGCTTGAAACCACTATTTTGGCATGCGTGCCTTGATCCCACAAACAATTTATTTTTCAGTCTGTAATATTTTGCCATTCTGTTTTTCCTGCTGATTGAACACTTGCATTTATTTGATGTCGATTAAAACCGACTTTTGCTAGCAAAAAACTATTACCTCCCCATTCGAACACCAGTTCTTTTCATGCGCACAAAGCCCTTTATGCTCAGAAAAGAAAATAATCGAATACATGGGGAAAACCACTATCTCGAACACCAACCCCTTAGACGAGCAAGATCAATCCCATGCTCGCCAAAGAGAAGAATCGAGAAAACAAAAACAACTTGAACACCAACCCTTTAGACGAGCAAGATCAATCCCATGCTCGCCAAAGAGAAGAATCGAGAAGACAAAAACAACTCGAACATTGA
The DNA here is from genome assembly GCA_013146195.2 of Codonopsis lanceolata. NCBI lineage: Eukaryota > Viridiplantae > Streptophyta > Magnoliopsida > Asterales > Campanulaceae > Codonopsis > Codonopsis lanceolata. The sequence goes on from CM028381.1 coordinate 56,945,148, forward strand.
AAGCATAATCGAGTTTTGCCATAATCATTTGCCATGAGAAAAGATCAAAGAATTACACATTGCTAAAGTCAATTACCAATAGTACTTCTTCAAATGATCTGCATGCCATGGATGTTTCAGCTCGTCACCATCCTCTGTTCGTAACACGTAAGTACCTTCTTTAATAATTCTAACGACCTGAAAAGGTCCTTCCCAATTCAGTGAAAGCTTCCCCCACTCAGCTCGATGACCTGTTGCCTCGATTTTACGCAGGACCCAATCGCCCACAGCAAATGACCTACCACGAACCCTTTTATCGTGGTGGGCCTTTGCTCGCTGTTTGTAATTAGCCATTCTCATTTTAGCTTCCAACCATTTTTCCTCCAACAAGTCCAAATCAGCTGCCCTGGCTGCGTTATTGGACTTAATGTCATAATGCAAAACCCTATGAGTAGGCAAATACATTTCCACCGGAGCCATAGCATCAGACCCGTAGGCTAAGGAAAAAGATGTTTCTCCTGTTGGACCCACGGATCGTTCTAACAGGCCTTAATTTGAAGGTAGCTCGTCTACCCATCTTCCTGCTTTTTCTTCCAAATTTCGCTTCAATACATGCAGGATTTGTTTATTTGCAGCTTCAGCCTGCCCATTGCCTTGAGGATATGCTATCGACGATTGCCAATGCTTCACTCGCATCTGCTCGCATGCTTTAGTGAACTTTTCAGAAAATTGAGTCCCATGATCAGACACAATTGCTCGCGGAACCCCAAACCGGCACCATATATGCTCATGAACAAAATCGATGACATTAACTTCACTGATGGTCGCTAAAGGCTTCGCTTCCACCCACTTAGTGAAGTAGTCAACAGCGACCACTGCATACTTAAACTTCGAACGAGCCACAGGAAATGGGCCGATTAAGTCTATTCCCCACATGTCAAACGGCCACGAAGCTACAACAGGAGTTTGCTCGGTAGACGGCAAGCGTGGTATATCTGCATAATGCTGACATTTGTCACATCGGCGAACATACATCTCGGCATCTCGCCTTAAAGTTATCCAGTAGAATCCAGCTGCCAAGACTTTTTCGGCCAATGACCTCTGACTAGGGTGACCTCCACATTTGCCTTCGTGTACCTCTCCCAAAATTCCTTCTGTCATTTCTGGTCGCACACATCTCAACAAAGGTCGAGTGTAGGATCTCTGATAGAGAATGTTATCCAAAATAACATAACGACATGATCGCTTCTGAATAGTTCTAGACTCCTTCTTATCCTCGGGCAAGGTCCCTTGCTCGATGTAAGACTTGAGATCATCTATCCAACACTTTGCAGCCGGCTCAATATTCATAATCACCTCCTTATCAATAACAGGCACCTCCAAATGCTCGATCATGACACCCGGATGCAAAGACTGAATTTCATCCTCAGCCATCTTCGACGAATAGTTAGCTCGCATGTTATCTTCCCGAGCAATTCTCACCAATTCCCAATAATCGAAATATTTAAAAATTTCTTTCACCATCACACAATATCGAACTAAGACTGGATGGTGAACTGCATAATCACCCCTGACTTGATTCACCACCAGTTGGGAATCACAATACACAATCAATCCACGCACTCCTATATCCTGCGCGAGTTCAAGTCCAGCGATCTACGCTTCATACTCAGCCTGATTGTTAGAAGCTGGAAATTTGAAGCGTAATGCTTTCTCAAATTCCACATATTGCTCAGGCGGGACCAAGACCAATCCGGCACCACTTCCAAATCTGCTAGCCGAACCATCAGCATGAAGCTCCCAACAGTACTGTGGTCGTGGTTTTGGGCTTGGAACACTTGTTGGCTTCTCTTTGAGTGGTACTTCTTCCTCGCCAGGATCCTTAAAACTTGTTTCAGCCACAAAGTCTGCTAAGGCCTGTGCCTTGATTGCTCGCCGAGGTTGATAATCAATATCAAACTCGGTTAACACGATCGACCAGGTGAGTAAACGACCAGAAGTGTCTGGCTTGTGCAAGATCTTTCTCAAAGGCATGTCAGTGTACACAACAATCGAATGTGCAGAAAAATAAGCTCGAAGTTTCCGAGCAGTAACAACAAGCGAATAAGCCAACTTTTCTGCATTAAAATATATTCCTTCTACATCAGTAAGAGCTTCAGTAAGAGCTTTCGAGACATAGTAAACAGGTTTTTGGATATTACATTCCTCTCTAATCAATACAGCGGCTACCGCCTGCTCGGTAGCTGCTAAGTACACAAACAATTTCTCCCCGAAAACCGGGCTGCTTAACAGAGGAGGACGCCCTAAGTATTTTACCAATTCTTCAAAAGCCTTCTGACACTCAGGCGTCCATTCAAACCCCTTATTCCCGTGAAGAACTTTAAAGAACGGCAAACACCTTTCTGCCGATCTGGAGATAAAACGACCAAGGGCTATCACCCTTTCGTTTAGCCTCTGCACATCCTTTATGCAGCGAGGAAGCTTCATGGTAACCAACGCCTTAATTTTTTCGAGATTAGCCTCAATGCCCCTTTCAGTCACCATGAATCCGAGGAACTTGCCAGCCTTCACCACGAACACACACTTGCTCGGATTCAACTTCATATTATTCTTCCTGAGATTGGCAAAGGTTTCACCCAAATCTATTGTGTGCTCATGCCCTTTAGTCTTGACCACCATATCATCGATGTATGCTTCGACATTCCTCCCAAGCTGCGAGATGAATATCTTATTCACCATCCTCTGATAGGTGGCTCCTGCATTTTTCAAGCCAAAAGGCATCATCTTGTAACAGTACAACCCTCCTGCTGCTCGGAAAGCTGTCAGAGCCTTATCCTGCTCATTCATCTTTACTTGGTGATACCCGGAATAGGCGTCTATGAAACTGAGAAGCTCGAACCCCACGATAGCATCCACCAACTTATCAATTCTTGGCAAAGGATAGCAATCCTTCGGGCAAGCTTTGTTCAGATCCGTGAAATCAGTACACATTCGCCACTTGCCATTGGACTTTTTAACCATCACCACATTAGCCAACCAAGTTGGGTAGTGTATTTCCTCGATGATGTCAGCGTTCAGCAATTTTTCAACTTCCTCCCTGATTGCTTGATCTTTCTCCACGGAGTAAACCCTAGGCCGCTGCTGTACTGGTCGGAAGGCTGGATCTACATTGAGCCGGTGTAAGGCCACAGTTTCGCTTACCCCTTGCATGTCTTCCGGTCTCCAGAAAAAAACCTCTAGGCTATCCTGCAATTGCTTGATCAAGTTTGCTCGAGCCTCCGCTGATAAAGCCTTGCCAATTTTTATCTTCTGCACGGGATAAGCAGAATTGATGATCACCTCTTCAAGCTCGTCTTGAGCCGTGAATTCTGGCTCGTCTCGCATCTGGAGTGTGTCACACTCCACCTTTTCCTCCTCTTCAACTCGATCTTTAACTTTATCGAGCTGGTCTACCTCCCTGACCTCGGCTTGTTCCTCCAATTCCTCCCGCGCCAATGTTGGCAAAGGATTGTCCACGCTTTCCATAGCAACTTCCTCTCGTTGTGCAGCTTCCTCCCCCGACTTCAATGTCGGCAAGGAGGAACTGGTCTCACCGTCAATCTGGCTCACGGCCGTACCCATAACCACTTCATTCTCGCCCTGCTCCCCCGACTTCAATGTCGGCATAGAGCTCGCATGCACTTCAGGATTCTCTTTTATCGTAGCAATCACAGATGGTCCCACGATCCACGTGAGGCGTCTCCTTAATGCTTGACGGTTATCTTCTGCTCGCCATCCTCCAAGGTCAATTTCTGCTTCTTTCTATGAGTATCACGCACGTACTCGAGCACTGCTTTAGGCTGGCTCCTAAGCGTTCCCACTCCCTGATCGGTATAAAACTTTGCTCGCTGATGTGGAATTGATGCCACCATTTGAAACTTCGCCATGCTCGGCACACCCAAAATTATGTTATAAGTTGACTTCAAATCGATCACCATAAAAGTAATCTTCTCTGCTCGCGTTCTGCTCCCCTCGCCAATGAACACTTCTAGCTCAACTGTACCTTTGACCGGGACCTTATGATTGGTAAATCCTTCCAATGTCCCAGCGTACAGTTTCAACCGATCATCGCTCAACTCAAGCCCCTGTAAGCAAGAATAGTACATCACATCCCGACACGCTCCAGTGTCCACCAGAATTCTGTGCACAACCCAACCATCTACCAATGCCGAAACGATCAGAGACTGCTCTCCGGCTACACTATTCGCCAGCTCGCTGCGAGTAAACTGAATGGCATGTTCCCCATCTTGCAAAGTAGCAGGTCGATCCACCGCTTTGGATAAAGAATATATCTGTTTTCCGAGCTGAGTCGGAGTAGGCTCTTCGTCCATTATCACATTAATCACCCCCCTAATCGGCGGGGCTTCTCTCCTGGGAGCATTCCCCCTATTGCCTCCATCTCGTTTGAAGCGGTCCAACCGCCCCTCATTAATCAACTTCTGAATGGCCTTCTTCAACGGCCAACATTCCTCCGTGGTATGCCCATAATCATCATGATAGGCACACCGCTTCGTTTGATCCCTTTCACCAGCTGTCGCCGGGTTCATACGAGGTGGATTAGGAAGTTCATTCCTTATCTCGTACATGATGTCTTCACGTAGCATGTTGAGCGGAGTCAGATCTGACTCGCGAAGAAATTCTTTTGAGCGATCATATCGGGACTTGCTCTTATTATAACCCCCACTTCCAGCCTGGCCATTTCCCTTGAAGTTTCCGACAGCTGCAGTATTCTCCTTTTTCTTCTCCTTTTTTGTCGTCTCCCCGGCACACCACTTCTGTGCTCGCATGAGCATTTCCGCTTGCGTCTTCGGTTCACGCATGCTCAACTCTGATCGCAAGCCACCTTCACCTTCAAGCAAACCAGTTTCAAAACACAGGGTTACCTCCTGCTCGGTCAGCCCTGGAACTTGCTCCAACACCTTGGTAAACCGCTCAAGGTAGCTCGCTGTGGACTCATGTGCCCCCTGTTTGACCTTTGACAAATCGGCCCTTGTCTTAGCCAACGTGCCCGCCGTTCCAAAATCTGCCAAGAACTTTGCTCGTAGATCAGCCCAATTATTAATTGATCTCCGTGGCAACGCTCCCATCCAGGCTAAAGCTTTTCCCTGTAATGCACCTACAAAAGCTCTTATTTTCAGAGCCTCATCCGAAGTCACCAGGCCAATCTGTGATTCAAACGACATCAACCAATCCCTAGCCTTCGTCTTGCCTGTGTACTCCTTAATATTTGGGAATATAAGCCCCTGTGTTGGTGGAGCATTTTCAATCCAGGGGGCTAACGGGCTGGCTGACGTACCCAAGAAATTCCCATCCAAAGCCTTGCCTTGTTCCCAGGCTTCCATACGGTGTTTCAACTCTTCGAAATCCTGCATGTTTAGGGTTGTAGGAAAACCACCCCCGAGCTGAGGCTGTACCACAGGCATAGGAGGGGCCTGTGGGGGACCCATAGCTCCACCGGCTTGAGTAACCCCCACGGCCTGAGCCACCTGGACCTGAGGCACCCCAGCAGGCTGAACTGTTGGTGCAATTGGTTGATGCAAATCCTTTCTCGCTTGGGAATGATGAGAATGATGAGATAGCTTAGGAGAGGGAGTTCTGCGTCGATGAACATAAGATCCCCTTGGTGAACGCGAATGACGACTATGAGCACGAGATCGCCGTGGTGAAGGTGAACGAAATCTGCAAGCATGCGACCTTGGTGGGGAAGTGAACGTCGACGACGGCGAGATTGAGCTGAATCCTCTCCAACTCGTGGTCCCAGCCTCGAATGAACACTAGGCACGACCCTGTGGGTAGCTTTACTGCCCTCTGGCTGTTCACGCCCCTTAGATCCCTGTGCTCGTGGCCGAGAATGAACAACCAAGGGATTCACCTGGTTACCCCCGGTGCGAGAAACACACGCTGGCTCCCCGACAAGGCCGGTAAGGGTCGCTCAATGGGCAATGGTGGTTTACCCATTGCAATCAACTGTAAATTGAGCTAGTGCATCTGACCCAGGTATATGGCTCTTTGCCGTAGAGCCTCCTCTCGAAATTCGTGCGCCAAGCCAAGCTGGCGCCCCGCACTCAAAGCCAATGAATCTACTCCACGCCTCTGATTGAGTTGGTGGCGAGCATCATGAGGTGGAGGAACATTATTCCCAGCTAACTGATTAAGGCTAGGAGTCGGGTGTATCTCCTCCCGACGACTGCTACTGCCACCATTAACTCCGTTTTCCGCCATTGTTAAAACTTCCAGAAGAACAATTACCAACTTGCGTAGATGTATTACCGTAAAAACTTTTCGTGTTCCTGGCAACGGAACCAACTGATGCGTCCAAGATATTTTGGATGCACTGATGAAGCCCAATCTGGACACCTGGCATTCAACGTATCCTCTAATCCTCAAAGCCCAACTCTGCAATAAGAATAAGTAATCGTGAACTAGGCAGGGGCTCTCCCTGCAAAGGCCCTCCGGCGTAAGAATCAGTACTAGATTCAGCAAATGAGTAATCAATTTGGCAGAGTTTTAGCTAGAGAATATGATTACGCGTACCTTTCTCCTTTATTTTCCGAGGTTTTTATACTTGCCGGAGGACATAACTGCCAATAACCGTTAATAACTGCCCATAATTGTTATTAACTACCTGTGAATGATCGTGGCCTTTAATGGCGGGCACATTAACTGGCCCATTAATGGCAACGGTTTAAATGGAGAATTTCCCGGACATAACCGTCCTTAACTGTAACTTGATCTTGCCCGGACATAACTGTCCTCAACCGATAGCATTCGGAACTAGCGAGCATTGCAAGTCCCGTTTGCTGGTTAAGCCCCCAGCTCGCTGGCTACTCACCTGATAAAGGCCAAGGCTTTGCTCACTTGCTCGGATGAAATCCAAATGTCTGGCACGTGACTCATGACTTGGGCCTATTGGGCCGAGCAGTTCAATAATAATAATAATAATAATATTTTATATAAAAACTTTTGAAATCAACATCTTTTTCTAAACAATGTGGGATACATCTCTTCTATTGGTTATAACATAAAAATAATAATAGTAGTATTATTTTATCTTAAATAGTTTTGAAACAAATATCTCTTTGTAAACAATGTGTGATACATCTCTTGTATTCATAATAGCATAAAAATTTGTTTATCTATAAATTTTATAACCAATATATATTTCTAAATAATGTGGATCTCTTTGTAACCAATGTGATATACATTATCTAAAAACATTTTAAACCAATATCACTTTCCTAACTAATGTGAAATACATATTTTTTTTCTATTGGTATTAAGTCTTTTATAAAAACACTTTAAATACCTACATCACTCTCTAACCAATGTGTAATACATCTCATTATTTGGTTATAATAGTAGAAGTTGTTTATCTAAAAAAATATCAAAAAGCAACATCTCTTTCTATATAATGAGATATATCTCTTCTCTTCTCTTTTATTAATGATAAAAGTAGAAGTCTTTTTATTTAAATACTTTTAAAATCAACATCATTTTTTAACCAATGTAAGATTTATCTCTTTTATTGGTAATAATAGTAATTTAAAACCAACATCAATTTATAACAAATGTGTAATATATATCTTCTGTTGCTAATAATAGTAAGTCTTTTATATAATCTAAAATAATTAAAAATCAACATCATTTTTTAACCAATGTGAGATATACATTTTCTATTGGTAATAATGGTAGAAGTCTTTTATCAAAGAACTTTGAAAACTAACATCACTTTATAACAAATATATGATACATCTTTTCAATTAGTAATTAATAATAGTATTTTTAATACAAACATCAATTTCTAATTTTCTAACCAATGTGTGATACATCTCTTCTATTGGTAATAGTAGTAGAATATTTTGTAACCATGTGAGATACATCTCTTGTAAAAGTGAAAATCTGTAGTCTAAAGACTTTAAAATCTAACATTTTATTTTTAAACAATATGCTATAAATCTCTTTTATTGGTAATAATATAAAATAATTTATACTCAACATCATTTTCTAGCAAATATGATATATACATTTTCTATTGGTAATGTGGGTCCCAATGAGCACAATAATAAGCTAGAAGGGGGGGGGTTGAATAGCTTATTAACACTTTAAAAACTTTTAAGTAGGTTCCTTGAAAGTTACTTGCAATCTATGAAAAGAATCAAGTAGCGGAAGACCTTCAAGAAGTTTGTTCCAGGTCTGCCGATAAGGACTACCGGTAGACCTTTTACAGATTACTTAAGTTCTCATTTAAAAGGATAATATAAACAATGAAACTAAGCAGCTCAATAAGTAGTAGGCAGACGTAGTAAGGAAATAACACAAGTATTTTGAGATGGTTCACACTATAATGAGTGCTACGTCCACCACCAAGGCAGTCAACCTTGGATTTAAATTATGCACTATGTTTTCCACTTAGATCAATTACAAAGAATATCCCTAATGGATCGTATACAAAATATTGACTTGTGTTTGGGTCTAGGGAATTAAATATCCAAATACAAGATATTTAATTTGCAAGTATATAGTTAATGGAAGTAAACAACAAGAAGAATAAAACAATAAATGTTGAAGAGCAGCCTTCTTGTTGTTGGACTTCTAGATCTGTTGAGGATCTATTGAATGCACTGAGCTGAAAGACTTGGAGTTGTGTAGATTCAGAGCAATTCTTTAAGTGTTCGATTGATTCTATACAGTTGTTCTTTTGTTCCAGTCTTCAATGGCAGTATTTAAAGCAGATGCACTTCAAAAGATCCGTTGGAGAAGACGAAGACTTTCAATGACTCTTTTCATAAATGCATTAAATGCATGGGGTCGTCAAGAATTTCGTCTTCACAGATAACTAGAGCAGATAATCATTTCGAGATCTTCAAAAGGTGGGCGATTTGGTGTCGATTCGAGAGATGAAGCGTGAAGTAGGGGACGATCGCTTTATGCTTTACAATCAGACGAAAAGTATTCTCGGAAAGTTGCTTTCTGCTTGACATGTCGTGAAAAAGACTTGGATTAATTCAAATAACATATGGGAATAAGTTTGAATTAATCCACTAGCTTTGATCCTGGAGAGGACACGTAGAAGCGCATTAGCCGACACGAGGTCTACCGATCTTAACCTTTGAGCGTGTCTTCCCAAGTGAAGGCGAGAAGAGGTCTTCCGATGAACCCGAAAAGTCCTACAAAAACTATACAAGGCAAAGTTCTATACACATTGCCACGCTAATCGATACGGCACCGATTAGCCATCAAGTATAAAACTAATGTAATGTACCGATCGGATATAAATTTAACATAAGAATCAACAATCTCCTCCTATTTATATCGGTCATCATTACTACAAATGAGGGTTTTAAAGCAAACTATTTAATAGATAATAGCATGTCCGAGAATTTTTATATAATACGTAATCGGTAGACATGCCTCTATTAAACGTAATAACACCTCAAATGTAAGGGACTAATCTAAGTGCATACAAGAATAAGAGAGTCAAAGAATAGCACACATCAAAGTTAGCTAGCTTAAATCAATTTAAACCGAATGTTTAAATTCTAATATAGATAAACAATAAGGCAAAGAAGAATTTAAACAATATAATTTTTGAAAAGCAAGTAATCATCGTATTCATAAACAAGATGTTTACATTTGACGTAGTTTTCAAAAAATAAGATAAATACAAAGGAAAGGGAAGAAAAGATACAAAAGCTACCATGGTCTTTTCCTTTGCCTTTGTCTGCAGCCTCCTTTTCTTTCTTTCTCGCTCTAGCTCTTCCATTCTTCTTTGGTATTCAGATCCGCATCGCTGGAGGTCCGTGGAACGAGAACGGTAGTCCGCTTCTTCACGAAGACGGCTGTTCTCTTCCATCAAGATTCGTTGATAGATCTCATTTGTTTCTCCTCCGTGATGGCCGATCACGATCCCTGCTGGCATTCATAATGTAATGAGCGAGTTTCGAGCGAGGTTGTTGAGTTCCATAATAGAGTACGACCGTGGCCGAGATGGAGAGTGATGGCGTGGAATAGCTCGTGAGAAAATGGAACCTATGATACGCAGCCTTCATCTCGTTGAGCTTCGATGTTGATCTTGACATCGGTGAAGTCGTGCCGATTCGTCCAAAACGAGTCCGACATCCTCTTGAAATTGTCGAAGAGTAGTGGCATCCGTTGGGCCGCTTGCCGCAGCGCAGGGCTACTCAGCGGTAGATATGCTAGTGAGCTCGCCTCAGCCGCCGGGTAGATGGCATCTAGTCGGGACAAAACTTCAAAGATTGGCCGTCGGCCGATGGGAAGAAGAAGCATGGCCAATGTGAATGGTGCCGGCAGAGGCGTAGTCCGCAGCCCGATGGGTCGTTGGATATGGGGAGTTCCCGAGGCGTAAGAGGATGAGTCTTGGGTTGGTATGGTTTTGGTGGAAGAGGATAGGGTTATAGGGGAGGATGGAGGTGGAGTTGGTGGGAATCAGCCCATATCGCGTCGAATTTTCACCGATGTGAGGATTGGGGGGTACGGGTTCTGGAGAGAACCGTAAAGAAGCGGGTGGTAGAATAGAAAATTTGGTTTTGAAGGGAAGGTTGAGGAGGTTGAGAAGGCCGAGGAGGTTGATAAGAAGAGGTGAAAAGATATGCTACCGACGAAAGTTCAAGAGAACTCTGGCAGCAGCAGGTCCAAGGGTTGGTGTGGTTGAAGAAGTTGGTTGGGATTGGGGTGGTGAGGGAAGGTGTGGATGGGTCCGTGAGTAGTTAAAGGGTGAAGGAGGAGGAGGAGTTGGGTTCTGGCCTGGCTCCTCCCGATTTTGAGGCTCCTCCCGAGGATAGACTCTCCTGAGGTGGTGAATTCTCCGAGTAGATGACTCGTAAGAATAGATGAAGCGGCTTGACGTGTAAGGTTTGGGCGGGGCGCTTCAAGAGAGGTAGTTGGTTGGTGGGCAAGGTAGAGGATGGGTACCCAGAGTTTCCTTTCTTTCCTCGCCGTGAATGCACCGGTCAGAGACTCACCGCTTCATTGGTAGAGGTTGGTGGATCGCCATGGTCGGTCTTCAAAGGTTTTACGAAGTTTCCTTCGCTTTGGCTCGGGAGTGGGTGCGGTGGAGGTGGTGAAGGTGGCTTTGTCGTTGAGGCGTAAGAGGGTAGAATCCCACGCCCATATCCTCGCAAGCTTTTACTCCGCCCAGTTTATAAAATTGATGACGTGAAGGTCAATACACATGCCAGAATGTATAGAAGCCGGTCCAAAGCAACAATGATGTCACGAAGCGGCGGATAGGTGGATATCCTGGAAGATTGATATTGAACTGAGGAATGACATTTTCGTGGTCAAAAGCCTTCCCACCGCCGCTTAGATTTTGAAGTTCTTGCCTCGAAAGAAAACAAAATAGAAGTTAGGCTTTTCATCAAGACATCTAAACAAGTAGGAATTTCAAAGTTTTCCAAAATAAATTGAAATTTTCAACGCAAAAACTTGAAACCCTAGAATGTTTAGAGAAGCCACACTGAGAAAAACATAACGTAATGTGTTTTCATAAGAATGAACAATGAATAAAAAAACGATCGTTAGTATTCAGATTATAACAACAACAATGGCTAATTACTATAAACTCGAAATGACGATTTGAATTCCAAAAAGGATTTTAGGTTGATGCCTATCGAATGCGTAACGGTACATGAAAATTTCGAGTAGAGTAGAGAAAAACGCATCATTGTTGAGGATGAGAAGAAGAAACAAGAAGAAGAACGTGAATTTGCGTAAAGTAGTTACTCAGAGAGAGAGAGAGAGAGAAGTTTCTGCTCAAAGGGTTTCAGAAAGTTTGAAATGACGGCTCGAGGACTATTTAAAGGCGAGAAAATATCTGCTTTTGAAAAGCTGAACTTAAGATATTTTCAAGTACCAGATTTTCGCCCTTGACCCCCCCTTATTGCTTGCTTTAGAAACCTTTTTAGCAAAAATAGACTAAGTAAGAGTACTAACCTTTAGTTCTTCCTAAGAAAGGAGAACTTACGCCTTCCGATTAGTTCAATACTGGTCGTACCTAGATGAAAGAAAATTTTAAAATTAAGCAAGAGGATCAATCATACCAAGATTTCTCCTTAAATAAGCAAACCCGGTGGCATCCAAAGGGTTTTGTGAGAATGTTCAGCATTGATGCTCAATGGAACATATTCCGCATCGATGTTACCTTTTCCACATGATCTTTGAGAAAATGATAAACTAATATCAATGCTTTTCTTGAATGATCATCGATTTTTGAGACTGAATAGTTGATGTGTTGTCACACATACCAAGCGCTACCATGTTGTAGTCCACTAGTTGTTGTTTCATCCATGCGCTTGGAGAGCAAATCACCGCTAAAGAATATATTCTCGTCAAGGGTTGAGTTTCACGATCCTTGTTTCTGCAAGACCATGAGACAAGTCTGCTTTCAAGAAATTGACAAGTCCGCCTGGTGCTTCTTTCTGCTCACTTTGCAAAGTCGCATAACCTGATTCGAGTATCCAACTAAATTGAAGTTGTTGGATTTTACCTCGTGATGCCTATTTGTTGTTTTTGAAACATAACGATGATACGCTTGGCGTAAAGCAAATGTGACTCCTTTGATCTCGCCTCAAAATCTAGCAAACACAAACAAACAAGAAACATAATGTCGTCTACTAGCAAAGAAGGTAAAGAAGTGAACCTATGATTCCTCGATACTTGGTCATGTTCTCTTGTTTTCCTTTTCATCTTTGTCAAGATGGCGCCGGTAGACATTGGAGTTTCAAATCCTTTCGTGAATCAAGACCAAACTTCTTGATTAGTTCCTTTGCATATTTGGTTTGGCCGATGAAGATTCCGTCCCAAGTCTGTTGTATCTCTAGCCCTAGAAAATAGGTAAGTTCGCCCATCATGCTTCATCTCGAACTTGCTTTGCATCGCCTTCTCGAATCTTTTGCACAAGCTTTGTTAGTTGATCCAAAGATGATGTCGCCCACATAGATTTGTACCGGAGAGAATGGCCTTTGTGCTTGAGGATGAATAAAGTAGTGTCGATTCTTCCTCTCACGAATCCTTGTTCAATTAAGAACTTGGATAGAGTTTCATACCAAGCTCTAGGAGCTTGCTTGCATCAGAGAGTTTTCGAGCTTGCAGACACGTGGTCCGCTGTCTCGAGATGACAAATCCAGAGGTTGTTCCACGTGATACGCTTCTTGAAGATCACCATTCGTAAAGGCACTCTTAACATCCATCTCGATACACTTTGAAGTCCATGAACGAGGCATAAGCTAGAAAGATTCTCGATTGCTTCTACCAAAGCAACAGGAGCAAATGTTTCATCAAAGTCAATTCCTTCTTCCGCTTCAGATCCCCCGAGCAACCAATCTAGCTTTGTTTCTCGCACATTTCCATCTTCATCTCTTTTATTTCGAATACCCACTTGGTGCCGATGACCGGATGATCGCTTCTGCCAACTAAACTCCACACCTTACATCTTTCAAACCGTTCACCTGCATATAGCTTCAATTCAGCTTATGATCTTCGATGGCTTCATCAATCTTCTTGGTTCGAGTTCGATACAAATGCATAGCAAACAAAGTTTCTTCTCGAACCTTATTTCTCAACGAACTCCTCGTGAGATCACCAATGATTTGAGAAATGGGATGATCTCTTTGCTTCTCTAATAACTTTGAGGAAGATCACTTCGTGGATTCTTCCCTAAGAATTCTCGAGTTGAGAAGGAGATTCACCAAAAACTGTCAGAAGAAATAGTCTCAAAACTTTCATTTTCCTCGTGAACAAGAAGCGATGAGATCCGTAGGTGCTTGGGTAAAAACAGTAAG
>CM028381.1:56959064-56986261 GCA_013146195.2 Codonopsis lanceolata
TTGTTGAGGTGTCTACAGTTGGGTGATTGTATGCTTCGTCGAGGTTTTATAAAGTTGTGATGTACTTGTTTGTGATGTCGGGTTTGCATGGGGTTTGGTAGTATTGCTATCAGGGATTTCGATGTGATATTGGGAATGGATTGGCTATGTGTTTACCATGCTTTAGTAGATTCTTAGTCGCTTGAAGAGGTTACTTTGCCATGCCGGAATTCGGAGTTTGTGTTTATGGGCGATCATACTATGAGAGGTATACATGTTATTTACGCTTTATGGGCTGAAAACTTCTATCTCGGGGTGTCTTGGGTATATTACTTGTGTACTTGAGACTAGCATGCCTACTTCTATCTTGTAAGAAGTTCTAATTGTTAGTGAAGTTTCGGTAGTTAATGAATTTCGGATGTCTTTTATTGATTATGCATTACCTCCCGGCCGAGTTAGAGTTTTGCATTGAGTTATTGCCGGTACTTCACCTATCTCTCGAGCACCTTATAGGATGGCTCAGGTGAGTTGAGAGAGTTGAAGGAGCGATTGCGAGGCGCTTGATAGAGAGTTTTTTAAACCAGAGTGTGTCTCAGTGGGGTGCATCGGTTTTGTTTGTGAAAGAAGAAGGATGGTAGTTTGTGGTTATGCATTGACTATCGTCGGTTGAACGAGGTTACTATAAAGAATAAGTACCCATTACCCCACATTGATGATCTCTTTGATCGGCTTGAGTCTGTTGTGTTTTCAAGTTAGACTTGAGGAGTGGTTACCACCGGTTGAGGGTTCGCGTGGAGGGTGTCGAACGACCTTTAAATGCGTGTTATGGCCATTATGAGTTTGTTGTGATGCCGTTTGGTCGATAAGCGCTGCCGTTTTGATGGACTTGATGAATAGGGTATTTCATGAGTACCTTGATTGTTTTGTAGTGGTGTTCATTGATGATATCCTTGTGTACTCGAAGTCACGAGAGGAGCATGAGCATCATTTGAGAGAGGTTCTTCTTGTATTGCGTAAGAAGCTTGACTTTTTGCTAAATTTAGCAAGTGTGCTTTCGGCTAGAACAAGTTGCTTTTCTTGGGCATGTTGTGTCTAGTGATGGTATCACGGTGGATCCATCGAAGTTGAGGTTTACCAAGTGGAAGGCTTGGGTTATGTGCTTATGCTTGAGCAGCAAGGTTATTGCCTATGCTTCTAGGAAGTTGTCACCGTATGGCGAGAATTATCCGACTCATGATCTTGAGTTGGCGGCTATTATCTTTACGCTTCACAAGTGGAAACACTATCTTTATGGAGCTAAGTTTGAGGGGTATACGGATCACAAGAGTGAAATACCTTTTCTCCCAAAAGGAGTTAAATATGAGGCAGAGGGAATGGAAGATGCTCGAGGATGTCAGTGAATGAAGTCTGTTGTTAGCAAGCATAGTGTTCTCTTTGCTAGTGCTCGTGCTACACTAGTATTGTTTGGGTGGATCAAGGAAGCTCAAGCTCTTGATCGATTTGATGAAGATTATCGAGGATTGAGTGAGAATAATACACCGAGTTCGCGATAAGCGGTGATGGGATCTTGACGTTCCAGAGTAGGATTTGCGTTCCTTCTTCTGATGAAGTGAAACGTATGGTTCTTGATGAGGCTCACAAGGCCCAGTATACGATACATCTGGGTAGTACTAAGATGTACCGTGACTTGAAGAAGCGATTTTGGTGGAATGGTATGAAGAGGAGATAGGCGAGTATGTTTCGAGATGTTTGACGTGGGCGGAGTTAAGGTGAGCACCGAGACTTCTTAGGTTTGCTTCATCCACTTGAGATTTCGGAGTGGAAGTGGGAGCATATCACCATGGATTTTGTTTCAGGGTTGCCACGTACTCGTAGATGCTTTGATGCAGTTTGGGTTATCGTTGATAGGTTGACTAAGTCTTTTCATTTTATCCCTATTGCGATTTCCTACAGTTTGAGTCGGTTAGCGACATTGTACATTCGAGGAGATTGTGAGACTATATGGTGTACTGATAGCATTGTGTCGGATAGAGACCCAGTTACTTCTAGGTTACGGCATTCTTTGCGGGAGGCTTTGGAGTGGCGAATTTCGATCTGCGTTTCATCCCGGTCGATGGTCGGTCGGGCGATTGATCTGATCTTGGAGGATATGCTACGTGCGTGTGATATGGATTTTAAGGGTAGTTGGGATTCACATCTACCGTTGGTTGCGTATAATAACGATTATCGATCGAGCATTGAGATGGCGCCGCGAGGCATTGTATGGGCGTAAGTGTCGATCACCGATTTCTTTGGGATGAGGTTGGTGAGGCTAGATTATGGGGTTCGGAGATGGTGCAACAATCGGTGAGAGTGTGAAGGCGATTAGAGGCAGTTGCTACGGCTCGAGTAGAGAAAAGCTCGGCGACAGCAGGAGGCGAGATCTCGAGTTTCGGGTTGGTGACTTTGTGTTCGGAAGGTATCGCCCGGCAGCGGTACTAAGCGGTTTGGGAAGAAAGGGAAGCTTTCTCCCAGGTTTATTGGTCCGTTCGAGATATTAGAGCGGATTGGTTCTTTGGCTTATAGACTTGCGTTATCACCGTCTATATCGGGTGTCCATGATGTGTTTCATGTTTCCATGCTTCGTAAGTACTTGCAGGACGAGTCACATGTCCTTACTTATGAGGAGATTACCTTTGAGCCCGATCTTTCTTACGTTGAGAAACCGGTGAGGATCCTTGATGCCAAGGAGCGAGTCTTGAGGACCAAGCGGATTCCTTTAGTGAAGGTCTTGTGGAAGAATCATAATATTGAGGAAGCCACATGGGAGGCGAGAGTGAAATAAGGGAGAGACACCCTTACTTGTTCGAGATTTCTGGTATGAATTTAGGGACTAAATTCCTTTAAGTGGGGGAGGATGTGAGAACCCAAACCCCATTTCATGTTTGTCATCATTATAACATGTTTATAATATGTCTTTACATATTTGAGACTTCATTTCATTCATATCATGTTGGCATTGAATTGGTTAAGATCATAATAGAGTAATGGTCTTCCATGCGTTGCATGCCTTGTTGTTGTTGTTTTGGGTGTTCGTATTAACGTGTTAGCACCTTAATAAGTCTCATGAGAGTCTTAAATACCTTGCATACAAGATTTACAATGTTCATCTTAGTTGTTTCATGCTTGGTTGGGAGTTTAGAAGCTTCGTTGCTTCGGTTGTGTTTTGTGGTTTAACATCATTGCTTGTATTGCCTTCATTTCGTCGAGAGAGAAGTTCGGTTGAGTTCTAGGCCTTGAATACAAGCCATAACCATATTTAAACAAGCCTTATACATGTTCATAGATTGGTTGCATTTGGAAATAAGATGATCAACTTATTACTTCACAGATTCAGTCCGGTTTTTGGGCGAACTTCGGGAAAATTCTGGTACCAATCTACTAAAGAGAATTTTCTAAAACTTTAGTATGTTCTACCTACATATGTTAGTATACTCCCTGTAAAATATGGTATTTTTCCAAGGTGTATAAGTACCTCATTTAGGTCTTGACTTACGGCTGTGCCAGAATTCTGTTTTCAGGAAATCAGCTTCTGTACTTGAACTTGTAGTAGCCATATTTTGATGAATATAAGTCCAAATTGAGTAATTTAAAAGGCTAAACTATAGTTTAAAGAGTCTAGTTTCATAAACATCAATAATCACCTCATTTGGAGGTGTGAGCTATTATGGTCGATTTTACAAGATTGACTGTCTGTTGTCCAGTTTTCTGCATTTGTGAGTTTTGAGTGGATTTGGCTAATGACTCTTGAACCCTTGCCCCTTGGCCGACCTTGGGCACTCTCAGCCACCTTTGTTGACTCTTCTAGGACTCTTGTGAACCCTTGGATCATTGCTTATCCATGGCTCACATTCCTTGACCAATTAGAAGCCTTATAACATCCATCACTTGGATTGGGGTCTTCTAGGGAGATATATAAACACAAAATCAGACCTTCAGCCATTGTTGTTGATCTAAAACCAGAGAATCAGAGGTTGAGCTTCAAATTTCGTCCATGGAGGAGACCCTAGGTTGAAGGACCATTTCCCGGAGATCCGGTGGTCCGATTGTCGAACCGAGACCGCCAAATCGAAGCTCTTGATCATCTCTACACCAATCCTCTCTTTAATCAACCTTTCCTCCATTAATCATAGGACTAAGGTGAGTGACAATTCCCTGAGATTTTCATGTTAAATAAAATAGCATGACCCCTTCATTATAGTTGTTTTAATGTTGATTGTGAACATCTTTTGTGAAGACACAACCTTCAATTCAACATATAAAATGTGAGTATGATTTTATGAAATCTCTATGAAGTTATGATTTTGACATTTATTAAAGCATGAATGTTGTTTGTATTAAGCTTGGGAATAACTCTTGTGAAAGAATTCGGTTCAATTCAAGGTTTAACAAAATCACCGAAACTAGGGTTTGAAACTTCGAGATTGTGTTTTAGGCTAGTTCGAGAACATGAGCGGCTTAGTTATCAAGTTCTAAATGAGCGGAGAACTTAGGAGAAGGCAATGTGATACATATAGTATCAATACTCTTCTTGGTTTAATTGTAGTAAAACTCACCGGAGTTGAATTTAGGGAGTTATGAACAATAACGACTCCACAATCAATCCCTACGACGAATGTAGTTCGTTAGACTAATGAATTAGCTTACGATACTTTGAGATGGATTGATGAGTATGCCTTGATGTATGTGTGCTTGTAAGAATCAATCGAGTTCTTATGTGGTTTGTGTGATTATGTTAAGTAAATGCATGATCAAGAGCATGTTATAGAATGATATATCTATTTGACATGATGAATATAGTGCGTTAGACTAATGAATTAGCTTACGTGACTTTGGGATGGATTGAAGGGCATATTTGATATGTGTGCTTATAAGACTCAATCGAGTTCTTATGTGATTTATGTGATCGTGTGAAGTAAATGCATGATTGAGAGCATGTTGTAGAATAATGAATCTATTTGACATGTTGAATTCGCTCTTGTCGAATTCTTGTGTGATTCCTTAAGTGAGTAAACAACTACTTGTTCCTTATTTGAGATCTCATGACGAGTAAACATCTACTTGGCATTGCATTAGTCCAGCTGGCATATTTGATTGAGTCGTTGGTGTGACAATGCATCGCCGTCACGAGTTATGGGACTCGTGATAGTGATGGATTGTTATACCGGGTTTTTATCACACACGCCTCCTTTGTTGGCCACGGTGGGGAAGTAGCACCTTTCTTTGTAACCAAGAGAGCACATTGGAAGGTCTAAGTACCAAGGAGAGAGCTTGGTACCCGAGTAGAGAACTTCGGTACTCGAGTAGAGAACTCGATACTTTGATACACTCATCACGGGTATCATTGGCACGAATGTTAACGCGTGTATTGCAGGAGCTACGTAGCGGCATCGGTTTCATATCATATCCTCCTTATATGTGGTTTACCTTTATAGCACTTATGTGAAACAATGTGCTACCATGGATATGTGTTTTAAGTGTTTATTAAATGAACGCTTTGATTGACTTGATATTAAAAATGATATCTTGATATGTATCTTTGCATGATGCCATGACATGCATAATTGTTAACTCACAAAGTCTTTATGACTTACCCCCTCCCTTTCTTGCTTTAGATCCGAGCCGTTCGGTACCGCTCGTTGAGGTGTTGCGAGGATTTGCGCTTGTCCGTGATCGCTTGACGAGGTTGTGTTTTTAGATGTCCTTCATTTGAACTCTTTTGTAAGGGCGTTGGGATTAGCAAGTCATTTAGACTTTGCTTTGGGAATTTGGTTTTGTTGTATTTATGTCTATACTTGTATTCTATTTTGAGTCTTGGCGCATGTACGCCGAGCCTTGTATAGATGTAGTATGGTTCACGTGATTTATCTTCCGATTTGGGCATTACTTTAGCTCTTATTTATTTATGTTGTTCTCCGGCATGTTGTAGCCGTCGAGGTATATCTGCATGAAGCTGTAGTTGGGTTCCGTAGTAAAGTCGCCGATGATTTGGTATAATTGTCTTAATTGTTATATCGGTGTAAATAAAAGTTTTAAATTATTAGGCCTTTTGGTGCCGAGTCGCTTCATCGAAATGTTGCGTCACGTCGTTTTCCAAAACTGAGTCTTTGCATGTATTGTTGTCCTATTTGGATGACTTGACTTGTGATTCCATCTCGGGGTCCGGGTCGGGTCGTCACAAATTGCATAGTAGTGGGTTTTAGTTCTCCTAAACCTAACTGTTTATAGACCGCGAAAGGCATCAAATTAATACTTGCTCCTAAATCTAGCATTGCTTTCATCTTTTTAGAGCTTCCCAATGAGACTTGGATATTAAAGCTACCTGGGTCTTTCAACTTAGGTGGTAATTCGGTTGTAAAAGCAGGCTTCGTTTTCGAAACAACAATATTTTCATTGTTTTCAAACTTGTGTTTCTTAGAGTGAAGATCTTTGAAAAACTTTGCATAAGCTGGAATATTTTTAATAACATTAAGCAAAGGTAAATTAACATTTACTTTGGATAACATATTATAAATTTCTGAAAATTGTTTGTCCATTCGGTTTTTCATAAGTCTTCTTGGAAACAGAATTGGAGGAACATAGGGTGGTGGAGCCACATAAGGTTCCTCTTCTTCTTGATCCAACTCTTTTTCAACTTCAATTGTATCTTCTTTATTTTGAATTTGTTTATCTTTTTCTTGTTCCTTATTTGGAACATCTACTTCTACTTCTTTTTCTTTTTCTACCTCTTGTTTACTTAAGTCATTATTTTCTTTGTTACTATCACTATCTTTTCCGGTTTCTTTTTCACTTACCTTTTCAGAATTTTCTATTGTAGCAGGCATATTAGAAGAAGGATCAGGATCACTTACCTCTTCACCTATCACCTTACCGCTTCGCAAGACGGTGATTGACTTGACCTGCTCAGTTTGACTAGGGAACTTCCCTTCTTCTCTTTTATCTGCTCCAGAACTTTCAATGTGTTTCTTTAGATTTTCAATTTCTTCAAGCATGTACTTCATCAAAGCTGCTTGACCTTTACTAGCTACTTCTTGCTTGGGAACTTCTTCAATTCTCAACTGATTTTGATTTGGCAACTGTGGAGGTTGTGGTGGTTGAGGTTGGAATTGTTGAGGTTGCAAAGGCTTATTTCCTCCCCAAGAAAAGTTAGGATGATTCCTCCAACCAGGATTATATGTATTTGAATAGGGATCATTCCTTGGCCTTTGAGGGTACATATTCATAGCATTAGCCTGTTCAGAATACATAGCACTTGACGGACAAAAATTAGTAGCATGAGAATATAATCCACATAAGGCACATGCTTCTTGAATTTGCCAATTTTCAAATTGAGCTTGTGTATTTGAATTATCTTGCAATTGATATAGGCTCCTATTTTTACCTCTAGCACTTTTCTGTTGGGAATTAATACTTAGCATCTCAAATAATTCTTCTAGTGCTTCTGGTGTCATTCTATTAATAGAACCACCATTGCACTATCAACCATAGTTTGTAAGCTTTGGCGAAAGACCATGATAAAATTGAAGCACTAACACATGTTGAGCCAAATTATGATGAGGACACATAATGAGCAGATTTTTAAATCTATCCCATGACTCATGGAATGTTTCACCTGGTTCATTTTGGAATGACATGATTTGTTTTCTATACTCCGTAAGAGATGCATGTTTGTAAAATTTACTCATAAACAAATCATATAATTGTGCCCAAGTATAAACACTATTTGGTGTTAGGTTCATAAACCATCTCTTTGCCAATTCTTTTAATGCACTGGGAAAATATTTCATTTTGATTTGATCTTCAGTCAACCCTCCTAAAGGAAAAGTACTCATCATGTATTCATATTCTCTTAAGAAACTGACAGGATCTTCATGGGGCATCCCATGAAAAGATGGTATGGCATTAAAATAATGACCTTTTAACTCAAAATTCCTAACAAAGATCGGCAAGACTAAACATGATGTCACAACATTTAATGAAGGTCTACTAAAGTCATTAATAGTTCTTTGGTTTATCACTACTTCCATATTTCTTCTTGCAGGCTCTTCTTCTCTTTGATTCCTATTGACTGGGTCAACTAAGTTTTAAGGATTACGATTATTGTTATTCTCTTCCATTGAAGGATCAACCAAAGGATCCTCTTGATTCAATTGGTCTTGATTATCAGGCTCGGGAGCTAGATTTTCAAAAGCTTCTTGATTTCTTCTAACAATATTTATATCTTGATTTAAGTCTACCAATTTAGGATTTAAAGATCTACGACCGTGCATAAAAATAAATTAAAGCAATTTAAAAACAACTAACTATTAAAATAAAATAAAATAAAATCTTTTTGTATTTTTTTTTTTATGAAAACTGAAAATTAAACTAAAAACTAAATTAAATTAAAAACTACGCTACCAACAAACTAACTACGTGAACTAGCTTGTCCCCGGCAACGGCGCCAAAAACTTGATCGATGTTTTATTTAATCTTTTTCCTTGCAAGTGAACAAGACTATTATAGAATAGTATTGGAAGCAAGGGTCGAACCCACAGAGACAAGTGATCACGAACAGTGCAATTATTGATAGCAAATTATTATCCTAAGGGGGGGTTTTATGTTTAATTCTACTTTAACTACTCGTTATAGATGTTTAACTGATTAGACAGTAATAACGAGATATGAAGATCTTATGGTGAGGTGGAAATCTAGGATTCGGGTTTCACTTATATCTCCTTTATGTTCAATTCATAATAATGTCATTCAATGTCTTGGGTTCGTTCACTAAAAATAGATATAGTTTGTTGAACAATTGGTTCAGTCTCCTTCCCCGCAAAATTCATCCATTCTATATCCTAAGCACAGGAATTGTTAATCTAGCTGTCACCTAGATTTATGATCTATCTGTCACCTAGATCATGTAAGAACCTGGTCCTAACTTATCACTCTCGTGCATCGATAGGTCCAATTTATTGTGTTGGTGAGCCAATGTACGACATATGCACTTGGTCATGCAGTTATCCGCACCTCTAAGCCTTTATTATTTGCGATTACATTCATTTGTTCAAAGCAAAATAATATAGGGGTTGATAAACAACACAATCAACAAGCATTGAATAGACATATATATAAGAATCAAAACATAAATTCGATACAAGTTACCTCCCACCTCCTAGATTATGGATGATTTAGTTCATCATAGACAATGAACAGCACATGGAGATGATCGGATACATGATTTGATCTTCGATACTTGAAATTACAGGATCTAACTATGTTATACAATCTAAAACTACCTAAAAACTATGAAAAGAGAGCTTCCAGCCGTCCTCCTTCTCTTTTGCTCGACATCTGGCTTCTATATATACTCGGGAGTTGTAATTGGATCGAATGACTGTGTGAAAATCCGAATAAGTCGCATTCTGACCACCTTGCGGTCGCAAGGTGCTGGGTACCTTGCGTCCGCAAGGTCTCCAGTGTGTTCGGCCTTGGAAATCTTGACTTGAGCCTTTTCTACCCGTACTGCCTACCTTGCGGTCGCAAGGTCTGAGGCACCTTGCGTCCGCAAGGTGTCCAGTGTGCGACTTTCATTGTTTCTTCAATTTTCCTTTTGGCCCTTCTTGAAATTTGCACTTAAAACCCTGGAGTTTCGCGTATTTTCACAATTAACCCTGAAACTTACAAAACTCACCGAAAACATATATTAGTAACCAAAAGCCTCGTGAAATAGCATAATTTAAGTCATAGAAGTATATAAAATTGATGTATAAAATACATCGATCAGTACTCAACCCTAAAAGCTCAATCCCCTGAGCAGATAGTTGCATTATCATATGTTTTGAACTTGTGACATATAGTTAAGCTAGAATAGCTTATTTAGGAGGCGATTCTGCTGAGTTGTTGGTATTTGTTTTGTTTATGTAACATCACAATTCTTCAGTAGAACTCCCAAATTGAAATGAAAATAGTACTTCCTTTGTTAATAAATTATATAAACTAGTATAGAATTATGTATATGTTTTATGATTTTGAAACAATTGTAAACGTTCAGTTTGTATTTGAAAAACACTCAATTTGCCTAAAAAACTTACTATAATACCCCGAACCTTTGTGTACTTGAACCTTTCAATGAGTTCCTTAGCATGCTTGGAATTTACCTTGTATGCTTGTCATACATACTATGATTAGGTTGGGTTCATAGTTTCTTAATGAGTTTCTATGCATTGGATGATTCATGCTTTAGCTTACGTTGATTCTAACCTTTCCTTAGACGTTTGCCTTGGTGATTCTTGAGGTCTAACTAAGTTCACTTGAACCTTTGTATAATTGTGGATGTTTGATTAGTTTGGTGTTGACCAATACATGCTCATCTTTGAGTTTAAGAACTCAACTACCTTGTGTTGTGCCTTAGCAACTTAGAGACTTTTATATGCCTACTTTGTCTTGTTTTGTATCCTCTTTGTAGACTTGGTTGGCTTGAGTTCATTACTCATTTTCCTTAGTCCTTTACATGCTTAGATTAAGTAACTATGCTTGGTTGTTTTGAAGTTGATGATCGTTGGTTGTTTACGTTGCTTCACGACCCTTGTTTACCTTCATTCTGGACATGGTTCGGGTGTGTTTCAGTTGTGTTTAGAGAGGGTAGATCAACCTCTTCGATTGTAGGGTTGTCTGGGTTCAGTTCTAGGCCTAAAACATGAGTTTTTATGACCTTCAGACCTTGCGGTCGCAAAGGGTTCGAGCATGCCCTCGCAAGAGATACTGGAAGTTTTCAAAGTGCAGGCTTTGGAGCTTGCGGTCGCAAGTTGTTGGGGGGATGCGACTGCATGCCCTATTTTTCTGATTTGAGACATTTTCTCCAATTTTGGTTAAAGACTAGACTCAAGTCCGACCAAACCCCATCCTAATCAGTTAATTTGACCTTGATTAACCTAATTTAAGCCTAATGGAAGTTCATTAGCCCTAAGTCCTCACTTAGAGAGTTAATCCCAACTCTTGTGCGTTTGACACTTGTATTCCACTACCACTAACTGGAAGAGATATTTACTTGCTCTTTGTTGAAGTCAAACACTTCATTTTCCCAAAATTTTCCTCCCACCATTGTTAGACCTTGTGTGTGGGAGATTGAAGGTGAGATTGGTGTGTGTGGAAGGTTTCCCGGAGCTCTGGTGGCCTAATTCATGATCCGAGAGACCACGCGTTCTCCTCAATGAGGAGATCATTCTCTATGGTTTGGAATTTATTTTCCTTGGTTTTGTACCAAACTAGGTATGCTTATGTTGATTCTTATGTTAGATTTATATCTGATCAGTTCATTACATTAGTTTTATACTTCAGTGGCTAATCGGGCTGCGTATCGATTAGCGTGGCAACTGTGTATAGAAATTTGCCTAGTATAGTTTTTATAGGACTTTACAGGTTCAGCGGAAGACCTCTTCAAGCTTCATCGGAAGCAACTTTCAAGACATTCCCTGACATATCAAGCTGCCGAAAGCAACTTTCCGTAAAGCAGGAAGACTTTTCGTCTGAGCAGTGGCCGAGGAAAAAGCGGTGTCTCCTCTTGTCTGCAACAACTCTCGAATCGACACCTAAATCGCCCACTTTTTGAAGATCTCGAAAATCATTCCACTGCTCTAGATATCGTGAAGACGAAAAATCCTTGATGACCCCATGCATTTAATGCATACATAAAAAGTTTGTTGAAGTATTCGTCTTCTCCAACGGATCTTTTGAAGTGCACCTGCTATAAATACTGCCATTAAAGACTAGAGAGACAGACAACTGTACAGAATCGATCGAATACTTAAAGAATTGCTATGAAACTCGTTAACTCCAAGTCTTACAGCTCAGTGCAATCAAGAGATCCTAAACAGATCTAGAAGTCTGTCAACAACAAGAAGGCGTTCATCAACACTTATTGTTTTAACTTCTTGTTGTTTACTTTCATTAACTATACTTCTACGAATTAAATATCTTGTATTCTGAGATATTTAATTCCCTAGACAAACACAAGTCAATATTTTGTACACGATCCATTAGGGATATTCTTTGTAATTGATCTAGTGGAAAACATAGTGCACTATTTAAATCAAGGTTATTGCCTTGGTGGTGGGCGTAACACTCTTTATAGTGTGAACCATCCCAAAATACTTGTGTTATTCCTTACTGTTTGTCTGATATTTGAACTGCTTAGTACTTTGATTATCTTTATCCATTTGATTCTC
The DNA here is from genome assembly GCA_013146195.2 of Codonopsis lanceolata. NCBI lineage: Eukaryota > Viridiplantae > Streptophyta > Magnoliopsida > Asterales > Campanulaceae > Codonopsis > Codonopsis lanceolata. The sequence goes on from CM028381.1 coordinate 56,971,289, forward strand.
TCTCTACAATTTTCTCTCTCTACAATTTTCCTATTAGGGTTTAGTGGTGCATGGCGGCGGCCAAGGAGGCTCCGCCTCCCAGCCCACGGATCCGTGCATGGGTGGTCGGCTATGTCCTATGCTAATGTTGTTGCGCAACCAAAATCGTTCGTGGGTAATCTTGAGCCCATCCTACAAGCGGTCCCTTTGGCTCCTCGGCGGCCGGTTGTAGTGGATGGTGATCCCGGTTGCTTGTTCTCATCTATGGAGATGGGCGCCTACGCCAAGCAATTCGAGAATACCTTGATCACGAAATTTTCATGCAGGCGGCCAACGTGAATGTTATACTGACGGATATAGCTAGGCGGCACCTCAAAGGTCCATTCGTTGTGGGTTTATTGGATCCGCGACATATTATGGTTCGACTTTCGTCGTCGGAAGATTTTATTCTAGCATTATCAAAGGAATCACACATGATTCAATCTTGCATGTCTGAGATCATTTAGGTGGTCGGCTAATTTTGCATATCGAAAAGATGAGACAAGGTTGGCGGTTTGGGTCGGTTGCATCATCTACCTCTTATGTTTTTCAATCCGTCCTTTTTGAGGCGTATCGGGAATTCCTTAGGGAATTTTTTGAGAGCGGACGAAAACTCTTTCGTTAGTGAGACCTATGTTTGCTCGTATGTGTATTGAAATAGATGTCTCACACCCTTTGCCATCGAGTATGGATTGGTTCGAGTAAGGAAGGCGGCTACAGCGGTCCCTTGAATTCGAAGGGAATATTCGGTATTGTGTTGGGTGTGGTCTATTAGGGCATCTTAAGAGTCAGTGCAAGAAAGGGTCTCCTCGTTTGCCTAAGCAACAAGATGCTCCTGTTGAACAAATTCATATACCGAATGGTCCCAGGCAAGGTATGTCACGGGATAAGGGGAAGACAGTTCCAATTAAGCATAATGAAGATATTGGCGGCGGTAAAACTGTTGTTCCTCCACAAGCTTCCCACAAGGAACAACAGCGGTGGACTCCAGTTAAACGAGATGGAGGGTCAGTTTCGTTGGCCAAAAATGCTCAAGGAGTTCCCGTGGAGGTAGAGCATATTGATGTCACCGGTTACGAGTGCTTGAAAGATGGAAATGTTAGAGTTTCGACTCATGTGAGCAGCGGCGAGGACAATCGGTACCTTTAACTAATTCTTTTGGCTTCTTTGGAGGATTTGGAGGAGGATCTTGTGGCAAAGGGTCGGATGTGACACTACCTCCATCGGCTTTGCATACAAGCAATCGTGGTGTAGGCAATGGCGAGAAAGTGTACAAAAGAGTCGGTTTATATTGGTGAATTTTGGAATGGTTTTTTACACGAAATCCCGCGTAAATTTGGAAAGGCCCACTCTACTAACGGTGATTATGAGGATAAATCGGTAGAAAATCGTAGCGTCTTTACAGATGCCGATATTGGTAATGTTTCTCTTCGTAATTCTTTTATGACCTATTGCACAGTGCTGAATACGGAAAAGAAAAAGGCGAGGTTTCTGAAGGAGAATATTAGAGTTACTAGGGCTGCCAGTAAAGCCCGTTCAGTCAATCTAGCATAATTTTATGACGATAGTTATTTGGAACGCTAGGGGAGTTTGCAATAAGGATACTAGAGCGTATCTGAAGCTTCTAATTCGGCAACATCGTCCTTTTTTGTGTGCTGTGTTAGAGCCCAAGGCTAGTGGTGATCGTCTTTTTAAATTTTGTCGTCGAGTTGGTTTTGCATTTAATATGCATGTCAATCCTATTAATAAACACATTTGGATTTTATGGAATAGTCCCGTTGACGTTAATCTGGTGAGTTATTCCTCGCAGCAAGTTTCAGTTATGATTAACATGCCTGATCGGGTTTCTACTTTGGCCACGTTTGTTTATGCTAAATGTAATAGACTGGTTCGGAATGAACTTTGGGCTGATATTATGAATCTTTCTGTTGGGTGCACGGTTCCGTGGATCGTTGGGGGAGACTTTAACGTCATTTGTCAATCTAATGAAAAATTGGGTGGTGCCCCATGCGACTTAGGTGATTTGGCGGATTTTAACAATTGTATCAATTTATCAGGTTTGGTAGACGCAGGCTTCGAGGGTTCTCGTTTCACATGGTGCAATAATCAGTCGGGTAGGCATCGTATTTGGAAGAGATTGGATAGAGTATTAGTGAATGGGCTGTTTAAGCTTTCCTTTCCGAGGCTGTCAGTTAAGCATTTGGTCACAGCTGTTTCAGATCACTCGCCTCTTTTACTTGATTTTCAAGACTCCGTGCAAAGGAAAGGCGGCTTTCGTTTTCAACGAGTTTGGTTGGATCACAAAGATTTTTTACCTTTTGTGACGGAACAATGGAATAAACCTACGTGGGGAACTGGTATGTCTCTTCTATATCGCAAATTAAAGTTTCTGCGTCCAGCCTTGAAAGATTGGAATTGGAGGGTGTTTGGTCACATTCAACGGAATATTGCGGCTATTCAGGACGACATTCTGAAGTTGGAGCTTGATTTGCAAAATGGAGGGGGTTTGGCAGTTTCGGATGGTTTGAAAGTCGCTCAACATCGTCTCACTCAACTGCTTGCTTGGGAATCGGAGATGGCTGAAGCCAAATCTCGTCAATTGTGGGTGACCGAAGGTGAGCGTAATACTGCGTTCTTTCACGCTAGTATGCAGGATAGAGGCCAAAAGAATAAACTACGTCTGCGGCAGAATGATGGAACTCTCACTGAGGACCCAACTGAAATAGGGGCTATGGCTGAAGCTTACTTTTCGGATCTTTTTGCCTCTACTGATCCTGTTATTGATGATGCATTATTTGATGATTTTCCTTCTACTGTTACTTTAGCAGATAACATTTTGTTGACTGAGTTACCAAACGAGGAGGAAATTTGGGCTGCGATCAAATCCCTTAATCCAAATAGCGCTCCGGGGCCGGATGGTTTCACCGGCTGGTTTTTTCAGGGGTGCTGGACGATAATTAAGAAGGAGGTGTTGGAAGCAGTCTGGGATTTTTTTAATGGGAATGTGCTTCATCGCGGCTTGTCATCAGCTTTAGTAGTTCTCATTCCGAAGGTGGAGAATCCGGATAACTTACGTGACTTACGCCCGATAAGTCTTTGTAATTTTGCTGCGAAGTTAATTTCCAAGATTTTATCAACTCGTTTGTCTTCTCTCGCTTCGGCCGATTTCGCCACGCTCATCCGGCTTTGTTAAGGGTCGTAGTATTCAAGATAATATTTTGTTGGCTCATGAGTTGGTTCAACGCATCGACTATAAGACTCGGGGAGGTAATATGGTTGTTAAGATCGACATGTCAAAGGCGTATGATAGATTAGAATGGAGTTTTTTGGCGCGGGCTTTGAGGGCTTTTGGCTTCAGTTCGGATTTTGGCACTTTGATTTTTAATTTGCTCTCTAATAGTTGGTACTCCTTTAAAATTAATGGAACTATTTCGGGTTTTTTCAAGGCTAGTCGGGGTGTGAAGCAAGGCGATCCAATCTCTTCCATGCTCTTCATTTTGGCTCAGCAAGTGTTGTCGTATAATCTTGACAGGGCTGTCTCGCGTGGTTTGTTTCTGCCTTTCATTCATGGTCGACGGGGTCCTGTAATCACTCATTTATTATATGCCGACGATATGCTGTTATTTTGTAATGGTTCTAAGAGGTCGATTATTGGTTTGAAGACAATTTTGCGGAATTATGAAGAGTCGTCTGGTCAGCGAGTTAATGCTAGCAAAAGCGGCTTCTATGTATCGAAGAGATGCTCCCCTCGTCAGATTTTGAGAATCAAGGGATGGTCGGGTTTTAATCACAGTAACTGGCCATTGAAATACTTGGGTCTCCCTTTGTATAAAGGTCGGCTTAGGAGAGTTTATTTTGAGGAGATAACGAGGAAGGTTACGGGAAGAATTTATAATTGGCGAAATAACTTGTTGTCGTTTGGAGCGAGAGTGACTCTTATTAAATCGATTTTATGCAGTCTTCCGGTTTATGCTTTGGCGGCATTGAAAGTTTGTAAATCAGTGCTTCGAAACATTGAGCAGAATATGGCGAATTTTCTTTGGAGTGATCGAGGCAATAAACGTTTTCATTGGATAGCTTGGCATCGCGTCTGTCGGCCTTTGGATGAAGGTGGTCTGGGTATTAGATCCTTGAATCAGATCATGGTTTCGTTACATGCAAAACTTGCATGGAAAGTCCTTAATCAACAAGGTCAGTGGGCAGATTTTTGCATTGCAAAATATGGCGTGCATCAGGAATTTGGTTTTCGGTGTGTCTCAAAGTCTTGGAGAGCTGTTTTGGACCTATTGCCGATAGTTCAGGCTTCAAGCCGTTGGGTCGTGGGTAGAGGAAATATTTCTTTTTGGGATGATAATTGGTGCGGTTCTCGTCTGATCGGGCCTCTTCCAGTTGATAAAAATCTTTCGGTGGCTTCAGCAATGCAACAGCTTGATAGTTTGACACAGCTTGTGCCTCAGGCAGTGCGGCATCGGGTGCAACATATTATATGTGACGATACAATTCCAGACAGGTTGATCTATGAGTTCACTGCTTCGGGGGCTTTCAAGGCCAGTGCTTTCTTGCATCAATACAGGGAGCATGGTCAGATTCAGAGGTGGGCTCAAATTATTTGGCAAAAATGGCTTCCTATGCGAGTAAGTTGTTTTCTTTGGAAGTTGTTTCAAAATGCCTTGCCTCTTGATGTTAATATCCAAGCTTGCCGTGTTCAGTTAGCTTCCAAATGTCATTGTTGTGTTGATTCTCATGCGGTGGAATCTCTTACTCACCTGTTCGTTAATTCTGATATTGCTCGTCAATTATGGTCAAGTTTGGCGAATCGTTTTCAGTTAATTTCGCAGTATGAGAGCCTTCATCATATTTTCTCAGTTTGGTCTTCGGTTACTCTGCGCTCTCAACTTGGGGTTACTATGTTTAGTATCTTTGCTTTTACATGTTGGGAGATTTGGAAGGAGCGTTATTATGGCGGTTTTGAGGATTCCGTAATGATCAAGGATCGAATAGCCTCTCGGATTTTTGATGGTGTTAGAGTAGCCAATCTTTGCTTTGTTCAAAAACTAGAAGTGGCCGGGCTGCTTGTGTTGCTATCCAATCTTTTCAGTTGAGGGTTAATTCGGTGCCTGTTAAAAGAGGCAAGTGGGTTCGGTGGATTCCTCCGATTAGTGGGTATAAACTTAATACAGATGGCTCTTCAAAGGATGGGAGGTGCACAGGAGGCGGTGTGATTCGTGATGCTTCGGGAAATTTTTTGTGTGCCTTTTCAAGCGATTATGGGAATGGTACGAACATGAGGGCTGAGATTATGGCCCTTCGAGAAGGTCTTCACCGTGTCACTCACTCGCTTCATCTCGATCGATACTGTGGTTGTAGAATCTGATTCTCTCACGGCGGTTAAGGTTTTGATCGATGGTCTTAGTGAACCTTGGCAATATATATACTTGCTTCGGGATTGTAGAGGTCTTTTGGGTGGTTTTTCGTTGCGGCATGTGTTTCGAGAACAGAATATGGTGGCTGACAGATTAGCTGCTTTTGCGCATACTCACGGGAGTCAAGTTGTGTTTTCAGACTATGTTAATCTTCCTGTCTTTGTTAAAAGGTTTTAGCTTTTGATAGGGATGGTCTCAGTATAGTTTCAGAAATAGTTGCTTGGCCTTTTGGTCCTCTTGGTTCGTTGTTTTTGAGGTTCGGGCTCCTTTGTCCCCCTCTTTTGGGTTAAGGCCGGGTTGTCCCCCTCCTCAGATCTTCTCTTCTTTTTAATAAAATGCTGCAGTGCCGTCTGTTTCCAAAAAAAAAAAAAAAAAAAAAAAAAAAAAAAAAGTAACTTGTAAAAGGTCTACCGGTAGTCCTTATCGGCAGACCTAGAACAACTACCTTGAAGGTCTTCCGCTACTTCAATCTTTTCAATAGATTGCAAGTATCTTTCAAAGTATTTACTTAAAAAGTTTTAAGTGTTTAATAAGCTATTCAACCCCCCCCCCCTTCAAGCTTATTATTGTGCCCATTGGGACCCACAATTGGTATCAGAGCCTTACTCTTTGAAAACAAGCTTTTCCAAGATTAAACTCTTGATAGATACGATAAAATGGCACAAACACACTAGATGTTGCCTACATCTAATGCTAACCACGTCCCAATATTGGACGAAAGACATTTTGATGTATGGAAGGATAAAGTAATGAGATTTATGAATTCTATTGACAACAGATTATGGAAATGCGTTACTGCAGGTCAACTTGTACCAATGAAGTCAAATCTTCTAGCCTCCATTCTTTAGGAATCCTGGAAGTACCTAAAGAAGAATCGAATGGACAGAGGATGATAGAAAGCTGGTAAAACTTGACAGCAAAGCAATCAACATAATCACCAGCTCTCTAGACACAAGCACATACCAGCAAGTGATTCGATGTACAACTGCAAAAGAGATGTGGGAAGCTCTTGTGGAATACTTGGAAGGAGACCAAGACACAAGAGATAATAGAAAATATACATACATCCAGCAGTTTGACTCTTTCAAAAAGGACCCTAAGGAAACCTTGAGACAAGCATAGGATCGCTTCAGCGAGGTAATAAATAGCTGCTTTTCTCTTGGTAAAACGTATGACAAAAAGGAAATGAACATGAGGTTTCTAGGCTCTCTAGGTAGCTTATGGCATGTTAAGACCACGGCTATGAAAGAATCCAAGAACTTAAACGAGATGACTCTTCATAATCTCTATGCAAGTTTGAAGGTTTATGAACTTGAAGTTAATAAAGCTCTAGAGCAAGACAAACAGTTCAGAACTGTGTCCTTGCCAGCCATGGTCCAAGAAGAAATCACTGTTGAAAACAAACCTTCCACTTCTTCCTGTGAAAATGATTTTTTATCAGATGAACAATTTGCCATGTTTGTAAAACGTTTTCAAAAATTCGCAAAATATGGAAGGAAGAACACACACCATCAACCTTTAAGGAAAAATGGTGAAAGCTCATCTAAGGAAGAGCTTGTGTGTTACAACTGTAGAAAACCTAATCATTTTGCCTCAAAATGTCCTAAGCCAAAATTTGAAGCATACCGAAAACCCTCTTTTAGAAAATTTCAAAAAGAAAAGGGTATGTTGGCTGAAGATATAGAAGACAAACAGGTTGCTACATGGTTTGAGACTGATTCAGAAGAGGAGGAAGATGATTGTGAGCAAGCTAACATATGCTTAATCGATCATGATTCAGGTCCTATCTGTGACTCTGAAAATGAAGTCGAAGTTTCACCTAGTCCAATGGATAAAAGTGAAATCAACAGTGACAGCTTCAGTAAGGAAGAACTTCTCAAGGATAATCAAGATATGCTTGAAGAATTTAATTCCTTTAGAGTAGCCTATGTTAAACTGGCAAAGAACTGTGAGAAACTTACTGCTGAGAAATCTCTGATGGCAGCTGAGATTCAAAATCTCAATAGCTGTCATCAAGAGAGTATCAAACTGAAGGAAGAAAACAAATTTCTTTATGACAAAATTGATTGTCTATCTGAGCACATCAAAGGACTTGACCTAGAGAAAATTGCCTTGCAAAAGACAATTGACTCCTGGAACAGCTCCAAGGATGCATTCGAAGAAATCCTTTCCAGCCAAAAATCTAATAATGATAAAACTGGCATAGGATATTCAGATGTGCCTCTTTCGACAATCTCTTCTGTCATAGAGAAAGGTGAATCCTCCGAAACTGCTAATGATATATCTTTCTCTAAACAGACATTCGGAAATATAAGGAAACAAGGCCTTGGCTATTCAAGTGTTCCTTACGTTTACCCCAAAGTTCAGAAAGGAAAAGCCAAAATGACTGATTCAAATGAGAAACCTGAAAAGGTAACGATAGAGAGTGAAGTGGCAACAACTATGCTAAGGCAAAGTCTGGCGGCGGTAGACCTACTAAACCTCTACCGGTAACTATCAAGTTTGTCTATGAAACAGGCAAGACTCCTTTACCTGTTGAAGGTAAACTTAAAGGTATTCTACCAAATCCTCCTGAAAAAGTAATCAACAGAAAAGCTAAAGCTTAGTCTGATGGTAACCTACCTAGGAAGATTCAAAAGAAACCAATTAAGTCTACCATCAACAAGCAAGCTGAACCAAGAAGGGATGTCAAGAAAAGGAATGATCATAAGCACTCTTCACTTCAAGACACTAACAGTTCTCTATGGACTTTCCATTTATGTCATTCTTGCAATTACCTAGGCCATCTGGCCCTAGAATGCCTGCTAAGGTTCACTCCAAGATCTGAGAGACCTAGTTCTCTCAAGGTCAAGCAGGTATGGGTTCCAAAAGGTTGCTAATCCTTAGGACCCAAAAGAAAATAAAGGGGACCTTGTTGCTTTAATTCTTTTTCAGGAATGCTTCATGGCTATAGAATCAGAAAACAAAGACATCTGGTATGTGACGACCCGACCCGGACCCCGAGATGGAATCACAAGTCAAGTCATCCAAATAGGACAACAATACATGCAAAGACTCAGTTTTGGAAAATGACGTGACGCAACATTTCAGATGAAGCGACTCGGCACCAAAAGGCGAATAATTTAAAACTTTTATTTTGATATAACAATTAAGACAATTATACCAAATCATCGGCGACTTTACTAGGAACCCAACTACAGTTCATGCAGATATACCTCGCGGCTACAACATGCAGGAGAACAACATAAATAAATAAGAGCTAAAGTAATGCCAGCGGAAGATAAATCACGTGAACCATACTACATCTATACAAGGTTCGGCATGCTTGCCAAGCACTCAAAATAGAATACAAGTATAGACATAAATACAACAAAACCAAATTCCCAAAGCAAAGTCTAAATGACTTGCTAATCCCAACGCGATCCTTACAAAGAGTTCAACGAAGGACATCTAAAAACACAACCTCGTCGCGTGCGATCACGGACAAGCGCAAATCTGCAACACCTCAACGAGCGGTACCGAGGCGGCTCGGATCTAAAGCAAGAAAAGGGAGGGGTAAGTCATAAAGACTTTGTGAGTTAACAATTATGCATGTCATGGCATCATGCAAGATACATATCAAGATATCATTTTTAATATCAAGTCAATCAAAGCGTTCATTTAATAAACACTTAAAACACATATCCATGGTAGCACATTGTTTCACATAAGTGCTATAAAGGTAAACCACATATAAGGAGGATAGGGTATGAAACCGATGCCGCTACGTAGCTCTGCTGCAATACAGCGTTAACATTCGTGCCAATGATACCCGTGATGAGTGTATCAAAGTATCGAAGTTCTCTACTCGAGTACTGAAGTTCTCTACTTGGGTACCAAGCTCTCTCCTTGGTACTTAGACCTTCCAATGTGCTCTCTTGGTTACAAAGAAAGGTGCTACTTCCCTTGTGGCCAACAGGTGGAGGCGTGTGTGATAAAAACCCGGTATAACAATCCATCACTATCACGAGTCTCATAACTCGTGACGGCGAATGCATTGTCACACCAACGACTCAATCAAATATGCCAGCTGGACTAATGCAATGCCAAGTAGATGTTTACTCGTCATGAGATCTCAAATAAGGAACAAGTAGTTGTTTACTCACTTAAGGAATCACACAAGAATTCGACAAGAGCGAATTCAACATGTCAAATAGATTCATTATTCTACAACATGCTCTCAATCATGCATTCACTTCACACGATCACATAAATCACATAAGAACTCGATTGAGTCTTATAAGAACACATATCAAATATGCCCTTCAATCCATCCCAAAGTCACGTAAGCTAATTCATTAGTCTAACGCACTAAATTCATCATGTCAAATAGATATATCATTCTATAACATGCTCTCGATCATGCATTTACTTAACATAATCACACAAACCACATAAGAACTCGATTGAGTCTTACAAGCACACATACATCAAGGCATACTCATCAATCCATCTCAAAGTATCGTAAGCTAATTCATTAGTCTAACGAACTACATTCGTCGTAGGGATTGATTGTGGAGTCGTTATTGTTCATAACTCCCTAAATTCAACTCCGGTGAGTTTTACTACAATTAAACCAAGAAGAGTACTGATACTATATGTATCACATTGCCTTCTCCTAAGTTCTCCGTTCATTTAGAACTTGATAACTAAGCCGTTCATGTTCTCGAACTAGCCTAAAACACAATCTCGAGTTTCAAACCCTAGTTTCGGTGATTTTGTTAAACCTTGAATTGAACCGAATTCTTTCACAAGAGTTATTCCCAAGCTTAATACAAACAACATTCATGCTTTAATAAATGTCAAAATCATAACTTCATAGAGATTTCATAAAATCATACTCACATTTTATATGTTGAATTGAAGGTTGTGTCTTCACAAAAGATGTTCACAATCAACATTAAAACAACTATAATGAAGGGGTCATGCTATTTTGTTTAACATGAAAATCTCAGGGAATTGTCACTCACCTTAGTCCTATGATTAATGGAGGAAAGGTTGATTAAAGAGAGGATTCTTGTAGAGATGATCAAGAGCTTCGATTTGGCGGTCTCGGTTCGACAATCGGACCACCGGATCTCCGGGAAATGGTCCTTCAACCTAGGGTCTCCTCCATGGACGAATTTGGAGCTCAAGCTTCTGGTTCTCTGGTTTTGTTAGACAAAAATGGCTGGAAGGCTGAATATTTGTGTTTATATACTTCCCACTATGTCCCTAATCCAAGTGAAAGGCTTTAAGAGACTTCTAATTGGCCAAGGCATGCTAGCCTTTGATAAGCCATGATCTAAGGGTCTAAAAGGGTGTTGGACAAGTCAAAAAAGGTGGCCTCAAGTCATCAAGGTCGGCCAAGGGGCAAGGGTTCAAGAGTCATTAGCCAAATCCACTCAAAACTCACAAATGCAGAAAACTGGACAACAGACAGTCAATCTTGTAAAATCGACCATAAATAGCTCACACCTCCAAATGAGGTGATTATTGATTTTTATGAAACTAGACTCTTTAAAATATAGTTTAGCCTTTTAAATTACTCAATTTGGACTTATATTCATCAAAATATGGCTACTACAGGTTCAAGTACAGAAGCTGATTTTCTGAAAACAGAATTCTGGCACAGCCGTAAGTCAAGACCTAAATGAGGTACTTATACACCTTGGAAAAATACCATATTTTACAGGGAGTATACTAACATATGTAGGTAGAACATAATAAATTTTTAGAAAATTCTCTTTTAGTAGATTGGTACCAGAATTTTCCGAAGTTCGCCCAAAACCGGACTGAATCTGTGAAGTAATAAGTTGATCATCTTATTTCCAAATGCAACCAATCTATGAACATGTATAAGGCTTGTTTAAACATGGTTATGGCTTGTATTCAAGGCCTAGAACTCAACCGAACTTCTCTCGGGACGAAATGAAGGCAATACAAGCAATGATGTTAAACCACAAAACACAACCGAAGCAACGAAGCTTCTAAACTCCCAACCAAGCATGAAACAACTAAGATGAACATTGTAAATCTTGTATGCAAGGTATTAAGACTCTCATGAGACTTATTAAGGTGCTAACACGTTATCACGAACACCGAAACAACAACAACAAGGCATGCAACGCATGGAAGACCATTACTCTATTATGATCTTAACCAATTCAATGCCAACACGATATGAATGAAATGAAGTCTCAAATATGTAAAGACATATTATAAACATGTTATAATGATGACAAACATGAAATGGGGTTTGGGTTCTCACATGGTATCTAGACAGTGGTACACTCAAGACACATGACGAGGGAAACGAGTCTTCTTCGAGATATAGGCTGAAGCAAAAGGACCCAACTGTTATTTTCGGAGACAATGCAAGAGGAAAAACAATTGGATATTGCTCGATCACTAGAGGAAGTCTCTCCATCAACAAAGTTTCTCTAGTGAGTGGCCTAAAGCACAATCTGTTGAGCATATCCCAATTTTGCGACAAAGGAGCGCTATGCCAATTCAACTCCAACCAGGTGCCTCATCAAAGACGGTGAATCATGTTCTACAATCTTGGCCGAGCAATAGACAAGAGGCGTCTATGTCGTGGACTTAAATCTTCTAGGGAGATTCTCAAGCCTTTGCCTAGTAGCTAACAACGCTCGTGACAACAGTTGGCTATGGCACAAGCGTCTCAGTCACCTCAACTTCAAGCACCTCTCCAAGCTCTCAAAAGATGGGCTTGTCAAAGGTCTACCTACGGTGTCTGCCGACCATGACGAAGTTGTAAAGCTTGTCAACTAGAAAACTTTCCAAGTCTTCCTTCAAAAGAAAGTCTGTTTGTCAACAAGCAGACCTCTTCAACTCTAACGCATATGGATGGATCTCTTTGGACCAATCACAACGGCCCGGTATTTACGGAGACAAGTATACACTTGTGGTAGTTGGCGACTACTCTAGATTCACTTGGATTGAAACAATGACATCTAAAGATGAAACATATGATCTAGTCTCTTGCTCTCTTGAAGACTTCAAACTCAAAAGCTTGAAGACATTAGTGACATAAGATCGGACAATAGCTGAATTCAAAACAATGGAGTAGAAAAATCGTGATGACCACGGGATCGGCCACAACTTCTCTCTGGTACTCCTCAACAAAATAGTGTAGCTGAGCGGAAGAACATAACAACGATTGACAGCAGCAAGAACAATCTTGTGCTAACTTAGAAGTATTTACAAGTGAAGCAACCATCTTGCATGTTTACCCAAACAGATCCACAGTAAACAAGTTTCATAATAAAACCCCATATGAAATATGGAGAGGAAGATCCCCAACATAGGATTTCTTAAAATCTTGGTTGTAAATGTTTTATTCTTCATAATGGAAAAGAATATAGAGGAAAATTTGATGCAAAATCGAGACGAAGGAATTTTTAAGGGGTATTCCAAACATTCAAAAGCATTTCGCATTTTCGGTAAAACTAATTTTAAAATTTAGAATAATGTATGTTTCTTTTGATGAATATGACTTGTTAGAGCCTAGAAAGGCTCGAGCGTTGCTAATGATTCGATAATGATGAGGCAATTACAATACAACTTCTACTTCCACTCCTCATCGAAAAGCGGCAAGCTAGAGAACCCAATCACAGCTAACCCTTCAGGTAGAGCGAGAACTCTGGTACCGATTACAACTCTTACGTTGACCTGAACCCATCTCTACGTACTACCCCAAGCACCTTTACGAGAGATCACTCATCCTTCTTGTTCACCCGGCAAATGAAAGTTTAGAAGATCCTATGTCTTCGGGCAGTTTGGTGAATCTCCTTCTCAACAGCAGCCGAATTCTTAAGGGAAGAACCACGAGAAGTGATCTTCCTCAACCGTTATTGAAGCAAGAGATTATCCCATTTCTCAAATCATTGGTGATCTCAACACGGGGAGTTCGTAAATCGAGAAATAAAGTTCGAGAAGAGACTATGTTCGCTTATGCATTTGTATCTGAACTTCGAGCCAAGAAGATTGATGAAGCTATTACGGATCATAAGCTGATTGAAGCTATGCAAGAAGTTGAACAGTTTGAAAAGATGCAAGTGTGACTTAGTTCAAAAGCGCGATCATCCGATCATCGGCACTAAATGGGTTTCGAAACAAAAGAGATGAAGAAGGAAATGTCACGAAACAAAGCTAGGCTGGTTGCGGGGCTACAAAGCGGGAAGAAGAAATTGACTTTGATGAAACTTTTGCTCTGTTGCTAGACTAGAGGCATTCGAGACTCTTTCTAGCCTATGCATCGTTCATGGACTTCAAAGTGTATCGGATGGATGTAAAGAGTGCCTTTACGAGATGGTGATCTTCAAGCGATATGTTGAGCGACCTCGGGGTTTGTCATATCAGGACAAAGCGGATCACGTCTACCAACTCAAGAAAGCTCTCTACAGTGCGAAGCAAGCTCCTAGAGCTTGGTATAAACTCTATCCAAGTTCTTAACGGAACAGGGATTCGTGAGGAAGGATAGACACTACTATTCATTCTCAAGCCTGAGGCCATTCCTCAGGTTTGAATCTATGTGAATGACATTATCTTTGGATCAACTAACAGCTTTGTGTAAAGATTCAAGAAAAGGCGATGCAAAAGCAAGTTCGAGATGAGCATGATGGGTGAACTTACCTACTTTCTAGAACTTAGGCACAATGTAAATCTTCATCGCCAGCCAATATGCAAAGGAACTAATCGAAGTTCGGTCTTGATTCAGACTAAAGATTGAAACTCAATGTCTACCCGGCGCCATCTTGACAAAGATGAGAAGGAAAGCAAGAGAACATGACCAAGTACCGAGGAATCATAGGTTCACTTCTTTACCTTACCGCTAGTAGACTGACATTATGTTTGTTGCTTGTGTTTGTGCTAGATTTCGTGCAGATCCAAAGGAGTCACATTTGCTTGCCGCCAAACGATATGTTTCAAAAACAACAAATCTAGGCATCGGTATTCCAAAACAACAATTTCAATCTAGTTGGATACTCGATGCGATTATGCACCGAAGTGTGAGCGTAAGAAGCACCAAAGGGACTTGTCAATTCTTTGAAATAGACTTGTCTCATGGTCTGCAAGAAACAAGGATCGCTTGCAAACTCAACCACGTAAGTCGAATACATTGTCAGCAAGCACCGTTGTTCTCAACTCCTATGGATGGCAACAACTAGTGGACTACAACATCAAGACTCCAAATTGTCCAATCATGTGTGACAACACATCGGAATCTCAGCTCCAAAAATCCAGTGATGCACTCCGAGACAAAGCACATTGATATCCGTTATCACTTCCTCAAAGATCATGTGGAGAAAGGTAACATCGCTGGAATATGTTCCAACCGAGCATCAATTGTCCGACATTCTCACAAAACCACGGATGCCACCAGTTTGCTTATTTAAGGAGAAATCTTGGTATGATTGATCCTATCATGCATTTCAAAGTTTTTTTTGTTAGTGTTCCTTTCATGCCGGTAGACTTAGTCTAAGATCGA
>CM028381.1:56986361-57014809 GCA_013146195.2 Codonopsis lanceolata
GGTGGCATCCAAAGGGTTTTGTGAGAATGTCCGCTAATTGATGCTCGCTTGGAACATATTCCGCATCGATGTTACCTTTTTCCACATGATCTTTGAGAAAATGATAACGAATATCAATGTGCTTTGTCTTTGAATGCATCATCGATTTTTGGAGATCGAGATATGATGTGTTGTCACACATGATGGGCGCAGCCTTGATGTTGTAGTCCACTAATTGTTGCTTCATCCATAGCGCTTGAGAGCAACAAATGCTGGCAAAGAATGTATTCTCGCTTCGTGGGTTGAGTTTGCCACCGATCCTTGTTTGCAAGACCATGAGACAAGTCTGCTTCCAAGAAATTGACAAGTCCCACCGGTGCTTTTCCGCTTTAGTTGCATAATCAGATCCGAGTATCCAACTAGATTGAAGTTGTTGGATTTTGAATACCGTATGCCTAGATTTGTTGTTTTTGAAACATATCGATGATACGCTTAAAGCTAGCAAATGTGACTCCTTTGATCCGCCTCGAAATCTAGCACAAACACAAACAAAGAAACATAATGTCGTCTACTAGCAAGAAGGTAAAGAAGTGAACCTATGATTCCTGATACTTGGTCATGTTCTCTTTGCTTTCCTTTTCATCTTTGTCAAGATGGCGCGGTAGACATTGAGTTTCAAATCCTTTGGCCGAATCAAGACCAAACTCTTGATTAGTTCCTTTCAGATATTTGGTTTGGTCGATGAAGATTCCGTCTCAAGTCTGTTGATCCAGCCCTAGAAAATAGGTAAGTTCACCCATCATGCTCATCTCGAACTTGCTTTGCACTCTCGAATCTTTTACATGCTTTGGTTAGTTGATCCAAAGATGATGTCGCCCACATAGATTTGTACCAAGAGAATGGCCTTGTGCTTGAGGATGAATAAAGTAGTGTCGATTCTTCCTCTCACGAATCCTTGTTCAATTAAGAACTTGATAGAGTTTCATACCAAGCTCTAGGAGCTTGCTTCAGCCGTAGAGAGCTTTGAGTCGTAGACGTGGTCCAGCTTTGTCCAGATGACAAACCTCGAGGTTGTTCCACGTACGCTTCTTGAAGATCACCATTCGTAAAGGCACTCTAACATCCATCTCGATACACTTTGAAGTCCATGAACGAGGCATAAGCTAGAAAGATTCTCGATTGCTTCTAGTCTAGCAACAGAGCAAATGTTTCATCAAAGTCAATTCTTCTTCCCCGCTTCAGAGCCCCGAGCAACCAATCTAGCTTTGTTTCTCGTGACATTTCCATCTTCATCTCTTTTATTTCGAATACCCACTTGGTGCCGATGACTGATGATTTGCCTGAACTAAGCTCCACACCTTACATCTTTCAAACCGTTCACTCTTCTTGCATAGCTTCAATCCGCTTATGATCTTCGATGGCTTCATCAATCTTCTTTGGTTCGAAGTTCGATACAAATGCATAAGCAAACAAAGTTTCTTCTCGAACCTTATTTCTCGCACGAACTCCTCAGATTGAGATCACCAATGATTTGAGAAATGGGATGATCTCTTGCTTCAATAACGCTGAGGAAGATCACTTCGTGGATTCTTCCCTTAAGAATTTCGGAGTTGGTTGAGAGGAGATTCACCAAAACTGTTCGTAGAGATAGAGTCTTCAAAACTTTCATTTTCTCGTGAACAAGAAGGATGAGAGATCTCAGAAAGGTGCTTGGGGTAAAAAGAAGAGATGGGTTCGTGGTCAATGTATGAGTTGTTATCCAGATTTGTAGAGGTCTCTTCTACCGTGAAGGGTTACCGATATTGAGGATCCGCAGCTTGTGCTCGATAAGGAGTAGAAGATTTTATTTGCCTCATCATTATCGAATCATTAGCAACGCTCGAGCCATTCTAGGCTCTAACAAGTCATATTCATCAAAAAGAAACATGCACGTATTCTAAGATTTTTAAGTTAGATTTATCGAAATGCGAAATGCTTTTAATGTTTGGAATACCCTTTAAAAATTCCTTCGCCTCGATTTTGCATCAAATTTTCTCTATACTCTTTTCCATTATAAAGAATAAAACATTTAAAGATTTTAAGAAATCCAATGTTTGGGATCTTCCTCTCCATATTTCATATGGAGTTTTATTATGAAACTTGTTTACTGTGATCTATTTGGGTAAAGCAAGCGCATTGATCGCCTGTAAATACTGAAGTTTAGCTTCGCCAAAGATTGTTCTAGCCGCTCAATCGTTCTGTTTCTTCCGCTCACCTACACCATTTTGTTGAGGAGTACCTAAGAGAAGTTGGCCGATCCCATGGTCATCGCAAAGCATTTTCTACACCATTGTTTTTGAATTCAAGTGCGTTGTCCGATCTTATGTCACAAATGTCTTCAAGCTTTTGAGTTTGAAGTCTTCTAAAAAGTGCAAAGGACTAGATCATACGTTTCATCTTTAGATGTCATAGTTTCAATCCAAGTGAATCTAGAGTAGTCATCAACTACTACAGAGTGTACTTGTCTCGAAATCTTGGCATTTAATAGGTCAGAGATCCATATCACGAGAAGTTGAAGAGAGTACGTTTGTTGATAAAAGCAGGACTTTCTTTTGAAGGAAGACTTGGAAAGTTTTCTAGTTGACAAGCTTTACAACTTACGTCATGATCGGCGGACCTAGTAGGTAGACCTTTGACAAGCCCATTTTTGGAGAGACTTGGAGAGTGTTGAAGTTGAGGTGGTGAGGCAGCTTGTGCCATAGCCCATTTGTTGTCACGAACATTGTTGGCTACTAGACACGGGTTTGAGAATCTCCTAGAAGATTTAAGTCCACTGACATGAAGCGTTTCCTTGTCTATTGCCGGTCGGTGGAGTCATTGTCTTTGATGAGAGCCTTGGTTGGAATTGAATTGGCATAGAAGTCCTTTGTCATGAAATTGTGATATGCTGAAGATTGTGCTTTAAACCACTTACTAGAGAAACTTTGTTGATGGAGAGACTTCTCTCGTAATTGAGCCATATCCAATTGTCTTTCCTCTTGCATTGTCTCAGAAAATAATGGGGACCTTCTATAGAAGACTTGTTCAGTCATGTCTTGAGCGACCCTTGTCTAGGTACGGATGTCTTTGTTTTCGACTCTATAGCCATGAAGCATTCTTCACAGAAGTTAAAGCAAAACAAGGTACCCTTTATGGGTCCTAAGGATTAGCAACCTTTGCAACCCATACTGCTTGACCTTGAGAGAACTAGGTCTCTCGGATCTTGGAGTGAACCTTAGCGAGGCATTACGGTGCCGGATGGCCTAGCAATGACAAAGAATGACATAAATGGAAAGTCCATAGAAGCTGTTAGCGTCTTGAAGAGTGCTTATGATCATTCCTTTTCTTGACATTCATTTTGGTTCGACTGCTTGTTGACGGTAGACTTAATTGGTTTCTTGAGACTCTTCCTAGGTAGGTTACCAAGGGCTTAGCTTTAGCTTTTACATTGACCTTTTCGGGAAGGATTCGGTAGAATACCTTTAAGTTTACAGTAAAAACATCTTTGCTGTTTCATAGACAAACTTGATAGTTACTGGGTAGAGGTTTAGCAGTCTCCCGTCGGCGGACTTTGCCTTGGCATAGTGGTTTGCCGTGAACTTCACTTTCTAAGTTACCTTCTCAGTTTCTCATTTGAGTCATTCATTTTGGCTTTTCCTTTGTGAACTTTAGGGTAAACATAAGGAACACTTGAGTAACCAAGGCCTTGCTTCTGTATTTCCAAATGTACATTTAGAGAAAGATATATCATTAGCAGTTTGGAGGATTCTCCTTTCTCTTTTGACGAAGAGATTGTCGGAAGAGATACATCCGAATATCCTATGCTGTTTTATCATTGCTAGATTTTTTGTTGAGATTTCTTCAAATGCATCCTTGGAACTATTCCGGGGAGTCAATTGTCTTTTGCAAGGCAATTTTCTCTAGGTCTAGTCCTTTGATGTGCTTTCGGTGGACAATCAATTTTGTCATGAAGAAATTTGTTTTCTTCCTTCGAGTTTGATATTATCTTGTTGACACTATTGAGGGTTTGAATCTCGGTATGCCATCAAAGATTTCTCAACTGTAAGTTTCTCCGAGTTCTTGGCCGGTTTAACGTAGGCTACTCTAAAGGAATTAAATTCTTCAAGCATATCGATTATCCTTGAGAAGTTCTTCCTTGAAGTTATCACTTTGGTTTCATTTTTTGTCCAAAGGACTTGATTAAACTACAACTTCATTTCAGTCATAGGTAGGACATGAATCATGAGCTATTAAGCATATGTTAGCTTGCTCACAATCCTCTTCCTCCTCTTCGAATCGGTTTCAAACCATGTAGCAACTTTGTTTATCTTCTATATCTTCACCAACATACCCTTTTGTTTTTGAAATTTTCTATAAGAGGGTTTCGGTATGCTTCAAATTTTGGCTTAGGACATTTGAGGCAAAATGACCAGTTTCCTACGGTTATAACACACAAGCTCTTCCTTAGATGAGCTTTCACCAATCTTCTGAAAGGTTGTTGGTGAGTGTTCTTCCTTCCATATTTTGCAAATTTTTGAAAAGCGTTTAACAAACATAGCAAATTGTTCATCGGATAAAAAATCATTTTCACTTTGGAAAGTAGTAGGTTTGTTTTCAACAATGATTTCTTCTTGGACCATGGCTGGCAGAGACACAGTTCTGAACTGCTTGTCTTGCTCTAGAGCTTGATTTACTTCAAGTTCATAAACCTTTAAACTTGCGTAGAGACTACGAAGAGTCATCTCGTTTAAGTTTTTAGATTCTTTCATAGCCGTGGTCTTCACATGCCATAAGCTACCTAGAGAGCCTAGAAACCTCATGTTCATTTCCTTTTTGTCATACGTCTTACCAAGAGAAAAGCAACTATTTATTACCTCACTGAATCGATCGTATGCTTGTCTCAAGGTTTCCTTAGGATCCTTTTTGAAAGAATCAAAGCTATTTGGATGTATGTATATTTTATTTGTCTCTTGTGTCTTGGTCTCCTTCCAAGTATTCTACAAGAGCTTCCCACATCTCTTTCGCGGTTGTACATCGAATCACTTCTTTGGTAGGTGCTTGTATCTAGAGAGTGGTGATTATATTGATTGCTTTCTTGTCAAGTTCAACCAGACTTTCTCGTCCTCTGTCCATTCGATTCTTCTTTAGGAACTTCGGGGTTCCAGCGATGGAGGCTAGAAGATTTGCCTTCATTGGTACGTGTTGACACAGGTGACACATTTCCATAATCTGTTGTCAATAGAGTTCATGAATCTCATTACTTTATCCTTCCATACATCAAAATGTCCTTCGTCCAATATTGGGACGTGGTTAGCATTAGATGTAGGCAGCATATAGTGTGTTTGTGCCATTATGTCGTATCTCTCAAGAGTTTAATCTTGGAAAAACTTGTTTTTGAAGAGTAAGGCTCTGATACCAATAGTGGATCCCAATGAGCACAATAATAAGCTAGAAGGGGGGGGGTTGAATAGCTTATTAACACTTTAAAACTTTTAAAGTAAGTTCCTTGAAAGTTACTTGCAATCTATGAAAAGAATCAAGTAGCGGAAGACCTTCAAGAAAATTGTTCAGTGCTGCGATAAGGACTACCGGTAGACCTACAGTTACTTAAGTTATGAAATGGATGAAGTAAACAATGAAACGAGCGTTCAATAATTAAGCAGAGAGAAGGAAATAACACAAGTATTTGGGATGGTTCACACTATAATGAGTGCTACGTCCACCACCAAGGCAATCAACCTTGGATTTAAATTGTGCACTATGTTTTCCACTTAGATCAATTACAAAGAATATCCCTAATGGATCGTGTACAAAATATTGACTTGTGTTTGGGTCTAGGGAATTAAATATACGTAAATACAAGATATTTAATTAGTGCTGTATATAGTTAATGGAAGTAAACAACAAGAAGAATAAGACAATAAATGTTGAAGAAGCCTTTGTTGTTGACGAGGACTTCTAGATCGTTGAGGATCTATTGAATGCGGTAAAGAACTTGGAGTTGTAGATTGAGCAATTCTTTAAGTGTTCGATTGATTACATGCAGTTGTCTCTTTGTTCCGGTCTTCAATGGCGGTATTTAAAGTGCACTTCAAAAGATCCGTTGGAGAAGACGAAGACTTCAACAGCTCTTTTCATAAATGCATTAAATGCATGGGGCTGTCAGTCAAGGAATTTCGTCTTCACAGATAACTAGAGCAGATAATCATTTCTGAGATCTTCAAAAAGGTGGGCGATTTGGTGTCAGATCTGAGAGATGAAGCAGAAAGTGAGGGGCGATGCACAGCTTTTACTGCTTTACAATTCGGGGCTCGAGACGAAAGTATTTTTGCTTTTCGGAAAGTTGCTTTCGGCGGCTTGACATGTCAGGAAAAGACTTGGATTAATTCAAATATCATATGGGAATAAGTTTGAATTAATCCAGCTAGCTTCTGATCTGGAGCGTGAGGACATAGAAGCAGATCGGACACGAGGTCTACCGATCTTAAGCTTTGAGCGAGGTCTTCAGTGAAGCGGAGAAGTGGTCTTCGATGTTCTGAAAAAGTTCTACAAAAACTATACAAGGCAAAGTTCTATACACAGTTGCCACGCTAATCGATACGCAGCCCGATTAGCCACTGAAGTATAAAACTAATGTAATGTACTGATCAGATATAAATTTAACATAAGAATCAACAGTTTCAATCCAATTTAATCTAGAGTAGTCGTCAACTACCACAAGTGTATACTTGTCTCCAGAAATACTGGCTGTTGTGATTGGTCCAAAGAGATCCATATGCAGAAGTTGAAGAGGTCTGTTTGTTGACAAAACAGACTTTCTTTTGAAGTAAGACTTGGAAAGTTTTCCTAGTTGACAAGCTTTACAACTTCTGTCATGGTCGGCAGACACCGTAGGTAGACCTTTGACAAGCCCATCTTTTGAGAGCTTGGAGAGGTGCTTGAAGTTGAGGTGACTGAGACGCTTGTGCCATAGCCAACTGTTGTCACGAACGTTGTTAGCTACTAGGCAAAGGCTTGAGAATCTCCCTAGAAGATTTAAGTCCACGACATAGACGTTTCCTTGTCTATTGCCGGTCAGTATTGTAGAACATGATTCACTGTCTTTGATGAGGCAGTTTGGAGTTGAATTGGCATAGCAGATCCCTTTGTCGCAAAATTGGATATGCTCAACAGATTGTGCTTTAGGCCACTCACTAGAAACTTTGTTGATGGAGAGACTTCCTCTAGTGATCGAGCAATATACAATTGTTTTTCCTCTTGCATTGTCTCCGAAAATAACAGTGGGTCCTTTTGCTTCAGCTATATCTGTAAGAAGACTTCTGTTTCCTGTCATGTGTCTTGAGCAGCCACTGTCTAGGTACCAGATGTCTTTGTTTTCTGATTCTATAGCCATGAAGCATTCCTGAAAAAGAATTAAAGCAACAAGGTCCCCTTTATTTTCTTTTGGGTCCTAAGGATTAGCAACCTTTTGGAACCCATACCTGCTTGACCTTGAGAGAACTAGGTCTCTCAGATCTTGGAGTGAACCTTAGCAGGCATTCTGGGGCCAGATGGCCTAGGCAATTGCAAGAATGACATAAATGGAAAGTCCACAGAGAACTGTTAGTGTCTTCAAGTGAAGAGTGCTTATGATCATTCCTTTTCTTGACATCCCTTCTTGGTTCAGCTTGCTTGTTGATGGTAGACTTAATTGGTTTCTTTTGAATCTTCCTAGGTAGGTTACCATCAGACTTACTTTTCTGTTGAAGCTTAGCTTTTCGTTGATTACTTTTCGGGAGGATTTGGTAGAATACCTTTAAGTTTACCTTCAACAGGTAAAGGGATCTTTGCCTTTTCATAGACAAACTTGATAGTTACCGGTAGAGGTTTAGTAGGTCTACCGCCAGCAGACTTTGCCTTAGCATAGTTGTTGCCGGCAGACTTCACTCTCTCTATCGTTACCTTTTCAGGTTTCTCATTTGAATCAGTCATTTTGGCTTTTCCTTTCTGAACTTTGGGGTAAACGTAAGGAACACTTGAATAGCCATAGGCCTTGTTTCCTATATTTCGAATGTCTGTTTAGAGAAAGATATATCATTAGCAGTTTCGGAGGATTCACCTTTCTCTATGACCGAAGAGATTGTCGAAAGAGGCACATCTGAATATCCTATGCCAGTTTTATCGTTATTAGATTTTTGGTTGGAAAGGATTTCTTCGAATGCATCCTTGGAGCTGTTCCAGGAGTCAATTGTCTTTTGAAAGGCAATTTTCTCTAGGTCAAGTCCTTTGATGTGCTCAGATAGACAATCAATTTTGTCATAAAGAAATTTGTTTTCTTCCTTCAGGTTTGATACTCTCTTGTTGATGGCAGCTACTATTGAGATTTTGAATCTCACCTGCCATCGAAGATTTCTCAGCAGCCGAAGTTTCTCGTTCTTTGCGGTTCTTTGCGGTTTAACATAGGCTACGCTAAAGGAATTAAATTATTCAAGCATATCTTGATTATCCTTGAGAAGTTCTTCCTTACTGAAGTTGTCACTGTTGATTTCACTTTTATCCATTGGACTAGGTGAAACTTCGACTTCATTTTCAGAGTCACAGGTAGGACCTATATCATGATCGATTAAGCATATGTTAGCTTGCTCACAATCATCTTCCTCCTCTTCTGAATCAGTCTCAAACCATGTAGCAACCTGTTTGTCTTCTATATCTTCAGCCAACATACCCTTTTCTTTTTGAAATTTTCTAAAAAGGGTTTCGGTATGCTTCAAATTTTGGCTTAGGACATTTTGAGGCAAAATGATTAGGGTTTTCTACAGTTGTAACACACAAGCTCTTCCTTAGATGAGCTTTCACCATTTCCTTAAAGGTTGATTGGTGTGTGTTCTTCCTTCCATATTTTGCGAATTTTGGAAAACGCGTTTACAAACATGGCAAATTGTTCATCTGATAAAAAATCATTTTCACAGGAAGAAGTGCAAGGTTTGTTTTCAACAGTGATTTCTTCTTGGACCATGGCTGGCAAGGACACAGTTCTGAACTGTTTGTCTTGCTCTAGAGCTTGATTAACTTCAAGTTCATAAACCTTCAAACTTGCATAGAGATTACGAAGAGTCATCTCGTTTAAGTTCTTGGATTCTTTCATAGCCGTGGTCTTAACATGCCATAAGCTACCTAGAGAGCCTAGAAACCTCATGTTCATTTCCTTTTTGTCATACGTTTTACCAAGAGAAAAGCAACTATTTATTACCTCACTGAAGCGATCGTATGCTTGTCTCAAGGTTTCCTTAGGATCCTTTTGAAAGAATCAAGCTAGCTGGATGTATGTATATTTTACTGTTTATCTCTTGTGTCTTGGTCTCCTTCCAAGTATTCCACAAGAGCTTCCCACATCTCTTTTGCAGTTGTACATCGAATCACTTGCTGGTATGTGCTTGTGTCTAGAGAGCTGGTGATTATGTTGATTGCTTTCTTTGTCAAGTTCTACGACTTTCTATCATCCTCTGTCCATTCAGATTCTTCTTTAGGTATACGAGATTCGGCAATGGAGGCTAGAAGATTTGGCTTCATTGGTACATGTTGACCTGCAGTAACGCATTTCCATAATCTGTTGTCAATAGAATTCATAAATCTCATTACTTTATCCTTCCATACATCAAAATGTCCTTCGTCCAATATTGGGACGTGGTTAGCATTAGATGTAGGCAGCATGTAGTGTGTTTGTGCCATTTTATCGTATCTCTCAAGAGTTTAATCTTGGAAAAACTTGTTTTCAAAGAGTAAGGCTCTGATACCAATTGTGGGTCCCAATGGGCACAATAATAAGCTAGAAGGGGGGGTTGAATAGCTTATTAAACACTTAAAACTTTTAAGTAAATACTTTGAAAGATACTTGCAATCTATTGAAAAGATTGAAGTAGCGGAAGACCTTCAAGGTAGTTGTTCCAGGTCTGCCGATAAGGACTACCGGTAGACCTTTTACAAGTTACTTAAGTTCTGCTGTAAATGGATAAAGATAATCAAAGTACTAAGCAGTTCAAATATCAGACAAACAGTAAGGAATAACACAAGTATTTTGGGATGGTTCACACTATAAAGAGTGTTACGTCCACCACCAAGGCAGTCAACCTTGGATTTAAATAGTGCACTATGTTTTCCACTAGATCAATTACAAAGAATATCCCTAATGGATCGTGTACAAAATATTGACTTGTGTTTGGGGTCTAGGGAATTAAATATCTGTAAATACAAGATATTTAATTCGTGCAGAAGTATAGTTAATGAAAGTAAACAACAAGAAGTTAAAACAATAAGTGTTGATGAACAGCTTCTTGTTGTTGACGAGGACTTCTAGATCTGTTTAGGATCTCTTGATTGCACTGAGCTGTAAGACTTGGAGTTAACGAGTTTCAGAGCAATTCTTTAAGTGTTCGATCGATTCTGTACAGTTGTCTGTCTCTCCAGTCTTTAATGGCAGTATTTATAGCAGGTGCACTTCAAAAGATCCGTTGGAGAAGACGAATACTTCAACAGCTCTTTTATGTATGCATTAAATGCATGGGGCTGTCAGTCAAGGATTTTTCGTCTTCACAGATATCTAGAGCAGGGAATGATTTCTGAGATCTTCAAAAAGTGGGCGATTTAGGTGTCAGATCTGAGAGTTGTTGCAGACAGTAGGAGACAGCGCTTTTGCTTTCCTTTGTTCGGACGAAAAGTCTTCCTGCTTTTCGGAAAGTTGCTTTCGGCGGCTTAATATGTCAGGAAATGTCTTGGATTAATTCAAACAATGATTAGGATAAGTTTGAATTAATCCAATGAGTCATTGCTGGATAGGACACGTCATAGGAGACCAGGTGGACACAAGGTCTGCCGTTTGTGGGCTTTAAGCAGGTCTTCCGATGAAGCTTGAAGAGGTCTTCCGATGAACCTGTAAAGTCCTATAAAAACTATACTAGGCAAATTTCTATACACAGTTCCAACGCTAATCGATACGCAGCCCGATTAGCCACTGAAGTATAAAACTAACGTAATGAACTGATCAGATATAAATCTAACATAAGAATCAACAGAAGCATACCTAGTTTGGTACAAAACCAAGGAAAATAAATTCCAAACCATAGAGAATGATCTCCTCATTGAGGAGAACGCGTAGCCGGTCTCGGATCATGAATTAGGCCACCAGAGCTCCGGGAAACCTTCCACACACACCAATCTCACCTTCAATCTCCCACACACAAGGTCTAACAATGGTGGGAGGAAATTTTTGGGAAAATGAAGTCTTTGACTTCAACAAAGAGCAAGTAAATATCTCTTCCAGTTAGTGGTAGTGGAATACAAGTGTCAAACCCACAAGAGTTGGGATTAACTCTCTAAGTGAGGACTTAGGGCTAATGCACTTCCATTAGGCTTAAATTAGGTTAATCAAGGTCAAATTAACTGATTAGGATGGGGTTTGGTCGGACTTGAGTCTAGTCTTTAACCAAAATTGGAGAAAATGTCTCAAATCAGAAAAATAGGGCATGTAGTCGCATCCCCCCAACAACTTGCGACCGCAAGCTCCAAAGCCTGCACTTTGAAAACTTCCAGTATCTCTTGCGAGGGCATGCTCGAACCCTTTGCGACCGCAAGGTCTGAAGGTCATAAAAACTCATGTTTTAGGCCTAGAACTGAACCCAGACAACCCTACAATCGAAGAGGTTGATCTACCCTCTCTAAACACAACTGAAACACACCCGAACCATGTCCAGAATGAAGGTAAACAAGGGTCGTGAAGCAACGTAAAAAACCAACGATCATCAACTTCAAAACAACCAAGCATAGTTACTTAATCTAAGCATGTAAAGGACTAAGGAAAATGAGTAATGAACTCAAGCCAACCAAGTCTACAAAGAGGATACAAAACAAGACAAAGTAGGCATATAAAAGTCTCTAAGTTGCTAAGGCACAACACATGGTAGTTGAGTTCTTAAACTCAAAGATGAGCATGTATTGGTCAACACCAAACTAATCAAACATCCACAATTATACAAAGGTTCAAGTGAACTTAGTTAGACCTCAAGAATCACCAAGGCAAACGTCTAAGGAAAGGTTAGAATCAACGTAAGCTAAAGCATGAATCATCCAATGCATAGAAACTCATTAAGAAACTATGAACCCAACCTAATCATAGTATGTATGACAAGCATACAAGGTAAATTCCAAGCATGCTAAGGAACTCATTGAAAGGTTCAAGTACACAAAGGTTCGGGGTATTATAGTAAGTTTTTTAGGCAAATTGAGTGTTTTTCAAATACAAACTGAACGTTTACAATTGTTTCAAAATCATAAAACATATACATAATTCTATACTAGTTTATATAATTTATTAACAAAGGAAGTACTATTTTCATTTCAATTTGGGAGTTCTACTGAAGAATTGTGATGTTACATAAACAAAACAAATACCAACAACTGCGTAAATCAGCTCCTAAATAAGCTATTCTAGCTTAACTATATGTCACAAGTTCAAAACATATGATAATGCAACTATCTGCTCAGGGGATTGAGCTTTTAGGGTTGAGTACTGATCGATGTATTTTATACATCAATTTTATATACTTCTATGACTTAAATTATGCTATTTCACGAGGCTTTTGGTTACTAATATATGTTTTCGGTGAGTTTTGTAAGTTTCAGGGTTAATTGTGAAAATACGCAAAACTCCAGGGTTTTAAGTGCAAATTTCAAGAAGGGCCAAAAAGGAAAATTGAAGAAACAATGAAAGCTGCACAATCTGGACACCTTGCGGACGCAAGGTGCCTCAGACCTTGCGACCGCAAGGTAGGCAGTACGGGTAGAAAAGGCTCAAGTCAAGATTTCCAAGGCCGAACACACTAGAGACCTTGCGGACGCAAGGTACCCAGCACCTTGCGACCGCAAGGTGGTCAGAATGCGACTTATTCGGATTTTCACACAGTCAAGATAATTCAAATACACAAGCTCAATTTGAAAATTGGCAAATTCAAGAAGCATGTGCCTTATGTGGATTATATTCTCATGCTACTAATTTTTGTCCGTCAAGTGCTATGTATTCTGAACAGGCTAATGCTATGAATATGTACCCTCAAAGGCCAAGGAATGATCCCTATTCAAATACATATAATCCTGGTTGGAGGAATCATCCGAACTTTTCTTGGGGAGGAAATAAGCATTTGCAACCTCAACAATTCCAACCTCAACCACCACAACCTCCACAGTTGCCAAATCAAAATCAGTTGAGAATTGAAGAAGTTCCCAAGCAAGAAGTAGCTAGTAAAGGTCAAGCAGCTTTAATGAAGTACATGCTTGAAGAAATCGAAAATCTAAAGAAACACATTGAAAGTTCGGAGCGATAAAAGAGAAGAAGGGAAGTTCCCTAGTCAAGCGAGCAAGTCAAGTCAATCACCGTCTTGCGAAGCGGTAAGGTGATAGGTGAAGAGGTAAGTAATTCTGATCCTTCTTCTAATGTGCCTGCTACAATAGAAAATTCTGAAAAGGTAAGTGAAAAAGAAACCGAAAAAGATAGTGATAATAACAAAGAAAATAATGACTTAAGTAAACAAGAGGTAGAAAAAGAAAAAGAAGTAGAAGTAGATGTTCCAAATAAGGAACAAGAAAAAGATAAACAAATTCAAAATAAAGAAGATACAATTGAAGTTGAAAAAGAGTTGGATCAAGAAGAAGAGGAACCTTATGTGGCTCCACCACCCTATGTTCCTCCAATTCCGTTTCCAAGAAGACTTATGAAAAACCGAATGGACAAACAGTTTTCGGAAATTTATAATATGTTATCCAAAGTAAATGTTAATTTACCTTTGCTTAATGTTATTAAAAATATTCCAGCTTATGCAAAGTTTTTCAAAGATCTTCACTCTAAGAAACACAAGTTTGAAAACAATGAAAAGATTGTTGTTTCGAAAGCGTCGGCCTTTTACAACCCGAATTACCACCTAAGTTGAAAGACCCGGGTAGCTTTAATATCCAAGTCTCCTTGGGAAGCTCTAAAAAGATGAAAGCAATGCTAGATTTAGGAGCAAGTATTAATTTGATGCCTTTCGCGGTCTATAAACAGTTAGGTTTAGGAGAACTAAAACCCACTACTATGCAATTACAATTAGTTGATCGCTCAGTTAAATATCCTTTGGGTATAGTGGAAGATATCCTAGTTCAGGTTGATAAATTAATCATACCAGTTGACTTTGTGGTTCTAGAGATGGAAAGGAAGATATGCACCAATAATGAAGTCCCAATATTGTTAGGCAGACCATTTATGGCAACTGCCAATACAATGATTAATGTGAAAAATGGTAAACTCACAATGTCAGTCCTAGGTGAAACTGTTGAAATTTCTGTGTTCGATGCTATGAATAGACCTAGTGACATAAGTGCCTATTTTTCAATAGATGAGATTGAGAAATTATCAACCGAAACTTTTGAAGAAGAGGAAGATTATGAGAGAGATAGATTTATTGTCTACGATGATAGCCCTATCCCTCCCATAAAAATTGACATTGAGGAAATTGAAAGAGAAATAGAAGAAGAGGAAAGATTAGAGAAAGAAAAGTTAGAAGCTAGTAAAAAGAAAAATGAAGAAGGTAAAGAAATAAAAATAGAATCAGAAAATAATTCTGATGAGTCGGAAAAAGTAGTAGAAGAAAGTTATGAAATCAAAGATGATGAAGTAGAGATTCTAAAATCTCTCTTTGAAGAAATTGAGATAGAAAATATTGAGGAAGAAAATAAGGAAGAAAAGCAAGAAGAGAATAATGAGGCTAAAATAAAAGAAACTATTAAAGTAGAAAATTCTGAATTTATGCCATCCATTAATTCTCCCAAAGTCGAAGAATTAAAGCCATTACCATCCCATTTAAAATATGCATTTTTAGGGGAAGGTAACACTTTACTGTTATTATAGCAAATTTACTTAACGGAAAAACAAGAAGTGAGTTTGTTAAAAGTTTTATGGACACATAGAGAAGCTTTAGGATGGTCTTTAGCTGACTTAAAAGGAATTAGTCCCTCTATGTGCATGCATAAAATACATTTAGAAGAAGGTAGTAAACCTTCAAGAGAAAGACAAAGAAGACTTAACCCACACATGGAAGAAGCTGTTAGGAAAGAAGTTCTTAAGCTCTTAGATGCGGGTATAATTTACCCTATATCAGATAGTAAATGGGTTAGTCTGTCCAAGTAGTTCTAAAAAGTCGGGAATTACTTGTTGTTAAAAATGAGAAAGATGAATTAGTCCCTACAAGGACTATAGCGGTTATAGAATGTGTATCGATTTGCGGAAATTAAATGCGGCAACTAAGAAAGATCACTTTCCTTTGCCATTTATTGACCAAATTCTTGAAAGACTAGCCGGTCATGAATATTATTGCTTTCTTGATGGTTTTTCGGATAAATCAAATCCATTTGCACCGAAGACCAAGAGAAAACAACTTTACATGTCCCTTTGGTACTTTTGCTTTTAGGAGAATGCCTTTTGGGTTGTGTAATGCACCGACTACTTTTCAAAGATGCATGATTTCTATATTTTCAGATTTAGTTGAAAGATGCGTAGAAGTTTTCATGGACGATTTTTCGGTTTTGGAAATTCTTTTGATCATTGTTTAGAAAACCTTACATCTATCCTAAAAGATCTTTGCGAAACTAATTTAACTTTAAGTTGGGAGAAAAGTCACTTCATGGTAAAACATGGAATTGTCTTAGGGCATGTTGTTTCAAATAAAGGCATTGAAGTTGACAAAGCTAAAATCGAAGTTATTTCACAACTACCCCCTCCACTTCGGTTAAAGGAGTTCGAAGTTTTCTTGGCCATCTTTGGTTTTACCGAAGATTTATAAAAGATTTTTCCAAAATCGTAAACCTCTATGTAATTTGCTAGCAAAGATACAGAAATTTATTTTTGATAAAGAATGTTTAGAAGCTTTTAATTTATTAAAAGAAAAGTTAACTCTTGCCCCAATTTTATCCGGCCACGATTGGTCACTTCCTTTTGAAATCATGTGTGATGCATCGAGATTTTGCAATTGGAGCCGTGTTAGGACAAAGGGTAGATAGAAAGCCTCATGTGATCCATTATGCTAGTAGAACTCTAAATGATGCTCAATTGAATTATACCACTCTTGAAAAGGAATTTTTAGCGATGTATATGCTTTAGAAAAATTTAGATCATATCTGCTAGGATCAAAGGTGATAATCTTTTCTGATCATTCTGCATTGAAATATATGTTAAGTAAGAAGGATGCTAAACCAAGATTAATTAGATGGATGTTATTGTTACAAGAATTTGACATTACTATCAAGGATAAAAAGGGAACCGAGAATGTTGTAGCCGACCATTTGTCTAGGTTAGAATTTTCACCCTTACTTGAGCGTCAATTTCTTGATGATCCTGTCCCCATAAATGACAATTTTCTGATGAACAACTCTTAGCCATTAAAGATTCGACCCTTGGTATGCTTGATTTTGTCAACTACTATGTGTCGATATCATTAATCCGGATTTTGATCATTACGAAAAGAAGAAGTTTTTGGCGGAAACTAAAAATTATTTTTGGGAAGCTCCTCATTTATACAAAATTTGTTCTGATTCTTTAATAAGAAGATGTATTCCAGAAAAAGACCAACAAGGTATCATGGAATTTTGCCATGGATATTCTTGTGGAGGTCATTTCAGTGGTAACAAAACTGCTCGGAAAAATTTTGCAATCAGTGCGTATTGGCCTACTGTTTTTAGAGATTGTGAACTGTTTTATAGAACATGTGACAAATGTCAAAGAACAGGTGGTATAGGAAAGAGAAACGAGATGCCCTTACATATTAATTTAGTAGTTGAAATTTTTGACGTTTGGGGTATTGATTTTATGGGTCCCTTCCCTGTGTCCAATAATTGTGAGTATATTCTAGTAGCAGTTGATTATGTCTCTAAATGGATAGAAGCAGTAGCAACCAAGACTAATGATGGAAAAACAGTAGTCAAGTTTGTAGAGGATTTATTTGCTAGATATGGAGTCCCTAAGGCCATAATAAGTGACCAGGGAACTCATTTTACCAATAAGTTGTTAAACAATGTTCTTAGAAAGCATGGTGTAACTCACAAGTTAGCTACACCTTATCATCCACAAACATCCGGACAAGTAGAAGTAAGCAATAGGCAATAAAAGCGATGTTAGAAAAGGTTAGGCCTAATCGTAAAGATTGGGAATCTAAACTCAAGGATGCTTTATGGGCATACCGAACTGCTTTTAAGACACCCATAGGAATGAGTCCATATAGAATGGTATATGGCAAAGCTTGCCATTTACCAGTTGAAATTGAGCATAAAGCCTATTGGGCTGTTAAAGAATTGAATTTAGATTTAACATTGGCCGGAGAAGAAAGATTGTTTCAGTTAAATGAGTTAGAAGAGCATAGGCTAAATTCGTATGAGAATGCGAAGACGTATAAAGAAAAGACCAAAAAGTATCATGACATGGGATTAGCCAACAAAATGCTTCATCCAGGTATGAAAGTATTACTTTTTAACTCTAGGTTAAGGTTATTCCCAGGAAAGTTAAAATCTAAATGGTCTGGTCCTTTTAGAATATGCAATTTATCCTCATGGGGCTGTTGATATACAAAACCCCAAAAATAATGAAGTCTTTAAAGTTAATGGACACCGACTCAAGCCATATTTGGAGCCGATGTCAGTCGAACGAACAATTGAGTTAATCCGTTTGGCTGACAATGAACCACCACGAGATTAGGCTTGCAGTTTGGTCGAGCCAAAGACGTTAAACAAAGGCGCTAAGTGGGAGGCAACCCACTATGTTGAATGTTATTTAGTTTTTTTATAGTTAGTCTAAATATGCTTTTCTCCGTTGAATTTAATTTTTGAACATTTAATCTTAAATTAAATATGTCAAAATTTAAGTTTGGGGGAGAAAAACATCTTAGTGTTGTATTTATATGTTACTAATAATTTTTAGTTTAGAATTTTTGTTTAGTTTTTATATTCAGGAAATATCCAAGACATAACGGAAGTTAACGGAAGGGCTAAACTGCAAACTGCTGAAAAGAATTGAAAGGAAAACAAGAAGGAAGACTCTGTCCACCTTGCGGACGCAAGGTGTGAAGGACCTTGCGACCGCAAGGTCCCTAGTAAATGCGAATTTCGTGCGTCGTACTGTCAGTCATGGGGAATCAGCAGGAATCTCAACCGCTTTGACTGACCACCTTGCGGACGCAAGGTGTGGCAGACCTTGCGACCGCAAGGTCCCTGTATTTAAAGGCTGCCGAGTTTTCTTCTGAAAATCACACATAAATCTCTTCCTTCCCAGTAAACAGCAGCAGCAGCTCCGCCCAACCTCTCCAAATTCCGGCAATCAGCTCAAGCTTCGACACATATTCCAAGATCTCTCTCTCTCTCTCTCCCTCAATACTCTTCATCTTCCATCTCTCCCATCCGCCATTACACTCCATAAAGTTGAAGATTTTGAAGGAAAAGGAAGAGGAAACCTCCATTGTTGCCGACGAAGATCAAGCTCCACTCCGGCTGCACTCACTCTATTCAGGCTGCAATCAAGTAACACTAACATTTTTTTTCATACGTAAAATATTTGCATGCTAGGGTGCTAGATAGTTTTTAACGTAGATAAAAATTTTGCATGCTTAGAATAAATTTTAATTTTAAAATTTTAAAACAATTTTAATTGTTAAACTTTTTAGTTTTTAAAATTTTTATTTCAAACAAAAATGTTTCGTAAGCGTAGAAATACCGGCGCTTCATCCTCCGGCCCCGTTCAGGAGGAAAAACATAATTTTGACATCTCTCGATTCGTGTCCTACGAGGCATCAGAAAGGTACACGACTAAGCTCTCCAATTCTTTGGTGCCCGAAAGGGGATTCAAGGCTGGAGACTTTGGTCTCCGTCCCAATCTGATGGCTCGTAGGTGGGGGCTTTTGTTAGATTCTCCGCCAAGGGATGCCGTAGTCCCTATTGTCCGAGAATTCTATGCTAATAGCGACATTAGCATAGATGGCGGTGTGTTAGACACTGTTAGTGTTAGGGGCATCATAGTCGATTTTTCGTCCCAAAGCATTAACACTCATTTCGGCACCTCCAACTTTGCGGTTGGTGTTGATGACTATAGCACACACCTCAACCCACGTATCCCTGTCGAGGTGGTCAATGCTGCCATCGCTCTCCCTGGTGTGGAGTGGTCCTATAACCGTAACCCACCATTTGGACCACGCACCATGAGAGAGTCTTTCCTCCAAGACACGGCCAAGCCCGTGTATAAATTTGTTTGCGGACGTCTCATGCCCTCAAGTCACCAAAACACGGTGAATTGGGAGAGGGCTGTCTTGACCTACACCATTATGACTGGTGGGTCCATTGATGTTGGCCGTTTGATCAACGGCCAAATCAAGACCCTTATTAGAGGTAGGATGAATGTGGGGTTCGCGTTCCCGCTTTTGATTACCGATTTGTGTAGGGAGGCAGGCGTGAGAATGCCCAAACACGCGGAGAGGCTGAAGGCTGGTCCGGTCATTACAAGGGTCATTTTGTTTGAGCACCACCAGCAGCCGAGAGTGAGGATTCCTCAAGAGGAGGAACCCGAAGAGGAGGAGGAGGACCCACTCGTGGAGATCTCCAACAGATTGGAGGAAGCTGTCCTCCAAAATGACATGATGGGTCAGCAGTTGGCACAAATGCGTGCGACCCGATTTTCTTCGGTTGGGCCAACAACGTGGGACGAATCTGTCCAATCTGTATGGATTCCCTCCTGGCACGATCCCCGAGTTTCGTCCTCGTTCGTTATTTCCGCCCGACTCACCATGAGTCGAGGCCCAAGTTCCATCCTCTTTCGTTAGGTGGATCTGCTACGTCCTTTTTATATTTGTCCTACCCCATCAATCCTCTCATATGTTCCTTTATTTTGAGGACAAAATAGAAATTAAGTTTGGGGGGGATTTAAAACTTTTAGTCTTAGCAGGTCCTAGCCTAACGAGCAATGGAGCTGGGCTATGTCGTTAGGGTGAAGAAAAATTTCTTTTCTTGATGACCATTTAACTCTTCACCCTATTTTTCCTGTTTTTATTTTTTCTGATTTTCGGAGTTGTTGGCATGACCAGAATACTATAATAGGAAGGACCTTTAGGGTACTATCAATTGTGTCATCGTCATCATCTCCCAATTTCTTAAAAAAATATATTTAATTCAAAATATTCATCCTCGAGTTTAGGTGTGGTAATGCTAGTCATAGTCAATGAAGAGATTAGTGCAATGAACCGCATAGTTAGTCTGTAGATCCCCCTGGAATTTACTTAATTTTGCGAAACTTTTACTTTTCTCCAAATTCTTCATGCACTCACACCAGTCATAATTATGGATTGATTAGAATAGTTTTATAAAGTTTATAACACCTAGTTCACTTCAACAAGATATGCACAAGAATATGATGCACAGCCATTCGAACATAATTGTTGCATTAAATTGTAACTTAGGGTCAATTGCATGATAGTTAGATCCCTTGGATTTTTCTCATTTATATATCTCAAGCACACTTTCGAACCGTGTCTGCATATTAGTCTCAATTGTCCCTACCATCTGTCTTAGCGAATGCTTATGTAAAATCCAGTGATGCTAAACACTCAACCCCAATTCCCATAGTTGATATGACATTTTGTGTTGTCTTACTTGCTTTAAAAACTATGTGAGCATTTGGCATTAAGAAATGACTTAGGCCATCTTTGGATCGTTAGAGCCTAAATATTTCCTGACCTATACTAAAATATATCCCTAGTGTCCCCTTTGTGCCTAATGAAAAAGAATGGAGTGTGCTAAGCACACTATTGAAACCCCCATTCGCCATCGTTTCTATTACCCACATTAACTTATCCCTAAAAGCCTATACACTTTTAGCCTACCCTTTGAGAGAGTAGGATGTCGGTGGGAAATTGATTCTAGGAGGACCACTTCTTTTCAGTTAGGCTATTTTTCGGAAGGTTTTTTCTTTCCGTCGTCGAAAAAAAAAATCATGTGTCGACGAAAAAATGAAACGGAAGAAGAAGAGTGTAAACAAAGATTCAAATGGAAGCATAGCTTTCAAGAGAAAAATATGTTAGAAAAATTCCACTGATTGGAATGATGTGATATTTTTAGAAGAAGATACTGCCCAAAACAAGTTTTGGGGGGGGGGGAAAGAAGAAAACTTAAAAGTTACAGAAAGCACCTCTCCACTTGTGGTCTTTGCAGGTCCTAGCCTAAATAGGGAAAACTTCCTTTTGCTTGGAAGTATGAGGGATAAAGGATAGTCTTACTCTCTCACTTTGAATTCTAATTCCTTTCCTTCATATCCCCCAACACCTTGGCCTTACATTACAAGCTAATAAAGACCTAATGATCTTCTTGCCAATGCTTATGTTGTTTTAACTGTCAAGTGAGTAACATGAAATTGATCACACACTTCTTATTCATTATTATTTACCCTAAAAGCTCACTGTGTTAGCATAATCTTAGCTATTACAAGTCATTGGGATAGGAGAGCATTGTATGTCATACATAGAAGTGCATGGGATGGATGTATAAGTCTTTTAAATCCTTGGGACCTTTACATGCATGCTGACCGACTTTTTGGATGGTAAATCTCATAATTCTTAATGCATGATTTTCTCTTAAACTTTGATTTTCATATGAACGTGGTGTTTAGCTTAATAAAACTGTTTTAGTTAAGATATTCTTTAAGACTGGTGATCACACACACACGGAGAAATTAGAAGTAGTAGCAGCC
This sequence comes from Codonopsis lanceolata, assembly GCA_013146195.2. Classification (NCBI taxonomy): domain Eukaryota; kingdom Viridiplantae; phylum Streptophyta; class Magnoliopsida; order Asterales; family Campanulaceae; genus Codonopsis; species Codonopsis lanceolata. Next base: position 57,008,134 of record CM028381.1, read on the forward strand.
TTAAGAAAAGACTAGTTGGTTTTATATGACTAAGCCTGCATATATGTGGTGAGCACCAAACTGAGATTACATGCATGTCGTACACCTATAACTTGAGATGAAGCCAAAAAGATTTTATGTTTATTTTAGTTTAAATTTTATTTGTTTTTGTATTTATCTGCATAGTCGAGTCACTCGAAAGAGTCTCCTTGAGTTTGTGGGTTTATAGAGGAGTGTAAATAGTGTCACCCTCACAAAAAGATTTTAATTTTTGTTATTTTTATGCTTTTGTATTTATAAGTTTATTTGTTTACTCTTGGACGAGCAAAGTTCAAGTTTGGGGGTATTTGATTGATGTATTTTATACATCGATTTTATATACTCTATGACTTAAATTATGCTATTTCACGAGGCTTTTGGTTACTAATATATGTTTTCGGTGAGTTTTGTAAGTTTCAGGGTTAATTGTGAAAATACGCGAAACTCCAAGGTTTTAAGTGCAAATTTCAAGAAGGGCCAAAAAGGAAAATTGAAGAAACAATGAAAGCTGCAGGACACCTTGCGGACGCAAGGTGCCTCAGACCTTGCGACCGCAAGGTAGGCAGTACGGGTAGAAAAGGCTCAAGTCAAGATTTCCAAGGCCGAACACACTAGAGACCTTGCGGACGCAAGGTACCCAGCACCTTGCGACCGCAAGGTGGTCAGAATGCGACTTATTCGGATTTTCACACAGTCATTCGATCCAATTACAACTCCCGAGTATATATAGATGCCAGATGCCGAGCAAAAGAGAAGGAGGACGGCTGGAAGCTCTCTTTTCATAGTTTTTAGGTAGTTTTAGATTGTATAACATAGTTAGATCCTGTAATTTCAAGTATCGAAGATCAAATCATGTATCCGATCATCTCCATGTGCAGTTCATTGTCTATGATGAACTAAATCATCCATAATCTAGGAGGTGGGAGGTAACTTGTATCGAATTTATGTTTTGATTCTTATATATATGTCTATTCAATGCTTGTTGATTGTGTTGTTTATCAACCCCTATATTATTTTGCTTTGAACAAATGAATGTAATCGCAAATAATAAAGGCTTAGAGGAGCGGATAACTGCATGACCAAGTGCATATGTCGTACATTGGCTCACCAACACAATAAATTGGACCTATCGATGCACGAGAGTGATAAGTTAGGACCAGGTTCTTACATGATCTAGGTGACAGATAGATCATAAATCTAGGTGACACTAGATTAACAGGTTCCTCGTGCTTAGGATATAGAATGGATGAATTTTATGGGATGGAGGCGAACCAATTGTTCAACAGACTATATCTATTTTTAGTGAACGAACCCAAGACATTGAATGACATTATTATGAATTGAACATAAAGGAGATATAAGTGAAACCCAGAATCCTAGATTTCCACTCATCATAAGATCTTCATATCTGTTATTACTATCTAATCAGTTAAACATCTATAACTAGTAGTTAAAGTAGAATTAAACATAAAAACCCCCCTTAGGATAATAATTTGCTATCAATAATTGCACTGTTCGTGATCACTTGTCTCTGTGGGTTCGACCCTTGCTTCCAATACTATTCTATAATAGTCTTGTTTACTTGCAAGGAAAAAGATTAAATAAAACATCGATCAAGTACACTAAGAAACCAACAAAAAAAAACGCTACCACAAATAGACTATCAAACTTGAACAAGCTTGAACGCAATATTGTCTTCAAGTAAGAGTTGTTTAGAATGGATTTCTTTGACGATATTAAAAAGTTAACTAAAATCAAGATAATGACATGTGAAGGTTTAGTCTAGAGGTGGCAACGGGCATGGGCATCACCCATGTGAGTGGCGGGTGCAAATAAAAGGGTAGATGAATGCCCATTTAACAACGTACAAGAGTATAAATTGACACTCATTTGACCATTAACATAAAATTACTAAACATTAAAATGATTAATTATTTGTTTCAAAAATTGGATTTATCATTAATTTGATGAACAAGGAGTTTGTGGTAGCTCATAAGAAAGGGTTTTGGTGGACACATGGAACCGTGTGGTAATTTTCTATGCATTTGACATTTTTATGTATACGACATTTTGAGTATTCAATTACCTCATGGTTCCAACTTTTCTACCCACTTCACTAGTCCAAGGCATCCCATTGGCTTCTTTTTTTTCACTTTTTTTAAGGGAATGTGGGAAGGGATCGAACCTGAAATCTCATACTTTGTGAAACATCATCTCTAACACTGGACCACCCCCTTAAGGGCATCCCATTGGCTGAGAACCTTGAAACTGCCAATGATATTATTCCTCCAACCAATTCAACAATGACAAATAATCTACTTCAGCTTATCGTGAGGCCAACCACAAAAGTAAGCAAATCCATTTTCCGTCTTGATGTGGCAAATCCTCAGCTTGGGCCGTCTGCTCTGTGGGTAGGATATCTGGGCTTGTAGTTGCTTCCTTGAACCTGGCTGAGAACATAGAAAACTCTGAGTGGAAGTGCAAGGCAGGGCCTCGCGAAACCCCTCCGGCGTGAGAGTAAGTATCGTCGTATGAGAACGTAATACTGTAACTCAAGAAAGAGGCAGAGTGTATGAGAGCTTGTACCTTTGTGGCGTTCGGCGGAGGAGTATTTATTGGCCCTTGTGTGGTTGAATCCGGGTAGGATTTGGTTTCTTTAGTCATCTTGTTCCACAAGGAGTGAAACTCCAGATTTCCTGGTGATATACGGCTGGCCGCGTGATATCAGGAATGGATAAGGCAAGTGTCCTGCCTTCGTATGATAACTTATGGACGTGTCTTGGCGGGCAAGCCACTTGGTGTCGTTTGCTTCGATAAGGACTGAGCGGGCAAGGCCCTGCTCGTCTGCCTGATAGATGATGTATCTGAGTTGATCATAGTTCCCTGGCAAGGCCCCTGATCGGACAGGCCGGGCATGTGTCCGACCAGGCTGGATCAGGAACGTCATGCTCGCTGTATGGGGTTGCTCCTCTTATGCTCGCTGGGCCTGTGGGCCCTTCAAGGCCCATGCTCGTGGTCGGCACGTGATGGTAACTCGTGCTCTGCTCGTGACTAGATTTGGGCTGGGTATATCAGTGGCCCCTAGCTTCACGCCTGGCGAGTATTCATGCTCGAGGCGGGGAGCGTGCAGAACATTATAAGGTTACTCTCAACCCGGGCTGGAACACTTATGAATTTTAGTCACGCCAATGATCGGGCTAAGCTTTTTCGAAGAGGGTTCTAAAACTCGAATTTGTTAGATGAGGCGATTCAAGAAGCCTCATCGCCGAAAGTGGTACTGTGGAGCAGACGGTCGTGTGTGAACTGTCCAGGAAGTGACCGAAGAGATGGGAGCATTTCTCGAGGGACGGCGCATTAAATGCGCGTGAGTGGGCTGACGGCGGCACACTTGCCTTTTCAGTTTCCAACGTGTGAGCTGTCGACGGCGTAACTGCCCTTTCGGCTTCCGGCGCAGTCTTCCATGTTTTCCTCGCCTATTTAACTCGAGGTCTTGCTCATTTGAAACTTTCGCCTGTTTAGAGAGAGAAAAGAGAATAGAGAGAGAGCAATGGATATCTTGTCGCCGATTTTTCGAGACGCCGCTGCTTGATTTGCCGTTATCGCCATTTTGCCACTTTTGATTCCGTGAAGCAGATTCAAAACTGATTATTCAATAGTAAGTCCTCTTTTCTCTCGCATTTCCTGTTTTATTATGTTTTTATTTTTCTCATTTTCTTTTTATGAGGCCCATTATTCCTCCTTTTCTGGTTTTTCTGAGTAGACCCCATAGGGTTTTAGGAAGTCCCATAGGCTGAGATCGAGGAGAGTCTTCCATTGTGTCCTGTTTGCTAGGCGGGCAGGGCCTCTTGGATTCACCTAGAGTTAGGGTTTTCCTCCCCTTTTTGGTGGTCGTTCTTCGCAATGACAGATCTCGACCATGTTTTTTCCTCGATCTCTGTAGATATCCGACGAAGAGTTTTCAGACAATGATCGAGAAGAGTTCAGTTATGGCGGGCAAAATGACCCGATGAGCAGTGAGGAATCCCCATCCCTGGACGTCGTGTATGAAGAGGGAGATGCGTCTGTGGCTGGTGAGGTCGTAGCCGCGCGTCCCCTCATACCCGTGGATCCAGAGGCCCATGTGCCTGTAATTACCATGTCCGCTTCGAGCTTGTCCGAGGGGGAGGTAGAGCAAGGCCATCGAGTTACTGGTGGGCCGGGCCACGCCCAGTTGGTCGAGCAAGGAGAGAACGTTGCCGAAGAGCGGGTCAACGAGGATGCACTGCCTGCTGCCGAGGAGCCTGTACCCGTTAACCAGGCTTGTGAGTCTGCCGGGGAAGATTCTGATAACATCCCAATCGCGCGGAGAAGGCGACAGCGAGTTGATCGCCCAGCCGATGAAGCCACCACCTCTGTCCCTGGTCCTGCCTGGATGTCTGAGGCTGCCAAGACGTTGTATGCGGCCCACTGGGCATCCCTAGATACCCCGGCCAAGTTGACCGCGTGGTTTACCTCCATGGGCATAGACGCGAGGAACTATCGTGTAGAGAAGGCTGTATTGGTGGACGGCGAGTATCCCCGTGAACAAGACGGGAAGCTACTGTTTTATGCAGATTTTTTCCGAGTAGGATTGCGGCTGCCCCTCGACCCATTCTTTCTCGAGTTTCTGAGGACCTTTTGCCCCATGCCTAGTGACTTAATGCTGAACACTGTGCGGGCATTGATGGCGTACATAGTGGCATGTCGGTTGCTGCGAATAGAGCCCACTATAAAGTTGTTTCGGCGCTTGTTTATACTTACTGTTGATGTCTATGGCCGGGTAAATGCTCGATCCAACTCGAGCTTCTTGAGGATCTTATCTGATGTCCCGGGCAAGGTTGACTCCTGGGATCATAGAGGCCTTTTGATCGAATCGAGGAGGGGCTGGCCGATAATGCCAATGAGTGAGGCTAGTATTCACGTCCCCAAACTTCCTCGCAACAGCTTCCAAACCGGGGACACTGGTCGCCTGAATGCTCTCCGGAACGCCCTAGGCTGCGTGATGGAGGGCGAAAAGCGGATTAGCCAAGAATACTTGTTTGACTGGAAGGAACTTTGTTGCAATCCTAGGAATTTGCGCTTGGCCGGGGTGCTCCGGGCACCCGTTCCCGGGGTTGAGCCTTTGTGTTTATTTGATGAAGAGGAGGCCCACATGTACTGGGGCGATTGTCATGGCCAAAACTTTCGGGCAAACTGCCAGGAATGCCGCAGGCTCGGGCACAACTGCACGCCCGCTTATACCCTTGCTCCTGGTTCCTTTCCCTCTTTGACTGTTTTTACTAGTTATTTTGCATATAGATGTCGTACTGATTTCTATTGCCCTCTTTTTTGCAGCGATGATGACTCTACGACAACTGCAGCGACTTGAGGCCTAAGAAAGTAGAAGGGTGGCTGCTCTGGCGAGCAAACCGCCTCAAGATGTCCCGCTTGTCCCTTTTGGCCCTTCGGCCAAGAAAACTCATGCGGCGAAGAAGCCGACCGAGACACTTCCTCCTCCTCCTCCTGCCTCTGGCCGAAGCACCCGCCTCGCCGACGAGGTGACAGCCGCTAAGGCAAGGCGGGAAAAGAAAAAGGCTGCCATCTCCTCCGCCGATAGACCTACCTGGCCGAGGCACGGACTCGAACACACCGCCTCGGATTCATCGAGGTCGTCCGGGCGCCCGGCCATGAGATGCCGACCATCACACCGCCCGAGCCGTGGTTAGTGGGCTTTCGAGAGGTCCCGAACATCGGTACATTGACTTATCTCGCTCGCGGAAGCCCCGCCCAGAGCTGGGGTGGGTAAAGGCATGTAAAGGCAGGCTTTCTCGCAGTGGGAGGTGACTCACCTAATCGAGACTCCCTGCATGTTGGCTTGACTTTGAGCGAGGTATGCTCGTAGTTACTTTATACTATTTCTTTGTTTGTCTCAGCTCGACTCTCCTTTTTATGCTTTTGTTTTTCTCGATTGCCTCCACTTGCACTAATCTTTATAACGGTATACCTGTGAGAGGGATGCTCGGAAGAAAGCAGAGGCCGAGGGGTGAGCCGTGGCTTGTGAAGGAGTCGCCAGTCTCGACCGACCTCCTTTATGCTTGTTTAGATTGCCTCCACTTGCACTAATCTTTATAACCCAGATACCAAGGAGAGGGATGTTCTAAGAAAGCAGAGGCCGAGGGGCTGAGCCGTCAGGCTTGTGAAAAACAAAGGCGAAGGTGTGGCGCATTCTTGACCGATCTTTGAAAGAGGGGTAGCTGCAACGAAGAGGCTTCGAGGCCGATAATAAGGCCCCGGCCGAAGAGAAGACTACCGGCCCAACAAAGAAGTCCCGTGTCAGCCGAGAGAGCCCTTGACCGAGCAATGGGACGAGCTTCAAGCCGAGGTGAAGGCATGAGGAGCAGTGGCTAAGGATGTAGCGCTATGGATTCCTTCTCTTCGATCACTGGCAATGCCAAAGTTCAGCCAGAAGGATTTCGAAGCTTCCTCATTTATGCCTCGCAGTGCGCCACATACTTCCCTACTATGCCGTTGGGACTCATCACATCCCGCGGATGCTCGCAGTACCGGCGTTGATGGAACAATGGTCGACTGGCTCGCCGATCCATACAACAGAAGCCCCAGCCTACATCATCTAGTACCTTATACCAAGGCCAATTGGAGG
>CM028381.1:57014909-57089308 GCA_013146195.2 Codonopsis lanceolata
CCATAGGCTTTGTGCTCAATCTCAAGCGGTAAATGGCAAGCTTTGCCATATACCATTCTATATGAGACTCATTCCTATGGGTGTCTTAAAAGCGATTCGGTATGCCAGCCAAAGCATCCTTAAGTTTAGATTCCCAATCTTTACGATTAGGCCTAACAATCTTTTCTAATACTGGCTTTTATTATTTAACTTCTACTTGTCGGATGTTTGTGGATGATAAGGTGTAGCAGCTTGTGAGTTACACCATGCTTTCTAAGAACATTATTTAACAACTTATTGGTAAAATGAGTTCCACGGTCACTTATTATGGCCTTAGGGACTCCATATCTAGTACAAATAAATCCTCTACAAACTTGACTACTTTGGTTTTCCATCATTAGTCTTGGTTGCTTTCTGCTCTATCCATTTAGAAACATAATCAAGCGCTACTAGAATACTCACAATTATTTGACAGGAAAGGGACCCATAAAATCATACTAAAAATTTCAACTACCAATTTAATATGCCGGGCATCTCGTTTCTCTTTCCTATACCACATTCTTTGGCATTTGTCACATGTTACGTAAAACAGGTTCACAATTTCTAAAAAGCAGGTAGCCAATCTGGACTGATTGTAAAATTTTCCGGCAGTTTGTTACCCAAATGACCTCCACAAGAATATCCATGGCAAAATTCCATGATACCTTGTTGGTCTTTTTCACCGACATCTTCTTATCAAAGAATCGAACAAATTTTGTATAAATGAGGCTTCCCAAAAATAATTTTAGTTTCCGCCAAAAAACTTCTTCTTTTTTATAATGATCGAAATCGGATTAATGATATCGGACACATAATAGTTGACAAAGTCAAACATACCAAGGTCGAGAATCTTTAATGGCTAAGAAGTTGTTCATCGGGAAAGTTGTCATTTATGGGGACAGGATCATCAAGAAATTGACGTTCAAGCAAGGGTGAAAATTCTAACCTAGATAAATGGAACTCGATCGCGACATCTCGGTTCCCTTTTTATCCTTGATAGTAATGTCAAATTCTTGTAACAATAACATTCATCTAATTAATCTTGGTTTAGCATCCTTCTTACTTGAGAGATATTTCAATGCAACGAGAATGAGAATGATCGGAAAAATTATCACCTTTGATCCTAGCAGATATGATCTAAATTTTTCTAAAGCATATACTCGCTCAAAAATTCCTTTTCGGTAGTGGTATAATTCAATTGAGCATCATTTAAAGGTTCTACTAGCATAGTGGATCACATGAGGCTTTCTATCTACCCTTTGTCCTAACACGGCTCAATCAAGAAATCGATGCATCACACATGATTTCAAAGGAAATCGGGGCGAGGACCAATCGTGGCCGGAAAAATTGGGGCGAGAGTTTAACTTTTCTTTTAATAAATTAAAAGCTTCTAAACATTCTTTATCAAAATAAACTCGTATCTTTTGCTAGCAAATTACATAGAGGTTTCACATTTTGAAAAATTTTTTATAAATCTTCTGTAAACCAAGTAAAAACCGGCATGGCCAGAAAACTTGAACTCCTTTAAGAAGTGGGAGGGGTAGTTGTGAAATAACACAATTTTAGCTTTTGTCAACTTCAATGCCTTTATTAGAAACAACATGCCCTAAGACAATTCCATGTTTAACCATGAAGTGACTTTTCTCCCAACTTAAGAGTTAAATTAGTTTAGGCACGACATCTTTTAGGACGAGATGTAAGGTTTTCTAAACAGTGATCAAAAATTTCAAAACTAAAATCATCCATGAAAACTTCTACGCATCTTTCAACTAAATCTCGAGAATATAGAAATCATGCATCTTTGAAAAGTAGGTGCATTACACACAATCAAAGGCATTCTCCTAAAAGCAAAAGTACCAAGGGACATGTAAAGTTGTTTCTCTTGGTTTTGGTGCAAGCAGGGATCTGATTATATCAGGAAAAACCATCAAGAAAAAGCAATAATATTCATGACCGGCTAGTCTTTCAAAATTTGGTCAATAAATGGCAAAGGAAAGTGATCTTTCCTAGTTGCCATTTAATTTCCAAATCGATACACATTCTATAACCGGTTATAGTCCTTGTAGGGACTAATTCATCTTTCTTTTTTAACAACGGTAATTCCCGACTTTTTAGGAACTACTTGGAAGGACAGGACTAACCCATTTACTATCTCGATATAGGGTAAATTAACCGCATCTAAGAGCTTAAGAACTTCTTTCCTAACGGCTTCTTCCATGTGTGGGTTAAGTCTTCTTTGCCTTTCTCTTGAAGGTTTACTACCTTCTTTCTAAATGTATTTTATGCATGCACATGGGGACTAATTCCTTTTAGATCGCTAAGCCTAAAGACCATCCTAAAGCTTCTCTATGTGTCCATAAAACTTTTTTCAAACTAGCTTCTTGTTTTTGTTACGGTATCGGTCGCTAATGGGAACAGAAGCTAAAGTTTACCTTCCCTAAAAATGCATATTTTAAGTGGGATGGTAATGGCTTTAATTCTTTGACTTTGGGAGAATTAATGGATGGCATAAATTCAGAATTTCCTACTTTAATAGTTTCTCTTATTTTAGCCTCATTATTCTCTTCTTGCTTTTTTTCCTTCTTTTCTTCCTCAAAATTATCTATCTCAATTTCTTCAAAGAGATTTGAAATCTCTACTTCATCATCTTTGATTTCATAACTTTCTTCTACTACTTTTTTGATTCATCGAGAATTATTTTTCGATTCTATTTTTATTTCTTTACCTTCTTCATCTTTTTCTTTACTAACTTCTAACTTTTCTTTTTCTAATCTTTCCTCTTCTTCTTTCTCTTTTCAATTTCCTCAATGTCAATTTTTATGGGAGGGATAGGGCTATCATCATAGACAATAAATCTATCTCTCTCATAATCTTCCTCTTCTTCAAAAGTTTCGGTTGATAATTTTTCAATCTCATCTATTGAAAAACAGGCACTTATGTCACTAGGTCTATTCATAGCATCGAACACATAAATTTCAACGGTTTCACCTAGGACTGACATTGTGAGTTTACCATTTTTCACATTAATCATTGTATTGGCGGTTGCATAAATATATGGTGCACTAACAATATTGGGACTTCATTATTGGTGCATATCTTCCTTTCCATCTCTAGAACCACAAAGTCAAGCGTATGATTAATTTATCAACTTTGAACTAGGATATCTTCCACTATACCCAAAGGATATTTAAGCTGAAGCGATCGGCTAATTGCAATTGCATAGTAGTGGGTTTAGTTCTCAAACTAGCCTAAGCGTTTATAGACCTAAAAGGCATCAAATTAATACTTGCTCCTAAATCTAGCATTGCTTTCATCTTTTTAGAGCTTCCAAGAGACTTGGATATTAAAGCTACCTGGGTCTTTCAACTTAGGTGGTAATTCGGGTTGTAAAAGCAGGCCAGCGTTTTCGAAACAACAATCTTTTCATTGTTTTCAAACTTGTGCTTCTTAGAGTGAAGATCTTTGAAAAACTTTGCATAAGCTGGAATATTTTTAATAACATTAAGCAAAGGTAAATTAACATTTACTTTGGATAACATATTATAAATTTCCGAAAATTGTTTGTCCATTCGGTTTTCATAAGTCTTCTTGGAAGCGGAATTGGAGGAACATAGGGTGGTGGAGCCACATAAGGTTCCTCTTCTTCTTGATCCAACTCTTTTCAACTTCAATTGTATTATCTTTATTTTGAATTTCTTTTTCTTTTCTTGTTCCTTATTTGGAACATCTACTTCTACTTCTACTTCTTTTCTACCTCTTGATTACTTAAGTCATTAATCTCTTTATTACTATCACTATCTTTTTCGATTTCTTTTCAATTGCTTTTCAGAATTTTCTATTGTAGCAGGCATATTAGAAGAAGGATCGGGATCACTTACCTCTTCACCTATCACCTTACCGCTTCAAGAGGCGGTGATTGACTTAACTTGCTTAGTTTGACTAGGGAACTTCCCTTCTTCTCTTTTATCTGCTCCAGAACTTTCAATGTGTTTCTTTAGATTTTCGATTTCTTCAAGCATGTACTTCATTAAAGCTGCTTGACCTTTACTAGCTACTTCTTGCTTGGGAACTTCTTCAATTCTCAAGCGATTTTGATTTGGCAAGCTGTGGAGGTTGTGGTGGTTGAGGTTGGAATTGTTGAGGTTGCAAAGGCTTATTTCCTCCCAAGAAAAGTTAGAATGATTCCTCCAACCGAGGATTATATGTATTTGAATAGGGATCATTCCTTGGCCTTTGAGGGTACATATTCATAGCATGCTGTTCGATACATAGCACTTGACGGAAAAATTAGTAGCATGAGTATAATCCACATAAAGCGCATGCTTCTTGAATTTGCCAATTTTCAAATTGAGCTTGTGTATTTGAATTATCTTGCAATTGATATAGACTCCTATTTTTACCTCTAGCACTTTTACGTTTGGGAATTAATGCTTAGCATCTCAAATAATTCTTCTAGTGCTTATTGTCATTCTATTAATAGAACCACCAATGCACTATCAACCATAGTTTGTAAGCTTTGGCGAAAGACCATGATAAAATTGAAGCACTAACACATGTTGAGCCAAATTATGATGAGGACACATAATAAGCGATTTTTAAATCTATCCCACGACTCATGGAATGTTTCACACAGTTCATTTTGGAATGACATGATTAGTTTTCTATACTCGTAAGAGATGCATGTTTGTAAAATTTACTCATAAACAAATCATATAATTGTGCCCAAGTATAAACACTATTTGGTGTTAAGTTCATAAACCATCTCTTTGCCAATTCTTTTAATGCACTGGGAAAATATTTCATTTTGATTTGATCTTCAGTCAACCCTCCTAAAGGAAAAGTACTCATAATGTATTCATATTCTCTTAAGAAACTGACAGGACACCGTGCTTTCCTTTTAATACACCGTGCTTTCTAAGAACATTATTTAACAATTTATTGGTAAAATGAGTTCCTTGGTCACTTATTATGGCCTTAGGGACTCCATATCTAGCAAATAAATCTTCAACAAACTTGACTACTGTTTTTCCATCATTAGTCTTGGTTGCTACTGCTTCTATCCATTTAGAAACATAGTCAACTGCTACTAAAATATACTCGCAATTATTGGACACAGGGAAGGGACCCATAAAATCAATACCCCGAACATCAAAAATTTCAACTACTAAATTAACATGTAAGGGCATCTCGTTTCTCTTTCCTATACCACATTCTTTGACATTTGTCGCATGTTACGTAAGCAGTTCACAATCTCTAAAAACAGTAGGCCAATACAGACCTGATTGCAAAAATTTTCGAGCAGTTTTATTACCACTAAAATGACCTCCACAAGAATATTCATGGCAAAATTCCATGATACCTTGTTGGTCTTTTTCTGGAATACATCTTCTTATCAAAGAATCAGAACAAATCTTGTATAAATGAGGAGCTTCCCAAAAATAATTTTTAGTTTCCGCCAAAAATTTCTTCTTTTCGTAATGATCAAAATCCGGATTAATGATATCAGACACATAATAGTTGACAAAATCAGCATACCAAGGGTCAGAATCTATAATGGCTAGGAGTTGTTCATCAGGAAAATTGTCATTTATGGGGACATGATCATCAAGAAATTGACGTTCAAGCAAGGGTGAAAATTCTAACCTAGACAAATGGTCGGCTACAACATTCTCGGTTCCCTTTTTATCCTTGATAGTTATGTCAAATTCTTGTAACAATAACATCCATCTAATTAATCTTGGTTTAGCATCCTTCTTACTTAACAGATATTTCAATGCGAGAATGATCGAGAAAAGATTATCACCTTTGATCCTAGCGAGATATGATCTAAATTTTTCTAAAGCATATACTCTTGCTAAAAATTCCTTTTCAAGATAGTGGTATAATTCAATTGAGCATCATTCGAGTTCTACTAGCATAATGGATCACATGAGGCTTTCTATCTACCCTTTGTCCTAACACGGCTCCAATTGCAAAATCGACGCATCACACATGATTTCAAAAGGAAGTGACCAATCGGGCCGGATAAAATTAGGCGATAGTTAACTTTTCTTTTAATAAATTAAAAGCTTCTAAATATTCTTTATCAAAAATAAATTCGTATCTTTTGCTAGCAAATTACATAGAGGTTCTGATTTTGGAAAAATCTTTTATAAATCTTCGGTAAAAACCGGCATGGCCAAGAAAACTTGAACTCCTTTAAGCGAAGTGGGAGGGGTAGTTGTGAAATAACCGATTTTAGCTTTGTCAACTTCAATGCCTTTATTTGAAACAACATGCCTAAGACAATTCCATGTTTTACCATGAAGTGACTTTTCTCCCAACTTAGAGTTAAATTAGTTTCGCGACATCTTTTAGAACGGATGTAAGGTTTTCTAAACAATGATCAAAAGAATTTCCAAAAACTGAAAAATCGTCCATGAAAACTTCTACGCATCTTTCAACTAAATCTGAGAATATAGATATCATGCATCTTTGAAAGGTAGCTGGTGCATTACACAGTCCAAAAGGCATTCTCCTAAAAGAAAAAATACCAAAGGGACATGTAAAAGTTGTTTTCTCTTGGTCTTCAGGTGCAACAGGGATCTGATTATACCCAGAAAAACCATCAAGAAAGCAATAATATTCATGACCGGCTAGTCTTTCAAGAATTTGGTCAATAAATGGCAAAGGAAAGTGATCTTTCCTAGTTGCCGCATTTAATTTACGCAAATCGATACACATTCTATAACCAGTTATAGTCCTTGTAGGGACTAATTCATCTTTCTCATTTTTAACAACAGTAATTCCTGACTTTTTAGGAACTACTTGAACAGGACTAACCCATTTACTATCTGATATAGGGTAAATTATACCCGCATCTAAAAGCTTAAGAACTTCTTTCCTAACGGCTTCTTCCATGTGTGGGTTAAGTCTTCTTTGTCTTTCTCTTGAAGGTTTACTACCTTCTTCTAAATGTATTTTATGCATGCACATAGAGGGACTAATTCCTTTTAAGTCAGCTAAGGACCATCCTAAAGCTTCTCTATGTGTCCATAAAACTTTTAACAAACTTGCTTCTTGTTTTTCTGTTAAGTCGGCTGCTATAATAACAGGCAAAGTGTTACCTTCCCCTAAAAATGCATATTTTAAGTGGGATGGTAATGGCTTTAATTCTTCGACTTTGGGAGAATTAATGGAAGGCATAAATTCAGAATTTTCTACTTTAATAGTTTCTTTTATTTTAGCCTCATTATTCTCTTCTTGCTTTTCTTTTTTTATATCTTCTATCTCAATTTCTTCAAAGAGAGATTTTAGAATTTCTACTTCATCATCTTTGATTTCATAACTTTCTTCTACTACTTTCTCAAACTTATCAGAATTATTTTCAGATTCTATTGTTATTTCTTTTTCTTCTATCTTTTTACTAGCTTCTAACTTTTCTTTCTCTAATCTTTCCTCTTCTTCTATTTCTCTTTCAATTTCCTCAATGTCAATTTTTATGGGAGGGATAGGGCTATCATCGTAGACAATAAATCTATCTCTCTCATAATCTTCCTCTTCTTCAAAAGTTTCAGTTGATAATTTCTCAATTTCATCTATTGAAAAGCAGGCACTCATGTCACTAGGTCTATTCATAGCATCGAACACAGAGATTTCAACAGTTTCACCTAGGACTGACATTGTGAGTTTACCATTTTTCACATTAATCATTGTGTTGGCAGTTGCCATAAATGGTCTGCCTAACAATATTGGGACTTCATTATTGGTGCATATCTTCCTTTCCATCTCTAGAACCACAAAGTCAAGCTGGTATGATTAATTTATCAACTTTGAACTAGGATATCTTCCACTATACCCAAAGGATATTTAAGCGAGCGATCGCTAATTGCAATTGCATATTAGTGGGTTTTAGTTCTCCTAAACCTAATTGTTTATAGACCGCGAAAGGCATTAAATTAATACTTGCTCCTAAATCTAGCATTGCTTTCATCTTTTTAGAGCTTCCCAAAGAAACTTGGATATTAAAACTACCTGGGTCTTTCAACTTAGGTGGTAATTCGGGTTATAAAACAAAACTTACGTTTTCAGAAACAACAATCTTTTCGTTGTTTTCAAACTTGTGTTTCTTAGAGTGAAGATCTTTGAAAAACTTTGCATAAGCTGGAATATTTTTAATAACATTAAGCAAAGGTAAATTAACATTTACTTTGGATAACATATTATAAATTTCCGAAAATTGTTTGTCCATTCGGTTTTTCATAAGTCTTCTTGGAAACGGAATTGGAGGAACATAGGGTGGTGGAGCCACATAAGGTTCCTCTTCTTCTTGATCCAACTCTTTTTCTACTTCAACTGTATTATCTTGATTTTGAATTTCTTCTTCTTTTTCTTGTTCCTTATTTGGAACCTCTACTTCTACTTCTACTTCTTTTTCTTTGTCTACCTCTTGATTACTTAAATCATTGTTTTCTTTATTACTATCACTATCTTTTTCGATTTCTTTTTCACAATTCTCTATTGTAGCAGGCATATTAGAAGAAGGATCAGAATTACTTACCTCTTCACCTATCACCTTACCGCTTCGCAAGACGGTGATTGACTTAGCTTGCTCAGTTTGACTAGGGAACTTCCCTTCTTCTCTTTTATTTGCTTCAGAACTTTCAATATGTTTCTTTAAATTTTCAATTTCTTCAAGCATGTACTTCATCAAAGCTGCTTGACCTTTACTAGCTACTTCTTGCTTGGGAACTTCTTCTATTCTCAAGCGATTTTGATTTGGCAAGCTGTGGAGGTTGTGGTGGTTGAGGTTGGAATTGTTGAGGTTGCAAAGGCTTATTTCCTCCCCAAGAAAAGTTAGGATGATTCCTCCAACCAGATTATATGTATTTGAATAAGGATCATTCCTTGGCCTTTGAGGGTACATATTCATAGCATTAGCTTTGTTCGAGAATACATAGCACTTGACGGACAAAATTAGTAGCATGAGAATATAATCCACATAAAGCACATGCTTCTTGAATTTGCCAATTTTCAAATTGAGCTTGTGTATTTGAATTATCTTGCAATTGATATAGGCTCCTATTTTTACCTCTAGCACTTTTACATTTGGGAATTAATACTTAGCATCTCAAATAATTCTTCTAGTGCTTCGGTGTCATTCTATTAATAGAACCACCACTGCACTATCAACCATAGTTTGTAAGCCTGGCGAAAGACCATGATAAAATTGAAGCACTAACACGTGTTGAGCCAAATTATGATGAGGACACATAATAAGCGATTTTTAAATCTATCCCATGACTCATGGAATGTTTCACAGGTTCATTTTGGAATGACATGATTTGTTTTCTATACTCGTAAGAGATGCATGTTTGTAAAATTTGCTCATAAACAAATCATATAACTGTGCCGAAGTATAAACACTGTTTGGTGTTAGGTTCATAAACCATCTCTTTGCCAATTCTTTTAATGCACTGGGAAAATATTTCATTTTGATCTGATCTTCAGTCAACCCTCCTAAAGGAAAAGTACTCATCGTGTATTCATATTCTCTTAAGAAACTGACATGATCTTCATGAGGCATCCCATGAAACGATGGTATGGCATTAAAATAATGTCCTTTTAACTCAAAATTCCTAACAGCATCTGGCAAGACTAGACATGATGTCACAACATTTAATGAAGGTCTACTAAAGTCATTAATAGTTCTTTGATTTACCACTACTTCCATATTTCTTCTTGCAGGCTCTTCTTGTCTTTGATTCCTATTGACTGGGTCAACTAGGTTTTCAGGATTACGAATATTGTTATTTTCTTCCATTGTAGGATCAACCAGAGGATCCTCTTGATTCAATTGGTCTTGATTATCAGGCTCGAAAGCTAGATTTTCAAAAAATTCTTGGTATCTTTTAACAATATTTATATCTTGATCTAAGTCTACCAATTTAGGTTTTAAAGATCTACGACCTTGCATAAAAAACAATTTAAAAACAAATAACTATTAAAATAAAATAAAATAAAATCTTTTTGTATTTTTATTATTTTTTTTATGAAAACTGAAAATTAAACTAAAAACTAAATTAAATTAAAAACTACGCTACCAACAAACTAACTACGTGAACTAGCTTGTCCCCGGCAACGGCGCCAAAAACTTGATCGATGTTTTAATTAATCTTTTTCCTTGCAAGTGGACAAGACTATTATAGAATAGACTTGGAAGCAAGGGTCGAACCCACAGAGACAAGTGATCACGAACAGTGCGATTATTAATAGCAAATTATTAACCTAAGGGGGATTTTTATGTTTAATTCTACTCTAAACTACTAGTTATAGATGTTTAACTAATTAAACAGTAATAACAGATATGAAGATCTTATGGTGAGTGGAAATCTAGGATTCTGGGTTTCACTTATATCTTCTTTATGTTCAATTCCTAACAATGTCATTCAATGTCTTGGGTTCGTTCACTAAAAATAGATATGGTCTGTTGAACAATTGGTTCAGCCTCCATCCCCGCAAAATTCATCCATTCCATATCCTAAGCACAGGAACTGTCAATCTAGCTGTCACCTAGATTTATGATCTATCTGTCACCTAGATCATGTAAGAACAGGTCCTAACTTATCACTCTCGTGCATCGATAGGTCCAATTTATTGTGTTGGTGAGCCGATTGTATGCGACATATGCACTTGGTCATGCAGTTATCCGCACCTCTAAGCCTTTATTATTTGCGATTACATTCATTTGTTCAAAGCAAAATAATATAGGGGTTGATAAACAACACAATCAACAAGCATTGAATAGACATATATATAAGAATCAAAACATAAATTCGATACAAGTTACCTCCCACCTCCTAGATTATGGATGATTTAGTTCATCATAGACAATGAACATCACATGGAGATGATCGGATACATGATTTGATCTTCAATACTTGAAATTACAAAACCTAACTATGTTATACAATCTAAAACTACCTAAAATCTATGATAAGAGAGCTTCCAGCCGTCCTCCTTATGCTTAGGCTCGGTATCTGGCTTCTATATATACTCGGGAGTTGTGATTGGATCGAATGACTGTGTGAAAATCTGAAAATGAAGCATTCTGCCTACCTTGCGGTCGCAAGGTGCTGGATACCTTGCGTCCGCAAGGTTTCCAGTACATCCGGGCTTTGATTTCTTTGATTGCTTCTTTTATGGTCAACACTGCCTACCTTGCGGTCGCAAGGTCTGAGGCACCTTGCGTCCGCAAGGTGTCCAGATTCGACAGTTTCCTTGTTTCTTCAATTTTTCTCTTTTGCCCTTTCTTGTAATTTGCACTTAAAACCCTGGAGTTTAACGTATTTTCACGAACAATCCTGAAACTTACAAAACTCACCGAAAACATATATTAGTACTCAAAAGACTCGTGAAATAGCATAATTTAAGTCATAGAAGTATATAAAATCGACGTATAAAATACATCGATCAATATGTCAGGAAATGTCTTGGATTAATTCAAACAATGATTAGGATAAGTTTGAATTAATCCAATGAGTCATTGCTGGATAGGACACGTCATAGGAGACCAGGTGGACACAAGGTCTGCCGTTTGTGGGCTTTAAGCAGGTCTTCCGATGAAGCTTGAAGAGGTCTTCCGCTGAACCTGTAAAGTCCTATAAAAACTATACTAGGCAAAGTTCTATACACAGTTGCCACGCTAATCGATACGCAGCCCGATTAGCCACTGAAGTATAAAACTAATGTAATGAACTGATCAGATATAAATCTAACATAAGAATCAATAGAAGCATACCTAGTTTGGTACAAAACCAAGGAAAATAAATTCCAAACCATAGAGAATGATCTCCTCATTGAGGAGAACGCGTAGTCGGTCTCGGATCATGAATTAGGCCACCAGAGCTCCGGGAAACCTTCCACACACACCAATCTCACCTTCAATCTCCCACACACAAGGTCTAACAATGGTGGGAGGAAAATTTTGGGAAAATGAAGTCTTTGACTTCAACAAAGAGCAAGTAAATATCTCTTCCAGTTAGTGGTAGTGGAATACAAGTGTCAAACCCACAAGAGTTGGGATTAACTTTCTAAGTGAGGACTTAGGGCTAATGCACTTCAATTAGGCTTAAATTAGGTTAATCAAGGTCAAATTAACTGATTAGGATGGGGTTTGGTCGGACTTGAGTCTAGTCTTTAACCAAAATTGGAGAAAATGTCTCAAATCAGAAAAATAGGGCATGCAGTCGCATCCCCCCTACAACTTGCGACCGCAAGCTCCAAAGCCTTCACTTTGAAAACTTCTAGTATCTCTTGCGAGGGCATGCTCGAACCCTTTGCGACCGCAAGGTCTGAAGGTCATAAAAACTCAAGTTTTAGGCCTAGAACTGAACCCAGACAACCCTACAATCGAAGAGGTTGATCTACCCTCTCTAAACACAACTGAAACACACTCGAACCATGTCCAGAATGAAGGTAAACAAGGGTCGTGAAGCAAGGTAAACAACCAACGATCATCAACTTCAAAACAACCAAGCATAGTTACTTAATCTAAGCATGTAAAGGACTAAGGAAAATGAGTAATGAACTCAAGCCAACCAAGTCTACAAAGAGGATACAAAACAAGACAAAGTAGGCATATAAAAGTCTCTAAGTTGCTAAGGCACAACACAAGGTAGTTGAGTTCTTAAACTCAAAGATGAGCATGTATTGGTCAACACCAAACTAATCAAACATCCACAATTATACAAAGGTTCAAGTGAACTTAGTTAGACCTCAAGAATCACCAAGGCAAACGTCTAAGGAAAGGTTAGAATCAACGTAAGCTAAAGCATGAATCATCCAATGCATAGAAACTCATTAAGAAACTATGAACCCAACCTAATCATAGTATGTATGACAAGCATACAAGGTAAATTCCAAGCATGCTAAGGAACTCATTGAAAGGTTTAAGTACACAAAGGTTCGGGGTATTATAGTAAGTTTTTTAGGCAAATTGAGTGTTTTTCAAATACAAACTGAACGTTTACAATTGTTTCAAAATCATAAAACATATACATAATTCTATACTAGTTTATATAATTTATTAACAAAGGAAGTACTATTTTCATTTCAATTTGGGAGTTCTACTGAAGAACTGTGATGTTACATAAACAAAACAAATACCAACAACTGCGTAAATCAGCTCCTAAATAAGCTATTCTAGCTTAACTATATGTCACAAGTTCAAAACCTATGATAATGCAACTATCTGCTCAGGGGATTGAACTTTTAGGGTTGAGTACACTAAGAAACCAACAAAAAAAACGCTACCACAAATAGACTATCAAACTTGAACAAGCTTGAACGCAATATTATCTTCAAGTGAGAGTTGTTTAGAATGGATTTCTTTGACGATATTAAAAAGTTAACTAAAATCAAGATCATGACATGTGAAGGTTTAGTCTAGAGGTGGCAACGGGCATGGGCGTCACCCATGTGAGTGGCGGGTGCAAATAAAAGGGTAGATGAATGCCCATTTAACAACGTACAAGAGTGTAAATTGACACTCATTTGACCATTAACATAAAATTACTAAACATTAAAATGATCAATTATTTGTTTCAAAAATTGGATTTATCATTAATTTGATGAACAAGGAGTTTGTGGTAGCTCATAAGAAAGGGTTTTGGTGGACACATGGAACCGTGTGGTAATTTTCTATGCATTTGACATTTTTATGTATACGACATTTTGAGTATTCAATTACCTCATGGTTCCAACTTTTCTACCCACTTCACTAGTCCAAGGCATCCCATTGGCTTCTTTTTTTTCACTTTTTTTAAGGGAATGTGGGAAGGGATCGAACCTGAAACCTCATACTTTGTGAAACATCATCTCTACCACTGGATCACCCCCTTAAGGGCATCCCATTGGCTGAGAACCTTGAAACTGCCAATGATATTATTCCTCCAACCAATTCAACAATGACAAATAATCTACTTCAGCTTGTCGTGAGGCCAACCACAAAAGTAAGCAAATCCATTTTTCGTCTATTTCCCTTGAATGTTCCCCTTAATTGCCTTGTTGCTGTTGCTCGTAACCAATGGGTTAAAAACACTGACTTTTGAGTTCACTTATGTATGCATGGGTCAACTGTCTCAAGTCACAATGCAACTAGAATGTACATATCTAAGACCTAAGACCATATTCAACCAATTGATGCAAATATTGCACCAAATTTTTGAAATAGTGAAATTTTTACTCCAAATATTTTCCACCATCTCCAACTATTATACTTCAAATTGAAATATTCCAATTATATACTTATTAATTATGCAAAACTAGTATTCTCTCTGTTCATAAATAATTATTATGGTTTTGTTTTCGTCTGTAATAAAAAAAAATCTTGTTTCTATACTTGCTTTTTCAAGAAACACTATTACCACATTACCTTAATTTTTTTTCTTCCTATTTTAATTATGGACACATGCATAAGGACTTAAATAAAAATATACATTATACTAATATTTATAATGATTATATAATTATTTGGTCCCTGGACTATCTAAAAACGATGTGTTTGGTCCCATGACTTTTTTCGAAATGTGTTTGGTCTTTAAACTTGATTTTTGCTAAGAGATTCACCCCTCATAGGGTTACTGTCGGTTTTTTCATTAAAATTTTATTGAAATCTCAAATTTACCATTTACCCTTATACAGTCAACTCCTTCATCAACCCAATTTCTTCAGTCTCTAACTCTCTATACAAGACTGCCCTAACGTCAAACACAGTCCCAAAATTAGTCGTCCAGATCGGCGTCTCCGACGTCTTCTCTGATCTAGATCAACATCATCCTCAGCGGCGATAGTGAAAATCTCTCCCTCATTTAGATCTGAAATTTTAACAAATTTCAGATCCAAAATTACTTACAGTCGTTAATTGGACAAAACAAAAATTTTAAACAACCAAAACGGAAAGAGAAGGAAGGATCTGGACTGGGGTGCGTAGAGACACTAAACACACATTTTGAAGCCTCGATCTCCATTTTGAAGAAAAATGAGCGAAAGAAATGGAGATAGAGCATGATTCTTCTTGTGCCAATATTGGCGCAAATTCAAGTGGTGCTTCAAAATGGCGTGGCACTAGGTGTCTCCTCTGATTCCATGATTTATGCGCCAAGTTGGAGATTTGACTTCTCCTTTGGAGATGACCTTAAGAGCATCTCCAATTCTTGTTCTATTAATCCAAAATAAAGCAAATGCGTGCTATCTTTTTGTGTTTGGTGGTGGTAGGTAAAATAGGATATTTTGGAATATTCTTTTATAATGTAACATTTAAATCATAATGATAAGAGATAGTGAAAGATCTTTTGGACAAAAATTGCATCATTTTAGTGAAATGATGTAATTTATTGAGACACTAAACTCACATCGGGAATACTCAAGCAAAAATCACTTAATAAAAATCATGGGGTCACATTCACACATCTCACAACCAATTGGTTTTGACATGGAGTACCCCCATACTTTAACATAGTCTCTACACATGCAGACCCAATGATCCACGTTCTTGCTCTACACCACCCAAACTAATGAATACATGTTGTAAGCCTCAATTACGGCTACACATTAGGGGGCATGTTAAAACACTAACGCACATCGGGAATAATCAAGAGTAGCAATCACTTACTCTCTCCGTTCCAAACAAATAGTTAACTATACTATTTTAGAATGCTTCACTTTAAAAGTTAATTTTCAAAAATTATGTTTATAATTTATATAACATTTAATGTTTACCCTCCACTTGTATTGTAAGCACATTGCTTGTGATTTAAATTTTTTATAATTATGATTAACTTCAATGACATTAGTACATCCCTTTAATAATTAGACTTTTGAAATGAGGTCTCTTTAGGTGGAACAGAGAGAGTAATAAAGTCATGGTGCCACACCTATCATAGTCAAATGGGTTTGAGATTGGACCCCTAACTTTAATATGGTATCTATACGTGTAGGCCCAACACCTCACACCTCTTATAGTCAATTGGTTTTGAGATGGACTCCTAGACTTTAACATGGTATAAAGCAAATTCTCTACATGTGTAGGCCCAATGGCCCACTTTCTTGCTCCACGCCACCCAATCCAATGAGTACACGTTGTAGCCTCGACCTCGACTACACGCGAGAGGTGCGTAGAAACACTAAACACACTTCGTGAATAATCATGTCTTTCAATCACATAATAAAGATCATGGGCCACACCTGTGATAGTTAATTTGTTTTAAGATGGACCCTCAGCACATGTTTTGCTTCACGCCACCCTAACTAATGTGTACACGTTGTAAGCCTCATTCTCGGCTACACCTGGGGGGGCTTGTTGAGACACTAAATCAAAATTAAGAATAATCAAGTCTAACAAATCACTTAATGAAGATCAAGGGGTCACACATCTCAAAGGCAATTGGTTTTCGATGGACCCTAATTTTTAACACAATTTTTACACTGAAATATTGGAGATGATCTAATTAACAGCTAGTTGAAAACAATTGAAAATGCAAAGGAACAGTAAATTATTTGCCAATCTCCCCAGCCACTTGAAAGAAATCTTTATCCTTATTTTTTAGTCAACTGTTGAAGGGATTTTATGTAAATCCATCTTTGAAACCTTAAAATTATGTTATTAAGTTGATCAAACACCTTCATAGCTAATGATGGCTAAATACAAATGAATTAATTTGTGTTCTTTAGTACTATCTATATACACTAGTACCACAGAACACCTAGGAATCTAATAGCATGACTTAGAATTGGAATGAAGTCCACAAAATAAATTTCATCGTTTGGGAACCATTAAAATTGTTTAACTAGAATTGAATTGCAATTTTAGTAGTCTTTATTCTTTAAAACCAATTCTATACCGAAAGCTAAATATATAAATTCAAAATTATAGATCGAGTATCAACTATTTTATAGTTCACATAATAAAAAATAACCCTTCTTCAAGCACCACTATAGGCTATTTATTTTTAATATATAAATAATTTTATAACTTTGTTGTTGAGAGGGTAAGTATGTGTATATCTATCTATACTATTACTTGTTTCAATAATGTTCACAAATCAATTAGGGACGATTCTTGTAATACTCAAAATAATAAAAAATTGTTTTACCTAAAGTACCATTTCCTATAAATAAATAAAAATCACGTTGAAGATGGAGACCTTTGACCTGACTTGGAGCGCACGACTCTCATAGTCACTGGTCGGTACGTAGTTTACCCGGGCGAGCATGGCCCTCCCCGGCTAAGGATGCATACGTTCGCAGTGATGCACATAATTCCCGAGCATGGCCCCTTGGTCAGAGAGGCAAGGCCTAGGTCTGGTCATGCTTTGACGATTGTGCTCGCTATGTCTGGTTCTTCCGTGAGACCCTTGTTATTGACCTCGTGACTCTTGCATGTGTTTTTCTCGTGACCGGATTTCGACCGAGTACATACAAATATATAATGGATAAATATGTCTTTTTTTAATGGTTTATAGAGCATTAAATTCTATTGATTCTGATTAATTTGATTCACTATTAACTTTAGGGCAATATTTAATACATCACATATAAAATACTTAACACAACACTTTTTGTTGTAAAAATAATATATTATCCTTGACAAAATTAAAAAATAAATAAATAAAAAATTGAACACTGCACCGGACCAACATCGACCACCCACCGGACTAGGGGTGGCAAAATGGGTGTTTTGGATCAATGGATGATAGGCTATTATCCATGGTTATCCATAGATAATGACCTATTATCCAATGATCCAAAACACCCATTTTGCCACCCCCTACACCGGACCACCTCCACTGCCCACCGCCTGCCCCAGCCCCCAGCCCACGACTGCCCCAACTCCAGTCCCTCCCCCAACCCCCCCACTCTACCAGGGCCAAGCCCAGTCCCTCCCCCAAGGCCCAACCCCCAACCCACACCTGCCCTAGCCCTTCCACTCCGCCTGGGTCAAGCCGAATCCCTCCACCAGCCCCAGCCCCAGCCCACTCGCCTGCTCCTGACCCAGTCTCTCCCCCACCCCTCCAACACGTACTGGGCCTCCCCTAGTCCTTCCCTCACCCAGCCCACACCCTAGCCCAATCGCCTGCCCCTCCCCCAGTCCCTCCCCCAGCCCGCCCAGCCTCCACCACCTTCCGCCAAGCCTCCGCCACCATCTCCACCCAAAAACATAGTTTTTTTCATTTAATTAAAAACCAACTCCCGCCCACCTCCACCACCACCCATTCACCTCAACCACCAATCTTCTTCTTTTTTTTTCATTTAATTATAATTTTCAATTTAATTTTGAAATTGAACAAACGGTAAAATGGTAAACTTTTTTTTCAAAAATTATTGTATTAAGTATTTTATAGGTGTTGTATTAAGTACCTATGTTAACTTAATCACTAATAATAGATACCATTATGCGTAACTAGTTATCTAAACATTTGTTGAAATTAAATTTTACTAATTGAGTTCCTCACATTGCCTAAACAATGAAATTGTTATGATATGAAGCAAATTCTACGATATTTAAATTTTGTAATTACGAAAAAACTCGGGATTGCCATGGACACATTTCCTTGGCAATTGATAAAAATTCCTTGGCAAAAACAATTTACCGTGGAAAAGGTTTCCTCGGCAAACTTCAAAATTTTCCTTGGCATTTGCTCCCTCGGTAATGTTGCTGAGGAATTGTAATTCCTTGGCAAATTGCCTAGGATATTGCCAAGGAATTTTTCCTTGGTAATTTCGGATCCATTATTCGAAAAATGAACCTGTTTTCCTTGGGAATATTTTCCTTACGAAATTACCTACGAATTTATTTCCTTGGTATTAATAAAAAATTGTAATATATATATTTTTAAATTCCTTGCAAAATTTCCTTGGCAATATTTATTTTGCCAATGAATATTTCCTTGCTAAAATTCTTTGGTATCTATTTATTATATTTAATATATTTATATTTTCAGGAATTCCAAAGAACTTTCCTTGGTAATGTTCCTTGCTAAATTAGACTAATTGAGAAATATTCCTTGGCAAATTTCCTAAGTAAAATGATGGTATATTTATGAATAATTACAAATACTATTTGTACCTGATCAAATATCTTAATAAACATTAAAAACAATATCTAAAACATATATTCATTTGAAACAATATTGAACAACCAACTGTTCATTCAAAACGTTATCTAAGTATCCACATTTGTTCATAAATCTCAACGATCAAAAAAGAACTTGATACAAAGATCTTGAATCTAATATTAGTTTTGTAAACAATTTTGACCCAAATTTTGAATCAAAATTCACGATGAACTAGGCGAAACTAGGATCAAGGAATGTGAATGTTGTTGCCTGTTGAATGAGGAGTCTGAGGAGAGGCTTGGTTCTCATTTTTCATGGATGAAAATACTACTCTAAAAGCTTCTTGCCAAGCTTGCAATTGTAATATTTGAATAGCCTCTTCCGATGTGGTGTCTGCTAAAAGTGATGTTGTACAATTGCAATTCTTTGATGATGGGGATGAACTACTAACATTGGATGTGACTACCAGAATGGAGTTGCCAAACCCGTAGAGACGATCCTTTCTCCCGGTATTACCCCCGACCTTCTTAACTGCATCTCTCCAAAGAGACCCAAAAAACTTCGAGGCCTGGTTAGGTTGGGTTGTAGCTGCTACTTCAGCCATAGCATCACTCTCCAGCTTAGTCAATGAAACTTTGGAGGTATACTCATTCTGAACACAGTAAAATAAATAAATCATTAACTGCCTAAAGGAAAAGAAACAAATAAATCAATTGACTGTTGCCTAAAATTTTAATTGACTGTTGCACAACATGAATGTTAAAATGTAAAGGAGTCAACTCCTGTTTTATTAGTAGACAAATTGGTTGGCATTGACAATTGTATCAATTCATGTTTTATGATGCAGATGGTTCGTGTAATTGATCAGTCATGGAACACATTTGACATTTGTCTAAGTCCCATTTAGGGAAAGATAAAACAGTGTTGTGGAGTATAATCCATAATAAAATAGACTAGGTAGTGAGGCACATGGATCTGGGGCTACATTCTTAACTCTTAAATGACGCAAGCACATGTTTGATTCACCTTTTTTCAAGCAGATTATATACCAAATATTATGCCTCTACTCATGTCCAGTTTGTCACCTTTGCTAACAAAATGTACAATCTCACTTCCAGTTATGTGTTCAACTACTTCACCAAAATATAAGTGATTGTACTCCCTCCGTTTTCAACTGTTCAATCCATCTACAAAACAAAAGAACCAACCACAAAGTTTGATTAGAGATATCTCTCTTCAAATGTACATACTTGTGATTGTACAGAAAGACTCCCTCCGTTTTCAACGGTAAATCTACAAAACAAAAGAACCAACCACAAAGTTTGAATTAGAGATATCTCTCTTCAAATGATAAACTTGAGCTACTGTCGTGGTTAGACTAAGGCTGCTTATATTCTCCAACCTAATAGCAAAACAGATGTATTTCATAGCTACATTTTAAGACCATTTCTTCACAAAGGAAAACGAATTTAAATTGTAATAATTGTTTGATTTCTGCTAGGGTATCTGATAATTACACATGTTGCATGAGTATGCAACATCACAGAGAAGCCAGGGATTTAGCTCCCTGATAAATCTGACTGGTTGAGAAATATAAGCAAGAGACTGACATTGGTGTTCAAACATGAAGATCAAGAAAACTCCAGTAACATGGTTACCAATACCTGATAGGGCAGACCTCATGACAACCAAAAAAGTCATAATCATGACCGCCAGACAATTAAATCAATGACACCAAATCAAGAAACTCTGTCCTCAGAAATTGTAGCAAGTCTACAATGAACTTCACCAACACAATTAGTAGAAACCTGTGTAACAAAAGCTGATAGGAAACAAAGCCAAAAAATCCAAATCAGTAATCCCATTCTCCAAACTAATCTTACAAATCTAGGTTCTTTGTCCTAAAAAGAGTTCTACTTTACATACTTACTATTTTAGCTTGTCCAGGATTATGATTTGTAATTAAAAATCTCATTCTTTCTGAAATTGCATCTCTCAAACATAGAAATTAACATACAGATACAATGAGCAAAACACTTGCTCTCTTTTTCGTTTCATCCATCCACGGTCTTGTCATCTCATATCCAATATTGAACAATTATGACAAATCTATAAAAACACCATTCCCAGTGCGTGGAGATTGACAATGCACCATTGCTGCTAGGTGGAAGAGTGGTCCGCAGTGCGAGCATATGAAAAAGTTGACCAAACTAAAAGATCAAGCAATACCGGAGCAATACAGACAACAGTCAAGTGGAAGCATATGAAGGTTAAACAACAGAAAGTCAGCAAAGTGAAGGTTTTCTATTTCTTATACATGCAGACATAGTGAATTGACCAAAAAAAAAGTGAAGGAATTCAAGCCTATGTGCTCAAAGTCTTCGTAAAGGAGGGATTTTTTTTTTTTTTTGCTTTCAATCATGCTAAAAAAGGTTCTATCTTTTTTGCCTCTATCCCCCGGGAACTTGTATAGCCGGGAAAAAAAAGTGACGCAATATGCCTCAACTCAAAGTAGGGTATAGTTTAATCGATAAACTATCGGGTTTGAATATACTTACAAATGTTTCCTTTGCCTTTTCATCCACTCACTCGATTTCCAATGTAGGCTTGATCAGTATTAGGAGGGAGTGTCTTCTTGTGAGTGTACTAGAAGACATCGGCATCATCCACAACAACTCGAGGTGGGGCCGCATCAGCCTACAAATATGCAATATGTGATTGACATTTAAAGTGATAAACATAAAGAAGATAGAGACATTATAAGTAATGACCGCAACGTAAACAATCATCGAGGAGACATAGACATGGAAATACAAATACAACGTAAAAAAACTTATCAACAAACTAGGATCTTATATATATAGAGAATAAGCGAGATGAAACATGCTTACGAGTCTTTCTAAATGCTCTTCGATTGGAATTGATCCCACAGTTTGCATCGTCAACCCGAACTTTCCCTTCAATCGATTTTCCTTATTTTCCTTGATATTTCTTTACATTCAAATGACTCCCACGTTGCAATATGCTTTGCAAATACTTCTTCTCCCATTCAAGTTGGCTTTGTACCCTTAAGCCAATCCTTCTTAGCATCGCTAATAGCGTCTGAATACTGTGCACTTGCCACTGAATTCCAGGCTTCGCGTATAACATCATCTGAATACCCAGGTCATTCATTACCCTACATATTACAAAGTAAAAAAGAAAAAGTGTACAAATTAGAAAATTGGGAACATTAGAGTTTACACGAAAAATTAGAACACTTTGCATATATACCTTGTTATCCTTGTGAGGCCCTCAGTAGAACCTGGCCTGAAATTTACATATATAACATATAGTGAAAATTATTATTCTCAAGCAAAAGATAAGTAATAAAATGTAAGCTTAGGCCACCATGATTAGAGTATGAAATATATTCATAAACTACCTTAAAGGTATCCCACCATGTTTCTTTAACTTCGTTCTTCACCATTTTAAACTTAGGCCAATACTCCAAATCCACTTTCTTAATCTCTTTATGAAAGAAATGGGTTGGCTCAGTACTACCTATTTACTAATCCAACCTTTTTTATTTTAGGTTTTTCAGTAAATTGGGGCATTCTTTTATGTCTAGCATAAATAGTTCAAAAAGATATTAAAATGTCCTAAAAAAAAGTAATAATTTTGTGAAGGAAAATAGAAGGGTAAGGGCGGGAGCGGGGGAAGGTGCGGGGGAAAATTTGTCACCTCCAAAACACCATATATAATACCAGAACCCCCAACCCGTTGCTAGTCCACACACATCAATTAACAATCATTCACATCAGACTATAATAACCATTGCCACAAATCATTTTACACATCACATGACTGCACCTCGAACAGAATAACTTTGGCCCTAATTTAGTTTGTCAAAATTTCCCTAACTAACTGCATCTTGAACAAATACGTTAAGGACATTCATCTTATTTTACATTTTTAGTTCAATTTCAAGAAATGGGAGCACATAATCTCATGTGTAAGCATCCTCCTTCCTTTGCTTAGTCACTTATGTCATCTCAAAACTACTAGTCTGAAGCAATGTTCCAGATCCAATTTCTTCCTAAAGTTAGTTTCTTAATTCATCAACATCATCATCACACAAAAGAACCTCAAGAAAGAAATTGCCAACCACAAGCAAAAGCACTAGGCACCCTCGACAATAAAACCATCAAAGTCTCCTAGGTGACACCTTAATGAAGATATATATTATATTATACACACTAAAAATCGAACTAATTCAACGAAAATAAATCAAAACGGGCGGCAGCAACATATTGACCCGAACTCAACCGAGCCAAAAGAAATTCGAAAAGAAGCCAGAAAATTCGGACTTAAAAATATCAACATCCCCATCCTAGAGCAAGTAGAGATTCACTGTTTTTTAAGACTTTCTCATATCCTCACTTGAAAATAAGCAACTATATTGAAGGAGTTAGGAGATAAAGAAAACAAAATGAAACATAAGATTGTTGATTGAATGATGAATTGATTTTCCTGGATCTCAGATTACTCACATGGAGACATAGAAATTAAATATTTATAATTGACCATCAAATTACTTGACTACATCAAATTTTATATGAAGACAAAATAAAAAATCAATCCCAATGACTAAATCAAATTTTATATTTGATGTTTTTAAAATTGTATACAAACCCTCCAATAACAAAATAGGAACATTACTTCTTTCTCACTCATGCCCAAATTAGCCATAATCAATCAATGGTATAAAACCCTAACTAAATCTCAAAAAATATTTGAAATCAGGATTCTTCGAGACATACTGAGGTCAATTTCATAGAAAGCAAAAATATTTCACAAACCTTGCAAGGGAATTTCCTGGAATGCAGAATGCAGTAAATATCTCACTATATTTCATGAAATCACGAATTTCGCAACCGAGAGTGAAGAAGAGAGAGAGAGAGCGAGAGTTACCTGTTGCCGCCGGCGCCCTTGTGTGCGTAGGAGGGAGAGATGAACCGAATGCTAAAAAAAGAGAGGGTTTGAGTTTGACTGGTTGCTTTCTTTGTTTTAGGAAGGAAGTATTTCCATAAGAAAATGGCTATCAATATTACAAACTATTTTTTTTACATAAATTAATTACTAGTATTTCTAAGATTTATTCTTTTACAAGTAAATTAATAAATGAAACTTATTTTATTAACTTTCCGTGAATATTTAAATTGCTTAAAATGTTAGTGAAACTTATTTTATTAACTTTCCCTTATTACATGTCTCGGGTTACACGAATATTCTTGTGAGATAAGACTACAACTGCTCTCCTCTTACATCACTAAAAATGAAATTTCTAATGGAGTATTAGTCTATATTGATGAAATCAAAGATGATAAAAATATGATGGAGTTTCCATTCTATTCTCTTACAAAAACACCAAATTTATCTATATGTTTCCTTTTGTATTTTGTATGTACTTTGAATTTGAATTTTTGACAGTTACAAAAATAAAACCACCCAACAGTTGCCAAAAAACTGCTAGAAAAAACTGTCAAAATCAAATTTAAATAGCAAAACATGTCACACCAAAAGGGTTATTCGTTGCGAAACGATAAATCGAAACAAACAATAAATATTTGATTATTTACACCCGCAAGCACGTGAATACTTATGTGAATGTGCACTCCGCACTCCCAGATCCACAATATAGTATTCCTGAGCTCACCTATCTTTGAAACAAAACCCCGATTACACCAAATGGCCAATGATTCCACTTAAATCATCAACATAAAACATTCGATCAATTAATATAACTGCCTATTACTATCTTTTAATATTTCAAAAATGCAATCGATCAAATATTATCATTAAAACTAAATATTAGTAAAATAAAATGTTCTTTTAGGTGGCCTGTCACGAACGCTGCTCTGATCGATACCCATTGACCGGCCAGCAAAACCGTCGTCGTTCTTTTGTGTCTCATGTCTGATATGGTCATATGAACCTAGAGTTCATGTTTATTTAACTAGGATACCAATTCGAACAATTCAATTATCATTCGGCTACATCTCCTTTACTTATGCAAAGTGTCATATCACGCTCTCATCTCATCAAGTACTCTCCGTCCCGTGAAGTATGTTGATACGGAGACCATGTTTGTATATTTATTTTAGGTGGCCCATCAGAAATGCTGCTATGAGCGATACCCGTTGACCGTCTGGCAGGACCGTCGTCGTTCTTTTGCGTCTCATGTTAGATATGTTCATGCGAAATTAGAGTTCATGTTTATCTAACTAGGATATCAATTCGAACAATTCAACTATCATTCGACTACATCTCCTTTACTTATGAAATAGTGTTATATCACGCTCTCATCTCATCAAGTACTCTCCATCCCGTGAAGCATGTTGATACGGAGACTATGTTTGTATATTTATGGTCATGTGCCCAATTGAGTCATTGAAAACTAAATGTTAATTATAAAATAAAATTTTCTTTTAGATATGGTCCATCAGGAATGCTACTCTGAGCAATATCCGTTGACCGGCCAGCAGGACCGTTGTCGTTCTTTCGCGTCTCATATCAGATATGTTCATGTGAAATTAGATTTCATGTTTATCTAATTAAGATATCAATTCGAATAGCTCAACTATCATTCAGCTACATCTTCTTTACTTATGCAATAATGTCATATCACACTCTCATCTCATCAAGTACTCTTCATCCCGTGAAGCATGCATGTTCATATTTGTATATTTATGGTCAAATGAATAACCTTTTAATATTTATAATATAGTCATGCTAATTATATCTTCCTTAATTTACGTGCTAGATCAAACATGATGCTCTTTTAAAAAAATGATGTGAGGTCATTTGCTATTATCCATATACAAATTCATACTCAATCTACTTAACTACTTTGTTAATTTTGTATTATATTACAAAAAATCTAAAGCGAACTTGAAAATTTTATACATGAATCATATGTTATTGGAAATTGATTTTTGTTAGCATTTTTGTAAATACTTATACATGGCCATCTCCGATAAGTAATTAAGATATATATTATGTATGTGTATGTGTGTGTGTGTGTGTATATATATATATATATATATATATATATATATATATATTAGTGTTTAAAGATATTTAATAATAAATATGATTATAAACTTGTAGTATTTTCTTACTGACAATAATTATAATGTATTTACTTAATATATATGTAAATATTTTTTACACACACACAGACATACATATATTATATATATACACACATAAATAACACCAAGGATTTCACCAAGGAAATGAATTCCTCACTATTTATTCCTAGGTAATTTCCTAGTAAATTACGGCGGGAATCTTCCCACCAAATTATTTTAAGGCTTTCAATAATTGCCAAGGAATATAATCCTTGGTAATTTTGGAGGGAAGTTTGGTGCTCTTAGCAAAAAATATTCCTTGGTAATTTCAAAGGAATTATTTCCTTAACAATTTCCTTGCTAAAGTTGGAGCGAAAGTTTCCCCCCATATTTTTAGAGGTCAATATAGGTTGCCAAGGAAATTAAAAAGGAAATTTACCTAAGCAGGATTTTCCTTGGTAAATTCTTCGTAAATTTCCCAAGGAATATCTTTTCTTACTATATAAATTCATCAGAAAATGACATTGAAATTAAGTTCCCTGGAAATTTCCTTGTAAATTTATCTAGGAATTTTTTTCCTAGATAAATACGTCAGAGTTTGCCAAGGAAACTAATTTCCTTAGTAATATCTTTGAAAATTTCAGAAAATATAATTCCTAGGTAAATTCCTTGGGAATTGCCTTGGAATTATGTTTCCTTGGTAAATTGGTCTTGCTAATCAAGAGTTTTTTCGTAGTATATTATTTTTAAATCTATGCATTAAAATGAAACTTAAAATTCAATTATATATCATGAATGACCAATGCGAGTGCGTGAATCGTAACGTTCACGGCCTTGCCCATCAAATAATTGCAGACATGGAATCTCCCGTACGAGTCAACACTAGTGACTAGTTGACTCATGTGTTATGTTCACGAACCGGGCAATTTAATAATTGTAGACAAGGAAACTCTCTTGCAACTTTCCAAGTCAACACAGTGAGTCAGTGACCAGTACTTTATCCTCCCAAATTATTTATCAAAATTTTAGAAAAAACGGTATTATCGGTATTTTATTTAAAAAGAATTTCTACGATCCGACGTATCATGTGTTTGAGATTGAGTTATAAGAGACGGGAATCATGTTTGATGTATTTGAGTCAAATTGAATGTTTTGACGAAAGGCGAAAAAAAAAGGGGAGATTGTTGGATTTAAAATTCCAATAATTCGGTGTGACATTTTTTGTAAAAATCTTTCTTAAGGTATTTTATTATTCTATAGGTTGGAAAGGTTGGAATTATGGAAGGTTTTGTGCATAACATTGTCTAACATCTATCTTGGTCTTGACTATCAAATGGTGAGTACATTGAGTTAGGGCTAGTGATTGGGTGGATTGGGTTGAAACGGATCGTGATCCATTATAACACAAAACTAAACAGGTCAAAACAGACCTGGTTAAAATGGGTGACGGATCAGAGCGGGTCGACCCATTTCAACCCACTTTATTAGCAAAAACATAACAGGCCGAAATGGGTAATGAATCCGACCCACTTTAACCCAACACAAATTGTCCCGTTAATTTTTTTGGGTCGAAAAGGGTAACCCACTTTGACTCAAAAAAATAACAGGTCGGATTGTGTCGCATGATTTTCAAGTTAGGTTGGATGGGTTAATGGGTTTTGGGTTGTAATTATTAGGCCTAGATCGAGTCCATGACATTGTCTAACATCTTTTATATATGGTATATATTTTTTTTTCTTGATTGTTTTATTTATCCATAACAATACTGGATATTACTTCAAATATAATCACAACCAGTATTGAACGTGCCTGACCAAATTTCTTTTCATCCATTGTTTCTATTTGATAGATCTTATTAGTTACTAATCATACACCGTTGGATGAGTAATATAGAGTAGGATAGATTTATTATTAAAGGTTTTTCATTTGATTTTTAATAGTGATTAAGTTTCATACATTGTATTGTGACAAAAACGTTTACTAGTAAAAGTTCCGCCCTATTAGCACATTAACAAGTATTATACTTGTTGATAATGATTTAAAATAACTTTTGCGTTTAAATTTAATTAAGTTAATCAATATTTGGACCCAATTACCCTTCAAAACGAAAAATGCGATGATGTATTTATTGGAGAAGTGAATTACTTAACGTCGAAAACAAATAACTTTGATATATTGTAGAATCATGCATTGTGCACTTTCCTGCAAGAATTATTCAACCCTATGACACGAATATTCTTGTGGAATAAGACTCTACAATTGTCCTCCTATTTTAGCACTTTTTGCAGGAGATTGTTTCTGGAGTTTTTAATATATCTGACAAAATTCAAAAAAATGATTGAACAAAATATTTGATTATTAACAACCGCAAGCCCGTAAAACTTATGTGAAAGTGCATTCTAAACAATCATATTCACAATATAGTATTCTCGAGCTCACTCATCTTTGAAACATAAACTCCGACTATACCCAATGGTCAATGATTTCACTTAAATTATCAACAATATTCACATCCTCAACTAAAATGTGAAAAATTAATTGTCTTATCGAGAATGCGAAATATTTTGTTTGTCACTTCATATTCACAATTCTTATCCATTGCAGCATCGAAAAGTTTTTCCCTTTCAAATATGAAAATTTGACCACCCTATCGATAATGTGAAAAATTTGGTTACCACGTTATATTCATAACTCTTATCTATAGCACTATTGAAATTTTTTTCCCTTAACTAATAAGAAAATTTGACTACCGTATCGATAAAGTGAATTTTTTTTATTATCACGTCATATTCAAAATGCTTATCTATAACTGTATTGAAAAGTTTTTGTGTTTCCTCTCTTAGTCAATAATCAATTTTTTTTCTACATTTACATTTACATCTCTTAATTTAGTGCTATTAAATTCAACAATGGCAAGTAATCCCACTTCAGCTTGTCGGCCAATCATAAAAGCAAACTAATCCATTTTCCATCCAATTTTCTCATCCCGCCTCCTCCATAAGACGTTACACACCACACACAAAATAAAAATAATAAATAAATAAGCAAACAAATCAATTTCCCATCCAATTTTCTCATTTACCAGTGATCAGCCCCAGCCAATATTTTCTTTTCTCGAAGGTTCCCCTTAATTGCCTTATTGCTGTTGGTCGTAACCAATGGGTCAAGAAGACTGACTTTTGTTTATCACTTAATTATGATTGGCTCAGCCTAACGTACATATCTAAAAAAAAATTATTCAATTCTTCGTTGCAAAAATTACTCTAAATCTTTAAAATAGTTATGTAATTTTTACATTAAATATCTTCCATCATTTTGGGCCATCTTCCATCCAATTGGAATATTTCAATTCTATACTTATTATTTATCAAAAACATGTATTTAAACCAAAAATAATAAAAAAAGAGGGAAAAAAATGTTGACTCTTTAAAGGAAACATCTAAAATGAAATAATGGACCGGGGCAGATCAACGTTGAAGCCTTTGCCTGCATGTGAGCGTACTCAATTTTTTAAATTTTTATAAATTTTCTTCTTAAAATTCTATGGGAAAAATAGCTAACATGACCCCCCCCCCATTTGTTTCTATATATACCCCAACCACTATATTTATATTCCCATGCAAAGAAAACAAGAAAAAAGAAAAAGAAAGAGAAGAAGAGAGATTTAAAACATGGCATCATGTTTGAGATGGGTATTAATAGTTGTGGTTGCATGCTTGATAGTTAATACTATGGGGGGTTCACCGGAAACAAACACCACAAATACATCAGCCGCCAAAGCTAGACATGCTTTATTAGCCAGCGGTTGGTGGGGAGATTCGGGAGAAGAAGGTACTATTCGAGTGAACACTTCAATTAGTCACTGTTATTGGCCAGGCATCACATGTGATGATAGAGCAAGAGTCACCATCATAAACCTAACAAGCTACGATCTCTTTGGAAGACACATCCCCCACGAAATTGGTATGCTTACAAACCTTGTTTATATGAACCTCAGTGACAATAATATTAGAGGTTCAATCCCCTTAGAAATAGCAAGTCTCAAAGATCTATCTTATATTAACCTTAGGAACAATCAGATTAATGGTTCCATCCCATCAAGAATAGGGAATTTAACGAACCTATGTTATTTGGACCTCCGTAACAATATTATTAGTGGTTTCATCCCTTCAGGCATAGCAAGTCTCAACCGTCTAACTTATCTCGACTTGAGTTTCAATAAAATTAATGGTTCCATCCCATCAGGAATTGGGAATTTAAGGAATCTGCTTGTTCATATGGACCTCAGTAACAATAATATTAGAGGTTCAATCCCCTTAGAAATAGCAAGTCTCAAAGCTCTATCTCATCTCAACCTTGGGAACAATGAGATTAATGGTTTCATCCCATCAAGAATAGGAAATTTAATGAACCTAGGTTATTTGGACCTCGGTAACAATATTATTAGTGGTTCCATCCCTTTAGGTATAGCAAGTCTCAACAGTCTAACTTATCTCAACTTGAGTTTCAATAAGATTAATGGTTCCATCCCATCAGGAATAGGGTATTTGAATAACCTTATCATCCTAGACTTGCATGCAAATGAACTCAATGGTTTGATACCTCTTGAATTTCGTAACCTCAAAAGCCTGCGCAACTTGGATCTCTCTATCAATTATCTTTCTGGAGAAATCCCCACTTCAGTTTGTTGCTCACATCAATTTCAACATGAATTATTTGGCAATGCTCTCCTATCCGATGAATGTAATTGTAGTGACCCAGCTTTGGGATTTCATCCTAAGATCCACCATCCCAAGATCCACCCTCCCCTCACCCTTACCCTTTGCATGTCACTGCCAAGTGGGGTTTTGCTCGTGGTTTTGCTAGTTTCGCTCTATCGGCGACTAAAGCCCAAAAAAGATGTGACTGACAACATAACAACAAAGAATGGTGACATATTCTCAATATGGAATTATGATGGGAGAATTGCGTATGAGGACATCATCCAAGCAACGAATGACTTTGATAGCAAATACTGCATTGGAACTAGCGGTTATGGCAGCGTTTACGAAGCAAGACTGCCTAGTGGGAAAGTGGTTGCCTTGAAGAAACTTCACCGCTTGGAAGCCGAGGAGCCTGCATTCGACAAGAGTTTCAGGAATGATGTACGATTTCTATCCTTTATAAGACACAAAAGCATTGTGAAGCTTTATGGGTTTTGCTTGCATAACCGATGCATGTTCCTGGTTTATGAATACATGGAAAGGGGAAGTCTGTTCTGCACCCTCAGAGTTGATGCTGATGCTACAGACTTGGACTGGAGTAAAAGGGTGAACATTGTTAAAAGCGTGGCGCATGCATTGGCTTATATACATCATGATTGCATGCCGTCTCTCGTTCACAGGGATATATCAACCAACAACATTCTACTCAACTCGAAGCTAGAGGCGTTCATGGCCGACTTTGGAGCAGCTAGATTGCTAGACCCAAATTCATCCAATCAAACCTTAGTTGCTGGAACTTATGGTTATATTGCTCCAGGTGGACTACTCATCTTTTCATTGTTTCTTATCTTCTACAAAATGGTTCATTTTTTATAATTATGTCATTCAAATTGATTCTGCAGAGCTTGCTTACACCATGGCTATGACGGAGAAATGCGATGTCTACAGCTTTGGGGTGGTGGCGCTAGAAACAATTATGGGAAAGCATCCAGGAGAGCTCCTCTCTTCACTTACACTGTCATCTTCTCCAAACATAATGTTGAATCATGTGTTAGACCCATGCCTCCCACTTCCAACCGATCAACGAGTCGAAAGGGATATTGTTTGGGTTGTTACAGCAGCATTCACATGCTTATCTACTGATCCCAACTGTCGACCAACGATGCAAAATATATCTCAAGAGTTTCTAACATGCAAGGCATCAGTAGCCAAGCCTCTTGATGACATATCACTATGGCAGGTGATGAATGGTGAGACAAATTTGGTCCTCCAACGAAATTGAAAACAAGGGTACGTAGGTTGTATGTATTTCTTATGCATAATAAATCAGTATATGTAATGCAAATGTATTCTGTTGGAACCATCTGACCTTATGTTAATGTTAACATATCCAGTAAGCAGCATTATCAACAA
This sequence comes from Codonopsis lanceolata, assembly GCA_013146195.2. Classification (NCBI taxonomy): domain Eukaryota; kingdom Viridiplantae; phylum Streptophyta; class Magnoliopsida; order Asterales; family Campanulaceae; genus Codonopsis; species Codonopsis lanceolata. The sequence continues at coordinate 57,047,253 of CM028381.1, forward strand.
ATCAGAAGAAAAGACAAGGGACTTAAGGGAATCAAACTTAAGGGACTCAAGTACTATATGTCTGAACCTGTTCTAGAGCTCTAGATCTGTTCAGGGGTAGCGTGTGTAAATATGTGATAGTTAGACAGCAGCGAGTGCAACTTTATTCTATTAGGCTGTCTATTATAACGGTTTTTTTTTGTTAGGTATTTATACCTATTTTGGGCCTCCTGTTAAGATACAGAAAGAAGGGAAATAAAAAATCTGGATTGATCTCTCTTCGTCATCTCTATTCTTTCCTTTCTGTCAATACAATTGGTAATGTTGCTTCTCTACAAGATTGCAGGTGATTTAGGGCTCACAATTTTATCATGGTATCAGAGCCAAGACAACATCGATTCTCAAAGGAAATCTGTGGATGAACACTGAAATGGTAAACATTTATACACCCAGCCATCTTGCTTCTCTTTACTCGTGATTCTCGTTTTTTTTTCTTCTTCTTTTCTTTTGGTTGTTTTTCTTTCGATTCTTCATGATGTCTGAAATCACATCTGAAGATCTTAAGGATGACAATACTACCACTAATAATGCCCCTGTTGATCCTATTAAAGACAACACTACCATCAACAATGATTTTGTTGATGCTTATGATCTCCCTGAATCCTCTCTTCAATTAACCTCCAGTCACCCTCTCTACCTTCATCCTAATGACCACCCAGGAATGATTCTTGTGTCTGAAACTCTCTCAAACACTAACTTCAATCAATGGAAAATAGCTGTCACTACGGCCTTATCTGCCAAGAACAAACTTGGTATGATTAATGGCCTGCACAAGAAACCAATTCCCCCATCCAAGTATATAAGTTCCTGGGAGAGATGCAATAGTATGGTTGTTTCTTGGCTTCTTAATTCTGTCAACTCTAAAATTCGCCAAAGTATAGTCTACTTTACCACTGCTAGTGAGATCTGGGATGACATTATTATAAGATTCTCTTTAAGTGATGCCCCCGGCCCAAAATTTTTCAAATTCAAAAGAACATTATGTTGTGCACTCAAGGAAACCTTAATGTCAATGCCTATTTTACCAAGTTCAGGGGATTGTGGGATGAACTCACCAATCTTCTCCAGAAACCTAAATGTATATGCAACTGCAGTGTGGAGCCAATGCAGTTCAAGAAAACTATGACCATGTCACTAAGTTGACTCAATTTTTAATGGGGCTATCTGGGAATTATGCAGATGTGAGGGGGCAGATCCTTAGAATGCATCCTCTCCCCTCAGTTGCCAAAGCTGTTTCCATGTTGATTCAAAAAGAGGGTCAAAGACAGCATTGTACATGTATAAATCTGGAAAGCACCTCTTCTGCTCTCATGGGAAAAATCAATACCAACAGATTTAGCAAAGGTAAAACTATAGGCGGATCTTAAAATTCTACTTCTAAGGGAAAGTTCTTCTGTGATTATCGTCATGGTGACACCCACACCAAAGACAAATGTTTTTTCCTCCATGGCTATCCTGAATGGCATCAATGGTTTGGTACCAAGCTTGATCTGTAAAGAATGCCAAGAAACAAAGGAAAACCTAAGACCAACTCAGGAATCAACATTGTTGTCACTCAACAACCTACCAAGGAGAAGACTGAACCTACTGAAGTCACTAATCACTTCACACCTGGACAGCTTCAATAACTAATGATCATGCTTAACAACAGGAATGTCACATCTGCTTCAGTGGTTTTGGACACCCCTGAAGATCATATGTCAGGTATCTATAATAATACTTCTAAACCTATCTCTCTCACTAGCATGAAATCTTCTCTTTATGATTTGATCATAGACATAGGTGCTAGTGACCATATTACTACTTGTTTTGATTGTCTCACCAATCCTATACCTGTCAATACAATGATATACTTACCCAATGGAAAAACTTCCTCTATAACACATAAAGGAACTGTGACATTGGCAGGAAATATTGTCCTTAAAAATGTTTATTTCGCTCCTGATTTTCATTTCAACTTAATTTCTAGGAGCAAACTTATTAATGACAGTAATGTCTGCCTAACTTTCTCTGCCACATCCTATTTTCTTCAGGACCAAATTCAACAGAAAGGCAAGGAGATTGGTAGATATCAAGGAGGTCTATACAAACTCATTCTATCATAAATACACTATCCTAAGCAGACTACCCCTATGTACAAGAACTCCTTCAATGTTAATCTGTGTAATTTCAATAATACTTTTGCTTTCACTGAACCTATCAATAAAGTGTATCTTTGGCACACTAGACTTGGACATGTTCCTTTACAATCCATGAAACACATAACATCTCTTGATTTACATTTAAATTCCATGCCTAGTGTGCACTATGAAATATGTCATCTAGCAAGAGAAACCAGACAACCTTTTCCTTTAAGTGACTCTCGCTGCACTGAACTTTTTGGTCTCATACACTGTGATGATGTATAGGGACCTTACATGAAGAGCACTTATGATGGCTGCACCTCTTTTCTAACCATAGTTGATGACTTCTCTAGGGTTACCTGGACCTTTCTCTTAAAATCCAAATCTCAAGTCTGTCAAAATCTGGAATATTTCCTCACTATGGTAAAAAATCAATTCAACACCAATGTTAAAAGTCTTAGAACTGATAATCGAACAGAATTTCTTAATGATGGAGTTGGACAACTCTTGCTATCCCAAGGTCTCTTACATCAAACCACCTGTGCTGACACCCCTCAGAAAAATGGTAGAGCTGAGAGAAAACACAAGCACCTACTTGAACTTGCTAGAGCCCTTAGGTTCCAAGCCAATCTTCCAAAGAAATTCTAGGGTGATTGCCTTCTTACTGCCACTTACTTAATCAACAGACTTCCCAGTTCTGTCATTAAGTTTAAAACTCCTTTTTTAGTCCTATTTGGAACCCCTCCCAGTTACCAACATATTAAGACCTTTGGTTGTCTCTGTTATGCCTCAACTGCTTCTCATGCTAGAGATAAGTTCTCTCCTAGAGCTCAAAGATGTGTCTTTATTGGGTATCCCAACAATAAGAAAGCTTACAAGGTCTACAACCTTGAAACACATCAGGTTCTGTATAGCAGAGATATTGTCTTCTATGAAGATATTTTTCCTTTCAAAACTACTAAATCTCATACCACTGAAACCCTTCAAGAGAATTTGTTCCCCAACAATCCTACCAATACTATATTTAAAGAAGAAACTGGAGTCCAAACTAAAATTAACAATCTTCGTTCTGAAGATACATCTGAAAATGACTCCAATAACCACCCTTCCACTGTTCAAAATGATTGTTCTGATGAAAATCCTGAAGATGTTCACAATGATCCCTCTCCACCTCAATCTATTCCCACTGTGCCTCAAAGACCTCAAAGACATAGAGTTATTCCTGCCAAGTTCAAGGATTATACTAATCTTCCCTCTACTCTTGTCCAACCTTCTAAAAATCACACCACTCCATATCCCATTGCTAACTACTGTTCTTATGCTAATATATCAATCCCTTACAGAAACTTCTCTTGCAATATTTCCACAATTCATGAACCTAAAACTTACCAACAAGCTATTCAAAATCCTCTATGGTGTCAAGCTATGTCTGAGGAACTGTAGGCTTTGGAATGCAATAATACATGGACTCTGCAACATCTTCCAGAAAATAAGAAAACTGTAGGATACAAGTGGATTTTTAGAATAAAATACAACTCAGATGGAACTATAAACATATATAAGGAAAGACTTGTTGCCAAGGGATTTACTCAGGTTGAAAGCAATGACTACTTTGAAACATTCTCTCATGTGGCCAAGATGAATTATGTAAAAGTATTACATGCCATAGCTGCATCAAAACAATGGCCTGTGTTCCAACTTGATGTATCCAATGCCTTTCTGCATGGTGACTTACATGAAGAAGTGTATATGGACTTGCCTCAAGGATACTCTCCTACTCCATCTCATACATCTTCCCCTCTGGTATGTAAACTATCCAAATCTCTTTATGGTCTAAAACAAGCCCCAAGGCAATGGTTTGAAAAACTGTCCACTACACTTATTCAATTTGGGTTCAAACAGTCCTTAAATGACTATACTCTTTTTTATCTTAATGGTGATTCTGAATTTTTGGCTATCCTTGTCTATGTTGATGACTTGCTTATCACAGGAACTAGTGAAAGACTAATTACTCAAGTTAAAGATCATCTGAAATATGTCTTTCCTATCAAAGACATTGGATATCTGAAGTACTTCCTTGGCCTTGAAGTTGCAAGAAACAAGACAGGGATATGCCTTCATCAAAGAAAATATGCCCTGCAAATCATCAAAGACACTGGACTTGTCAATGTTAAACCTACTCTAATTCCTATTGAAAAGGATCACAAGCTGGCTACAATCTCTTCCTCTTCCATGGCTGATCATGCATCCTACAGAAGACTCATTGGCAGGCTTATATACCTATCTATTACTAGACCAGACATAGCCTACAGTGTGCAAGTTCTGAGCCAGTTTATGGCTTCTCCTCTTGATGATCACTGGCATGCTGCCCTCAGACTGGTCAAATATATTAACGGTTGTACTGGCCAAGGTCTCTTCTTTTCCAGTTCAACACAAATTCAGCTAAGAGCTTATTGTGATTCTGATTGGGCTGCCTGTCCAATCACAAGAAGATCCCTTTTAGGTTTTTGTATATATCTGGGTACCTCCCTCATCCCCTGGAAGTGTAAGAAACAGTCTACAATTAGCAGGTCTTCTGCAGAGGCTGAGTACAGGAGTATGGCCAACACATGCTGTGAAATTAAGTGGCTAATCTCACTTCTAAAAGACTTTAATTTCTCTTCTGTCACTCCTGTTTGTTTATACTGTAACAACCAGTCTGCCATCCATATTGCAGCCAATCCTGTCTTTCATGATAGAATAAAACATATTGACATTGACTGTCACCTTGTCAAAGAAATGGTTAAAAGGGGATTGGTCTCCACCAAGTACATAGTGTCTACAGATCAACCTGCAGATCTTTTCACAAAGGCCTTGTCATCTCCTCAGTTCTATCATCTTCTGGCCAAGTTGCAAGTTAAAAACATTTTTACTCCTTGCAACTTGAGGGGGGATGTTAATGTTAACATATCCAGTAAGCAGCATTATCAACAAATCATAAGAAAAGACAAGGGACTTAAGTGAATCAAACTTAAGGGACTCAAGTGCTATATGTCTGAACCTGTTCTATAGCTCTAGATCTGTTCAAGGGTAGCGTGTGTAAATATGTGATAGTTAGAGGGCAGCGAGTGCAACTTTATTCGATTAGGCTGTCTGTTATAACGGTTTTTTGTTAGGTATTTATACCTATTTTGGGCCTCCTATTAAGATACATAAAGAAGGGAAATAAGAAAATATGGATTGATCTCTCTTCGTCATCTCTATTCTTTCCTTTTTGTCAATACAATTGGTAATGTTGCTTCTCTACAAGATTGCAGGTGATTTAGGGCTCACAATTTTATCACCTTACTACTCCTTTCACAAAATACGTCAAAGCCTCATTCTCAATTAATCTTCTTTACTTGCATGTCTGTTTCGATCCGCTTCATATTTACTGCAATCAAACAGTTGGAGAGGGAGAGTGTTAATTAGCTCATGCAATAATTGGGGCCTTAGGGGGGGGGGGGCGGGATAGAAGTGTAACTATGTAAGTTGTTCAAATATGTCAGGACCTTAAACTATTTTCATGAGTTTTTTCTTTATCCCAAACGTAATTTTTTTAATACAAAAATTGAAGTAACACATGTATTTTTTTTTATCGCGGTTCACATATTTATATATCGCGATTCATCGGTTGCTAACATTCATAATTTTAAATACAGAAATTGAAGTAAACATGTATTTTGTATCGCAATACATGTATTTATATATCGCAGTACAAAACTAAAATTTGAAGAATATGTTTTGCACCATGATGTACAAACCTATGCACCACGATTCAAAGGGATACACGCGTCTCATGCTCATTAAGGTTAACGTAGTCTTTTCGCGTCAAAAAGTGACTTTTTCCGATTAAAAAAACAAATGATACTTAAGCGATTAAATTATTCCGAAAGTGGACCGACCCACAATTTTTCCAAAAAAAAAAGCGATCAATTATTTCTTTCAAAAAATGGGTTATCATTTTGTACTCAAGGAATTGGTTGTAGCTGATAAGGAAAGACTTTGGTGCATGCATGAATTTGTTGGAAAATTTGTGTTTGTGAAATTGTGTAAACTTGAGTTACAAATTTCATTGAGATTCATTTGTATAATGACAAAGAGAACAGGGGAAATGTGTTTTACTCTGTGAGAACATCGAATCAAGATGTTCAATTTCGTATTTGGATGAATAAGTTATGAGCAATTAAAGTGTAGTGTTGGAAGTAATGTTCTGCCACAATGTGAAAATAATAAAGACTTTAGTGGTTTTAATATAAGTGTCTTCTGTGTAATCTAGTGTAGAGAAGAGGCTCTCTCTCGTTCGTGTCCATACTAGCTTCCAAGGACTTACGGCCGAGCTCAAGCTCAAGGCATGAGCTTGCTATACATCATCACACTTGATCCTTGATAGGTTTTTTATGAGCACACACAGCCTTCAACAGACATGTGATCGATTATCGATATACATATTTTCCTGTATTATTTCTAACAGAATTTTCTATGTATTTGACATTTTGACTATTTAGTTACCTCAAAATTCACTAGTCCAAGGAACCCCATTGGTTGAGATTTGAGAACCTTGAAATTAATGAGTTAACAACCTCCAACTTAAAATTATTCCTCAACCAATTGATGTTTTGTCATATTATGTTGGCACACCGTGAAATTTAAAACCGCCACCAATCCGCATAAATTGAAACCGTACCTCTACTACATTATTGTCTTGAGTCCTGATCACAATTAAAAAATTGCAAAAAAATTAATTATATATATATATATATATATATATAGAGAGAGAGAGAGAGAGAAATCGGGGGAGAGGTGTCCTACTATTGTGTGTTTTTGTAGGAGAGAAATATGTATGTAATTTGGAATTGGAAAACGGAACATATTTTCTAGCCACATCGCCAGAGGTGGCTCCCAAAAATTGTCACCGATAGTGGTAGTATGCCCAACGTAGTTTTTATGTCGGTGGCAATAATGGGCTGGCGAAGTTTGTTGATGGAGGTGGTGTGATACGGTTACTTCCACTTCCCCACTTCCCCAGTTCCCCCACTTTCTTGTATCCTAGTTTACAGGACTACTATAAATAGTCTTAATGGTGAATTAAAATAGGGATATATTGATAATGAAGTAAATTGCTCCAAGTCTCTCTCTAATTTCTCTAATTATCTCTCTCTTTAATTATAGTTCCTAACATATTGGTATCAGAGCTAGTTTATGGTTCGATGGACACCAATGGAAAGTCAAATGTAGAGTTTCGTAAAGACGTTTACGAAACATTGGCACAACATGAATCTACTTTCATCTGAATCAATGCAACATTGCAAACAGTGTTAACTGAGTTGCAAGCCTTGCGAACCTAACCTCCATTATCATCTCTCAACCCCATCTCTCACACTAACATCGCCGCCACCATCATGATTTCCTACAAAACCCCCGGTAGGCCACCACACCAACCTCAAATTATTGAAATTCATTGAAGCCCGAGTGGTTGGATCCCTTCCAATTCTCTTTCCTCAATGTTTGTTTCTTCTATCGTCCTCGGGAGGTATTACCATTAAAACTGCCAATGTCGATTACAAGACTACTAGCCGCCCCTATGGTCACGTTGACTGCACTAGACACACTAATTAGGTCGGAGACATGATTATACTGACGGCCCCATGCCAGAAGATGACTCTGGTCTTTATCCTTACGGACAAGGATAATTAAAGTGGGAAGGAATGATACGGTAACTTCCACTTCCCCACTTTCCCCACTTTCCCCACTTCCCCTACTTTCTTGTGTCCTAGTTAACAAGACTGCTATAAATAGTCTAAATGGTGAATTAAAATAGGAATATATTGATAATGAACTAAATTGCTTCAAGTCTCTCTCTAATTCCTCTAACTCTCTTGATCGATGTATTTTATACGTCGATTTTATATACTTCTATGACTTAAATTATGCTATTTCACGAGGCTTTTGGTTACTAATATATGTTTTCGGTGAGTTTTGTAAGTTTCAGGATTATTTGTGAAAATACGCGAAACTCCAGGGTTTTAAGCGCAAATTTCAAGAAGGGCCGAAAAGGAAAAATGAAGAAAAGATAAAAGCTGTCATCACTGGACACCTTGCGGACGCAAGGTGCCTCAGACCTTGCGACCGCAAGGTAGGCAGTACGGGTCCTCGAGCCAGAAACCAAGAAATCACACGGCCACACACACTGGAGACCTTGCGGACGCAAGGTACCCAGCACCTTGCGACCGCAAGGTGGTCAGAATGCGATTTATTCGGATTTTCACACAGTCATTCGATCCAATTACAACTCCCGGGTATATATAGAAGCCAGATGTCGAGCAAAGCATAAGGAGGACGGCTGGAAGCTCTCTTTAGATAGATTTTAGGTAGTTTTAGATTGTATAACATAGTTAGGTTTTGTAATTTGAAGTATTGAAGATCAAATCATGTATCTGATCATCTCCATGTGCTGTTCATTGTCTATGATGAACTAAATCATCCTTGATCTAGGAGGTGGGAGGTAACTTGTATCAAATTTATGTTTTGATTCTTATATATATGTTCATTCAGTGCTTGTTGATTGTGTTGTCTATCGATCTCTATATTATTTTGCTTTGAACAAATGAATGTAATCGCAAATAATAAAGGCTTAGAGGTGCGGATAACTGCATGACCAAGTGCATATGTCGTACACTGGCTCACCAACACAATAAATTGGACCTATCGATGCACGAGAGTGATAAGTTAGGACCAGGTTCTTACATGATCTAGGTGACAGATAGATCATAAATCTAGGTGACAACTAGATTAACAGTTCCTGTGCTTAGGATATAGAATGGATGAATTTTGCGGGGATGGAGGCTGAACCAATTGTTCAACAGACTATATCTATTTTTAGTGAACGAACCCAAGACATTGAATGACATTATTATGAATTGAACATAAAGGAGATATAAGTGAAACTCAGAATCCTAGATTGCCACCCACCATAAGATCTTCATATCTGTTATTACTACCTAATTAGTTAAACATCTATAAATAGTAGTTAGAGTAAAATTAAACATAAAAACCCCCCTTAAGTTAATAATTTGCTATTGATAAATTGCACTGTTCGTGATCACTTGTCTCTGTGGGTTCGACCCTTGCTTCCAATACTATTCTATAATAGTCTTGTCCACTTGCAAGGAAAAAGATTAAATAAAACATCGATCATCTCTCTTTCTTTAATTCTAGTTCTTAACATGGTGGTACCCACTGGAGGTTGTCTATTTATGCCTACATAAATCCATGTAAATAAATGATTATATGGACACCTATTCAGTGGCAGATCCAGATATAAATTTCAGCAGTGTCATAAATTTTAACTATCACATACTCCCTTCGTTCCGGGTAAAAAGTCTTTGTTTGAAAGTCAAACTTTTTAAGAAAAAATGTTATCCCAAAATTGCCCCTAACGTATGCTAACAGTTGTTCGTAGACATACTGATCACTCTCCGTCCCTCGCTCTTTGCTTCCCCTCACCTCCCCTTCCATTCTCCTTCCAACCCCACCCTAATTCGAGCTCATGCAGAGCGATGGTGCACCTCTTGTCTTTGCCGCCGATCTATCTAAAGCCTCACTCACTTCTACATTGTAGCAGCCCCAAACGGTGTTCGATTTGTATTCATCCTTATCTACTGTACTCCCTCCCTTCCAAAATATAAGTCGTCTTGGAGCTTTTTATACAGACCAAGGAAGCATATTATAAAGACTAAACTGCCCTTATTTACTTTATTTCAAACATTAATGAAGGGTTTTTTGATACTCTTACCCAAAGAGCCAAACACAAGTTACAGAGTCAATAAATATATGTAGAATTGGAAAAAAAAAAGGAAAAAAGTTCACTGAAAATTGCAAAGTGACATCTATTTTGGAACAAAAGAACTCTCCCAAAACGACTTATATTATGGAACGGAGGGAGTAGAATACACTTGGAAGTTGGAATTATCTGGTTTAGGGCTATTTGATTTGTATTCGTCCTTTTTGATTAACTGGTAATCATTGTTCAAGTTAGTGGTTTTCAATGAATCCTTTTCAATTTTGATTTGTTCAATTATGCAATTTCAGTCTTAGGATACTCAAAAATCGTAAAAAAAGTACTTTGAGATTTGTGTGGAGTGTATGGATTCGCAATAGAGATTCACAATGAATGAGGTCAGAGATTTCAAGCTTGAGTTTAAATTTTCATGTTGAATTTACACAAAAATTGTGAGCTCTTTTAGTCTTGAGTCGGTTAAAACATTGATATTGCCGGATTTCATTTCAGTCCTTGATACAATTTTCATTATGTAACATTGATGTTCTTGTATTGCTTGGCGTGTGATTTGAATGCTTTCATGGTAATTGGTGTGCGATTTGAATGCTTTCATGCTAAAAGGAACTTCAATTAAGATGTCAGTATGTTCCTAGATAGGTGATGAGATGAAATGATTAGTCATATACTTTTTTTTTTCCAGTCATATGCTTACACAATAGTTATATTATCCATAAATGTATTTAAAAGTTACAAATATTGAGGATCTAGTCATATCATCTAGGTATATCATCCGGTCATTACACTAATTAAACACATTTAAACATATAAATGTATTTGAGTAACGTTTATCGGTATTGCTCTTTAATTCCCCTTGCAAGGTTTTCCTTTTCTTCTAGCTTTCGACCACTTCATCCTACTTGGAAATTTCTTTAATTTCATCCTATGGTTAGCAACCTGAGAATTCTCAGCAGGGCCATGGTAGAAATCAGAAACCTTTCCCCCATCAACCTATCAGAGTCAAAAGTGCAATATAATATCAAGGTTTCAGAATGGATGCTTGAACACCTGGACCTACCACACACTTACAAAGCTAGCAATGTGCTCAAGATGCTAATATAAGCTACCTTGATTTTTCATGAAAACTATACATCCATAAAATAAATTTGAGCCTATAGCAGAACAGTTGAGAGATATTCAAGAAATGCAGAACCTGTAGAGGAATCTTCCAACCCCTAAGCCAAGGAGAAAGCTAACAAATGAGGAACCTCGATCTATCTTTGAGGCACTTTTGATGCAAAGTGAAAATGCTAAGTTGAAAAGGGGATTGATTACCCAAGTTGATGTTGTATTTTAAGTTTGCACCAAAAAAGTTAGACGAATTTGGAAACGTGAAAGTGCAAATGTCCAAGATCTCTCTAAGGTAGATGTATCACGAAAGTTTTCAAGACAAGTTTATTCAAATCCTATGAGTATTGAGCTCAGCGACATGTTTTGTTTATAGCTAAGTGTGACCCCTTGTGTTGGTATGGGGATTGGAACCAAGGACCTCAAGGTCATTGCTTGAGTGCCCTTGCCATCTCTCCCACCCCTTAAAAGTTGATCTACGTCATCGGACAAGCCTTCGCTCATTAGCAGTGACCTTAAGACTGTCCTCTAAAAATATGTTTCTAGCAGCAGTAGCGAGGCCTCAGTTTGATCATGATGGAAATGAAGTGTTCTCTGGAAAGATAGGGATATTCCCTTTCATATTTCAAAAAGGTTCTTGGCGAAGGAGTCGAAACTGTGCAACTGGTACACTAGATACTAAACCCATTTTCCCGATAACTAAAGATTTCATACACTTTTGTTTGATAAATAAAGTTTTGCCGGTAATACGAGAGAACTGGTCGCGGTGTAGCCCCGTTAGTACAATTTACATACAACAAGACAATGCCAAACGACATATAGATCCATTTGATCTAGAGTTCGTTGAGGCTATAAAGAGTGAGGGATTTGATATTCAACTGAAATTTTAACCTCCGAATAGCCCTGATTTAATTAAGTGTTCTTGACCTTGGATTTTTTTCGATCTATTCAATCATTACAATAACGGGAAGCACCGAAGAATATTGATGAACTTGTATTGGTTGTGGAAAAATCTTTTGATGAAATGCCATCAACAAGTCTAAATAAAATCTTCTTGTTACTTGAGGCTTGCATGATTGAAGTGATAAAAAACTATAGAGGAAATCATTACAAAGAGCAACAACTTCGTAAAAATCAAATGATTAGAGAAGGCCACCTTCCTTCTCAACTGCAATGTGAGCTTAATTAGACTAGTGGAGGCATCCTTCTAACATCTACAACCATGACTTAATACATTGTTTCATGCGGGTTAGAACACTGTTTTTAGTGTATATTTCTGGTGTAATAAGCTTTCCTTGTAGAATTCCATCTCAGATTGCTACTAATAACACTAATTTCTGGTGTAATGCGGTCGTATCGCGTAGTGCAATGTGGCTGCTTCGATGCATCGTATTTGTTTTCGGGTTTCCTTGTTTATGTAGTTTATGGTTTGGTATTGTATCCCTTTATAATTGTAACCTTAGAACGTGTTTAAGATTGACATTATTTCAATAGTCTGTTGGCCCCAATGTCTCTTTCTATGCTCTTTGATTGATCCTGGATTACTCTATTAATTGTTTGCAAAGTCTTCTCTTGTGCACAACGGGTTACATTCATCAAAACAAGGTGGCCGCATTGGTGATGTGCATTGGTTATGCTTGTAGGCATTGATGAATCATCCTAAAGTACAACTCCAAGACTCGCTAATGTTTATTTTGCAAGTGTTTGAAGACTTAACCGTTTTGATCCAATCCACACCCTATAAGTTTTTTGCTACCACATTTTTCCATGTTGGCAAACCGTGAAATTTAAAGATGTGCCACCTACGGTTTAGTCAATAATATGCATTAATTAAACTGTTCTTCTACTTGATTATTATTCTGAGTCTTGATCAAAGTTAAGAAAGTGAAAAAATCCTGGTAGAGAGAGAGATTCTGAAAGAGGTGTCATATAGTTGAATGTGTTTTTAGAAGGAGAGAAATGTGTGTGATTTGGATTTGGAAAATAGAACAATTATTCTCACTACTTCGCTGAAGGTGCGGTCGCCGGCGATCATCGGAGATTATCACCGGTGGTGTTGGTTGACGAAGGTTGTTGCCAATGATTGTGATGATCGTCAGAGATTGTCCTTGACGATGGTGGCCAGTGGAGTTTGTTGTCAACAATGGTAGTGGGTGACGGTGGTTGTTAACGAAGGTGCTAATGCTCTTCATTCATGCCCACATAAATCCATGTGAATTGATTATTATATGTGCGCCCATTAAGGCCCACATATGCCCATGTTTGTTAATGGGGCATCATGGGCATGCACATTTTTACCCACATACAAGTTTTCATGCGCCATACCCATCAATTAGTGTCGGTTCGGCCAGCCATATAAGTATGGTCATTAATTTTCTTGTCTATACATATGTATACATGTTGAGAATAGAATTACTTGATTAACTAGGGTAAAGGTCAAGACTTCCGAAACAGAGAGAGAGCAGAGCGGAGTACTAAGACGACTGGCCTCGCTGGTTGTAGAAGTTGGTCGGGCCTCAAAAGGGGGAGGGGGAGGGGGACGTGCCCTCGTAGTATAGACTTTTGGAGTTTACACATCAAGGCGGTCACACCGGCTACGGTTACACGAGCGGATTAAGAAATGGCAACGTCTCTACTATAGAATCTCGCAGAAATTGAAGCGGTCGCGCCAACGGTGGTTAAGCAACCGCGTCAAAGCAAGGATGTAGCATCAAATGGAGTGATGTGACTGCGGCGACGGCTAAGTGTGTTTGTGTTTCCTTTATTAAGTAGATGTAGGGTTTGGTATTGCATCTTTATACATAATTGTAACCCTAAAACGTGTAAAAGGTTGATCACAATAAAAGTTTAAAAATCTATTGATCCCTATCTCTCTTCTCTTCTCTTTCAATTTATCTTGCTATTACTATGTTATCGTCTGCTTTTGCTTCCGCTGTGCACAAGTATTTGTGTGCGTGGGAGAGAAAGAGAGAATTTTTTTTATTCAAAGAAGGTATAAATCCTAGGTGACACTTGATTTTTTTCTACATTCAGATGTGCATTGGTGATGCTCTTAGGCATTTGAGAGTCCTCTTAGAGTACAACTCGAAGACCTTTGCTAATGTCTATTTTTCAAGTGCTTGAAGACTTAATTAATCGTTTTGACCCAATCCACACCTTAAAAGTTTTTCGCTACAACATTTTCTTTTCTTTAAGTTCTTTTTTATTCTTTTTCTAAGTGATCGTAACTAAGACTGAGTTTAGTTGAATTTTGATTCTATCAGAGTTTTGCTCTAGCAAAAATAATTTATGATAAGGACTGATAACTTGAAATTGTTGAAAAGATTTAGGCGCAACAAAATTGAAATCATAATAGAAAAAATAGTATCCTAAAGGTACCATAATTCATCTCTTCTCTTTCTATTATTTCTTTAGTTTCCTTTCAATTTCGTTCTTCCTAAACGTTCATTTTCTCCACATTTTATTAATTTTTAAACAAGACTTATTGAATGAGGTGTATCAAAATATAAATTTTTTTTTTAATTGCTAAAATTGTTTTAAAAAGTGCCGTTGACGTCCCTTCTAGATGCATAATTGTTTAAAAGTTCTTCGTCGTGTAGTGATTAGCCATATCCTATTAGGAAGCGGTCACTACGGGCACGCGTTGAATTCTATCAAAAGGAAATATTACGCCCCTGTTTCTAAATATTTGAAAAAATAAATAATAATTAAATGTCGAATTTTTATTTAAAAAACACTGAACTTGGTTGTTTGATTTTAAACTGTAAGTAGAATAATAATTTAGAAGCGGATATAGTACTTGATATTACTTGTTAAATTCATCCGACCTAAAATAGGTGTCTCCTATTTCACTTAAAGATATCTTAAAATAATTATCTTCTTTCTTTTTCTTTTTTGAAATTCATATATATCAATTGCTATTGTACTCTTCTTATTTGTGAGATAAAAAAGTAAAGAGCAAGTCTAATATAAACGGCCCGGATCTTAATTGGTAGTGAGTTGGGTAAGAAGGAACTCATTTTACAAAAAGTGACCGTAATACTATTTTACCTAAATTTTTATCAAAAATAAATGAACAACATTGATTTGACATCATTAGTTATGAATTTGGAGCATTAAAGTAAATCAAATAATTCAGTACTTATTTAAAATTTATGTATATTCAATAGAGGACACTTATTAAAAAACGTGAAGGGACTAGGGAGTTGGAAAAATAGAAGATATCTCAGAAATTTCATGCTCCAATTTTGACGCATCATGAAGATATTCTTCAAGATAGCGCACACAAAAAAAGGAAAAATAGTTTTACTACTGCAAGATTTTTATATTATAGGTGATGGTAAAATTTAAAAAAAATTATAAAAATAAATTTTTGAAATTAATCTTTTAAGTAAAGTATCTTAAAATAAAATACGAAATTCTTTATAGGAATGAGATAAGTATATAATTGATTTATATAAAAAGGGCTGCAGTCAACGAAAAGACTTTATGGCTTGTTAGGTAGTTAGATAAAGATAAATAGTATTATTAATCCTAATACTATTAGCACTCTCGCTATTAATCGTCACTTGTATATCAAGGGTAGTTTTGAAATTAAAAATCTTAGTCTTAATTTTTTTTAGTGAGAGCGCTAATAATATCACTCTCCCTCTTGGTATTAATAGTAAGTGGATAATAACTTTATCCGAGTAACTTGAGTTATTAATCCTTACCACCTATTATGTACCAAATATGAAACAACTTGACTTATTAATCTAATCCACCCTTAATCATGCATACCAAACGATACCTTAGTCTTCAAATAACAAGCTCAACTCAAAATTGATATGCTCATATGCCTTAGGTCATACTAGAGCACTAAGCCCTACCATTTCGGTAGGTCAAAATTGATATCTCTATCCTCAAAGACCCAAAGTTAGATATCTATATTATAAAACAGTTAGGTATTTATATTATAAAACAGTTAGGTATTTATATTATAAAACAGTTAGGTAATTGATTAGAGCTATTTAGAGGTTGAAATTAAATTATCTTAGAAAAATTTAACGGTTAAGATGCACCCTCACATTCATATATGTGAGTAGTTATTTATTTTTAACTCTTTATTTTGTCTTTCTCTATTACAAGTCACCTCCTAAAATTAATATTATAAGCATTCACCCTTTTTTCTTATCCTTATGTTTTATCTTCACATTACAAATCACACCTTACGATTAATCATCTGAACAATCACCTCTTATAAAACATCAATCCTCAACTATCACTTGAAGTAATATACCCTTCAACTGTAATATTTTTTTTTAAATCGCACCTTCTATTTAGGCACTATCATTTCAATTGATGAAATCAGATATACTAGCACCGTTCCGTAGGTACGGACATGAAGATCTAGTGGTCTTATATTAGAAGTATAAACTTCTTTTAAGGAATTTTTTGGCATTTAAAAAGGTAGGTATAAAATCAAGAGTAGATCTCTAGTAAGACCGTCTAACGGATCTTAATTCGTAAGACAGAGTCTCACTCTCTCACAACTAAACCCATCAATATACAGCAAATCGTGTAAATATGATCTATCTTACTAAATATATCCGTAAGATCGCTTTAAACAAGTTTTTTTTTTACCTAAAATCAAGTCCTCATATTATAGTGATCAAAACTCCTTCCGCTCAAGTCAACCCTGTTAATCCTACAACGTAAAATTTGATAGAATAAAATCTATACACGTCAGCGTTACAATAAAATCTACATGAATGGTGAAAAATTTTAACGTCTATCCCAACATTATTGTTCTGTTAATCCGACACAAGGATTAAGAAAAAATAATTAATTTAATTATTAATATTGGTATAGTGTGTAAATTTTCTTTTTAAACCAATATCCATGTAACCCATAATTAGAATAATAAAAAATGAATGTAAAATTGTTGTCTTAAAAAAGAAAATTTTAAACATGACAATTTTTTAGGTACGGACGAAAAAGAAAAAATAAGAGAATAATTTAGTGTCATTAAATTAAACAAGAGAATAATTTAGTGCTATAACAAAAATCTTTTGTTAAAATTAAGTTATTAAATGAAGTTTTAACTTACAATTATCTATTTACTTTATTATTTCTTATGAGATATATTATTCAAGAAAAATGTTTAACAAACAAAATACAAAAACTGTTAAAAAAAACAAATGCAGAAATAAGTGAGATTTCTCAAGATCAAATGTTAAATCAATGGATTATTCATTCCATTGAACCAAATAAGATTTATTCAATTGAAACTTTTGATCTTTCAAGTCGAAAAAATAACAAGACTTTAGAACAATCTGTTAACATTGAATATAATAATTTTAAGTTGCCGCTTTTGAATCCTCAAAATACATCTTCTTATCTTGAAAAGTATAATTACTTGCACATCGGTTGTATCCAAATTGCTTTTAAGCCTATAACCCTTGCAGGACTAAATGTCTCTATTTTAGCTTGTATTAGAGATGTTAGGTGCTTGGATTTTCTTCTTTCACTTATGAGAATAGCTCAGATTAGTCTATGTCATGGATCAGTCTATTTTAATGTTTTTTTTTTTCGAAATCTAAGTTTACTTTAACAGATAGAAACTTATTTTGAAGATGTTGTACTTCATATACAAATTTCGGGTTACAATTTTATGCATGTAACAGAAACCATTAATGTTATTTATAGAATACATTATGATGTGGCAAAAATATCAGCCTTGGGCCATCCATTTGATGTAGAGGATATTTGGGCTTGATCTGCTTTATTGAATCTGATTAAGATCACAAAATCACCTTAGTGGAAGCGTAAGGCTTGGCCTCGCGAAACCACTCCGGCGTGAGAGTAAGTATCGTGTATTGTCAAGAGATATTGACAGAGGTTTGAAGTTCAATAAAGAGTGTATACCTTGTTTGTGGTTTATGAAGGGGTATTTATAAGCCCCAAATGACGTAGAAACTTTGTGGGAATCGGTTTCCATAGTTACCTAGCCAATTTAGGAAGAAATCTCTAAATTGTAGGCGTGATAGGCGGCTGGCCGCGTAAATCTAGGAGCAGATATGGTAAGCGTCCTGCTACGATAACGAAACATTTGACTTGTCTTGGAGAGCAAGTTTCCTGCTCGATGCTTGCCCGGGCGAGCTAGGCTCTACCCAGCTATGTGATACAGATCTGTTGAAGGCAAGTGTAGATCCCAAGCATGACCCCTGGTCAGGCAGACATGTCCTATGCTCGACCAGGTTTTGACTGAAGGTATAGTGTTCTCTATTTGGTCCCCCTTAGCTCTATCCACTAGGTGGGTAGGTCTCATGCTAATTGAGCTCATGACTGGCACATGATGGGCGCTCGTGTTTTGCTCGTGGCCGGGTTGGGGCCGGGCACATCACATTATAAGGTTATGAACACTATGTGTCCTATAGCTATTTTAAGGTGTAACCTAGGAAAAACAACTGTTATAGAAAGTAACAGTATAAACACTAATATAGTCACTCCAAAACAAATAACTTGGAATGAGATCAACTTTCCAAACCAGTGGAATTTAGAAGAAATATTTCCTCCTAAACCAATACTAGACAATAGTATTGATCAGATAATTCTTAATGATGTTGAGGTCATCTTTTCATCAGAGAATATAAGTAGACTTTCTATGTCTACTAGGTCTAAGTCTTTAAGACATATAAACCTTCCAGTATACCTACTAAGACAAGATCAAGTACGTGTTCTACTAACATAGAGGAAATAAAGGGTATAAGAATATCAAATTTTCAAATTCCCCAAGGAATTGATAATAATAAAAAACCAACGGAGGAAGCATCCGTTCATATGTGGCTTAAAAACGATTTTACACCCAATTATCATCTCAGACATAGTATTAACATATAACAAAGAATTCCAACTTCCTGAGTATAAGAAATTTAGGGATTGGTTCTTTAATGTTTTTAAGCATGAAAAACAATCATTAAAACAATATATTATAATAATCTTGAGTTTAATCAAGATATTGTTTACTTTGTGAGATGGTTCCATGAGAGGTATATACCCAGAACTACAAATGATTCATATCTAAGTTCTTATACTAAGAATTGGATTAATAAATTTGGAATATTTAAAACAGAGATCCATCTTCCTCCTGAAAATTTAGAACTTAACAATAAGGATCAAGCATCAGAAGTTGAATCTTATGTTGTCTCCTCTCTATGAATTAAAGAAGAAGTTTATCTAGTTGTTAAACTGAATAGTTGGACTAACCTACATCTTCAAATTATTGGTGAATGGTGACCAATTAAACAGAATTGAAGATAGTATTAGTTCCAAAAATAAAATAAAATCTAAGTATATCAGATACTAAAACAGAACCAAGTCCTTCTGGTACTAAACCAGTCTATTTTGTAAATATAAAACCTCTAATTCCTGTGAAGGATTTTCAGTTGAATACATAAAAGGATTTCATGGACAACTTAATAAAACAATTAAAGGGATTAAGTATAAATGTCCTAAATGAAGACAATAGTAGTTTTGCAGAAACTAATCTTCAAAATGAAGAACTTACTATTTCCAGTACCTTTGAGGCACAATTTAATAAAATAACTTATGACCCTCCACGTCCTGGTCTAAAATTTTATTATGAAAGACCTATTCGACAATATCTTCTTTTTGAAGAGGATGTTTTCCAACAGCAAAATTCTTATAATGAAATAACAATCTATGAATGGAATGTAGATGGTTTATCAAAAAACCAAATTTATGAACTAATTCATAAAATGTTCATGTATGCTACTGTTTGCAAGGCAACAAAAAATACTGACTCGAATACTGCAAAGTTTATTGCAGCACGATTTGTAGCTAGGAACATTAAAAGGTTGGTCGAACTATGTTCTCAGTCTTGAACAAAAATTAGAAATATTTAATTTAATACAATAAAAGTGGAACGGACAGAAGCTAGGGAAGAGGTGGTTGTCTATAGTCCGATTCAAACTATAATTCACAATTTTATAGGTTTAGCTCCCCAAAGAAATGAAAGAAATTATGAATTATTGCAAAATTTAAGATGCCCATCTCTTGCTCTTCTTAGATGGTATAAGGATGTTTTTACTGCTAATATAATGCAAAGAGAAGATGTCAAATGCTGGACATTGGAAAGTAAAATTAACTAATGGATTACCTCATCTTTTTGTAGAAAAGGTAAGACAAAGATTAAAAAGACCAAAATGATGGTAATACCATCTTTTATAATTATATTACATATGGTCTTCGTCTTCTGCTTGTCGTCTGGGTGAGGCCAACCAGAAAAGCAAACAAATTCATTTTCCATCCAATATTCTCATTCCCCCTCCTCCATAAGTTACACACCACACAACAAATAAAAATAAAAATAAAAATAATAAATAAATAACTAAATATGCTGAGAAGAAAGTCTAGATGCAGAACATGGGTCAAGAAGACAGACTTTTGTATTCACTTAATTATGCCTGGATCAACTGACTCAAGTCATGATGCTACTAGAACATATCTAAACATATTCATACTAAGACCATCTTCAATCTTTTGAGCAAAAATTACCTCAAATCTTAAAAATAGTTCTGTAATTTTGACACTAAATATTTTCCATCATATCCAGTCGTCTTACATATAATTGGAATATTTCAATTATATACTTTATTATTTATCAAAAACAAGTATTTGATTTGGAGATGGCCAAACGTCATCTCCAGCCCTTGTTCTATTACTCCAAAATAAAGTAAATGGGTGCATCTTTTCTTGCGTGTGGTGGTGGTAAGCATAAGTAATAGAGATTGGGGAAGATATATGTTATGCACAACAGAAGCAAATAAAACAATAACAAAGATCATTTAAAGTAGAAGAGAGAGAGAGAGAGAGAGAGAGAGAGAGAGAGAGAGAGAGATTGTGATCAACAAACTTTTATTATTATTTTAGTGTTACAATTATATATATGATACAATACCAAACCATAAATACATTAAAAAAAAAAAACAGAAAACTGAGTTGTTGCACTGATGTAGTCGCATCATTCCATGTGACGCGCCAGCCTTTCTTCGACACGGTCGCTTCACCCCCATGGATGCGACCGCTTCAACTTCTTGAGATTCTGCTTAATAGACGCGGCCACTTCGGGAAATCACAACATCCACCGCGGTACTTGACACGAACGCTTCATATGCTCGTTCGCGTCACCCAAGCTAAACACAATTGCTTTGATGCGTAACTAAACTCTAAAAGTTCGTGCCGCAGTAGGCTCTCGCACCCCATTTGAGTCCCATTTTAGTGGGATATATATGGTGCAATTTTCATTCCAAAGAGTTGGAGATGGTCTAACTAGAAACTAGTTTAAGATAATTGAAATTAACATGCAGAGGAGCTTGGAATTATTTGACAATCTCTCCGGCCACTTGAAAGAAATCTTTTATCATTATTTTTTTAGTCAAATTTTTTTTTTGGGGGGAGGGGGATGTTTACGTAGATCCATGTTAAAAACTTTAAAATTATATTATTAAGTTTATAAAACATGGTGAGAGCCAAGAGTTTAATGATGGCTAAAGGCTTAATTCTCTATTTGGTCACCCTACTTTCGCGAAAAGTTCGCTAAGCTCACCCTACTATCATTTTTCACAGTTTGGTAATTTTACTTTACAAAAAGTGCCAATATGGTCTATAAACTGGATGTCGTTAACAGAATGGTATGAAAAGACTGAAATGCCCCTCCAAAAGACATAAAAAGTCTAAAATATCCATCCATCAACATTGTTCTCTATCCCTAGTTCAACCTTCGAGTGCCCATTTATGGATAATCAAGAGTGGAGTCATACTATATCATTTCGATTGGCCTGATAATCAAGAATTGCAGTTTTGAAACAATTCAAAGCCATACTATATCAGTAAAATTGAGCAAGATCTCACGTTTACTAAGCAGAGTCTTAAAATGGGTACTCTCAATTTGCAATGTTTCATCACAATCATTGAGGGCTTGGCCGAAATCACAAAGTTTGGATCTTGCTTCTGCGTGGTTGAAAGGTGATTCGAGTCAAAGTGGAGTTAAGGATTCGAGATTTGGTTTTGGCAAAGAGAAATGAATCGAGAATAGGTACTCAGTAAAGTGAATCCTCTTTGTAATGATTGGAAAAAAAAGACTCCCTATTTGTAATACATCGTTTGTTGAACTGTTGCTCAACTAATTCAACCCAGTCAAATCCTCTTTCGATTTCAAGCTGCTGAACCCAAACATCATCTGAAGACTCTTTTTTATTCCCTTCTCTATCGGCATTCAACACTGTTTACGAAAAAAATAGAGTTAAACGATTTATCTCTTTCAAATCGTTCTCATCTCCATCTCCAACCTCTCCAACTTTGATTTCTCTCCACCAACCAGTCAACCTCAATGGCCTCCATCCCCAATCGTCATCACTGTGCTCTCTCTCGCTAACCTACAACCGATCTTCGTCTTTATCGCACTTCTCCACTGCCGTTCTCATCTTCATCTACAATCTCTCTTATTTTCGGCTCCAATTCTGCCCTTCTCCAGCCCCAATCCTCAATAGAGCCGGCTGAGCTCGTCTTTCCCGTTCATCTCCGTCAGATCCAGCTGCCATCTCTGGTTCCAGCTCCGATTTCTGCCCACATCTCAGGTCGATTTCATCTCCGTCAGATCCAGTTGCCATCTTTGGTTCCAACTCCGGTTTCTGCCCCCATCTCAGATCGATTTCATCTGCTCCATTGGGTTTGAAACAAATTCGGGCTTGGGTTGGATTTCGATTCTTTTCTGCTCCATGCGTCATGCATGTGTCGTCTATGGCGTTTTCGTGTTTTGTTTGAGCCCTAAGGTAAGGTGAGGGTAAAGGTTAGACATAAACGTGATTAGCACGGGTAAATAGTAAGGGTATTTTCGGGTTATCATAAAAAAATTGATGGCTCATCCCAAAAAACAGACGGAGTGACTAACCTGATACATTTTGTAAAGTTGAGTGACCAAACTATAAAAAATGGTAATAGAGTAAGGTTAGTGAAATTTTCACCAAAATAGAGTGACCAAATTGAAAATTAAGCCACGACTAAACACAAATTAATTTGTTTCATGCCTTTAGTACTAGCTATATATACAAGCACCACCACAACACCTAAAACTTAAGCTTCTCTTAATGATCACAATACTTTTTAGCTTGATCATATGTAGTAATTACCGAGTGGGGAAGGGTCAATATTTATGTTATTTTCTTTAAGGTTATGTTTAGGAACCCTAATTGCATGGCTTGGAATTGAAATTACGGCTTCCAAAATCAATTTTATCTTTTGGGAACTAACTAAATTTTTTGAATTCGAATTGACTTGCAATTTTTCTCAATTTCATAAAACCAATTCTTTACCAAAAGCTAAAAATTTAAACTCAAACTTAGATTGACTATCAACTATATTCTCCACTACTTAACATAATAACAACCGATCCTTCTTCAACCGTATAAACTACTTATTTTATTTTAAAAAATTGAAATTAAATTTTAACATTGAATTTTACACATACCCAAATAATGAAATCATTGTGATATTAAAAACAAGTTTTTAGTTATTTAAATAGAGTTAAAATTTAGTTTTGAATATATGCATCCAAATGAATCTAAAATTCAATTATATACCGTAACGTTCACGCACGGGGCAATCAAATAATTACACTTGGAATTTCCCCTACGAGTCAACACTATTGACTCAACTCTCAAGTGTAATGTTCACGGACGGTAATTAAATGCAGACTTGGAATTTCCCAAGCAAGTCAACACGAGTGACTAGTACTTAGGACATGTTTGATTTAACTTATCTGGAAGTATTTATGACTTATGACTTATCATAAGTTGTTTTTGAAGTGTTTTATTTCACTTTTGGTAAGATAAGTCATAAGTCATGTACAAGCCACTTAAAGCACATGTAAAATAAGTTAAAGCAAAGCCTAGTGCTTATTTTTTTAAAAACATGTAGTCCTCTTCTCAAAATGAATATTACAAGATTACCAATCTTGATAATAGTAATAAAAACAAAAAGTAATAATAATAATAATTATTATAATTATAATAAATAATAATAATAAAAGGAATTATAATAATATTAATAAATAATAATATGAATAATGATAATAGTTATAATAAAAATAAAAATAATAAAAATAATATTAATAATGATAAATATAATAATAATAATTATTATTAATACTAATAATAATAATAATAATACTAAAAAGTAATATTAATAATAATATAGTAAAAATAATTGTAATAATAATAAGTAATAATAATAATGAAAGTAATATTAATGTTAATAAAATAATAATAATAAAAGGCAATAATAATGATGATAATAATAGTAATAATTAATAATAGTGATAAAATTTGTATTAATATTAATAAAATAATAAAAAAATGATAATAATAATAAATAAATAAATAAATAATAATGATCATAATACAATTAAAATTATTATTATTATTAATAATAATAGGCATACTATTAATAATAATAATAATAATAATAATAATAATAATGTAATTCACAATTTGTGATGATCCTATTTTAGTCTTTATATATGATTGCAATACTATTTTAACTTATTAATCAAACACACACACTAACTTATGAAAGTTAATCAACACTTTTATAAAGTTAAATCAAACATCACAAGTTATTAGTCAAAAATAAGTAATAAGTCACACATAAATAATAAGTTATTCAAATATTAATCATTAAGGGAAATCAAAAAAGAACAATTATTTTTTTAATTATTTAAAAACAGAGTGAGTACCATTTATAATTACTTTTTTTCAACTTTAGTAATGGACAACATGCACATATATTTTAAAGAAAAATACACGTTATTCAAATATTAATCATCAAGATACATCGTCCCAAAACTATTTTTCTGCTTTTCATTTTCGTCAGTCCTAAAAAAATTATCTTGTTTGTAATTTTCCTTTTTAAGATAATAATTTTATAATTGTACACTTTTTTTTTAACATTTTACTTTGAATTTGAGTCACATACAAATGAGTTTAAAAGAAAACAACGCATCATATCAATATAAATAAGCAAGTTAAATATTTTTTTCTTCATTTATATGTCGGGTCAAATAGAATAATAATTTTAGAGCGGAGGAAGTAATATGCATACATAATTATAGAGCTCTCTTGAATTTCGAATCTCATTGTCATTGTCTTGCAAGCAAATCAATCTATTACTCCCTCTGTCCCTAAATTATCGTCCTTTTTTCCTTTTTCGTTCATCTCAAAATAATTGTCTACTTTGAAATTTACCTTTTTAAAACATAACTTTAACCATTTTACCCTTACTTTTTCACCCTACTTTAATTATGAGCCACATACACATGGGCTTTAAAGAAAACTACACATTAAACCAATATAAATAATCAAATCAATATTTTTTTTCTTAAATTGTGCGTCGGGTCAACTAGGACGATAATTTAGGGGCGGAGGGAGTAGTATATATATATTCCCATGCAACGATAACAAGAAAAAAGAAAGTGATGTGACAAAATCTCAGTTTGGGCCGTTCGTGTGTTGGGTATGATATCTGGGCTTGAATCTGCTTCCTTGAACCTGGCTGAGAATAGAGAAAACTTGAGTGGAAGTGCAAGGCAGGGTCTCGCGAAACCCCTCCCGCGTGAGAATAAGTATCGAATCTGAGTATGAAAGCAATTCGACAGAATGCCAAGACTCAAGAAAGTGTAAGTGTCCCTTGTTATTATGGCTTGTGGAGGAGTATTTATAGGCCCCATTGTGACTGAATCCGGCTAGGATTTGGTTTCTTTAGTTACCTTGCTCAATAAGGAGAGAATCCCTTGATTTTAGGTGTGATACGCGGTTGACCGCGAGAT
This sequence comes from Codonopsis lanceolata, assembly GCA_013146195.2. Lineage (NCBI taxonomy): Eukaryota > Viridiplantae > Streptophyta > Magnoliopsida > Asterales > Campanulaceae > Codonopsis > Codonopsis lanceolata. The sequence continues at coordinate 57,073,222 of CM028381.1, forward strand.
AGTAGGAACAGATAAGGCAAGTGTCTTGCCCAGATATGGTAACCTTTGACATATCTTGAAGAACAAGTTTTTGGCGTTTCCTGCTCGTTATGGGCCCAAGCGGGCAGGCCTCTGCCCGACTACTTGGTGTATATTGACTTGAGATGAATATAGGTCCAGGTCATGGCCCTTGGTCGGGCAGGCAAGGCCGATGCTCGACCAGGTTTGAGTGGGATGATTCTGGTTCTTTTCTTGATGAGTGAGATCCCTGGGCATGGCCCCTGGCCGGGCAGGCAGGGCCTGTGCCCGGCTAGGCTTTGACAGGGACCCGGCTGCTCGCTGTTTAATGTCTGGATTTATTTGTCCGCCGGGTTAACTGGACCCTCGTTAATTAGGCATGTGCCCGGCACGAGGTGGGCGCTCGTGCCCTGCTCGTGACCCGGCTTGGGCCGGGCATATCAGTGGCCCCTAGATCCTTGATTGGCGAGTATTCATGCTCGGAGCAGGGAGTGAATAGGATGTTATGACGCTGTTCGAGATATGGGCAAAAACACTAGTGATATCCTCAATAAGCAGTGACTGATGATGGGCGGTTCCAGAATTCCAGTTGGCAGACAGCTGGTGCTTGCTGGGGAAGCCTCTCACTGAGAGTATCTCCATGTGAGTGAGAACGGAGCGCGTGAGCCGCCAGGGAGGAGTGAAGTGACAGCGGCACAAATCTCGGGGCATTGTATTTTATGCGCTAGTGGGTCGATGTTGATGCCGTCTTTTCGAATTCTCTCTTCGGCGCCCCCAAAAATTCCCAAAATTTCTCCTATAAAAAGCTATGGCCTATTCCATTTGAACCTTTGCTGTCTTAGAGATTTTTAGAGAGAGAGAAGAGAGAGAAGCTCTGCAGTCTATTTCCACCGGCTCCCTGAAGCATACCAGCCACCAGTGCCATTGCCATTGTTTTCCTGTCCAGAACGTGATTTCCAGAAGAAGACCCTTTCCATAATCTCGACAGTAAGTTTTCATACTTCATTCCTTATAATCTTGCTCGGTAATTGTTTCTTTACTCTTGTTTTTACTGCATTTGATTAGTACTAACACATTTGTATGCGGGGTGGTCCCCAAAATATATCGAGCAAAAATGACTAGTGAACCGATCATGCAAAATTATGTAAACATTAACCCAGGAATAATAAAGCTGAACAAACCATTATATTTCTAAGGTTAAGGCCTTACGTGCGGGAGTTCGATCTGTGTCCTGGTATTGGCCCGGGCTTCTCCCGGGCATAAAGATCGTGACTTCTAGTCCTGAGTGCTTGGTACAGGCCAAGGCTTTTGAATGGGCAGGGCCGCTATCGCTTTGAGTGAGTTTCAGAGGATTGTCTAGCGGGCATTGCCCAGCTTTGAGTGGCAACCAACAACCGGGCACGGCCCTTGTTCGATGTGGCTAATTCGAAGCGGTTGTCAGTATATCAACTGGGTATAGAGATACACGACTAGCAGTGTTGCTCGGTCACTATAGGAATCCAAGGTAGCTAGCCGATGTCTGATGGGCATGGCCAGTACCGCCTAGCGGGCATCCTAGTACGTGAATCGGGCATGGCCGCATCTCACCCACGGAGAAGTTAAGTTCACTAATACTCAGGTGTTTGAGGAGGGTTGACCAGGCTTGGCCCTGGTTGCTCGTCAGGCGAGCAGTTTTGCCAAACATACTGCAAACAATCGATAGATGCCAATGAAATCTGAACGAGCAAATAATAATAAAAAACTTGCCTTTATTAAATAACATTAGTGACCCTCAACAGGGCTGAGGGTCCTGCCCATTCGTGTACTGAAGACTGACTTAAGGGTAGTACTTTTTCAAATGATCAGCGTGTCACGGATGCTTCAAGTCTTTCCCTTCCTGAGTCCGAAGCGTGTAGGTGCCCTCTCTGATTACACCAGTAACTTGAAAATGTCCTTCCCAGTTATGTGATAGCTTTCTCTATTCTGCCCGTTGACCCGTTACCTCAATCTTTCTTACTACCCAGTCTCCGACCATGAAAGCTCTACCCCGGACCCTTTTGTCATGACGAGGCTTTGCTCGCCGCTTGTAGTTGATCATTCTGAGTCGAGCATCCAGTCTTTTTTCCTCCAGTAGATCAAGGTCTATTGCCCGGGCCAGCTCGTTGTTCTGCTCGCTATAATGGGAAACTCGGTAGTTAGGCAAGGCCATTTCTACCGGGATCATTGCCTCAGATCCATAAGTAAGTGCAAATGGAGTTTCCCCTGTTGGTCCGCGCATAGTAGTTCTAACGGCCCATAAGGCTGATGGCAGCTCTTCGGCCCATTTCCCGGCTCGCCCCTCTAGATTTCTCTTGAGCGCATGCAGGACTTGCTTGTTTTCGGCTTCGGCTTGACCGTTTCCTTGGGGATAAGCTACGGATGATTGCCAATGCTTGACACCCAAGCGAGCACACTCCGCCGTGAACTTTTTTGAGAACTGAGTGTCGTGGTCAGATATGATTGCCCGCGGAAGGCCGAATCTGCACCATACTTGGTCATGGACGAACTTGATGACATTTGCTTATGAAATTTTGGCCAGAGGCTTTGCTTCTATCCCTTTTGTAAAGTAATCGATGGTGACTACTGCATATTTGTACTTGCCTTGTGCTAGCGGGAACGGGCCGATCAGATCAGTTCCCCACATGTCGAAGGGCCAAGCCGCAACGACTGGAGTTTGTAAGGTGGATGGAAGCCTTGGTATGTCTGCATATCTCTGGCACTTGTCACATTCGCGAACATACTTCTATGCGTCCCTTTTGAGGGTTATCCAGTAGTATCCTGCGCGTAACACCCTCTCTGCTAGAGCGCGGGTGCCCGGGTGGCCGCCACATTCTCCCTCGTGCACTTCATATAAAACGCCTTCAGTTCATTCTGGGGGTACACAGCGAAGCATAGGTCTGACCTTAGATCGCTTGTACAGGATTCCCCCTACTATCGAGTAATGACAGGCTTGGCTTCTGACTGTGGTGGCCTTAACTTTGTCCATGGGTAGGATCCCCTGCTCGATGTAATCCTTGTAATCATCAATCCAGCTTCTGGTCGCTGGCTCAATGTCCATTATCACCGGTCTATCAATGCCCGGAGTTCCAAGTGCTCGATCATTACTGAAGGATTTAGCACTGCCAAGTTTGCCTTAGTGATCTTGGACAAGTAATCTGCCCGCATATTGTCAGCACGATCAATCCTGATGATTTCCTAGAATTTGAAAATTTTCAAAATTTCTTTGAGAAGTTCGCAATATCTGACCAGTGAGGGGTGATGCACCATATATTCCCCCTGGACTTGGTTCACTACTAATTGTGAATCCGAGTACACCGTGATCATTTAAACTCCCATGTTCGCTGCAAGTTCGAGGCCAGCAATCACTGCTGCGTATTCAGCAACGTTGTTAGAGGTGGGGAACTTAAACCGGAGTGCTAACTCGAATTCTGTAACTTGGTCGGGGGCTATGAGAAGGATACCAGCTCTGCTCCCGACTTTACTCGCTGCTCCATCCACATATAGATCCGAACAGTAGGCGGGCCGAGGCTGTGGCAGTTGTTCTTGCCCGGGATCTGCTGGCTGCTGGCTGCTGGGTTTCAGAATCTTCCTGTTGAGTGAAGCTTGTTTCTACCAAAAAATCGGCCAATGCCTGAGCCTTGATTGTTCGCCTGGGCAAGTAGTCTATGTGGAATTCGGTGAGCTCAATTGCCCAGTTGAGTAGTCTGCTCGACGAATCAGGCTTGTGAAGGATCTTGCGCAGTGGTGCATCTGTGTACACTATGATTACATGTGCAGAAAAATAAGCCCTTAATTTTTGGGTAGCTTTGACAAGCGAGTAAGCTAATTTCTCTGCATTAAAATAACGACCCTCAACAAGACTGAGGGCCTTGGATACATAGTACACATGTTTTTGAATGTCTAGCTCTTCCCTAACCAAAACAGCGGCCACAACCTGGTCTGTGGCCGCTAGATACACATACAAAGGCTCACCGGGTACAGGGCTGCTAAGGAGTTGTGGCTTGCCAAGATATTCCCTGAGCTGCTCGAGGGCTTTGGCACAGTCTTCATTCCATTCGAATCCCTTGTTGCCGCGGAGGATTTTGAAAAATGGGAGGCATTTCTCCGCTGACCGGGAGATGAAGCGGCCAAGGGCAATGATTCTGCCGCTCAACCGTTGTATGTGCTTGATACAGTAGGGTTGTTCCATGTCAAGTAAGGCCTGGATCTTCTCCAGGTTTGCCTCTATCCCGCGCTGGTTAACCATGAACCCGAGGAATGTTCCTGCTCGAACACCAAAAGCGCACTTGTTTGGATTCAACTTCATATTGTGCTTTCGCAAATTGGCAAATGTTTCTGCCAGGTCAAGAGTGTGGTCGCGGCCTTTTGTTTTGATGACCATGTCATCTATGTATGCCTCCATATTTCTGCCGAGCTGAGAGCTGAAGACCTTGTTAACCATGCGTTGATATGTAGCCCCTGCATTCTTCAGCCCGAATGGCATCATCTTATAGCAATAGAAGTCTCCTGCTGCCCGGAAAGCTGTTTTTGCCTTATCTTGCTCGTTCATCCTGACCTGGTGGTATCGCGAGTATGCGTCAAGGAAGCTTAACATTTCGAATCCGACTATGGAGTCTACAAGCATATCTATTCGAGGCAGCGTGTAGCAGTCTTTCGGGCAGGCCTTGTTGAGGCTTGTGAAATTGACGCACATCCGCCACTTGTCATTGACCTTCTTGACCATCACTACGTTTGCCAGCCAGGTCGAGTACTGGATTACTTCGATGATATCTGCCTTCAGAAGTTTCTCAATCTCTACCCTGATGGCTGCACTTTTCTTAGGGGAATACTGTCTTGGGCGCTGCTGGATAGGTCGGAATGTCGGATCGACATTTAAGTCGTGACGCGCGACGTCCTCACTGATGCCTTGCATATCCTCGACAGTCCAGGCAAATACATCCAGACTATTTTTCAGCAGCTGGATCAGCCTCTCCCGGGCTGCAGGAGGCATGGCCTTCCCGATTTTAATTTTCTGCTCGGGGTAGGCGGGATTGATGATTATCTCTTCCAGCTCACCTTCCGGCTGAATATCAGGCTCGTCCCGCACTTGCAGGGTATCCATCTCGATATCTCGTGGCTCAAGGTGCTCAGTCTTGTGCCTAGAAGGTGCTGGGGCCGAGGCTTATCCGGGCTCCTCTATTTCCATGGGATCCCCTGCTCCAGAAGTTTGTATGATCTCAATGTTGCTTATGGGGACAGGGGCTATCGTAGTATCGGGCATCTCTTTCTCCGGAGCTGATGCAATCTGGTCAGGAATGTCCACGATCAGTTTCTGCTTTTTCCTTTGGGAATCCCAGATATATTCCCACATTGCCCGGGCTTGCTATTCAGGATACCAACTCAATCTTCGGTATAAAACTTGGCCTTCTAGTAAGGTATTGAAGTCACCATCTGGAACTTGGCCATGGCCGGTGCGCCCAGGATATAGTTGTACGCTGATTTGAGATCGATCTCTAGAAAATTGATCATCTCTATTTGGGTTTGTGCCCCATCCCTCATGAAAACTTTGAGCTCAATGGTGCCTTTGACACCCACTTGATGGTCGGTGAATCCTTCCAGCTTTCCAAGATAAGGCTTGAGCCGGGAATCTGCTAACTCCAACTCTTTGAAGCAGGAATAGTACATGATGTCTCTGCATACTCCAGTATCAAGTAAAACTCTATGAACTTGCCATTCATTTACCAGGCAGGAGATGACCAACAGCTGCTCGGAGGCGAGAGGGGTGCTTGCCAGCTCATTGCGAGTAAAGAAAATATTGGGATCCCCTGCCCGCTGTACTGTTGGAGAATTCACGGCCTTAGAGAGGGAGTATATGTGCTTCCCAATTTGAGTGTTAGACGGAAGCTCTTCCTGAATCATATTGACCACTCCTCGAATCTGAGGGGCCTGGCCACCTTTTCCTCTTGGAGGTCTTCCCTGTCTATCATTATTCGCGTTGTTTCCATCTCCCTGATCTTTCTTGAAGCGGTCCAGTTTGCCTACGTTGATCAACTTCTGTATTTCCCGCTTTAACACCAAGCATTCCTCTGTGGTGTGTCCGGTACCATGATGGTAGTCACAGTACTTCGTATTGTCCCTGGTATGAGCGAGCTTGGGGTCAAGTGGATAGGGAACTGGCAGCGCATCTCCAACTTGGAACATGATGTCTTCCCGCGAAGTGTTCAGCGGGGTAAATTGTGCTTCCCTGAATAGCCTTTGTCCGGGGGTAGATGTTCTCCTCCTATCCCTGCGCGGGCGGTTAGTGCCCTCCGGGCCCTGGTCAGCTGGCGTGGTCGAGCTGTCCTGGGTCTTGTCCTTGTTTTTGCCCTTGTCTGCCCTGGCGATTTCAGTTGAGCAGAACAGGTGGGAACTTGCTAGCAACTCAGCTTTGGAGGCCCCCGGATTCATGGCCAACATTGTCTTCAGTGGCCCTGCTTTCATGTTATTTAGGTAACAAAATGTTATCTCCGGGTCACTGGTAGCGGTCACTTGGTCGAGCATCTCCTTGAACTTCTTCAAATAGTTGCCGTAGGACTCATTGTCACCTTGTTTGACTTTAGCAAGATCAAACCGGTTCTTTGGCGTTGGCCCGGCAGTGCCAAATTCTTCTAGGAACTTTTCCCGTAACACTTCCCAACTGCCGATAGATCCGCGGGGAACCCTTCCCAGCCATGCTTGTGCCTTCCCCTGGAGAGCCCCCTCGAATGCTCGCATCTTCAAATCTTTTATATCCGTGACCATTCGAATTTGCGCCTCGAATGATCTGAGCCAGTCACTTGCCCGCGTCTTCCCAGAGTATTTTTCAAATTGCGGGAATATGATTCCTTGCGCGAGTGGTGCATTTTTGATCTCGGGAGTGAAAGGGCTGCCCTCTAGTGGCTTGGTGACACCATAGCTAGGCTTGGCCACAGCTAGGTTAGCCATTTGTTTGGCCATGTCACATTTCATAGCCTCCATACGCTCGGACAGACGTTTCTCAGTGTCCAGTGTAAGTCCTGACGAGCGAACACGGTCTGACTGATGGCTGTGCGTGGGCGGCGGGCAAAAGGTCGGTGCATAAGAAGCTCCCACTTCTCTATCAACTCGTGGCCTACGCTTAGGCCAATGGACCTCTCTTTTAGCGTACTCCCGAGCTCTGCGGTGACTGTGACTTTCGCTGTGAGCATGGCGATCTTGTCCACGACTGTGTCTGTGTGAAAAATTATGGCGACTATATCTGCTTTCTGCCTGGTCATCTGCTCACTTTACCTCGTCAGCTCTCTCCGAGGGTACATGAATAACAGATGGAAACCGTTTGCTAGGAGCGGGCAAATGTTGTGAGGCATGGCCATCACCAACAGGTGCGGGATTACTGAGAGTTGGCAACACCAAATCTGCAATAGGAATCGGGGCATGGCCCAAAGCGAGCAGTTGCTGGTTGAGCACGTACATTTTGTTATATGGGGTCACTTGTTTCAGATTTGGTCAGATGGGGTCTCTTCTCGTTCTCAGATAGGAGGTGTTCAGTTTGGCATTATGTTATATGTTTGTTGGGCCATCTGGACAGATCGTTGTCGAGCAGTTTTTGAAGACACGCCTATGAACATTGACAGGATTTTTAAACAGATTATGGTGGGTTTGTGCAATATTATGTGGGTATTTCATCCTAAATCGATATCTTCTCCCGGGAGTTTACGCATTATTCGGTTGCTTGATTTGCCTATCCTAAAGACTAAGTTAAAAAGGGGTATGTGGATTCGTTGCAGTGCTCCCTCGGTTCCTTTCTTCAAGTTAAACGTGGACGGATCTGCCGCTGGAGGTATAGCTACGGGTGGTGGAGTCATCCGCGATTCCAATGAACATTTTATTTCTGGCTTTCTAAGGTCCTATGGCCAAGGCACCAATACTGGGGCTGAATTTATGGCTCTTCGGGATGGGCTTTTGTTATGCCGAAAGCTTCAGTTAGCGCAGGTTGTGATTGAATCCGATTCTTTTGTGGTGGTTACTGCTATTAATGGCCAGCATAGTTGTCCATGGATGTTTGCGTATCAGATTCGTCTATGTCTATCTTTAATGGGAAATTATCGTATAGAGCACATTTATAGAGAGATGAACTTTGTTGCGGATCGGTTAGCCCATGCAGCTCACAGTTATGATTCCAGGGAGTTTAGTTTGGTTTCCCAACTGCCGTCGGAGGTTCGTCGGGTGCTTCAACATGATGCACTAGGTTTTTTAAGTTTTCGTAATATATGAAGTTGTCTTTCTTTTGTCCTATCTTTTGATAGCTTTTTGTGTTTGTATTTCTGTTTCGAGGTAAGGCCCCTTTGTCCCCCCATCTTTGGGTTAGGCTGGTTGTCCCCCTCATGTTTGTATTTTTTTCTTAGCCAAAAAAAAAAAACGTACATTTTGCTATAGTAGTCCGCCTGGACTTGGAGAGCAGCGGCTTGTTGATCGGGGGCTTGGCCGGGCAGATTCACGTGGCTACCCTGGCCATTCTCTCGTTGGCGACTTAGCTGTGTCCTGAGATCTAGCTCGCGGGCATTACGGTGCTCATTGATAATTTCTCTAGCATCACGTTGGCTAGCATGGCTCTGGCTAGCACGCTGAGACGGCTGTTCCTCAACATATGGCACGTCTTTGCCATGGGTTGCATGCCAAGCAGCAATCTTCTGATTCCTTGTTTGCACCCCTTGGGGTGCCTTTGGTGGCAGGTCCCCAACCACTTGACTACCAGCCTGGTGATTGCTCACGGTGGCGTGGTGCTTGCTGCTCTTACCAACCATCGCAATCGGAGGATTTCTGGAAACTTGCACCGGAGAACTTGAGAAAGGGTGTTGAACGTTCGAAGTTTCCCGACAATGGAACCAAACTGATGTGGCAAAATCTCAGCTTCGGCCATCCGTGTGTTGGGTAGGATATCTGGGCTTGAATCTGCTTCTTTGAACCTAGCTGAGAACAGAGAAAACCTGAGTGGAAGTGCAAGGCAGGGCCTCGCGAAACCCCTCCCGCGTGAGAGTAAGTATCGAATCTGAGTATGAAAGCAATTCGACAGAATGCCAAGGCTCAAGAAAGTGTAAGTGTCCCTTGTTATTATTGCTTGTGGAGGAGTATTTATAGGTCCCATTGTGACTGAATTTGGCTAGGATTCGGTTTCCTTAGTTACCTTGCTCAATAAGGAGAGAATCCCTTGATTTTAGGTGTGATACGCGGTTGACCGCGAGATAGTAGGAACAGATAAGGCAAGTGTCCTGCCCAGATATGGTAACTGATCGATGTTTTATTTAATCTTTTTGCATGCAAGTGGACAAGACTATTATAAAATAGTATTGGAAGCAAGGGTCGAACCCACAGAGACAAGTGATCACGAACAGTGCAATTTATCAATAGCAAATTATTAACCTAAGGGGGGTTTTTATGTTTAATTTTACTCTAACTACTATTTATAGATGTTTAACTAATTAGGTAGTAACAACAGATATGAAGATCTTATGGTGGGTGGCAATCTAGGATTCTGGGTTTCACTTATATCTCATTTATGTTCAATTCATAATAATGTCATTCAATGTCTTGGGTTTGTTCACTAAAAATAGATATAGTCTGTTGAACAATTGGTTCAACCTCCATCCCCGCAAAATTCATCCATTCTATATCCTAAGCACAGGAACTGTTAATCTAGCTGTCACCTAGATTTATGATCTATCTGTCACCTAGATCATGTAAGAACCTGATCCTAACTTATCGCTCTCGTGCATCGATAGGTCCAATTTATTGTGTTGGTGAGCCAGTGTACGACATATGCACTTGGTCATGCAGTTATCCGCACCTCTAAGCCTTTATTATTTGCGATTACATTCATTTGTTCAAAGCAAAATAATATAGGGATTGATAGACAACACAATCAACAAGCATTGAATGAACATATATATAAGAATCAAAACATAAATTTGATACAAGTTACCTCCCACCTCCTAGATCAAGGATGATTTAGTTCATCATAGACAATGAACAGCACATGGAGATGATCGGATACATGATTTGATCTTCAATACTTGAAATTACAAAACCTAACTATGTTATACAATCTAAAACTACCTAAAATCTATCTAAAGAGAGCTTCCAGCCGTCCTCCTTATGCTTTGCTCGGCATCTGGCTTCTATATATACCCGGGAGTTGTAATTGGATCGAATGACTGTGTGAAAATCCGAATAAATCGCATTCTGACCACCTTGCGTCCGCAAGGTCTCCAGTGTGTGTGGCCGTGTGATTTCTTGGTTTCTGGCTCGAGGACCCGTACTGCCTACCTTGCGGTCGCAAGGTCTGAGGCACCTTGCGTCCGCAAGGTGTCCAGTGATGACAGCTTTTATCTTTTCTTCATTTTTCCTTTTCGACCCTTCTTGAAATTTGCGCTTAAAACCCTGGAGTTTCACGTATTTTCACAAATAATCCTGAAACTTACAAAACTCACCGAAAACATATATTAGTAACCAAAAGCCTCGTGAAATAGCATAATTTAAGTCATAAGGTATATAAAATCGACGTATAAAATACATCGATCAAATACCCCCAAACTTGAACTTTGCTCGTCCACGAGTAAACAATAAACTTATAAATACAAAAGCATAAATATAACAAAAAATAAAAATCTTTTTGGAGGGTGACACTATTTACAATCCTCTATAAACCCACAAACTCAAGGAGACTCTTTCGAGTGACTCGACTATGCAGATAAATACAAAAACAGATAAATACAAAAGCAAATAAAATAAAATCTAAACTAAAAATAAAACATAAAATCTTTTTGGCTTCATCTCAAGTCATAGGTGTATGGCATGCATGTAATCTCAGTTTGGTGGCTCACCACATATATGCAGGCTTAGTCATATAAAACCAACTAGTCTTTTCTTAAGACTGCTACTACTTCTAATTTCTCCGTGTGTGTGTGATCACCAGTCCTAAAGAATATCTTAACTAAAACAGTTTTATTAAGCTAAACACCACATTCATATGAAAATCAAAGTTTAATAGAAAATTATGCATTAAGAATTATGAGATCTACCATCCAAACCCGATCAGTTACAGACAGAAAGGTCCCAAGGATTTAAAAGACTTATACATCCATCCCATGTACTTCTATGTATGACATACAATGCTCTCCTATCCCAATTACTTGTAATAGCTAAGATTATGCTAACACAGTGAGCTTTTAGGGTGAATAATAATGAATATGAAGTGTGTGATCAATTCCATGTTACTTTCTTGACAGTTAAAACAACATAAGCATTGGCAAGAAGATCATTAGGTCTTTATAAGCTTGTAATGTAAGGCCAAGGTGTTGGGGGATTTGATGGAAAGGGATTGGAATTCAAAGTGAGAGAGTAAGACTACCCTTTATCCCTCATACTTCCAAGCAAAAGGAAGTTTTCCCTATTTAGGCTAGGACCTGCAAAGACCACAAGTGGAGGGGTATTTATTACTTTTCAGTTTTCTTCTTTCCCCCCCCCCCCAAACTTGTTTTGGGCAATATATTCTTCTAAAAATATCACATCATTCCAATCAGTAGAATTTTTCTAACATATTTTTCTCTTGAAAGCTATGCTTCCATTTTAATCTTTGTTTACACTCTTTTTTTTTCGTTTCATTTTTTTCGTCGATACATGAATTTTTTTTTTCGACGACGGAAAGAAGAAGCCTTCCGAAAAACAACTTAACTGAAAAGAAGTGGTCCTCCTAGAATCAATTTCCCACCCACATCCTACTCTTTCCAAGGGTATGCTAAAAGTGTATAGGCTTTTAAGGTTAAGTTAATGTGGGTAATAGAAACGATGGCGAATGGGGGTTTAAATAGTGTGCTTAGCACACTCCATTCTTTTTCATTAGGCTCAAAGGGGACACTAGGGATATATTTAGTATAGGTCAGGGAATATTTAGGCTCTAACGATCCAAAGATGGCCTAAATCATTTCTTAATGCCAAATGCTCATATATTTTTTAAAGCAAGTAAGACAACACAAAATATCATATCAACTATGAGAATTGGGGTTGAGTGTTTAGCATCACTGGATTTCACATAAGCATTTGCTAAGACAATTGGTAGGGACAATTGAGACTAACATGCAGACACGGTTCGAAAGTGTGCTTGAGATATATAAATGAGAAAAATCCAAGGGATCTAACTATCATGCAATTGACCCTAAGTTACAATTTAATGCAACAATTATGTTCGAATGGCTATGCATCATATTCTTATGCATATCTTGTTGAAGTGAAATAGGTGTTTTAAACTCTATAAAACTATTCTAATCAATCCATAATTATGACTGGTGTGAGTGCATGAAGAATTTGGAGAAAAGTAAAAGTTTCGCAAAATTAAGTAAATTCCAGGGGGATCTACAGACTAACTATGCGGTCATTGCACTAATCTCCTCATTGACTACGACTAGCATTACCACACATAAACTCGAGGATGAATATTTTGAATTTAATTTTTTTTTAAAATATATTTTTCTAAGAAATTTGGAGATGATGACGATGACACAATTGATGATGGGTCCCCATAAGAGGAACCCACGAGTATCCAAAATGAGTGTATTCTGGTCAAGGCAACACCTCCGAAAATAAGAAAAAATAAAAACAGGAAAAATAGGGTGAAGTTTTAAATGGTCATCAAGAAAAGAAATTATTCTTCACCCTAACGACATAGCCCAACTACATTCCTCGTTAGGCTAGGACCTGCTAAGACTAAAAGTTTTAAATCCCCCCCCCAAACTTAATTTCTATTTTGTCCTCAAAATAGAGGAACATATGAGAGGATTGATGGGGTAGGACAAATATCAAAAGGAGATAGCGGGTCCACCTAACGAACGAGGATGTAACTTGGGCCTCGACTCACGGTGAGTCGGGCGGAAATAACGAACGAGGACGAAACTCGGGGATCGTACCAGGAGGCAGCCCATACAGATTGGAAAGATTTTGTCCCACAGTATTGGCCCAACCGAAAAAATCAGTCTGGTCGGCATGCATTTGTGCCAACTGCTGACCCATCATGTCATTTTGGAGGACAGCTTCCTCCAATCTGTTGGAGATCTCCACGAGTGGGTCCTCCTCCTCCTCTTCGGGTTCCTCCTCTTGAGGAACCCTCACTCTCGATTGCTGGTGATGTTCAAACAAAATGGCCCTCGTAATGGCCGGACCAGCCTTCAGCCTCTCCGCGTGTTTGGGCATTCTCACGCCTGCCCCCCTACACAAATCGGTAATCAAATGCGGGAACGCGAAACCCGCATTCGTCCTACCTCTAATAAGGGTCTTGATTTGGCCGTTGATCAAACGGCCGATATCAATAGACCCACCAGTCATAATGGTGTAGGTCAAGACAGCCCTATCCCAATTCACCGTGTGTTGGTGACTTGAGGGCATGAGACGTCCGCAAACAAATTTATACACGGGCTTGGCCGTGTCTTGGAGGAAGGACTATCTCATAGTGCGTGGTCCAAAAGGTGGGTTACGGTTATAAGACCACTCCACACCAGGGAGAGCGATGGCAGCATTGACCACCTCGACAGGGACACGGAGGTTGAGGTGTGTGCTATAGTCATCGGCACCAACCGCAAAGTTGGAGGTGCCGAAATAGGTGTTAATGTTTTGGGACGAAAAATTGACTACGATGCCCCTAACACTAACAGTGTCTAATACACCTCCATCTATGCTAATGTCGCCATTAGCATAGAATTCTCGGACAATAGGGACTACGGCATCCCTTGGCGGAGAATCTAACAAAAGCCCCCACCTACGAGCTATCAGATTGGGACGGAGGCCAAAGTCTTCAGCCTTAAATCCCCTTTCGGGCACCAAGGACTTGGAGAGCCTAGCCGTGTACCTTTCTGATGCCTCGTAGGACACGAATCGAGTGATGTCAAAATTATGCTCTTCCTCTTGAGTGGGGCCGGAGGATGAAGCGCCGATATTTCTACGCTTACGGAACATTTTTGTTTGAAATAAAATTTTAAAAACTAAAAAGTTTAGATAATTAAAAATGTGTTTTAAAATTTTAAAATTTTAAAATTTATTCTAAGCATGCAAAAATTTATCTATGTTAAAAACTATCTAGCACCCTAGCATGCAAATATTTTACGTATAAAATTAAAAGGGTGTTAGTGTTACTTGTTTTGCAGCTTAGATGGAGTGAATGCAGCCGGAGTTTGAGCTTGATTTTCGTCGGCAATGGAGGTCTTCTTCTTCTTCTTCAAAGTCTTCAACTTAGTGGAGTGTAATGGTGGATGTGTGGATGAGGGAGATGAAGAATTTGAGGGAGAGAGAGAGAATATCTTGGAGTATGTGCCGGAATTGGGGACGATCTTGCCGGAATTTGAAGGATCTGGGAGATTGCTAGGGAGAGAGAGAGAAGATTTCTGTGTGAATTCTGAAGAAAAACCCGGCAGCCTTTAAATACAGGGACCTTGCGGTCGCAAGGTCTGCCACACCTTGCGTCCGCAAGGTGGGCAGTCAAAGCGATTCCGTTTCTCATTCATTCCCCATGTCTGACATAACAGTGCACGAAGTCCGTATTTACTGGGGACCTTGCGGTCGCAAGGTCCTTCACACCTTGCGTCCGCAAGGTGGACAGAACTCTTCCACTTGTTTTCTTTTCTAACTTTTCAGCAGTTTGCAGTTTAACCCTTCCGTTATCTTCCGTTATGTCTTGGATATTTCCTGAATGTAAAAAAAAACTAAACAAAAACTCTAAACTAAAAATTATTAGTAACATATAAATACAACACTAAGATGTTTTTCTCCCCCAAACTTAGATTTTGGCATATTTAATTAGAAATTAAATGTCCAAAAATTAAATTTAACGGAGAAAAGCATATTTAAACTAACTATAAAAACTAAATAACATTCAACTTAGTGGGTTGCCTCCCACTTAGCGCCTTTGTTTAACGTCTTTGGCTCGACCAAACTGCGAGCCTAATCTCGTGGTGGTTCATTGTCAGCCAAACGGATTAACTCAATTGTTCGTTCAACTGACATCGGCTCCAAATATGGCTTGAGTCGGTGTCCATTCACTTTAAACACTTCATTATTTTTAGGGTTTTGAATATCAACAGCCCCATGAGGATAAATTCGTACTATTCTAAAGGGACCAGACCATTTAGATTTTAACTTTCTGGGGAATAGCCTCAATCTTGAATTAAAAAGTAATACTTTCATGCCTGGATGAAACATTTTGTTGGCTAACCCTATGTCATGATATTTCTTGGTCTTTTCTTTATATGTCTTTACATTCTCATACGAATTCAACCTATACTCTTCTAACTCATTTAACTGAAACAATCTTTCTTCTCCGGCCAATGTTAAATCTAAATTCAATTCTTTAATTGCCCAATAGGCTTTGTGCTCAATCTCAACTGGTAAATGGCAAGCTTTGCCATATACCATTCTATATGGACTCATTCTATGGGTGTCTTAAAAGCGATTCGGTATGCCCATAAAGCATCCTTAAGTTTAGATTCTCCAATCTTTACGATTAGGCCTAACAATCTTTTCTAATCTTGCTTTTATTTGCCTATTGCTAACTTCTACTTGTCAGGATGTTTGTGGATGATAAGGTGTAGCTAACTTGTGAGTTACACCATGATTTCTAAAACATTATTTAACAACTTATTGGTAAAATGAGGTTCCTGGTCACTTATTATGGCCTTAGGGACTCCATATCTAGCAAATAAATCCTCTACAAACTTGACTACTGTTTTTCCATCATTAGTCTTGGTTGCTACTGCTTCTATCCATTTAGAAACATAATCAACTGCTACTAGAATATACTCACAATTATTTGACACGAAAGGACCCATAAAATCAATACCCCAAACATCAAAAATTTCAACTACTAAATTAATATGTAAGGGCATCTCGTTTCTCTTTCCTATACCACCTGTTCTTTGACATTTGTCACATGTTCTATAAAGCGATTCACAATCTCTAAAAAGCTTGAAGCCAATACTGAACTGATTGTAAAATTTTCCACAGGCTTTTGTTACTTCATCTTTTGATTTCATAACTTTCTACTACTTTTTACGATTCA